>CM060408.1:126022166-126680164 GCA_030545235.1 Helianthus tuberosus
GGGCTCCTTGAACTTTTCCATGGCCTTCTTCACAGCTTTTCCAACAGCTGCGTCTATCATAGTTTGAAGGACATCATTGGAAATTCTAAGGTTCATAATTGTAGTATCATTGGCATGTGTTGCATCATCCATAGCACGATCAACGACTGTCTTATCTGAGTTTGCCATACTTGATATTGGTTCCTGCTATATAGTTAGCATTATGTACCATCTCATGGGCGTTCCTCTAGAAGGCTCATGCGTTTGTTTTCCTGGCCTCTCCAGGCTTCTTTAAAATCTTTTGCAGTTACTGCATTTGGGTCTGTTATTAGACTGACTCGAGTTTTTCCTAAACTCGGAATCTTTCTTGTTCCTTAAACTTCCCTTTTTCTTCTTGTTAGATCGATGAGAGTTCTCCTCCTCTCTTTCTCTTTTTCCCTCACCAGAAGCCTTAACAGACTTATTTCAGATTGCATCTAAGGTGAGAGATAAGGATAAGTCCACCGCGGACCTATATGTGGTTGGCCTAGATGCTTTAACATTTCCCTTTATCTCTGGTGCTAGGCCTCCAATCAAACGCGCTATGCGTTTAGGTTCAGGGGTGACTAAATAAGAACCTAGGTGGGACACAGTGTTGAAACTTGCCACGTATGCCTGGCAATCTAAATCCTTCATAACCAGAGTCAAGAAGTTTGATTCTATATTTTCTACCTCATGTTGAGGGCAATAATTTTCCTTGATTAATGCAACAAATTGATCCCAAGATAAGTTGTAGAGTAGGACCTTTCCCGTGGCTTGGAGCAATGATCTCCACCATGCCAACGCTTCTCCTTTGAATGATTGTGAAGC
Source organism: Helianthus tuberosus (assembly GCA_030545235.1). Taxonomy (NCBI): domain Eukaryota; kingdom Viridiplantae; phylum Streptophyta; class Magnoliopsida; order Asterales; family Asteraceae; genus Helianthus; species Helianthus tuberosus. Next base: position 126,022,995 of record CM060408.1, read on the forward strand.
AAATTTCACAACATCTTGTTCCACACAACCGCTGATGTCAACAACAGTGTCAATCTCATCGAGCCATGTCATGCAATCGATGGCTCCTTTTTCTCCTGTAAAGTCTCTGGGCTTGCAGGAGACAAAATATTTATATGAGCTGGTCTTAATTGGTGCCTCTTGGTGAAACAAGGCCGGTCTAGACGGAACACTCCTTCGATGTGATGAGTTATGAACATCGTCTTCCTTTGACTCATGTGGTTTAGGAGGGGGCTTACTACGAGCCACAGATAGAGTCTTAGAGTGGGTATCATTTGATTCACTATACTGACTGTCAAGAGCTTGAGTAACAGCACTATCTATTAGTGCCTGCAGTTCCGCTTCAGTTATATTAATTCTGGTAGTATCATTGTTCTCCTTCGGGTGGCTGTTGGCCTTCTCCGATCCAGCCATGTAGCTTGATTGCTACATAAATATTGACAATGATTTATTCAGAGGTTATTATAGAATCCTCATTTTTGACGATTCATCAACCATGGTAATATAAACCATATGGGTTAATTTGTTAGTTATATTAGTATTTTCATTATAATTTATCCTAGTTATAAAACATTAAGGATATTAAACTGGCGCGAAAGGCCTAGTCACAAGGACAGTTTTAAATTTATAAGCCATGATTTCAGAGAATCGAGGCATTAAGGTTTGAATCAAAGTTCATTACCTCTTCTTGACAGGGAGTTGTAGGCTACTACTGTCTTTAGTCTCAGAGGACGTTAATTATAGCCCGTAGGCATTTTCCTTCTTAGGGACGTTTATGGTATGATCATCTTTTCAGATGCTATTAGTCGAGATCTACGGATCTTACCGACTATTTATGCTTGGACGTAGTCCAACATCTTTAGACAGGGGTCAAAGACCACTACTGTCGTTGTATTTTTGGACAAGTTTAACCCGTAGGCACTTCATCACTTACGGATGTTTATAATATGATCATCTTATTGGATGATATAAGCCATGATTTCTAGATCATAAGGCAAATTAGGAATTAAAAAAAAAATCCAATATAGGGATGACTATTGTGATTTTCTCGAATCACATTTGTCGAGAGTGCTAACACGTTCTTAGGTGTTAACAAGGATCTGAATCCCTAGAGTAGGTTTCACCATCTTGGCCGTATAGGCTAGGTTTCACCTTTAAGATTCTCTTTAATATTAAGTGCAGAACAATCCTAATTGAGATATTAATAAGGATCTGAATCTAATTTGAGGAACTGCCATCTTGGCCCTGTCTTAAAATGACACGTGGCTAGGTCTTGCCCTTTTTAGATTTTGCCATTTTATTATAATGGTAGATCTTATAAAAGGAATGTTATTTTTCATTTATTTCCTGTTTTAGAATGAAAATTTAAATTTACTCATTCCACTATAAAATTTAAAAAGGTCAGGTTTGCCCTAAACGAGACTTGAAAAGAATAATGTTGTCCTATAAGGGACGGAAAGATATATATGTCCTTTCAAGGACTATTAAAGAAATGATCTTCAGCAAAAGGAGTTTCTTCTTCATTTTATTTCTGAATGCTTTCTCCTTGGTTGCATGTTTCATCCTAGCCGCGGTACGAAGCTCAGCATTCCAAGGCTTCGGGTGTGGAGAATTTCCTATTATGGCTTCTTCGCTTGGCGACGTATCCATTATATATAAAAATTTGGAAGCAAAATTTCTAGATTAGGATTGAGAATATTCCTATGTTAAGTCTAGACTCAGAAGGTCAAGGAATGTGCTAATGTGTCATTGAGATTAAACACAAAAGCTAGTGTTTAATTCACTCAATGTTGGCTCTGATACCAACCTGTCACACCTCAATATTTCCACGTATTACCGGTGGGCCCGGTGGGGAGTATCGTGACGTAGTTGATATCATCATAGTCAAACAACACAATATATACATGCACAGCGGAAGCAAACGATAAATATATTACCATCCGAATATAAAGTAATATCAAAGTATTACAACGGAAAGTAAAAGATCCACAGGCGGATCCAAATAAAAGAAAAACTGTTCAACAGACTTTAGGCATCTAGAACTGGCAAGATTCCTTATTAACGCCCTGAGCTCCAAGCTAATTACGTACAGTACCTGCCACTTAACCTTTTTGGAAAATACGTCAGTTTACACTGGTAAATACAATTAACAGACTCATTTTGAAAAGATTTTAAGAAAATTGATTTGAATGCACGTGGCACAAAATATCTTTTATAATTTGATTAAGATGCACGAGGCAAAATTAATCTTTTATAGTTGGGATAATTTTATTAATAAAAATCTTGTATCGGATTTACATGTTTGTCCAACATTTAGGGCCGGTGATTATACAATACAAGCCGGTCAAGATTAATCGACACACCAAAAATATGATCTCACAAGAAGATACCCTTATGAGTGAGTATATGTTTTACATACGCAACAGGAGGTGTTTTGCCTACACCTTGTGCTTACGTCATGGCCATTCACTTTTTAAATGAGCCAAGGATATCTAGGACACGGTCATTAACCCCCAATGTTATTTGTTATCAAACAATACCAATTAAAACGGGATTATGCAATTTAATCATCTCCGATTAAAAGGTTTCTACACCCGACCAAGCGGTATTTTTACAATACCGTATCCCAAGCCCGTATAAGGGAAAATAAGTTAAAAGTATTTACCTGAGCTAAATATAAATTCAATCCCAGCCGTATATCAAATCAGCAAGTACAGATAGCTTTTACTGGGGCTCTTAATCTGGAACGAAGGTTTTATTAACCTATTAGATTCCTAACGGGTCTTATTTAAGTTGAAACTTAGACCGGTTAGTTTTAAGGAAAGGTTTACGGTACAAAACGCATGATTAAGCGAAGACCAGATCAGAATGTGATCTTGACCCAACAAGCTTGTATACTTGTTTAATGTGGGTACACTAAACACATTCTGGATTTTGAGATGAAAACGATATGGTTTGACCCGTTTCGGCTAATATATGCAAACTAGTTACATAAGCCGATCCGAACGCAGATAACGCATAACGGGTAACCGAATGAGTCATGAACAGGTTTCCTAAGTTAATATGCTTTAAATATGTTGTGATATCAGTAAGATACCTTCCATTATGCCCAAAACGAGTTTAGTTTCAATTTAAGCCCCGTAGGGGTATTTTGGTCATTTAAAAGATTATAAAAGAGATTAATTTTAATTCTGAGACTCGGGTCTGAAATAATCAGTAAAACAACTTAATTTGATAGGTTATATCAGTTGGTGATAAGTCTTATATGCCAAAATGGTTTTAAACCCATGCTAGGTGTTTAATATGCGTAAAAAGCCGTTTTAAGCGATTTCCGGGTTATACAGGAAATCTGAGTTTTCTGATCAGGTTTTAAAGTTCAAAATACTTTATTTATGATATAAGATCAGTAGCCAAAGTTTTGGTGCTTAAATGTTATGTAAAACTCATTTTATGACGAAAAGGGTATAATCGGTATTAACCGAATCAAAGCAATAACCTTTGGTTATGATCAGTTTTAAAAATAATTAAAAATCTTCAAAAATCCCAAAATATTATATTACATCAGTGGGTAAAAGGTTTGGTGTCAAAAATTGGGTTTAGATAGGCTTTACGCTAATTGCGCCGTTTAATTAACAAGGAGCTTTATAATTACGCTATTAAGCATAACTCCTATTATAGACCTCCAACTGATATGAAATTTTAGGGACATGTTTATAATTCAGTAGCAAAGTTTATTGTCCTCTCACATTTCCAAAATTCTCGTTTTATGGTCAAAAGGGCATTATGGTCAACATTGAGCAATTAACGGAAACGTGTAAACGAATCGGGCAAACAATGATCCAATCACAGAGGTTTATACCATCATGTAACCTGGTCCTAAGGAAGCTCTAAGGCATTTCTAAACCCATCTAAATCGGGTCAGAACTGAAGTCAAAGCAAAAGTCAAAGTTTTGCGGCTTTCGGTTCCGAACCGGTCCTAAACTGAAAATTGTTGGATCAAACATGTTTAGACATGTTCTTAAATTAATTACTAAGTTATAAGAGTGATAAAATAGGTTGTAAAGCATCTATATTGCTAATTATGTTTTAAATCACAAATTACATTTCTGTTGACTTTTTATAAACAACTTTGACCCGACAATGTCCTAGTTAGAACGGGAATCAGATGGTGCCCTTTTAAGGGTTTAATGCCCACATAATTACCAACTTATAACTACCTTCAATTCGACTAATCACTGGACCATTAATGATTAATCGCTAAGTCAAACGTTAATTATGACAGTTTGACTTTTAAGCTAATAACTAAGTAAAACTCAACTAATGAAGGTCAAGTAAGCTTACCAAGGTCCTATGCACGATTAGAGAAGCTTAGAAAGAGGTCTTGAGCTCCAGAAATGATCAGAAGATGAAGGAATGAATGAGTGATCAAAGTTGCAACCAAAAGGGCTTTATATAGTGTTCTTGATCCATCAAGATCATGACAAACAAGTCTAGCATTGTTCCCAGATCATTAACAAGTGTCCCTAAAGCCTAAAACCAGTAGGGGTCGCGAATGGAAGTGAAAATGGGCAATGTGAGGCGGTGAAACAAGCTGGAACAGCCAACAGACGTTTTTCCGCATCTGGGCATGGCTTACGGACCGTAAGGGTCCCAGTCTTACGGTCCGTAAGGACCTGGTCAGCCAAACAAGTTTCAAATGTTGACAACTTGGCCCCCTGGACTTCCAAATGTCATTTTCGACACCTCTAAGGCCCGTTAAACCATTTTTAAGGCTCTACAATGATGCCTAAGCATAGGGAACATGAAAAATTCTCAAAAACATGTCGGATGTCGGTTTGTTCGGTCGTACGGTCACGTTGTTCGGTTATTTACGACGAAACACGGACGGACGCGAAAAACGAACCAAATTATGCGACGAGTGGAATTTTATCAAGCCAAACACTAAAATAAAATATTTTAGTGCTTACATAAATTTTTGGGTGTCCGGGGATATACAGAATGTAAGATATGCGCGTAAACGCAAACTTGTGCGATTTTTGACACTTTTAGTCCCTGCATGACTTAAAAGTTTATTTTTGCGCACCAACCACCTCTAAGCCTATATCTAAGCTATGAGAAGGATAATTAAGGTATGATTAACTCATGGTCATAATCTGGAAGGTCCGATAACATACGAATGGGCATACTTTAGCAGTTTGACGCTTTAGGTCCCTCTAATGCGTAAACTTGCGTAAATCATTATTTAATAGCATTGAAGCCTCATCTAATCCATGTTAGGTATTATTGAAAGTATGATTAAACATCAAAATGCTTCGGGCTTGATAGAAGGTCATTCAGAGGTATAATTAAACATATTGACACTTTTAGTCCCTTATACTTGCAAAGTTGCGCGTAACTTCACTTTTAGGCATAAAAGCCTTGGATGGCCAATGTTTGGCATTCCCGAGAGTATAATCAAATATCATGAGGCTCTCGGTTTGTTAAAAGGTCACTCAGAGGTAAGAATTAACATGTTGACGCTTTTAACCCTTTATTGCGCAAACTTTCGATTAATTACGCACATGGCTACACTTGATCAACAAGTGGCTCATTTGTGAATATAAAACCGTAAAAGGTTATTTAGAAACTTATTTTAGGCATGCTAATACCTCTAGTCCTTTCATAATCAAAGTTTTCGATTTTTCAAAAAATTAGTCCTTTAATTTCAACATTTGACTACATTAGGGTTTATTACACGTGTCAATACTTTATTGGACGTGATTTTACGAGGTGTTACACATCCAAACCATAGGCATTTTTAGCTGTCGAATCCATGACTGTCGATTCATGACTAGAGACACAAAAGCACTGCTTGGTACTAGAGTGACCAAGAGTGTGGCTGCCTGAAACCCATTAGATCTAACCTTTTGTTCCGCGGTCTTGGTATGTAACTGATTAATGGTGCTTATGGCACCCTATTCATGACATGATCTAAAGTATCATTCCTTAGTTTTTATATTCAATATACCATAACACATGTATTTTCCCCAAGTTTAGAAAACAAGTAAAAGTTTAAAAGTGGGGACATGGACTCACAACTTTGCGTATCCTGCGCCGTACACTTCACCGGTTGGTTTTATAGCATCGTGACCTATACGTGTTTTATTAACGTTAGTCACTAGACTTGTATCGCACAAGTACAAGTCACCATCTTTTATGTATGTGTTCTTTGTTGTTAAAAATAATTTATATTTTTAACTATGTATCTTACTTATATTATTTGCCCAAAAATAAATATAAGTATCTTATATTTTTCACCCGAGTTATATTTTTGTCCAAAAATACATTTTAAATTCATAACTTGTCCAAGTTACATAATCTATTAAGAAATATATCTTCATAAACATATTCACTTGTATTTGTCTATGCATGTTGTATGTGTATTTTTTGTATTTTTACTCCTTGGGAGTATTTTGTGACACCTGTGTCTGTAATCATTGTAAACAGTTCAAGTTATCAATGAAACAATGTTATTTGACCCCAATGTTTGATTGTTTATGTTTGACATTTTTCATGTTTTGGTTTTTGCTCAATTTCAAACTCTATATCACTTTCTGGAGAGTTATACGCAAACTGGTGTGTAAACGTAATCAGTTTAATGCAACAAACACTCCGGAACATCAACATATGCTTAACATACCTTAAATAACCTTTACATAACTTAGAAATAAGTTTTGAAGGCTTTGGTATGGCAAAATCAAGTTTATTCGCTTACAGGGACTAAAATCGACAAACTGTGAAAGTATGTCGATTTGAACTGTAACGAACATTCTGGAACATGACCATGAGTTAAACATACCCTAAATATCCATTACATAGCTTAGAAAAAGGCTTTGAGGGGTTCGGTGTGCTAAAATAAACTTTATGATCATTGAGGGACTAAAAGCGTCAAAAAGTGCATAAGTTTGCATTGTCGCGCATATCTTACGTTCTGAATACATCCGGACATCCAAAAAATTATGTAAGCAATAAAATATTTTATTTTAGTGTTTGGCATGAGAAAAATCCGTTCTTCGCGCAATTTGGATCGTTTTTCGCGTTCATGCGCATTTCGTCGTAATTTAGCAAATAACGCGTCCGTACGACCAAATGAACCGAGATCCGGCATATTTTTGAACATGTTTCATGTCCACTATGCTTAGGCATCACTGTAGGCCCTTAAAGTTGGCTTAACGGGCCTTAAATGGGTCAAAATGAGGCTTATATGCATGCAGGGACCAAAACTGCAACTTTGGAAAACTGTTGCTGATCTGTGAAGCCCAGGCGGGCCGCGTAAGACTTACCTGTCTCTTATGTGGGGCGCGTAAAAGTGCCTAGATCAGAAGAACTTGATGTTTCAATCAGCAGCTGGTTTTCTTTGAATTGCACATTGTTTTGAACAATACTATGGGCTATTTTGGGCTCAAATGGTTTTGTAAATTAGTGGGTACGAGGTGTACGGCTTAGATCGAAGCACGTTTTACGATGAACGGTCTTGACGGTTGTGCCAAATCTATAAATACCCCCACCATTTCATTGTTGCAACTCACACCTTTGATCTGATTTGGCTCTCTAAGTTGGAGTATTTACTTCATACCTGATAGTAATCAGATCAAAGCTTCCGTTCTTGGACCCGTTGTAAGTATTCTTTCGTTCTTTTATGCGTTTTTAGCTTAAAAGTCAAACTGAGTTTGACTTTCTGCATTGACCAATCAATGGTCAACACGAAGTTCGTTTGAACTTCATAACGTGAGCATAATCACGATGGTCATAGCCCTTTGTGGCGAGTCGTAGTTTCGGCCAAAAATGTGTATTCTTGCGTATTTTGTAACCAAACTACTTTTGGGTATCAAGACCCTTTGTCTTGATATCAAACTTGTTTTCAAACCTCGTTAAACATGTTTTAACATGTTTAACTCGTCACTTTTAGATTTGTGTTTATATAGGGTCGTAAGGTAAGTGATCTAAACAGTCGCTTATACTTTCGAACCCGACCCATTTGGTCGATCATTAGGATCTGACCAAACATATTAGGTGACCAAAGTTGTATAGGGAATAACCTTCTGAGGTTATACCTTATGGTCACTTCGTTTAAGTAGTTGTATGATAGGTAGTTTATATGCCTTAGGTAAATGACCAAAATACCCTTTTTGCGCCAAAATTCATTTTAAGCATATGTAACATAACTTTTGACACCTAAACTTATTTGGCAACAATATTAGACATGTTAAGTCATATTTTACTTGTCATAGGACTAGTTAGGCAATCCGAACGCGTTTTACGCGAACGACACGTTAAAGTAGCATAAGCTACCTAAACGGGTCGTAACGGGTCAAAAGCACTTAGGATAGGTTCCATTCTAGAATGTAGGCTTTGTCAAACCATATTACAGGAGTTCTTACACTCGTTTGGTTTACGAAACCTCATTCTACCCGATCCTTCGATTAGGTCCGTTTATTAACATAGATACCTATATTAGGTGCCGTTTGATTCCGTGATCTTCTAGCATTGCTTGGTGGTTATCCTAGGACTATTGAGCAATCTCAAGTGAGTACATAGACCCCTCTTTTACTGTTTCCAAACGTTTTGGGGTGAAACACATGTGCCTACTTGTTACTTTCGTGCTTTCCATGTTTTCATAGCATATGCTTATTATATTCATTAGTACATGATTTCATTGTGTTTTTGCTATGTATGTCCTTGGTTGCATACTTAGTACATTTGATTTACATTACATTACATTTCACGCTATGTATGTCCATTTAGTGCATACTTAGTGCATTATTTTACATTACCTTTTCATGCTATGTGTGTTCATCATACTTAGTACATTTGTTTTACATCACATGCTATGTATGTTCGTCACACTTAATACATTTGTTTTACATCACATGCTATGTATGTTCATCATACTTAGTACATTGTTTTACATCACATGCTATGTATGTTTATCATACTTAGTACATTTGTTTTACATCACATGCTATGTATGTTCATCATACTTGGTACATTTGTTTTACATCACATACTATGTATGTCCATTTGTTGCGTACTTAGTACATTTTCATTTCATCACATGCTTACATTTTGGTATGACATTTGGTTTGTTTAAATGGGACCATATACATTCATTAACATTGATCACGCCGTTCGTTAGTAGGTAGTGGTACCATAGGAATTGACAACTCCCGTTCCTGACATCCTAGGTATGTTTGGATGGAAGGAATGACCGAATTCGATAAACATAACTCAGATAAACCTTTAATTTGTTTAAAGGTTTATCGCCACAGTCACAAGGCTTGAATGTATGCATTTTCAAAATACCGCATAGATGTTTGTATCAGTTTAGCATGCATTACCACAAAACATAACTTTGATTTAAACTATGTTTTACTTCAATACCTTGTTTTGTGCATTTTTACCTATGGTTTAGTTGATATATTTTCTTGCCATACATGACATTTTTGTTACACATCACATGATTTACATTTGACACATGACATTTTGATATTGGTTTTACACTGCATGATTTACATTTTGACATAGTTTACACAATGATATTTGACAAATGGTTTATACATGGGCAATTTACGTTGGTGGTTTGTTTGGATAAGTGATTTGAGTAACGAGGCGTGTGTAATATGATACAAGCATGGTGGATACGCCGCTGGTACTTCCTATATATAAGTGCTTGTATGATATTACATATCGTCGCGTTATTTAAATCATTCGATTTTGGACATATACATTTTACACAAGGTAACATATTTTTCACAAGACATTATTTTACAAAACAGTTACTTTATACAACTCTTTTTACAAGGTTATAATATTAACCATACACTTTTCTTTTATATAATCTGATTTCTTATCGCGTTTTCATATGATTTATAAAAGAAAACACTTAACAAGATTTATGACTAATTTTTATTAAACATTTCTTTAAACTCAAGTCATGAATCCTATTTTCATAAAACATATGTATCTCACGGGCATTTTTATGCTGACGTACCTATTTTCACATGTGTTTTCAGGAGCTGGTGCATAGGTTTGAGCAGGACACACTAGGGTGGACTCGGGCCTTAGTGACATAAAATGAAGATAGACTAGTTTAATCATGTTATGTACTCTTGTTTTCCTTGTTTGAGACAATGTATTCCACTCTTGTTTGATAAATAAAAATAACTTTGAATGCCATGGTTGTGAAACAATAATTCTGTTACAACACTACCCGACGTTTCTGCCACGATTTGATGTTTTACGTGGTCGGGGTGTGACATATTTAGTGTATTTTCAAGTCCTAATACACTATTACATATAATACATATTACATACACTTAGCACAAAATTTGGTGACCAATAAATATATATATTTTTCTCAAAAATATACATACTTAATATCAATTTTAATCTTGAAGAAATCATCATGTCTTAACTTGAAATTTACACAAAAGTTAGGGAAACCTTGGTAAATATTTTTAGGTAAATTTTTAGGGAATAAGTTTCACCAAAACTTATATTTTTCTAAGTGTCAAAATTTTATAGAAATTTTGACATAGATTCCCCTAAAAATGGAGGTTTCCCATGTTTTCAAAACATGTGTTTATTTTCTTTTTGAAATCATCACAAGTAATCAACAATCAACCTTAAACAACCTACACTTACCAAGTGCCAAAATTATGCTATTTACATAATAATCATGAACTTGAACTTTCATAAAAACTTGTAGTAACTTGGTAGTGTGTTTAGTAGACTTAGTTATCCTTAAAAACATGGTTATTTGTTTGTAAATCACATTATTAAAAGATTTAGTCATTTACAACTTGTAAGATGATTTTTCCAAAAATAATTCTTTGGTATTTTTCTTGTTACAAACATGCTTCTAGTCTTGTTTAAACACTAAAAAGGTGATTAGTTTACTTAGAAACCATGACTTTGTAAATCTTGTGTATAACTTTTGTTTCTTGAGAGAACTAGTTTTGAAATCATCCAAGTTTATGACTAGTAACATATTACATATTTCATCATTCACAAAATCATTTTCATTTTCAAGTTCATGAGAAACATGGAGTATGATCATCTTGGTCTTTCACAAGATCATCACCTTAACATACTAAATCATGTGTTAAATCACAATCTAGTAGGTTTCATGTGATGTCTAACATCACTAACACAAATCATCAATCATCAAGAAGCAAATCAACACTACCCAACATGTATTCTTATGTTATTAAGCTTATGTTAAAGTTTCATGATCATGTTCTTTAGTGTTCTTGTGATTAACATCTTACATAACATCTTTTAACCAACTAAATATGAAGTAAAATCAAGTGACAAGAAGCTTACTACTAGCATAAGGGCTAAGGAAGAACACTAGAAGATGAAGGTGACAAATGTGGTGGATAAAAGCAAATGAGAAAGGTCCTTCAATCTCCAAGACCACCAAGCTTCTTTGTATGGCTCCTTACACCTTGGGATCACTTTGGAATGGATGAACTTGAATGAAGAATGATGGTGGTGTGTGTGGTGGCTCACGACCGTGAGTAAGAGGAGGGAGATAGAGAGTTAAGTGCGTGTAATGGGTGTAATGGGTGAAAGATGATGAAGATTATGATCTACAAGTTCAAACTTATAATCATATTTAGGTGTTTATCCAAAGGTTAAAGTGTTTCTTAAGTACAAGACCAAATCTTTACTAAATCAAATAAGATCATGGTGAATCAAGGGAGATCTTTGGGAAATCAAGGGTGGGTCCACACCCTTGTGACCATCCACAACCAAGGGGGGGGGGGGTAATGTGTAAGTTTGATGGATAGTTAAGTAATCTAATTAGATTTCAAGAGATTTAGTTAGTGTTATAGTTAATATGGTGTTATATAGTGTGTTAGGGTGTTCGGGGATCATAACTAGCTCAGAAACATTAAAACAATGCTTCTAGTATAATTTTGATGTTTCGGGTAGTGACCGGTTGTTCGGTTAGATACCGGTTCGTTAAAGTGCTAAATTGCGTCTTTTAGTGTCCTTTATGTGTTCTTTTGTGACACTTTCAATTCCCGATACTTTGGAAAGCATTCAGGACCATTTAGTCATATTTTTACATGTTACTAACTTGTTACAATGCTGAATTTTGCTGAAATATATAAAATTCAGCATTTAAAGTGTGTTTCAGGTGCTTTTTAGTGCATATTTTAGCTTCCAGAAAGTCTATAAGTTAACCCTTGTATCCACACTTGGGTTTTAGTGTATTTTAGACGTTGGACCTACTCCTAGGCCCTAATTTCATTATCTGACTGCTTTCTGCAGAGTTGCTGACACAGTGTGTCTTACCGGTGAGTTTACTAGTCTTTCTGACGCAACGCTAATAGTAATGCATAAAGCAATATTTGAAGTATAAAACGTGCATGAATTCACAAGTATAGCATGAAATCTGACAATGTTGACATTTAAGCACATAATTGCAGATATTAAATAATAATAAAACTGTACGGAAATTACCGGTTTTGTGCCAGTTGTCACAACATCTTCCCCAGTGATACGGCCTTTAACTATAATGTAATTATGATTCTTTTCTTCTAAATCTTTCTTAAAAACACATGGATTCTGTTTTGGTCAAAAATTACCTAAGTAATTAAGTGATCAAATTAGTTAAGTGAGGAGGTAGTGTGCTAGATGTATTTGTGAAAAATATGCCGATTTAGTTGTTAATAAAAACAGTTTTCAGGATACGGCTCAGGATATCGAGCTGTATCTATAATCAAATAATGATCAAAAAGGTAAAGGTTGACACGGGATGTACGAGGAAAGCCCTTGATCAATCTAGATCGCTGGCATAAAACCTCGGGAGCTGATAATCACAGCTGCCTTGTTCTTCTTATTACTTCAAATATCAGGATACAGTGCAGGATATGATACGGATCAACTAGGTGTTACAATGCGATTTGAATACAAGTGTAAGTGTATTGTGAGTGATTGCAGCTAGAGAGCAAGAGTGTTCGAAAAGAATGTGTGTGTTCTATCTGATCCGATCAATCCTATTTATAGTAAAACGAAACTAACAAACTAGCTTATAAATCCAGGATATAGCGAATATTCCCTTTGTGAACGTTGTAGTCCACGTCTTCCGGCTTCAACGTTCCTATTTCAACAAATTAGTCTGAGTCTTCGGGAGAACAGGTCCACTCGAACGTTATAGGCTTGCTTCATTAATCTGCACGTGAATTAATTAGTCATTACCAGGATACTGTATCAGGATGTTACCAATATCCTGATCCGGTATCCTGATCACAATAAAAGAAACATAGTCAAAATATTATCCAGGATTTATGAGCAGAAAGCCACCCATAACAATTGTCCCCAAAATATATCTGTTGGTATACCAATTCCAACGGATATATTTTAAAAATCTTTTCTTGTGAATCGAGATAATTAAGATGAAACGATGGTTGAAGTGACAAGCTGCAACTTCCAACACGTTTTGTACTCAATGGCTATCCATTTAGCCCCTATATCTTCTCTCTTCCTTGTCGATAACCCTTCATCCTTTCCAGAAATCTCAGGTATTTTCTCTCTTCTCTTCTTTTGAAATTCTTGCTGTTTATCTTGCTTTATGGCTACCAGAACTCGATCACATTCCGGTGATTCACCTTCGCCATTCGTCAACCAGAACTTAATCAGTCACCCCGGGAAGGAGGTATGCTCCTTTAATAACGCCGATATTGCCGCATTACGGAACTCCGGTGCTTTTCCCGATAAGGCAATTATCCGTCCTTTAGACCGAAGCATCCGATCAGATGTTTCATCTGATGAGTGGATCTGCTTCGATATCCCTTTCCAAAATTCATCATGGAATTTTTTCAAACCACCGGTCTCTGTTTTGCCCAAACATTACCCATGGTCTGGAGGGTACTCCTTACTCTCAACCAGATCAAGACCTTTCAAGTCCCTGACCTTTGTATTGAAGACCTTTCGATCGCTTATCGTCTCTGATCACACGGCAACAGCCGTTTCTTGCTTTTTTCAACCTCCAGCAACCCCCTTATCCTCAAAGCCAGTAGAAACGAGGATGGGTGGCAACGTAAATTTTTCTTTGTTAAACAGGACTCCATTGATGAAGGCAATAACCTTCCGGTGAAATGGTTGACTTCCGGTAGGATTTAGGGTTTAAAATATCCTGATGATGTATCCTGCACTAACATTCTGACGTTTTTATGCAGCAAACTTCAAGGAATTGGCTTCGCCTACTGAAAAGTCCCAAGAAAGAATCAAGAGAATTTATCAATTGCCTGACAGTGATAGATCTTTTTCATCGCATCTTCCAAGTTCAAGCCAGTACTCTTCATCTGAAATGTCTTGTAAGGATCAAAATTTTCCACACACATATATATTTAGTTGAATAAAGTACAAGCAAAGGTTTGGATTTTCCCTGTTATATAGCACCAGTCAAGATTCCAGAGACCTTCGAGCTTGAAGAGCTAGACAGCTATTCTGGCCCTGCCCAGATGAAGAAGGAACCCGGCAAACCTTCTACCGCTTCTAAATAAGTGACCAGTTCCAAAGCAACAGCCGTACTCAAACCTTCTCCTATCGTGAAAACACGTGCCTCAAGCTCCCGCAAAAGGAAGGAGCCAGATTCCCCAGTTAGCTCCGACGTCTTTCCATATGAGAATCATGGATTCATAGAATCCAGCAAGTTCATGATCGGTTTTCTTAACCAGGTAAGTATCCTTACCTAATATCCTGCACATATATGCTGGTTATATATTTCGAGTACACATATTGATACATGTTCACCCGATTGCAGGGTCTTCAGCGGTTGGTGCATTTGTATGAAGACTCATGTGGACTGGTTAAGATGTTGGAGATCAAGTTGAAGAAGGCAGAGACGGATGTCGCAGACCAAGCAACCATTGCCGCCGCCAACTCTAAACATTATGAGGACAAGTATAAGGCAATGACCCAGGAGCATCAGGCCACCATCAAGAAGATCACCCAAGAGGCCCAGGCCAAATATGACGCAGCTCAGGTTCAGCACGAACAGGACTTGGCTTCTTATCGGGAAAGTCTTAAGGGCTCTGTCGTTATCTCTCTCCTCCAAGACAGGTTGAAAATGGCCTACGAAGCCAAGACCATGGGCCTTGAATGCCCTTCATCGAATCCCGTAGAGCATCCTGTGAAACCTGCTGTCAAGGAGCCCGCTAAGGTGGCTGAGAAGGCGGTCAATGCTGATGTAGATGTTGGGGATGATGCTGGAGCGGATGCTGGAGGAGATGCTGCTGGTGAAGAAGGTGCTGCTCCTTGAAAGCAGCGGAATGGGCAATGATGGATATTGTTGCCGAGGCCGGAGCCCACTTTCTAAACTTGTTGGTTGTGGTTGTTGAACAATTTCTATTTCCTGTCTTTTAAACAATTTTAATTTCTTGCTTGTAGAAAATAGGATGGCCAAAGGTGGAGGGATCCTAAGTTTCAGGACAAAGCCCTTGGCCATCTGTATGGTTTATTTTGAACACTTTTAACAATTGAAGGTGGAGGTATCTTGGGCTCCAAGACGAAGCCTTCAATTGTTAAGTAAATATGGTAGAAAACTAATCGTGCTTTTGGTGGATGGGTCTCGGTTTGAGATGAAGCCAAAAGCACCATCTTTTGCTATGTTAATAATATAACCTTTTTATGACCTTATCTATTGTTGTCCTTTTTTCTTTTTATTTTGCAAAGCTTGTTTTGATAACAGTTGTTTGATTCGAATACAGTTTCAATTTTCAATCTAAGTATCATATTTCAAACATTCCGACCAAATACCCTGAAATATATCCTAAGAATATATCTTGAGAATATATCCTGAGAATATATCCTGATCAAGATACTCCTAAATGTTATAACCAAACTTTTGTTAAACATAGTTTCAGAAATTTAGACCATTTAGACAAGGCTTTTAAAGGAATAAAAAGGAAAGATTATACCAGATATAGAGTACAACCCTATCCTTAAACTTCCATCCTTTTGCAAGCTTTCCATCGAAGATGTCCCCAGTCTGGGATACTTAGTGGACTAGGCCCTAGCCTGATCCTTGGAGCTTTTCACAATGCCTTAGTAGGAATGTCCCCTGTTCATGTCATTGTCAAATACTTAGGAACTCTTGTGATCACAACTGATTTCACACTTATGTATAACTTTAGTATCACAGGGGATAAACCCTAAATATCCTTGAGATGGATCCTCAATACTCTGGAGATAAACCCTGAGCATACTGGGGAAAATCCCAAATTTTCGTGCACTACAGGCGGGAGTGTATAAACTCCAAGACTTAGAAAGGTGAAAACCTTTAAACCTTAGAGAGTATGAAAATACCCTTTTGCGAGAGATGGTGATCAATCCTCATATACCTTTAGGATCCAGGATATAGCCAACAATAACGAAATTGTCAGCCACTTTTACATGGACTGGTCTGTGACATCTGTGCTTGTAATCATTGTAAATAGTTCAGTTATCAATGAAACAATGTTATTTGATCCCAATGTTTGTTTAATTATGTTTGACATTTTGCATGTTTTGGTTTTTGTTCAATTTCAAACTCTACATCACTTTATGGAGAATTATGCACAAATCGGTGCGTAAACGTAATCAGTTTAATGAGAAAAATACTCCAGAACATCAATTTATGCTTAACATACCTTAAATAACCTTTACATAACTTAGAAATAAGTTTTGAAGGCTTTGGTATGGCAAAATCAAGTTTGTTCGCTTATAGGGACTAAATTCGACAAACTGCGAAAGTATGCCGATTCGTACTGTAACGGACATTCCGGAACATGATCATAAGTTAAACAAACCCTTAATATCCTTTACATGGCTTAGAAATAGGCTTTGAGGGGTTCGGTGTGCTAAAATAAACTTTTTGGTCATTCAGGGACTAAAAGCGTCAAAAAGTGCATAAGTTTGCATTTTCGCGCATATCTTACGTTCTGAATACATCCGGACATCCAAAAATTTATGTAATAATTAAAATATTTTATTTTAGTGATTGGCATGATAAAATTCCATTTGTCGCGTAATTTGGATCGTTTTTCGCGTTCGTTCGTGTTTCATCGTAATTAAGCGAATAACGTGATCGTACGGCCAAACGAACTGACATCCGACATATTTTTGAGCAATTTTCATGTCCCTTATGTTTAGGAATCCTTGTAGGGCCTTAAAAATGGCTTAACTGGCCTTTAATGGGTCAAAATGAGGCTTAAACATGTGCAGGGACCATTTCTGCACATTTTGGAACTGTTTTGCTGATCTGCGGCTCAGGCAGGCCGCATAGGCCTTCCTTGGCTTTTACGCGGGGTGTGTAAGATGCCCAGGTCTGCAAAAATCTTTACCCAGCTAATTCCAGCATGTTCCAACTGTTTTGGTGAGTTGCAAATGGTTTTTCAAGCAATCTATGGGCTATTTTGGGTGCCCATGGTCTTCCAAAACCATGGGTGCACATGTACGACTTAGATCAAAGCACGTTTTTCGATAAACGATCCTAACGGTCACCCGAAATCTATAAATACCCCCAAGTTTTCCCCCCAAACTCACACTTGATATGCCCAAATTCTCTAAGTTGGAGTCCTTGCACTTCATACCTGAGAATTTAAGATCAAAACCTCATTGCTTGTACCTCTTGTAAGCTTCTTTCGTTCTTTTATGCGTTTTTAGCATGAAAGTCACTGTTTGACTTTCTGCTTTGACCAGTCGATGGTCAACACGAAGTTCGTTTGAACTTCGCAACGTGAGCGTAATCATGATGGTCATAGTCCTTTTCAAACCTCGTTAAACATGTTTTAACATGTTTAAACATGTTTAGCTCGTCACTTTAGATTTAGTGCTTATATAGGGTCATAAGATAAGCGGTCTAAACAACCGCTTAGACTTTCGAACCCGACCCGTTTGGTCGATCATTAGGATCCGACCAAACACATTTTGTGACCCTAGTTGCATAAGGAATAACCTTCCGAGGTTATACTTTATGGTCACTTAGTCTACTTAGTTATATGATAGGAAATTATATGCCTTAGGAAAAATGACCAAAATGCCCTTTTACGCCAAATTTCATTTTAAGCATATGTAACATAAATTTTGACATCTAAACTAATTAGGCAACATTATTAGACATGTTAAGGCATATATTACTTGTCATAGGACTAGTTAGGCGGTCCGAACGCGTTTTACGCAAACGACGCGTTAAAGTAGCTTAAGCTACCTAAACGGGTCATAATGGGTCGTAAGCACTTAGGATAGGTTCCGTTTTAGAATGTAGGCTTTGTTAAACCATATTACATGAGTTCCTATACTCATTTGGTTTACAAAACCTCATCCTATCCGATCCTCCGATTTAGGTCCGTTTATTAACGTAGTTACCTATATTAGGTGCCGTTTGATTCCGTGATCTTTCTAGCATTGCTTGGTGGTTATCCAAAGACTATTGAGCAATCTCAAGTGAGTACATAGTCCCGTCTTTTACTGTTTTTCAAATGTTTTGGGGTGAAACACATGTGCCTACTTGTTACTTTCGTGCTTTCCATGTTTCGATATCATATGCTTGTTATGTTCATTAGTACACTTATAGTACATGATTTCATTATGTTTTAACTATGTGTGTCCATTTAGTGCATACTTAGTACATTGTTTTTCATTACATTTCATGCTATGTATATCCATTTAGTGCATACTTAGTGCATTGTTTTACATTACATTTTATACTATGTATGACCATTTAGTGCATACTTAGTACATTTGTTTTACATCACATGCTATGTATGTCCATTTGTTGCATACTTAGTACATTTGTCTTACATCACATGCTTACATTTTGGTATGACATTTGGTTTGTTTAAATGGGACAAAAATATGTTCATTAACATTGGCCATGCCGTTCGTTAGTTGGTAGTGGTACCATAGGAATTGACAACTCCCCTCCCTGAAATCCTAGGTTTGTTTGGATGGAAGGAATGACTGAATTCGATACACATAATTCAGATAAACCTTTAATTTGTTTAAGGTTTTGTCGCCACAGTCTCAAGGCTTGAATGTATGCATTTTTACGCATAGATGTTTGTATCAGTAGAGCATGCATTTATTTTACAAAACATAATTTTGATTTAAACTATGTTTTACTTCAATACCTTGTTTTGTGCATTGTACCTATGGTTTAGTTGATATATTTCACTTGCCATACATGACATTTAGTTACACATTACATGATTTACATTTGACATAAACATTTTGACATTGGTTTACACATTACATGATTTACATTTGACATAAACATCTTGACATTGGTTTACACATTACATGATTTACATTTTGACAATAGACAATTATTTACACATAAACATTTGACAATTGGTTTAAACAAGACAATTTGGTGGTTTGTTTGGGTAAGTGATTTAAGTAACGAGGCGTGTGTAAAATGATAAAAGCATGGTGGATACGCCGCTGGTACTTCCTATATATAAGTGCTTTTGTGATATTACATATCGTAGCGTTATTTAAACCATTTCAAGTTAGACATATTACATTTTACATAAATAACATATTTTCATAAGACATTGTTTACAAACAGTTTAAGTTATACAAACTCATTTTACTTGGTTATTTATTTAACCATACATATTTCTTTTATATATTCTGATTTCTTATCAAGTTTTCGTATGATTTATAAAAGAAAACACTTAATAAGATTCATGACTAATTTTTATTAAACCTTTCTTTAAACTTAAGTCATGAATCCTATTTTAACAAAACCTATGTATCTCACAGGCATTTTTATGCTGACGTACCTATTTTCGCATGTGTTCACAGGATCTGTTGCATAGGATGATCGAGATACACTTAGGCGGACATGTGCCTTAGTGACATAAAACAAAGCAAGAACTAGTTTAATCCTGTTATGTGCTCTTTGTTTCAGTTATGTTAAAACAATGTAATCCTTTGTTTATAAATAAAACATAACTTTAATTACCATGGTTGTGAAACAATAATTCTGTTACAACACTCCCCGACGTTTCCGCTACGGTTTCGTTGTTTTACGCGGTCCGGGTGTGACAGAAGAGTTGGTATCAAAGCCAATGGTTATAGGGAATTAGGTTATTAGTAATGCTTTGATCTAGACTATAACTTTTCTAGGGCCCTAACATAAGTTAGCTTGTGTTTAGATCTTAAAACACTACCGTCACCTATCTTTAGGTGATTACCAAAACAAGAACACAATTTTCCAAAAAGCTTTTTGAAAATCAATCATCTGTTTTTAAATAATTTGTTATAAGGTTTTGAACCCTTCAATTTTTAAGAATGATTTTGAAAATTTAATCATCCATTTTTGAATGATTCTTTTGGCCTTGTGCCTTCCAAGTTTTCAAAATCTTATCAAAGTTTTGGGTCTAAATAGTGTGAACACATGCAAACTGGAAGGGTGAATGCCTGTACCCTGAGTTTTCTGTCTAAGGCTAGAGTGTTCGTACAAATCCACATAATCGGACTAGTCACTCTTACTTGGGAACTCTTGGGGTGAGTGTTCACTTATAGATAAGCATGTCTTCGCGATACATTATTTTGGGTCTAAATAGTGTGAACACATGCAAACTGGAAGGGTGAATGCCTGTACCCTGAGTTTTCTGTCTAAGGCTAGAGTGTTCGTACAAATCCACATAATCGGACCAGTCACTCTTACCTGGGAACTCTTGGGGTGAGTGTTCACTTATAGACAAGCATGTCTTCGCGATACATTATTTTTGACCCATTTACTTTGATTAGTCGCTGTGTGTCGTTTGTTTGCTTTGTGGTACGGACGAATGACCACCATCTTTGCTTTTGTCGATTTTTGTTTCATCTCATTCTTTTCATCAAATCATCTCACTTGTTTTCTCTCATGTTTCCTCTTTTAGAATGCCTCCTCGACGCAAAAAACCGCTACCTAATGCCGAAATGGCAGCTATCATGGCACAGCATATGGCTGCTGTACTCCCAGACATTATTGCTCAAGTTAACCAAGCCAACAATAACCAAAATGCTCCATGCAATTTCAAGAGTTTCAATTCAGCTAAACCACTCAAGTTCAGTGGTTCTGAAGGAGCAACTGGGCTCCTACAGTGGTTCGAGAGCATTGAGAGTACGTTTTATCACGTTCAGTGTCTTGATAATCGCAAAGTCGAGTTTGCTTCCAGCGTTTTTCAAAAGAGGGATCTTACTTGGTGGAACGGGGTTATGAGAGACCGTGGTGCTGAGGTTACTTTACCACAGACTTGGGCCGAGCTTAGGGCCCTTATGATGAGGGAATTCTGTCCTCGTCATGAACTAAGGGCTTTAGAAAGGGAGTTTGATGACTTTAAGCAGGATAGTGGTGAGTACCGGGCTTACACTGATAAGTATGAAGAGTTGAGTTTGCTATGCCCTACAATGGTTACCCCACTTGAGAAGGCTATCGAGAGGTATATTGATGACTTACCTGACTCCGTGCAAGACATCGTCACTGGTATATTGATGACCTACCACAGTTCGTCAGGCAATCGAGTTAGCTGCGACATTGACTGAGTCGCATGTCCGAAAGGGTAAGCTACACAGGAAGGGTGCCAAGGGTAAGAAACAGTCGTCTGATAAGGGTGAAAGCAATAAAGGTAAGAACAAGAAAGGAAAGGATTCTGGTTCTTCGAAAGGGTCTAGGAAGCGCAAGGCTTCCTAGAATTTCGTTGTCACTGCACAACCAGATAAGGCAGCTCCCAACCAACCTGCACAACCACCAGAAAAGAAACGGTATGTGGGGAATGCACCGTCGTGCAACAGATGCAATAGCCTCCATCAACCCCAAGTTCCGTGTCGTTTCTGTACTAATTGTGGGAAGTCGGGTCATCTTGCTGATATTTGTTGCTTTGCTCCCAATCAAGCCGCTCACAACCCAGCTCAGCAAGCTGCTCAACCGCCTGCTCCACAACAGGCTCAAGCTGCACGACCTCACTACCCGCCTGGTTCTTGCTATAACTGTGGGGATCTAACCCACTACAGAAACTAGTATCCAAGACTGGCCAACGTAAATCAGAATCAGGCTCAGGCTCGAGGTCGAGTCTTCAACATGAATGCTAATGAGGTACAAGCAGACAACGAGGTGGTGAATGGTACGTTCTTTGTAAATAATCAGTCTGCTTCTGTTCTTTTTGACTCAGGTGCCGATAAGAGTTTTTTGTCGTTGTCTTTTGAGCCATTGCTTCGCATGTCTAGAACGAAACTAGGAAAGCCTTTGATAGTAGAAGTTGCTAGTGGTGATCCCATTGTTCCCAATTTTGTTCTTCATAACTGCCAGTTGAACCTTAACAACCATCTTTTTCCTATCGACCTCACGCCAATGCAACTTGGGAGTTTCGACATTATAGTGGGGATGGATTGGTTAGCCTAGCATCACGCAGAGGTAGTTTGTTTCGAGAAGATTGTTCGTGTTCCGCTCTCGACAGGTGAGATTCTACAGGTTCGTGGTGAGAAACCTGCTAGTAGTCTCAAACTCATGTCTTGTACTCAGGCTCGGAAGTATCTGCGAAAGAACTATGTGGCCTTCTTGGCACAAGTCATAGCAGATAAAGGCAAAGGTAAGTCTATTCAAGATATCCCTGTTGTTAGGGATTATCCTGAGTTGTTTCCTGAAGAGTTACCTGGTTTACCCCCAGCACGCCAAGTCGAGTTCCATATTGATCTTGTACCTGGTGCAAATCCTATTGCCAGATCTCCATATCGTCTTGCATCGTCTGAGATGCAAGAGTTGTCTAAGCAGCTTCAGGAGCTTTCTGACAAAGGTTTTATTCATCCTAGCTTTTCACCTTGGGGTGCTCCCGTTCTTTTTGTCAATAAGAAGGATGGATCTTTCAGGATGTGTATCGATTATCGTGAGCTTAACAAGCTTACCATCAAGAATCGATATCCCCTACCTCGCATTGATGATCTCTTTGATCAATTGCAGGGAGCTACTTGTTTTTCGAAGATTGATCTTCGTTCTGGGTATCATCAACTTCGTGTGCATGAAAAAGATATTCCCAAGACAGCTTTCCGCACTCGTTATGGGCATTATGAGTTCACAGTCATGCCATTTGGTTTCACTAATGCTCCTGCTGTTTTCATGGACTTGATGAATAGGGTCTGCAAGCCTTATTTAGATAAGTTCATCATCGTTTTCATTGATGACATCTTGATATATTCCAAGACGTGAGCTGATCACGAGCAACATCTTTGTCTTACTTTGGAACTCCTGAAGAAAGAGCTACTTTTTGCCAAATTCTCTAAGTGTGAATTTTGGCTTAAGGAAGTTCAATTTTTGGGGCATATCGTCAACGAACAAGGTATTCATGTAGATCCCTCCAAGATCAGTGCGATTAAGGATTGGGATACACCTACTACTCCTGAAGTTCGTTCTTTTCTTGGTCTTGTGGGTTATTACTGCCGCTTCATCGAGAACTTCTCAAAGATTGCAGTTCCTCTAACTGCTCTAACTCAGAAGAATAAACCCTTTGAATGGGGAACCAAGCAAGAAGAAGCATTTCAGACCATGAAGCAGAAGCTTTGTGATGCGCCTATTCTATCTTTGCCTGAGGGCAATGATAATTTTGTCGTGTATTATGATGCCTCCAACTTGGGTCTTGGTTATGTTCTCATGCAAAGGAACAAAGTCATAGCATATGCATCAAGGAAGTTGAAGATACACAAGAAGAACTACACCATTCATGATCTTGAGTTAGGTGCGGTTGTATTCGCTCTCAAAATCTAGAGACACTATTTGTATGGTACAAAATGTGTGGTTTTCACTGACCACAAGAGTCTTCAGCATATCTTTAATCAGAAAGAACTCAACATGAGACAACGACGTTGGGTTGAACTTCTAAATGACTACGACTGCGAAATT
This sequence comes from Helianthus tuberosus, assembly GCA_030545235.1. Classification (NCBI taxonomy): domain Eukaryota; kingdom Viridiplantae; phylum Streptophyta; class Magnoliopsida; order Asterales; family Asteraceae; genus Helianthus; species Helianthus tuberosus. Next base: position 126,046,933 of record CM060408.1, read on the forward strand.
CACTACCATCCTGGTAAGGCGAATGTCGTGGCTGATGCATTGAGTCGTAAGGAACGGGCCAAGCTTCACTGTGTCAAAGTTCGATCTGATATTCAAGACCGCATCTCTCAGGCTCAACATACTTGTGTTTCACAAGGATTGATGGGTAAGGAATTACCCTATCACATTAAGCCTGATCTTGAACTGAAGGACAATGGATCATATTATTTCATGGATCATTTTTGGGTCCTAAGTCAAGACAATCTTCGCACCTTGCTTATGGATGAAGCTCATAAGTCTAGTTATTCTATTCATCCTGGTGTATACAAAATGTATAAGGATCTTCGTACTCAGTTTTGGTGGCCTGGTATGAAGAAAGACACTGCCTTATACGTATCAAAATGCCTTACTTGTCTTAAGGTTAAGGCCAAACATCAACATCCTTCTGGTTTATTGGAGCAACCAGAGATTCCAGTTTGGAAATGGGAAAACATTTCTATGGATCTTATTACCAAACTTCCGGGCACTAAGAGAGGTCATGATGCCATCTGGGTAGTTGTTGATCGTCTTACAAAGTCAGCAAATTTCTTGCCGATCCGTGAGGATCTATCTGCTGACAAGCTTGCTAAAATCTCTGTGGATGAAATTGTATCTCGACATGGTGTTCCTTTGAACATTATTTCTGACAGAGATGCTCGATTCTCATCTCGTTTTTGGAGAACCATGCAATCTTCTATGGGGACCCAACTTAATCTAAGCACAGCTTATCATCCGCAATCAGATGGCCAAACTGAAAGAACAATCCAGACTTTGGAGGATATGCTTAGAGCTTGTGTGATCGATTTTGGTGGTAGTTGGGATTCGTATCTTCCGTTGATTGAATTCTCCTACAACAATAGTTATCACTCCAGCATCAACATGGCTCCTTTCGAGGCTCTCTATGGTCGAAAATGCCGTTCACCAGTCTGCTGGAATGAGATCAGTGAGGCTCAGCTTACTGGACCTGACCTCATTCTAGAGACAACAGATAAGGTTAAGAAAGTTCGTGATAACCTTCAGACAGCTAGAAGCCGTCAAAAGAGATACGCGGACCGACGACGCAAGCCCTTGGAATTTCAAGTCGGTGATCGTGTATTGCTTAACGTCTCACCTTGGAAAGGTGTGATCAGATTTGGAAAGACAGGAAAACTTGCACCCAGATATCTTGGACCATTCAAGATTGTCGAAAGAATCGGTAAGGTAGCCTACAGACTTGAGTTACCTCCTGAACTTGGAAATGTTCATCCAACCTTTCGCGTGTCCAATCTCAATAAGTGTTTAGCTGATGAGAACCTCCACATACCACTTGATGAAATTCGTGTTGATAACATGATGCACTTTGTTGAGAAACCTGTGGAAATCATGTACCGTGAAGTCAACTGGCTCAAACGCAAGCGCATTCCATTGGTTAAAGTTCGTTGGGAATCTAAACGTGGACCAGAATTTACTTGGGAACATGAAGATCAAATGAAGGCGAAATATCCACATCTATTCTCACAAATTTCCTCTAAATAAATTTCGGGACAAAATTTCCACAAGTAGGGGAGACTGTGACATTTGTGCTTGTAATCATTGTAAACAGTTTAGTTATCAATGAAACAATGTTATTTGATCCCAATGTTTGTTTAATTATGTTTGACATTTTGCATGTTTTGGTTTTTGTTCAATTTCAAACTCTACATCACTTTCTAGAGAATTATACGCAAACCGATACGTAAACGTAATTAGTTTAACGCGAAAAATACTCCGAAACATCAATTTATGCTTAACATACCTTAAATAACCTTTACATAACTTAGAAATAAGTTTTGAAGGCTTTGGTATGGCAAAATCAAGTTTATTCGCTTACAGGGACTAAATTCGACAAACTACGAAAGTATGACGATTCATACTGTAACGGACATTTTGGAACATGATCATAAGTTAAACATACCCTAAATATCCTTTACATGGGTTAGAAATAGGCTTTTAGGGGTTCGGTGTGCTAAAATAAACTTTTTGGTCATTCAGGGACTAAAAGCGTCAAAAAGTGCATAAGTTTGTATTTTCGCGCATATCTTACGTTCTGAATACATAGGGACATCCAAAAATTTATGTAATCATTAAAATACTTTATTTTAGTGATTTTCATGATAAAATTCCATTCGTCGCGTAATTTGGATCGTTTTTCGCGTTCGTTCGTGTTTCATCGTAATTAAGCGAATAACGTGATCGTACGGCCAAACAAACCGACATCCGACATATTTTTGAGCATGTTTCATGTCCCTTATGTTTAGGCATCCTTGTAGGGCCTTGAAAATGGCTTAACGGGCCTTTAATGGGTCAAAATGAGGCTTAAACATGTGTAGGGACCATTTCTGGACATTATGGAACTGTTTTGCTGATCTGCAGCTCATGCGGGCCGCATAGGCCTCCTTGGATTTTACGCGGGGTGTGTAAGATGCCCAGATCTGCAAAAATCTTTACCCAGCTAATTCCAGCCTGTTCCAGCTGTTTTGGTGAGTTGCAAATGGTTTTTCAAGCAATCTATGGGCTATTTTGGGACCCATGGTTTTCCAAAACCATGGGTGCACATGTACGGCTTAGATCGAAGCACGTTTTTCGTTAAACGATCCTAACGATCACCTGAAATCTATAAATACCCCTAAGTTTTTCCACCCAAACTCACACTTGATCTGCCCAAATTCTCTAAGTTGGAGTCCTTGCACTTCATACCTGAGAATTTAAGATCAAAACCTCATCGCTTGGACCTCTTGTAAGCTTCTTTCGTTCTTTTATGCGTTTTTAGCATGAAAGTCAAACAGTGTTTGACTTTCTGCTTTGACCAGTCGATGGTCAACATGAAGTTCGTTTGAACTTCGCAACGTGAGCGTAATCATGATGGTCATAGTCCTTTGTGACAATACCTACTGATTACCACGTTATCTAGGCGTAGTGACGAGTCGTAGTTTCGATCAAAACGCGTATTCTTGCGTATTTTGCAACCAAACTATTCTTGGGTATCAAGACCCTTTGTTTTGATACCAAACTTGTTTTCAAACTTCGTTAAACATGTTTTAACATGTTTAGCTCGTCATTTTAGATTTAGTGCTTATATAGGGTCATATGATAAGCGGTCTAAACAACCGCTTAGACTTTCGAACCCGACCCATTTGGTCGATCATTAGGATCCGACCAAACATATTTTGTGACCATAGTTTCATAAGGAATAACCTTCCAAGGTTATACTTTAGGGTCACTTAGTCTACTTAGTTGTATGATAGGAAATTATATGCCTTAAGAAAAGTGACCAAAATGCCCTTTTATGCCAAATTTCATTTTAAGCATATGTAACATAAATTTTGACATCTAAACTAATTAGGAAACATTATTAGACATGTTAAGGCATATATTACTTGTCATAGGACTAGTTAGGCTGTCCGAACGCGTTTTACGCAAACGACGCGTTAAAGTAGCGTAAGCTACCTAAACGGGTCATAATGGATCGTAAGCACTTAGGATAGGTTCCGTTTTAGAATGTAGGCTTTGTTAAACCATATTACATGAGTTCCTATACTCATTTGGTTTACGAAACATCATCCTATCCGATCCTCCGATTTAGGTCCGTTTATTAACGTAGTTACCTATATTAGGTGCCGTTTGATTTCGTGATCTTTCTAGCATTGCTTGGTGGTTATCCAAAGACTATTGAGCAATCTCAAGTGAGTACATAGTCCCCTCTTTTACTATTTTTCAATTTTTTTGGGGTGAAACACATGTGCCTACTTGTTACTTTTGTGCTTTCCATGTTTTCATATCATATGCTTGTTATGTTCATTAGTACACTTATAGTACATGATTTCATTATGTTTTTGCTATGTATGTCCATTTAGTGCATACTTAGTACATTGTTTTTCATTACATTTCACACTATGTATGACCATTTAGTGCATACTTAGTACATTTGTTTTACATCACATGCTATGTGTTATGGATGAAATTCTGAGCCCATATTCTGGATGGTATCCTACGTTATATCTTGATTATATGAAATATGTTCATGCCCGGGATGCTGATTCAGGATATTGGTAACATCCTGAATGGTATCCTGAGGATCACTAACGGATTATGTGCAGGAACACGAGTCCAAGCTTGCAACGTTCATGAGGACCTTTTCCCCGGAAGACTTGGTCTAGGTTGTTCGAAGAAGGACGTTGAACCCACTTTACCTTGTCTCCAAAGGCTACTAAAGAATATTCCAAGGCATCCCCCGTTTATAGGATATTTTGTTTTTGCTTATTAGCTATAAATAGATGGATAAATCAGATCGAATATGACACAACACTCACTGCTCTCTAACACTTCAACTCTCTCGCAACCCTCACTTTCACAAAAAGCATTGTAACACTTAGCGATCTGATCAATATCCTGCACTGTATCCTGACGTTTGAAGTAATAAGAAGAACAAGGCAGCTGCGATTGTCAGCTCCCGAGGTTTTGTGCCGGCGATCTAGATTGATCAAGGGCTTTCCTCGTATATCTCGTGTCACCCCCTTTACTTTTTGCTCATTGTTTGATCATAGATATAGCTCCATATCCTGAGCTATATCCTGAAACTGTTTTAGCAAGCAATCAATTCAGCATATTTACAACACAGATTCTTAGCACACTACCTCACTTAACTAATTTGGTCACTAAATTGCTTAGGTAATTTTTGACCAAAACAATTTGGCGCCCACCGTGGGGCAAGTGGTGCTATTTTTACTAAAAGCTTTTGCAAAATCATTACTTGGTTTTCTATTTTCAAAACTTTTTGCTACATTATTTTCAATGGCCTCGAGATCAAACATGAGCTCTTCCACCGTGCCTGCTGCAACCTCTACAACAATTGGTTCGGTGCTTCCTCCACCTCCTCCAAGGATGCAAGCCTCCTCGCAGCCTCAGGATATTATACCTACTCAGAGTATTCAGGGATCTTCCTGTCACACCCTGGCTTTTGCGGAAGCGTGGTTTATTTGGTGTGACTTCTTAATACCATAGCAACAATCACAACAATGCTATATGATAAAATTCGAGATGTTCATCCATTAATATAGTTTAGAAAATACCATAACATAAATTGTCTTGAAACATCAACCCAAAATAAGTTACAACCATGACTTGCTTAAAACGAGTTCATAAGACTCAACAAAAGACTTTCAATAAAACAAGGTTTAGCGACATGTAACCCGTCCAGGTAGAGGTTACACCTCCCAACCCTACGACCCTGGATGACATCTTTATTTAGTACGCAGCTTGCCTAACATGCATCACTTGCCAGATTCTATTTAATTCCCAGAAATACATGTAGTTTGAAAAATCAACAAAAAGTTGAGCGAGTTCATGTGTATGTCTGTGTGTATAAACCATTAAAGTATGTCTGTATGTAAAAAATGTCCCTAGTATGTAGCAATAAGGAAAAACAGATCACCAATGGGTTGCAAAGCCAATGGTATGTGTGAAATTGGTGCAGGAAGACTCAAACCTAGCAAATTTGTCTCCGGTATGAAGACATAGGTGGTGTTTGTTTTTTGGTCAGAAGCACTTCTGGCCACTTATGTCTGCGTCGCGCAGACGCGCGCATACATAAGGGTCCTGCAGCTTGTTTGGTTTCTTGAAGATCTGCAGACCAAAAACGTCTGCCTCACCTCTTCCCCACGCAGACTTGGACTCATGCCTGCACACCTCTGCAGACCTCTTCTCCCTCTTCTCCCTCCAGCCGACACCACCTCCTCTGCCACCACCTCCACCTCCGACACCACCTCCACCTCCGACACCACCTCCTCTACCACCACCTCCACCTCCGACACCACCTCCACCTCCGACACCCATCTCCTCCGACACACCACCTCCTCCAACACCCATCGACCTCCACCTCTGCCGCAATCATCATCGTCATCATCTGTTATCATCATCATCATCATCATCATCATCGATCGCAAACAAAACCCCCACCAAAAAACACACAGACCTGAGCAAATCAAAACCCTAAATTGAAACCCAAATCGAAACCCTAAATCGCGACGGCAGCGGTGAATGTGGTGGTCATCTCATTTCAGTTCAGGGTTGGGTTCGGGATGGTTTGGTTCGGTGATGATGATTGATGACGGTGGTGGCAGTGGGCTCAGGCGAAATCGCCTTCATCTGTGTTGGTTAGGTAGTGGTGGTTGTCTGAGAGGTAAGACGGTGGGGGTGGTGTTGGTGGGTTTCCGGTGATGGTGGTGGTTGCGACGGTGGAGGAGGTGGAAGTGAGCTAACCATACCACCACTCACATGATCGCGCAGTAAAACCCTCCTTAAGCTAACCATACCATGTATAAAATGTCTGTAATAATTGTAACATGTATTCCACCCCTGAAGTATAAAACTGAAAACAGTTAAGAGAAAAGGGGAACATGAACTCACAGTAGTGCGTCTTGTACCGTATCTCAAACTCTGTCTGCTACACGACAACCTACAATGTACTAATGTCTATTAGACGAACGGGCCGTGCCTTGGCTTAGAGTTTAATGCTTTGAGTTGTGTTCCATATGTTATTCCAAGTTATAATCTCTTGTTAAAATAAATTATTCTAACTTTAAATTATATTTTGGTTTGGAATAATCGTTAGACAATATTTCTGTATTGATACTTCTAAAGTATTTATCTTCGTACTTCCTTCCCAAGGATGGGGGTATTTATACATGTATATTCGTATGTGAAAATAATATACTTTTAAGTCCCACTTAGAAAATATACATAACTTATTTGTCAAAAATAATGTATTTCAAAATATATATATTTTTCCCAAAAATAATATATTTCCACTTCTTGTCCAAAAATAATATATATCAAAAATATATTTGTATAAGTATATTCCGGAATATTTCATAAGTTACGTTTTCGCGTTCGGTTTCAAGATGACAAGTGTGTAACTTAAATATTTATTCCGTGTGATTTTTGGTATTATGTTAGAGTTGTAATTGTCATGGTAATTTGTAAAATATTGCACATAACACTTTCATTGACAAATAACACGTTAGATCGTTATCGGATAACATAACCGACATTTAGACATGCAAAACACTAGTTATATTATTTCAGCTCGAACATCCAAAACTGGACTGTTTTCGGGTATTTTAATAAAATAGTTAACTTACTCCAAAAATTCCCAAACTTTTACAGAATGTTTCAAACAACCCAAATTTTACTGTGTAAAAATATCGGGATCCAATTCATTACCCATATTTTATAAAAATCATTTACCGGACTGCAATCAGATTCGTCACTTTCTGACTGCAGTTCACGGAAAAATTCCTCGTAAGTCCAATTGATGAAATTCCAGTGGGAGAATTACAATGACATCATTGGTCATCTACGGTACAAATTTTATGAGCTAATTCTACAAATATTTCAAGTTATGATGAAAAACATAACACACATTTTCTGCAGTAAAAACGCAGCTTTTGCTGCTGTGAAAAACGACCCTTTAAAAATAGTAAACGAAGTCCAAAAATTATGATTCCAGTGCCATTAGAACCGTATTTCGAAATAACACGTTATAGACTCAAGAAAATCAATTTTTCGTTAAGTTATGACCTGGTTACAGCCGACTGAAGGCGGCTATAATAGTTTGACAGCTTCCTGTTTTTAGCTTATAGCGCTCTAACGCAAGTTCTATTTGTTCCGTTAACATGCTTAGTGATCTACAATGATATTTAACATCACTTGCAGCAGGTTATCGTTTATTTAACTCCAATTTATCATGTCAAGTACCATCGTTTATGTTAAGAAGTTGATTATTTTATGTAAACCCATAATCACCTCTAACTTGTTAAACCATGTTTTTAATCATACTTTAACAAGTCCCATGTGATGATCAACATCATTTTACTAGTAATCAACAATCAAATGCCATGCATGCTTAAATCAACCTTAATCTAACAAGATTTTATGATATAACATCTTATGTAAAGTCTTATGTTCATGTTTTATGTTTGAGTTCTTGTAGTGTTCATATGGTTTCATAAAAATACAATCTTTTAACCATGAAAATAAAGTAGACAAGAGTTTTAGAGGAAGTCTTACAACTAGCTTAAAGCTAGGGAAGAACTCAAGAACAAAGGATGATGAAGATGGTGGATGATGCAATGTATGAAGCTCCTTCAAGCTCCACAAGCTACAAGCTTCCAAGAGTCACCTTCTAGCACTTGAATGGACTTGAAAATGGATGAAGATGGTGGTGTTAAGGTGGTGGTGGCAGATATATAGAGGGCCGAGAGAGGGAGAGAGAGGTGTGAGGAATGGAGTGTAATCTTGAGTGAGATATGAAATGATATGATCTTGTAAGAGGACCATACTTATAATCATTCTTGTCATATTTTGTTCAATCTTTCAAGCAAGCTATCAAATTAAAATAATCAACAAATTTGAGTGGGGTGTGGGTCCCCCTTGGGTGACCGTAAATAGAGGGGGGGTAAATGGTAAATTTTTGGTGATAGTGGGTATATACTTGGAGGTTAAGTGTAAAAGTCTAGTATATGATGTGTATGTTATATTACATAATGTGTTGGGGGTATTCGGGCACCATAATTAGTCTACAAATAATAAAATAATGTTTCTGACAAAAATTTGGTGTCACGGGTAATGTCCGGTTGTTCGGTTAGATATCGTTCCGTTAAAGTGTTAAATTGTTCCGTATAGTGTCCTTTATGTATCTTTTTGTAACACTTTTAATTCCCAACACTTAGGAAAGTATTCAGGACCATTTAGTCAATTTTCTGCATAATACAAATATGTTAAAATGCTGAATTTTTGCTGAAAATGCAGAATTCTGCACTTAAAGTGAGTTTTAGGCACTTCCCGACACTCAAACTATCACCTAGTGATGCAGTTTTATGGTCCTCACTTCCCTACACATCATACTAGGGTAGTACCTTGTCTCTGGCCCATACTGGGTCTCAAAACACTGTCTGTCTATGTACTGGCACTGTCAGTATTTCTGAGTTATCCGCTCACTGTGCTAACTATGCTTTGTGCATCAAGTTTGTCACTAAAGTTTGTGTGTAATAAATGGTGTGACAGTATGAAATGCGATGCACATGTATGTATGATGCAGAAATCATAAAGCAGTTTAAGTCAACAGTTGTAATTAAGCACAGTCATTAAGCACGTAATCATAATTAATTAATTGTACGGATACCTGGTTTAATGAGGGTTGTCACATTCTCCCCCCGTTAAGAAAATTTTGTCCCTAAATTTTAAGTTCTGCTTCTAGTTGCAGGGGTCTTGGGGAATAAATGTGGGTACTTTTCCTTCATTCGATCCTCACGTTCCCACGTGAATTCTGGGCCATGTCGGGCATTCCATCGAACCTTGACGAGTTTGACACTACTCCTGCGTGTTTTGTTAATCTTCCAATCCAACTTGTATGCTACGAGACCAATCCGTTCCAGGATTCTAAATGGACCAATGTATCTGGGGTTCAACTTCCCACGATTCCCAAAGCGTGCCACACCCTTCCAGGGTGAAACCTTCAACAACGCCATATCTCCCACCTTAAATTCCAGAGGTTTTCTTCTTCGGTCCGCATAATACTTCTGTCGATCACGAGCCGCTTTAATGCGCTCTCGGATCTGTATAATCTTGTCAGTCGTTTCCTGGACCAATTCCGGGCCAACAAGCTATCTATCACCTGTATCTGCCCAGCATAGCGGTGATCGACACTTACGCCCATAGAGAGCTTCGAACGGTGCGGCTTAATTGCTTGCATGATAACTGTTGTTGTATGAAAATTCAACCAATGGTAGGTGAGTATCCCAACTTCCACCTAAATCCATTACGCAAGCTCGCAACATGTCTTCCAATGTCTGAATTGTTCGTTCGCTCTGTCCGTCTGTCTGCGGGTGAAAGGCAGTACTCAGATTCAGCTGAGAACCAAAAGCTTCTTGAAAGGATTGCCAAATCCTTGACACGAATCTTCCATCTCTATCAGAGATAATTGAGAGAGGCACTCCATGTCGTGCAACAATCTCTCTCAGGTATAGCTCAGCTAACTTGCTCGTGTTATCTTTCTCCTTGATTGCCAAAAAGTGTGCAGACCTGGTCAGACGGTCTACTATTACCCAAATCGTATCGTGACCTCTGGGCGTCCTTGGAAACTTTGTTATGAAGTCCATAGATATCTGTTCCCATTTCCATTGGGGTATTTCAGGTTGTTGCAAGAGACCTGAAGGTTTCTGGTACTCGGCCTTTACCTTGGCGCAAGTTAAACATTTGCCAACATAAATCACAACGTCGCCTTTCATCCTTGGCCACCAATAGAAATCCTTTAGGTCTTGGTACATTTTATCCGATCCTGGATGGATCGAGTATCGTGACTTGTGAGCCTCGTCAAAGATAACATCTCTCAGACCACCAAAGAAAGGAACCCAAATTCTTCCCAAGAAGCATAACGTTCCATCCTCCTTTGGTACCAATTGCTTCTCCATCCCATGGAGATATTCACTCTCAAGATTCTCCCTTTTAAGAGCTTCCCTTTGAAAGTACGAATGCACAACGTGAGGTCTGTCTAAACAATCATTTCCAAGGACCTAACCCTTAGGGGCTTAATCCTTTTTTTCCGACTTAAGGCATCGGCGACTACATTCGCCTTCCCTGGGTGATACTTAATTTCACAGTTGTAATCATTCAACAATTCTACCCAGCGTCTTTGCCTCATGTTAAGCTCTTTTTGATCAAAAATATGTTGCATACTCTTGTGATCAGTGAAGATTGTGCATCGCGTGCCATATAAGTAATGTCGCCAGATCTTCAATGCAAATACCACTGCGCCTAACTCTAAGTCATGCGTGGTGTAGTTCTTCTCATGAACCTTCAGCTGGCGCGAAGCATAGGCTATAACTTTTTTTCACTGCATCAGCACGCAACCTAAACCTTGACGTGAAGCGTCGCAATATACCACAAATTCGTCAGTGCCTTCGGGTAGAGATAAAATCGGTGCGTCACAAAGTTTTTTCTTCAACAATTGAAACGCCTCTTCTTGCTTGTCTTCCCAATCAAACTTCTTGTCTTTCTGGGTGAGAGAGGTCAAAGGTTGAGCGATTTTCGAGAAATCCTCAATGAATCTACGATAGTATCCTGCCAAACCTAGGAACTGCTGAATCTCGGTTGGCGTCTTAGGAGTCTCCCAACTCTTGATTGCTTCAATCTTTGTAGGATCCACATGGATTCCATTCCCATTAACTACATGACCAAGAAACTGAACTTCCCGTAACCAGAACTCGCACTTCGAGAACTTTGTGTACAACTTTTCCTTCTTAAGCAGCTCTAGAATAGCTCTTAAGTGTTGCTCATGATCTTCCTTCATCTTTGAGTAGATCAAAATGTCATCAATAAACACGATCACGAACTTATCGAGATACGGCTTACAGACTCTGTTCATTAAGTCCATGAACACAGCTGGCGCGTTTGTAAGACCAAACGGCATAACCAGGAACTCGTAATGTCCAAAGCGAGTCCTAAAAGCAGTTTTTGGAATACTCTCCTCCTGAATCCTCAGCTGGTGATAACCTGACCGTAGGTCGATCTTTGAGTAAAAACTTGAACCTTGTAACTGATCGAACAGGTCATCGATCCTTGGTAAGGGATATCTATTCTTGATTGTTAACTTGTTCAGCTCCCGGTAGTCGATACACATGCGAAAACTACCATCTTTCTTTTTATCGAACAGAAATGGAGCTCACGAAGGCGAGAAGCTTGGTCTGATAAATCCCTTGTCTAACAACTCCTGAAGTTCTGTCGACAACTCCTGCATCTCTGAAGGTGCAAGTCGATAGGGTGCCTTAGCCACAGGTGCGGCGCCTGGGACTAAGTCAATATGGAACTCGACTTGTCTTTGTGGTGGCAATCTTGGCAAGTCTTCTGGAAAGACTTCAGGATATTCCTTTACGACTGGAATTTCTTCTATCTTTGGCTCAGCGGCCTCCTTATCCATGATGTGCAGCAAGAAGGCAACACATCCCTTCTTCAAACATCTTCTTACCTATCATAGCCCTCGTTTCTGATACATCCTCGGAAGAAAGGAAGATAGAAGACATACCTATTGTACGTGATTTTCCTGAGGTATTTCCTGAGGAATTACCTGGTCTTCCGCCTCATCGTCAAGTTGAGTTTCAAATCGAGCTAGCTCCTAGAGCAGCGCCCATAGCTCGAGCACCTTATCGTCTAGCTCCATCAGAACTGGAAGAACTGTCCACGCAACTACAAGAACTCTTAGATAAGGGTTTTATTCGCCCTAGCTCTTCGCCTTGGGGAGCTCTGGTACTATTTATGAAAAAGAAAAACGGTACCTTCAGAATGTGTATTGACTACCGCGAACTCAACAAGGTGACCGTGAAGAATCGTTATCCTCTTCCGCGCATTGATGACTTATTCGACTAGTTGCAAGGGTCGAGTTTCTATTCCAAAATAGACCTGAGGTCAGGTTACCATCAACTGAGAGTCCAAGACGAGGATATATCTAAAACATCATTCAGGACTCGTTATGGGCATTACGAGTTCCTGGTTATGCCTTTCGGATTGACGAATGCACCTACAGTCTTCATGGATCTCATGAACCGAGTGTGCAAACCTTACCTGGATAAGTTTGTCATAGTTATCATCGACGATATCCTGATCTATTCGAAGAGTCAGGAAGAACATCGATATGTCTAGTCTTTAGTGTCCTATATATATCTTCACATCTCCTCAAGATCACACCATCTCTCACTAACTTTCTCTCCCACTCTCGGCCCTCCCTTGTGCCACCACCACCACCACCTTATCACCACCATGTTCATCCAATTTCAAGCTCCATTCATGTGTTAGAAGATGCTTTGTGAAGCTTGAAGCTTGTGGATCATCAAGGAGCTTTCATCACTTGCTTTTTTCACACCACTTCCATCATCTTTTTCACTAGAGATCTTCCCTAGCCTTTGAGCTAGTTGTAAGTTCTTGATGTACTCTTGTTTACTTCTCTTTTGTTGGTTGAAAGGTTGTAGTATGTTGATTATATCAAGAACACTAAAGAACATGAATTAAAAGATTTAACATAAAGCTTACATAAAGAGGAAATGTGTTGATTACTTGAAGATTGTTTGTTAATATTGATGTTAAATGTCGTTGTTGATCACTAAGCATGTTAACGGAACAAAGAGAACTTGCGTTAAAACGATATAAGCTGAAAACAGGAAGCTGTCAAACGGTTACAGTCGGCTGTAACTGGGTCATAACTTAACAAAAATTGATTTTCTTGAGTCTATAACGTGTTATTTCGAAATACGGTTCTAATGGCACTGGAATCATAATTTTTGGACTTCGTTTGCTATTTTTAAAGGGTCGTTTTCCACAGCAGCAAAAGCTGCATTTTTACTGCTGAAAATGTGTGTTATGTTATTTGTCATAACCTGAAATCTGTGTAGAATCAGGTCACGAAATTTGTATTGTAGGTGGACACTGATGTCATTGTAATTCTCCAACTGGAATTTCATCAATCGGACTTACGATGAATTTTAAATGAATTATCTCGTGGACTGCAGCTAGAAAGTGACAAATCTGATTACAGTCTGGTAAATGATTTTTTATAAAATATTGGTAATGAATTGGATCCCGATATTTTTACAAAATAATATTTGGATTGTTTAAAAGAATATGTAAAAGTTTGGGAATTTTTTGAGTAAGTTAACTATTTTATTAAAATACCCGAAAACAGTCCAGTTTTGGATGTTCAAGCTGAAACAATATAACTAGTGATTTGCATGTCTAAATGTCGGTTAAGTTATCCGATAATGATCTAACGTGTTATATGTCAATGAAAGTGTTATGTGCAATATTGTATGCTTGCTCTTGAGTAGCTATAAGTGGAATGTTTATATGGGCATGAACTATTAAAGTAAGTGCATGTTATGTGGTAAATACATGTAGGAACTTTGTGCTTTATTTGAAACCACTAGATGACTAATTAGTAATCATATTAGGACGTGATTGACCGACCTTGACTGTTAGCTATTTTTGAGAGTCAAACCGAGCAACCAAATGTGAGTTTACACACTTTCTAAGGCATGGGATTCCCTGTGGTTGGGAATGGGTTAAAGAATTAAAAACGGAACCTACATATCCTCCTTGGGTAGGATATGTACCGCCATCCTCCATAGGTAGGATGCCAATATTAATCCTACGTATTCTCCTTGGCTAGAATACGTACGTTCGTCCTCCTTGGGTAGGAGAACAACCTTAAAACTTACTAGACAAAACTCTATCATTAAGTCCCTCATTTTATATCGACTTAATCGCCGAGGCCGATGGCGAGCGGGTCATTAGTTAATAGCGCTATTAGGTTTAACAAACCTCACACCTTGCCATTCGGACGGGTGTGTACTAATGGACTATGGCAAATTGTCAATGATGATAGACATTGACGTAGGCCATAACTTACTTTCGTTAGTAGTCAATATCGTAAAAATCCACATGCGGAGTATCACCGCTTGGAGGCGTGACATGACCAGGATCAAGCCACCAATCATATTGAACAATGTATTTAAGATAGATAAAACCCAACCACACAATATAATTGGTGATCGAAAGCTAGTTAACTAAGTTCATATTTAAACAGCGGAAGCATTAAGGATAAGACCAAAACATAAGTAATAAGTTTATAAAGTTTAAATATTTAACATGGGACTCAGAAGTCCATGTCCCCACAACGACCACTCCTCCTTGTGCAAACTCCATAGATACCTAACGACCTGCAAGGCATGTAACAACGAGTCAACAACAAAGTTGAGTGAATTCACAGTTGGGTGTTCAGTTTAAGTTGTTTCAAAAACATAGTTTTTGTTTAGTTGGCTTACTTGCCGTGGGGGTTACCCCATAGTTAAAAATACGTTTAACCAAATTCTCTTTTCCCAAACCATATTCAGTGGGGGCTTCCCCATGTGAACCACTAGACTGTTACCCCATAGTTAAAAATACGTTTAACCAAATAACATAACACACATTTTCAGCAGTAAAAACGCAGATTTTGCTGCTATGAAAAACGACCACTTTAAAAATAGAAAACAAAGTCCAAAAATTATGATTCCAGTGCCATTAGAACCGTATTTCGAAATAACACGTTAGAGACTCAAGAAAATCAATTTTTCGTTAAGTTATGACCCAGTTACAGCCGACTGAAGGCGGCTGTAACAGTTTGGCAGCTTCCTGTTTTCAGCTTATATCTCTCTAACGCAAGTTCTCTTTGTTCCGTTAACATGCTTAGTGATCAACAACGACATTTAGCATCAATATTAACAAGCAATCATCAAGTAATCAACATGTTTCCTCTTTATGTAAGCTTTATGTTAAATCTTTTAGTTCATGTTCTTTAGTGTTCTTGATATAATCAACATACTACAACCTTTCAACCAACAAAAGAGAAGTAAACAAGAGTACATCAAGAACTTACAACTAGCTCAAAGGCTAGGGAAGATCTCTAGTGAAAAAGATGATGGAGGTGGTGTGAGAAAGCAAGGTATGAAGTTCCTTCAAGTTCCTCAAGCTTCCTCCTTCACACAGAACCTTCTAATAATTGAATAAAGCTTGGGAAAGGATGAAGATGGTGATGATAAGGTGGTGATGGTGGTGGTGGTTATAGTGAGCCAAGAGGAGAGGGAGAGAGTGAGTGAGAGATGGAGTGAAGTTGGGAAGGTGAAATGATGTTGTGATCTTGAAAGCCATACTTAAAGAGATTTCCTCAATATCTTGTTCACATGATCAAGCAAAATCTAATAAAATATAAGATATAATCTAGGAAGTATGGTGTGGATTTTTGTAGGTCCCTTGTGATCGAAAATAGGCATGGGGGGGGGGGGTATTTGTAACATATTGATGGAGGTTGGTAAATGTAAGTTCAAATCCAAGTATATGATTTCATATGTTAGTTAGTGGATATTTTAGTGGGTGTTATGGTGTACGGGGATCATGACTAGCCAAGAAATAATTAAACAATGTTTCTTGCAATATTTTGGTGTCCCGGGTAATGTCCGGTTGTTCGGTTAAATACCGTTTCGTTAAAGTGCTAGGTTATTCCGTATAGTGTCTTTTATGTAGCTTTTTATAACACTTTTAATTCCTAACACATAGGGAAAACATTCAGGACCATTTAGTCAATTCTCTGTACAATCAATAAGCACAATATAATATTAATTAATCGTACAGATACATGTAATTATGAGGGTTGTCACATTCTCCCCCAGTTAAGAAAATTTCGTCCCAAAATTTAGCACGTGGTTACTGAGGAAGCTAGTTAAGTTGCGTGGTTTACTGGTTTTCCTAGGGTGTCACATCATCCCCCCGTTGGTTTGGAATTTCATCCCGAAATTCCGCAGTAGCTTCAGCCTCAGTAGTGGTTACACTTTTCTCAAACAACTGGGGATACTTGAGTTTCATTTGGTCTTCTCGTTCCCAGGTATACTCTGGGCCACGACAGGAGTTCCAACGAACTCGAACAAGAGGTATTCTGGTACGCTTGAGAATCTTAACGTCTCGGTCTGTGATTTCAACTGGTTCCTCGACGAATCGCAACTGGTCGTCGATTGTGAGCTTCTTTAAGGGAACTATGAGGGTCTCATCTGACAGACACTTCTTCAGATTCGACACGCGAATGGAGCTCACTCATATTTGCAATTCGTTGCAGGGGTTCAAAAGAAATAGACATTACAAGAAGGGAGACGCTAGTCTCTTCATGGGCAACGGAGCAAAGGTTGATGTCGAAGCTCAAGGAGACTACGTTTTAGAGCTTCCAAGTGGTTTAGAAGTTATTTTGAAGAATGTTTAATATGCTCCTAGTTTGACTAGGAACATATTTTATGTTTCCCTTTTGAGACAATGTGGTTTTAAATTTGAATTTGTTAACCAAGACATTTATGTTTTCTATGAATGATGTGTTTTACTTTAAAGCTATGTCTTTAAATGGTATTTATGAATTAGATCATGATAACGCATCATACGATAGCTCAATGTACCAAGTAACCAACAAGAAAATCAAAATGGATTTGAGTGATTCCTACCTTTGGCATTGTCGCCTTGGACATATAAGCAAGAATCGCCAAGGCGACAATGCCAAAGGTAGGAATAACTCAAATCCATTTTGAGTTTCTTGTTGGTTACTTGGTACATTGAGCTATCGTATGATGCGTTATCATGATCTAATTCAAAAATACCATTTAAAGACATAGCTTTAAAATAAAACACATCATTCATAGAAACATAAATGTCTTGGTTAACAAATTCAAATTTAAAACCACATTGTCTCAAAAGGGAAACAAAAATTATGTTCCTAGTCAAACTAGGAGCATATAAAACATTCTTCAAAATAACTTCCAAACCACTTGGAAGCTCTAAAACGTAGTCTCCTTGAGCTTCGACATCAACCTTTGCTCCGTTGCCCATGAAGAGACTAGCGTCTCCCTTCTTGTAATGTCTATTTCTTTTGAACCCCTGCAACGAATTGCAAATATGAGTTACGGAATAACTTAGCACTTTAACGAAACGGTATCTAACCGAACAACCGGACATTACCCGAAACACCAAAATATTGTCAGAAACATTATTGTATTATTTCTTGGCTAGTTGTGATCCCCGAACACCCTAACACATTATATGATGTGCCATACACATAAAATACTAGACGTTACACTCAACCTCCAACTATTATTTAAGTTACCATTCAAAGTTACACATAACCGCCCCTCTGTTCAACCGCTTATATGAGTGCATGCTTCAATAGATTAAAAATTTCGGGTTTCGGGTTTGAATAAAACCCTATGGCCGAAAATTTTAATATGGCTAACCCTTTGTTTTTCAAGATTATTTTCTTACATGCATAAGGGAATCTTTAAAAATTATTTCATATGCATGATTTGTTTGTTTGGACAAAACTTACCTTTTCGGTTTTTTGAACATAGCCGAAAATGTTTATAAAAGGGAACCATTTTTTTATGCTTCTTGAAATTAATATATGTATATTTGGATATATATTTTGGTGCATATAACCTAGCCATGACCTTGTGTTGAATGATTGTGTTGAGTATTTATTTTATTATTATTTCAATGGGTGGTAATAATTATTATTTTGTTCTTCCATTTGTAAGATATGTAATTTATTTATTTTCATTTGGTATGTAAAATAAATAGATTAGATGCATTTTATTTTACTAGAAAAAATGTATTAGGATATATTTTGTAAAAGAAGATGCACACAAAAATGCAGTTTTGGTTTGGACTATAATATTCGGTCCAAAGAACTTCATCGTTCTCAATGGGATTTTAACCCGATAACCAAAACACATTTTTGAAGTCCAAAAGTGTTTGGAGCTGAATATAAAAGAATTTTGGAAGCTCAAAGAAGGTGGAGAAATTACAACACAAGAAGGAGACTTGAAGCATTTGGATGCGGGATCAAGTGGGAGTTCATCGACACATTACTTGTGTCATTTTTCACCCTTTAGGAAGGACCTTTTGGCACACTTGTTTTGGCTAACAAGTGTTGTCAAAAATAGTTGGCTATGGTTATGCACCTATTGTTATGTATGATATGCTTGTTTGGTTGCTTATTTTGTTGTTTTAGATGATATGTCGATATGCATGACTTAACAAACTAATAATCAACAACAAGCGTAAAATTGGTTCTTAACAAAATCATTAAAATGGTTAATAAAGGTTTTATTAAAAATTAATGATTTTATAATAAAATGGGTTTTATTAAAAAGAACCTTGAAAATTAGTTTTCATTAAAGTACCATTGATGTGAATGGATGCAAATGTATGGTACATAATATTTTCTAAACTAGAATTTTGAAATATTAAAAACCCTTTTATAAAACAAGTCAAACACCATCCTTTTATACAACACTCGAAACACTTGGGAACTCTTATTGTGGGATAAAGGTCACCTAACCACATTTGAAGGAACTTGTATGTTAAAGGTGGGTTTACCATGTTTGTGGGACAAAGGTCACCTAACCACTTATGTGTATAAACTCACACGTGTGTGTAAGTTGGATGACTTGATTTGGAAACCATGAACTTAGGGTCACCGAAGCATGGGGAACAAAGGTGTTGATGGGATTAAACATGCAAACTAAACATAAAGATGTTTAATCGATCCCATATGGCTAGAAATTGCAAAGAGTTGCAATTGTCAAACGATTACTACCTTGTTAATTTAAATAGAGGGATAAAGCTCACCTAACCAATATTTAAATGTAACGTTGGATTCTAGATTTTAATTATTAATTGTCTTTAAAGACACAAAAGGGTATTAATAATTAAAATATAATAATATCGAAAATACTAAATAGAACTTGTTAAATTTTGTAGATGGCCGCTAACAATGCAACCCCAATTAACCAAACCGTCTGAAACCTATCACTAAGAACCATCCTTGAAAAGGATCGTCTCAACCATAACAAATTCATGGATTGGTTTCGAAACTTGATACCGTTTCGTTAAAGTGCTAAGTTATTGGTGAGCTCCATGCAATGCTCAAAACGGCCGAAGCAAGTATGGGCAAAAAGGCTTTACCCGTCCTAGCGATCAATGAAGGAGGCAACAAGAAGAGGCCCCACCCCGACTCTAAAGCAAACTATGCTAAAAGAAAGGGACACGTCAAGGGAAAGGGAAAGGGAAAAGCTAAAGCAGAACCCACCAAACCAAAAGAGAAGAAGCAAAAGGTTGCTATGAATGACCCATGTTTTGAATGTGGTGAGATAGGACATTGGAAGAGAAATTGTCTGACCTATCTCAAAGAGTTGAAAAACAAGAGGGATGCAGGGCAAACCTCAGGTACTATCTTTATGATACATGTTGAGCTTAATGTTATTTCTTCTAGCACATGGGTACTAGATACCGGATGTGGAACTCATATTTGCAATTCGTTGTAAGGGTTCAAAAGAAATAGACATTACAAGAAGGGAGACGCTAGTCTCTTCATGGGCAACCGAGCAAAGGTTGATGTCAAAGCTCAAGGAGACTACGTTTTAGAGCTTCCCAAGTGGGTTGGAAGTTATTTTGAAGAATGTTTTATATGCTCCTAGTTTGACTAGGAACATAATTTATGTTTCCCTTTTGAGACAATGTGGTTTTAAATTTGAATTTGTTAACCAAGACATTTATGTTTCTATGAATGATGTGTTTTATTTTAAAGCTATGTCTTTAAATGGTATTTATGAATTAGATCATGATAACGCATCATACGATAGCTCAATGTACCAAGTAACCAATAAGAAACTCAAAATGGATTTGAGTGATTCCTACCTTTGGCATTGTCACCTTGGACATATAAGCAAGAATCGTCTGCATACACTTCAGAAAAGTGGTCTTTTGAATACAAATGAAGATAATTCATTTGATGTATTCGAATCTTGTTTACAAGGCAAAATGACCAAGATACCCTTTAGTGGAACTTTTGAAAGGGCTAAAGACTTACTAGGTATCATACATTCAGATGTATGTGGTCCTTTTAAGCCGATGACTAGGAATGGTGAAAGATACTTCATTACCTTTATCGAGGACTATAGTCATTATGGCTATGTGTATTTACTAAGGCACAAGGATGAAGCATTTGAAATGTTCAAAGACTTCAAAAGTGAAGTTGAAAATCAACTCAAGAAAACAATCAAAGTCCTTTGCACCGATAGAGGAGGTGAATACCTTAGTAGTGCTTTTCAAGATCATCTTACGAGTTGTGGGATTATCTCACAACTTACTCCACCTGGAACACCACAACACAATGGTGTGTCCGAAAGGAGAAATCAAACTCTATTAGATATGGTTCGATCTATGATGGCTAGAAGCACATTACCTCTATCGTTTTGGGGTTACGCTTTGCTCTCTGCAGTCCGTATACTAATTATGGCCCCAACCAAGAAAGTGGAAAAGACACCTTTTGAAATATGGCATGGAAACCCTCCATCATTATCTTTCTTAAGGGTTTGGGGTTGTGAAGCTTATGTTAAGCAATACACCCCAAATAAATTGGCAGTCCGATCTACTAAGTGTATCTTTGTAGGATATCCTAAAGATAATATAGGATATTATTTCTACGATCCAACCGAGCAAAAGGTATTTGTTGCTCGAAAGGAGGCGAAAAGCTCGTACGGATGAATCCTTTATCAGAGAACTCTTGAAGCTGTTTCGATAACTCTTGCATCTCCGATGGTGCAAGATGATAAGGTGCTTTCGCAATCGGGTTGGCATTGGGTACAAGGTCAATATGAAACTCGACTTGACGAACTGGAGGCAAACCAGGCAGTTCATCGGGAAACACCTCTGGATAATCCCAAACAATCGGAATATCCTGAATACTCTTGCTCTTGCCTTTCTCCTCTGTGACATGTGCCAGGAAAGCAACATATCCTTTTCGCAAATAACTTTGGGCCTTTCTACACGGCATAAGCTTCAAATCACCAGATGGCTTCTCGCCACGAACTTCCAGAACATCGCCAGACGAAAGAGGAATACAAACAATCTTATCGAAACAAACCACCTCAGCATGATGTTTGGTTAACCAATCCATCCGCACGATAATATCGAAACTCCCAAGTTGCATCGGCGTGAGGTCAATGGGGAAAAGATGGTTATCAAGGTTTAACTAACAATCACGAATAACAGAATCAAGAACAAGAGGTTTACCAGTAGCAACTTCGACAGATAAGGGTTTCCTCAGTTTAGTTCTAGGTATCGCAAGCAAAGGTTCAAAAGATAACGAAACAAAACTTCTATCGGCACCAGAATAAAAAAGAATAGATGCAGGTCGATTGTTAACAAGAAACGTACCATTGACCACCTCATTGTTAGCCCTCGCTTCATTAGCATTCAGGTTGTACGCTCGCCCACGAGCGGGATTCACATTTGCGTTGACATTCGCATTCGGGTTCGCATTAGCATTCGCGTTTGCATTCACTAGCCTCGGACAGTTGTTGCGGAAGTGACCAAACTCTCCACAATTGAAACATGAACCCGGTGGGAATCTAGCAGCATTCCCCTGAACTGGAGCTTGATTCGGAACAATCTGATTCTGACCCGAACGACAGATGTTGGCCAGATGCCCAAGCCTACCACACGTTGTGCATTGCTTACAAGCTTGTTGTGCAACATGATGACCGTTGCAGCGAGCACAATGAGGTGTGGTACCAGCATATGCTTTCTTCGCAGGTGGTTGAGTTGGTCTGTTCTGAGCAGTAACTGCAAAGTTCTGAGCACCCTTTCGCTTTCTCGACTTCTTCGATGACTCACCTTTCTTGCCCTTACCCTTTTCCTTGACAGATTCGGTCGCCTTCTTCTTATCACCCTTGCAGGTAAGTTTACCCTTCCTGACTTGCGACTCAGTCAGGGTAGCAGATAACTCGATCGCGTGACGAACAGTAGTAGGATTAACGCCAGTCACGATATCCTGTATGGAATCAGGTAACCCATCGATATACCTCTCCATCGCTTTCTCCAACGGGGTAACCATAGTAGGACACAAAAGACTGAGTTCCTCAAATCGATCCGTATACGCACAGTGTTCTCCCCCATCTTGTTTTATATCATCAAACTCTCGTTCCAAAGCTCGAATTTCATGACGGGGACAAAACTCTCTCATCATGAGAGCTCGAAGCTCTTCCCATGTTTGTGCCAATGCCACTTCGGCACCCCTGTCGCGCATCTCTCTGTTCCACCACGTAATATGAGAAACGAGTGAGGTCAACAATTAGGAAAAAAAAGATTTTGAAAATATCGACGAAACATAAGGAAGGCGATCAGTTGTTCGTTACCTCGAACAAAAGATGAACCAACCACATACCATGATGCAATGTCAAAAACTGATTGTGACAAATGGCTTGAAGCCATGAACATAGAGATGCAATCCATGTATGATAACCAAGTTTGGAATTGGTTGTGCCACCACTTAACTCTAAAGTAGTTGGAAGTAAGTAGGTTTTCAAGAAGAAAACAGATATGCATGGTAACTTGGATACTTATAAAGCAAGACTTGTAGCAAAAGGTTTCACTCAAACTCAAGGGATTGATTATGATGAGACCTTCTCGCCTGTGGCGATGCTAAAGTCAATCAGGATATTATTTTCCATAGCTGCATATTATGACTATGAGATCTGGCAATTGGATGTCAAAATGGCTTTTCTTAATGGATATCTTGATGAAGATGTCTACATGGTTCAGCCTGAAGGTTTTGTCGATCCAAAACATCCTGACAAAGTATGCAAGTTAAAGAAATCAATCTTTGGATTGAAACAAGCATCTAGAAGTTGGAATCACCATTTTGATGAAGAAATTAAGAATTTTGGATTCATCAAGAACGGCGATGAAGCTTGTGTGTACAAGAAAGCTAGTGGGAGCATCATCACTTTCTTAGTACTGTATGTCAATGACATTCTACTATTTGGAAATGACATTCCAACCATGGAAGGTGTAAAAGCTTGGCTTGGAAGTTGTTTTTCCATTAAGTATCTTGGTGAAGTAGCCTACATTCTGGGAATAAATGTTGGGATTAAACCCTATCAGAGGAACAGATAATTAAAGCCAAAACTGGATCAGAGCAGTGGATCCAGAATAAGCAGATGTTTTTATACAAATCTCTCCCCTTGAAAGTGATTTCATATCTGCTGATCTTGCAAAGTGCTGACCTACAACTGCTGCTCAAGTAAAGACCTGATGAAAGACCAAAGCTCTGCTGATTCAATCTACTGCCTTGAGTCAAGTACTGCTGATCCGGACAAGCACTGCTGGGTTCACAGCAGTGGAAGGATGCAACAGCTGTTTAAGTGTCTTTTATGTAATGTAATGTAATAGCAGTAGTTTAGTACATCAGTGTTTGTATAGATCAGAGGTTAGAGTTTGTTAGGAGGTTAGATGTCACTTTCATGGTGACGTCAGCTAAGATGCTCAGTGGTTTGCAAGTGCCTATAAATAGTTCAGTACTTTGTACTGTTCTATTAGCTCTTTTGCAACATTGTCTTCTTTGCACGAACAAACAACTGAGCTCTGGCTGAGGGGGAGTTTGCATTCATTCATCAATCATTGTAATCGTTATTGAAACAAATTCAATCTTTCGATTCATTGTGAAAAGATGTTTGATTAAAGTAGTACTCTCGTTTGATTGTATGCAAAGTTTGTTTTCATCATAATTCCGCTGCACAACTCTTTCATTTCCATCTTAATTTCAAACGAAAATACAATCAGAAACAAACTCAGATCCAATAATTGGTATTAGAGCCTGGACAGTGAAATTTGATTTAACAATCATTTTGACGTAAATAGTTCGGCTCATAACAGTTGATACTGATCGTTTGTTCGTCCGTTGAAAAACAGAGCAAGGATTAATCACCATTAAAGTTGATTTCTCAGTGTCTGTAAAACAACAAGAATGACGTCACAATCTCAGGATGATAAAAACAACATCGGCTCGCTTTTTAAACCACCTATCCTAAAAAGAAATGAGTACAACATCTGGCAGAGAAGGATGGGTCACATCCTTGCTCAACAAAGCACAGGTTGTTGGAGGTCTGTCACCTTTGGTCCCCATGTTCCTTCAGTGCCAAGCGCTAAAGATGCTAAAAAGTTCGTTCCAAAACTAGTTGAAAATTATACCGAAACCGACTTTCAAAAGATCGAACTAGATGCTAAAGCGTTTAGCATCATAGCATCAGTGCTGCCCAATGAGATATATGCTGGACGGTTACACTGTAACAGTGCCAAAGAGTTATGGGACGCACTTAAGGAACAGTTTGGGGGAACCGAAGAAGTCATAGAAAACAATAGGGAAATCCTGAACCAATAGTATGAAACATTTTGTTACGTTAAAGCTGAATCACTAACGCAACAATTTGAGCGTTTCAGTTGTCTCATCAGTGAACTGAGGCTTGTTAACACCACTTTTACAAACTCAACTCAAAATAGCAGGTTCCTCAGGTCACTGCCAGAAAAATGGGACACCATAGCTTTTGTCACCCGAAACTCACCTAAGTTCAAGGATCTGACCTTGACCCAACTCCACGGTCGACTCCTGACCTACGAAAGGGAGTTGAACCAGAAAAGGAGGTTACAAGAGTCAGGAAAAGTTACTGATGATTACACTTTCGGTAATACTGCTCTTCTGGGTCAAGAAGAATCTGGGAGCAGTGGTAAGGATCAGGGTTATGATCACTTCATTGACATAACTGCTGGTGCAAATTTTAACAACCCTGATCCTCACTCTGCTAGTTATGCATTCACTGCAAATGAAAACCAGATGTCAGACAATTTATGCTTTGAACTCAATGATTTGGAACATTTTGATCCCACTGACTTAGAGGAAATGGACATCCTGCACCAACTGGCTTTGCTAAGTGTTAGAACTAGCAAATTTTACAAAAGAACAGGGCGAAAATTCCCAGGTTTGTATGGGAATCTAAGGGTTGGGTTGGATAAATCGAAAATCAAGTGTTACAAGTGTAATAGGTTAGGGCACTTTGCTAGGGAATGCAGAAGTCAAAACAATGGACCAATAGTTACTCATCCTAGCTCTAACCCTAGACCTCAAAACCAAAGCACTGTGCACTATACCCAATATACCCCTGCAGCTCAAGTGAACACTGCTCACTATGCTGCTGCCCCTGTGCCAGTGCATTATGTCCAAACTACTGTCCCACAAATTCAGTACGTTCAAACCCCTGCTCCACAGGTATAAGTGCAACCTGTTGCACCTCAAACCACTGCTCTAGCAGCAGTACAACCAGATCAACAAAGTTTTTTCACTCAAGGGTTTGTTGACTGGAGCAGTATGCCTGAAGACCTTAGTGATGAAAATTTTGCACTCTATGCTTCTAATGATTCTTCTCATAATGAATTTTGTTTGATGGCATTAGAGTCAATACAGGAGGGGGTTGAAACTGAAGAGGAACAGCTGAGTATTGAAACAGTGGATGAGGTGACTGAAGCAGTGGTTACTGCTGTGGCTGGTGAACTACTGTTGGGAGAAAGTTCAGGTACCCTGATTGAACCATTGACAGACCCATGGTCCGAAGAGGACAAAGAAGAAAGAAAGAAGAAAAGGCTGGTGAAAAGAATGTGAAAGCTGATGATGAAGAAGATCATCAATGTGATTGTGCAATGATGGCAGCTGCCAAGGTATCTCCTCAAGTTCTTGAAAAACTGTGTTCTGACAATTGCATAATTGCTTTTGCTAACATCAAAGAGGTGAATGAAAACCTTCGGGATAAAATCTTAACTGATGAAGTCAAATTTGAAAAGTCTTTAAAAGAACTTAAAAACAAATTGACTGAAAAGGAAAAAGAGATCAGCTGTCTAAAAGAAGAGCAAAGCATAACCAAAACCCAACTTCAAACTATGGTAGAAAAATACCAAGTTTGCAAAAAGGAGTTGGAATCCACCCAGATTACTTGTGAAAGATGGGTGGAATCCTGCAGAGCATATGAGGTAATGCTGGCTAAACAGATTGAAAGCAATGTGAAATTTGGGGTTGGTTATAGAAAATATGATGATGAACATATTGCTTTTGAAAAATCTGTCCAAACCACTGATGAAGCTACTGAGCTCATCCCCACAAATAAGAATGGCCAAGAAGTGAAAATCACTGACAAACTTGGTAACAAAATCACACTTACCAGACCAATGGGATCCTCCACTTTCAAGGAGCTTGAAGATCATCAGTTTAAACCAAAATGGTCTGATGAGTGTGATATTCTTGAAAATTTCAAGCCAATGGACTTTACATCAACTGATGGTGTTAAAGCTCCAAAAGCTAAAGTCATACCTCTCAAGGACATCCCAGCAGTGGTTAAAACCTCTGCTGCAAAGGAGTCTGAAAAGAGAAAGAAGAAAGAAAAAATTGATAACTTGTTTTGTGAATTCTGTGAGAAAAGGAATCATCTAACAAAAGATTGTTTCCACTTAAAAGCTTATGATTTAAACAGAACAAGTGTCATTGTCCCAGCTGAAAGTTGCATTATTTGTGGTAAAACAAACCACAAAACTCAAGCATGTGTGTATCTCAAAAACTTTGATGTGAAAAAGAATGAGTACATTGCTAAAACATCCTTGAGTCCATCATCATCATCAGCATCTGTCAAATTCACCAAGAAACAACCACTGTTTGTGCCAGTTCAAACAGCTGAACCAAACATCTGTCAAAAGAGATGTTCAGGTTACTGATGCACCCCCTGCCAATCAGTTCAGAAAAGGCAAGGAAAAACAGTCTTACCAAAGGATTCCACACGTTTATGAGGCCTACAAAAGGCCCTCTAAACCTAAAGTGAATAGGCATCCTTTTGGTTACCAGCAGATGATTGGTCAAGACCCACAACAGTGGTTAGAAAAACACTGTCCTAAAACAGTCCAAACCCCTGACCTAACCACTGTCCATCATTCTGCATCCATCCCAGACACTGTTGAGACCCCATCCAAAGCCTTGTTGGCTTTGGAGACCTTAATGAACTAATCCTTTTACTTCATGTGCAGGGAGCTTCTGCATGCTTTGATAGTCTTTGGTATGTAGATAGTGGAGGCTCCAGGCACATGACAGGATGTAAAGCCCTCCTCAAAGACTTTAAAATCCATGGAGGGGGTGATATATCCTTTGGGAATAATAGTAAAGGGAAAGTTCTGGGGTCTGGTACAGTGCAGTCTGGAAAAGTAAAATTTGAAAATGTCAATCTGATAGACAATCTAAAATTCAACCTTCTGAGTGTGTCCCAAATGAGTGATAAGGGATTTGGGTCATTCTTCACAAAAGACTGTTGTAAGATTGTTGGACCAGAAATGGTCAAAAAGATTGAAGCAATAATCAAAACTGGTCAAACTAAACTTGTTGCTCAAAGAAGTGGCAACGTTTATGTTGTTGACATGTCAAAAGAGTGTCCTAGAGCTGATGCCTGTCTGTTCTCAGCTGCCTCTAACAAAGAGACAGAAATTTGGCACAGAAGGCTGGGGCACACAAATCTTAAGACAATAACTGAAATTTCCAAAAATGGTTTGGTAAGAGGCCTACCACAAAAATTGTTTTCATGCCCTGAACATTGCATTTCCAGTTTAAAAGGAAAACAGCATAAAAGTTCTTACAAGTCCATTGAAGAGTCCAAAACAACTCAGTGTTTGCAGATGCTACACATGGATTTTTTTTGCCTCAAAAAGAAAAGATATTGTTTGGTTATTGTTGATGACTTTTCTAGGTTTACATGGACTTTCTTTTTACACTAAAAAGATGAGACTGCAGGCATTTTGCAAGACTTTGTGACACAGGTTGAAAAGCAATTTGACCTTCCAGTGAAAAGCTTCAGGAGTGACAATGGCATAGAATTTAAAAATAAGGAGTTGGATGCCTTCTGTGTGAAGAAAGGGATTGTAAGGCAGTACAGCATCCCTAGAACACCAGAGCAGAATGGGGTAGTGGAAAGGAAGAATAGAACTTTGATTGAGGCTGCCAGAACCATGCTTGCAGATTCAGGTTTACCATTAACTTTCTGGGCAGAGGCAGTAAACACTGCTTGCTATGTTCAGAACAGAGTTTTAATAAACCCCAGGCACAAAAAGACTTCTTATGAAATTCTGTATAAAATCAAACCACTGATCTCATATTTCAAAGTGTTTGGTTGCCCATGTTTTATTTTGAACTTAAAAGATTCAATTTCAAAATTTGCAGCCAAAATTGATTGTGGTTATCATCTGGGATACTCAACCACTGCCAAGGCCTACAAAGTGTTCAATACACGGACCAAAGCAGTGGAGGAGACTTTGAATGTTAAGTTCAATGAACTTTCATCAATAAAAATCCCAGTAAATCCTGCAGATCTGTTTGATCTTGAAAAACTAACTTTTGAAAATACTGCTGTCAAGACTAACAGTGCAGGTCCATCAGAGGATACAACACCAGACTATGTGTATGAAATCATCATCCCTCAAAGGTCTGCCACAAAGGGAACAGCATCAGCTGTTCAAAACAGTTATCAAAGCTCAACCACTGCTACCTCAACAGTTGTTGACCAAAGTAGCCCATCAAACACTGCTTCCACATCCTCAAACACTGCTGACAAAAGTCCCCAAACAGTGGATAAAAGTCAGCAGATGTCCACTTCATTACCTCCTATTCCACCACCTTTTGAAGCCACTGCTGGATCATCAAAGTCCCCAGCAATGGTTAGCTCAGATGATACACATTTGCAGCCTTCACCAACAAATGCCATCATACCATACCAAGGAGATTTAATCTTCTTGAAATCTCATCCACCTGATCAAATCATTGGCAACATAAATGAAGGGGTGCTCACAAGAAGCCAAACCCAAAACATTTATCTTTTTGCTAGTTTTCTATCACTCCATCAGCCAGTCAAGTACCAAGAGGCACTGAAAGACAACAGCTGGGTAGAAGCCATGCAAGAGGAGCTCCAACAGTTTAAAAGACAACAAGTATGGGAGCTTGTACCACTGCCAGAAGAGGTTAGTCCCATTGGCACAAAGTGGGTCTTCAAGAACAAAACTGATGAAAGGGGTATTGTTGTCAAGAATAAAGCCAGGCTTGTGGTTCAAGGTTACAGACAGGAAGAGGGGATTGATTATGATGAAACATTTGCCCCTGTTGCAAGATTGGAAGCCATTAGACTGTTCCTGGCCTTTGCTGTCAACCACAATATGAAGGTGTTTCAAATGGATATTAAAAGTGCTTTCATCTATGGTACAATTCAAGAAGAGGTGTATGTTTGTCAACCTCCAGGTTTTGAGGATCCATTTTATCCAGATCATGTCTACAGGCTAAACAAAGCCTTGTATGGCTTGAAACAAGCACCAAGGGCCTGGTATGAAACTCTTTCCAACTTCCTACTCTCAAATGGTTTCAAAAGAGGTACCATTGATAAAACACTGTTTTTAAAATGGAGAGGGAAGGATTTAATGATTGTCCAGATTTATGTGGATGACATTATTTTTGGAAGCACATGTAACTCAATGTGTGAAGAGTTTAGAGAACTCATGACAGCTGAGTTTGAAATGAGTGCAATGGGTGAGCTGCAATGCTTTCTTGGTCTCCAAGTACAGCAAATGCAAAATGGAACTTTCATTCATCAAGGCAAATATGCTAAAGAACTTTTAACCAAATTTGATATGAATGATTGTAAACCATGCAGCACACCCATGGCAACAAATAAGCTGGTCATGTCTGATGAAAAAGATGAGTTGATTGACCAAACACTTTATAGAAGCATGATTGGGTCTTTATTGTACCTAACTGCATCTAGACCAGACATCATGTTTGCAACATGTGTCTGTGCAAGAAGTCAATCAGCTCCCAGAAAATCAAATCTCATTGCTGTAAAAAGGATCTTCAGATACATAAAAGGTGCTCCCACACTTGGTATCTGGTATCCAGCTAATGGGAACATCAAGCTTTCAGGTTTCTCAGACAGTGACTTTGCTGGATGTAACACCACAAGGAAGTCCACATCAGGAGGGTGCCAGTTTCTAGGTGATTGCTTAGTTTCCTGGCAAAGCAAAAAGCAAGCAGCTGTTTCAACATCCACTACTGAAGCTGAATACATTGCTGTTGCAAGCTGTACAGCCCAACTCATGTGGCTTCAAAATCAGTTACTGGATTTTGGTATCACTGCCTTAAAGACACCACTAATGTTGGACAGCCAGGCAGCAGAAAATATCATCAAAAATCCAGTTTCTCACTCTACCACCAAACACATCGACATCAGACATCACTTTGTGAGGGATTGCTATGAAAAAGGTTTGATTTCTCTGCATCATGTCCCAACTAAAGACCAGCTGGCAAATGTGCTCACAAAAGCACTTGATACAACCACTTTTGAAAGCTTGGTCTCTAGGATTGGGATGCTGAACATGGAATAACAAGCAACATCTTGTTTTTCTATGAATAAAAGCAACAAAATGTTTTCAGAAAATCAAAAATCCATCCTTAAAAATAGCTAAAAATGAAATTTTCATTTAAATCCTTAAAAGTCTGCCATTAACCACTGATTGTTCAAAAGTCTGCTTTACTTCAAAAGCCTGTCCACTGCTGAAAGTCAACCCATGTTCTCTCATTCCATTTGATAAACTCTGTTGTTCAAAAGCAGTGTATTATCCACTGATATGCTATCCACTGATAGTGAAAATCATCCACTGCTCTACAACCACTGCCTTCATCAGTCACTTTCATAAAAGTACTGTCCTTCACTTTCACCAGGGGTTGTCACGTGGGCAGTACATATTGGTCAGACCTTTTGTAACGGCTGCCACGTCAGCATTCACTTCCTTCCCTATAAAACCCCCACTCACCACCAAAACAGGGTTTTACTGTCGAATTGAATTCTTAAAAATTCTCTTCTCAAAGCAGTTTTTCATCTCATCTTTCACAAATTTCTTCGATCATTCATCTTCAAAATGACAAAATCGAAGTCATCTTCAAAACCCTCATCCAAATCAACATCGAAAACAGCCTCTCAAAAGGCAATCTCCACTGAAATCCCATATAAACCATCTCACAATCTCCTGGGTCTTCTCACAAAACCAGGAACCACCAAAGTTTTCGATTCCATCATTGACATTATGGCAAAATCAAAGTACAAAACTTTGTTCACCGCCGATGCACCAATCTATTTGGCGACCCAAAGAGAGTTCTGGAAGAATGCAACCCTTGAAAAGCAAGGAGACACTGCAACCACCATAAACTCTTCTATAAAGGGTAAAGTTGTCCAAATCACGCCACAATCCATTTCAGAGGTCTTTCAACTCGGTGATCAGGAAGGTAAAATTTCTTTCACTAAAAACGAGTTACAAACTGACTTCATTGAGAAAGGGTATGAAGCCACAATGATGAAGAAACTTACCTTACAAAAAGGTTATTTTCCTTCTGCAACCAGATTTTTATTTCATACCCTCCTACTATGTGTTTCAAACAAAACCACTTCTTTCAATGAAATCCCTTTAAAGATTCAAAATCTGGGATATGCAATTCTTCAAGGAGAAAATTTTAACTATTCTCTGGAAATTTTTAAAGATTTGGTTAATAATGTTGAAACAAAATCATTCTTACTGTTTCCAAGGTTTTTAAGTTACTATTTTGCAAAGAAATTCAGTAAGGATGATTTAGCTGTAATAAACCAAGGTGATTCTACTCAAATAAACAGTTTAACAACTGAAACTTTTTCAAGAATGCTAGTACCTTGCAAAACACAAGCAGAGGTGCCTGAGCAGATTTTAGCAGTTACAACTGCTCCTCAGGTATCTGCTGCTGAGCCCACTGCTCAAGGTGATCAAAGCAGCAGCACAACTGCTTTGAAACCCACACCTAAAATCTCCAAAAAGCCAAAAAGAAAAACTCAAAAACCCCCAAAACCCATCAAAAAGGCAACTCTGGAGGATGAGATACCAGAGCTCCTGCCTGTGACAACACAAATGTCACAAGAAACCACTGCTGCTACTTCCTCACAGCAGTTGGTACAAATATCTCAACCCATAACCGACACTCCTCCTGCTTCTTCACAAAAAGAACAGGTTGTACAAATAGGGTCTCCACATCATGATGCTCTGGAAACACTCGTTTCTATCATTCACAGCTCAATACCCGGGGCAAATCCACTTTCTACACCAAACATCACATCCACAATTCCCCCACCAACTAAACTGCTGTTGGATGCAATTGATTTGAACCAGGCACTAACCAGTCCTTCTCAATCACCTATCAATGAGAATATACCTCAACAACTGACTGGGTCTGATGTATCAATCTTTGCTAACCCACCAACACAACCTGAGGAGGTTAGACCCCTTGAGTTACAAGTAACTCTTGGTGGTAGTCCAAGTGAAGCAGCCACTACAACTGTTGAACCCATTGGTTTACAGTTGGACAGTGGTTACATTAATAAGACTTCCTTGGAGGCAATTCCTTACATAGCACCTCTGCCAACCACCAGTGGATTTATTTATCCTACTGGCAACATCAAAAGGTTGTCGAGTGTTAAAGGAAGAAGACCCCAGTACCAAGAAAAAGGGGCATCAGTGGTTAATGTTTGGAGTACACTCCCTACATCAACTACTGATAAAACCACTGCTAGTGGGAAATCAGATGATCCCATTAACTTGGGTGATGGTTTAAAGTACCAGAAATTGACGGATCATATTGAAAAGCTTGATAACTCTGTTGCAGAACTCAAAGATATGCTGCAACAGGTGTTACAAGTACAAAAGGTACAATCAACTGCTGTTCCATCTCAAGCACCTGCTCCACAAAGGGCACCTACTACAAATGAGCTCTGGAATTTATTTCAACCTTTTCTCCATCAACAAGCACAATTAGCAGATCAGCAACATGAAAAACATGTCCAACAGCTGAGAAATGCAATGGAGTCAAGGTTCAAGAACACTCAGGCTGATCTAAAGGCTCTCAAAACTCAGATCCTGCACACCACTGGCACTGCTCCTCCAAAAGTTCGCTTCATTTATCAACTTCCCCCAGATAATGCCAAAAAGGGGGAGAAAATTCAGGAGTGGAGAAAGAAGGGAATAGAGGATGGTCTCTACATTGAACCAGAAAATGCAAACATGACCAAACAGATCCCTTTGCCAGATGGAAGCAAGAAAATTGATGTGACCACAAATGCACTGGCAGAAGCAGTTGCAAGTGTAAAAAGGGATAGAGAGGCCAAAAGGAGAGCCAGGGTGGATTATCCGGATCAGGGTACTTCAGGATCAAAAGATGATGAAAATCTTATTGATGAAAAGAAAAAGCCTACAAGAAGAGTAAGGCTACCCAAATCCATTCCAACCAGACGTTCAAAGTCTGCTCCAAAGCCACCACCTAAAACAGTTGTTGTAACTCCTGTTGTATCAACAACTATTGGTACTTCAGTGGTTTCAACATCTGCTCCCACTTCAACACACACCAAATCCACTGCTTTACCACCATCACCACCAAAAACAAAATCACGTCCTGCCAAAAGGCAGAAGACAGTAGTTGTTACAACATCTGCTGTAATGACAACAGTGGTTGGAACACCAGTTGTTTCAACAACTGTTAGTCAATCACAAACCACTGCCACTACATCTACCACCACTGTTCCATCCAAAACATCATCAGCCCCTCCTCAAACAAAGAGGAGAAGGCTAATTCTCAAAGATGATGACACTTCACCACCACAAACATCTTCAAAATCTTTAGCACTTGTCACAATTCCAAAACCTGTTCCTCTCTCCTCAGTTAAAATGTAAAAGCCCTTACCTCCTGCAGGTGTTCAATTTTCTCTTGAACTAGCAGCTGTCAGAGATGAAATAAAATCATTTTATTATGAGGATGACCCTGCCAAAAGGAGTTTGCCATCAATAAAAGGATATCCCAGGCCTAAAAATGTTGATGAATATTTGGAGATCAAGGCTAAGCAAGCAGAGGATATCTCAAAAAGAATTACACGAGGGAAATCTGACAAAGAAATTTCAAGAAACTATCAATATCTGCTCACACAAGTCAGATCCCTAGAACAATTTGCAAAAAATGTCAGTCAACAAATCTCAGAGAGAGCTGCTGAAACTCTGAAGAAAGACTACATTGAAAGCATTATGGCTCACAAGAAATACAAAGGAGAGAAATAAATGTACAGAGAGTGGTCTATTCCTGAGCTTGAAAATGAAGCAGCCAGAATTCAAGACATGATAAAAAGGAAAGTCACTCATACTCCTCCTGTCTGGGCAAAGTTTAAAAAGAATGTACCTGACAAAAGGAAGAGCTAAGGAGAATGAAAGAGGAATTGGTTGCTGCTGATTATGGATCCAAAAATCAAGTGGCAAGATGGAAAGAAGATGTAGTCAGGGCTACCTACAAAAGGTTGGAACAACTAAGAAAGAAAGATCCCACAGTTCCTCAAAAGCCTGACTATCCTGAAGCAGCGGTTTCAAAAAGACCATCAAAGCTGCAAATCAGGAGATCCACAGCTCCAGCTGGTGCTGCCATCTACAAAAGAAGGCCACAGAAACAGCTGATTGCTGAAACCATCAAAGAGTTAATGGAAGGTGAAGACCTTGGAAAAGAGGGTATAAAGAAAATGATCATAGAAACTCTTGGTTTGGATCAAACTGCAAGTACTGCTCAGCCAGTCATGAATAGGCCAGCCTCACCAAATACTTCTGCAAATAAACATCTCCCAAGAAACCCACCAGGCTCAAAAATACAAAAGTGGGAAACTGACAAACAGACATGCGTATTGACTTTGCTCAGGTCTGGTGGAGAAGTGGAGAAAATATCAAGGGAACAAGCTCTTGGCCTGAGTCTTGAAGATTTGCAGGATCTCCTTGATCTTCCACTTGGCAGGGATGATGAAGACACAGATGCCCTAGACTTTGAACTACAATTTAAAGGTCAGATAAGGGAACTGTTGATGAGGCAATAAAGATTTCCACAAATAATGAAGAGTTTTGGCATTATCTGTTCCAGGGGGAGATTGTTGGGATTAAAACCTATCAGAGGAACAGATAATTAAAGCCAAAACTGGATCAGAGCAGTGGATCCAGAATAAGCAGATGTTTTCATACAAATCTCTCCCCTTGAAAGTGATTTCATATCTGCTGACCTCCTATCTGCTGATCTTGAAAAGTGCTGACCTACAACTGCTGCTCAAGTAAAGACCTGATGAAAGACCAAAGCTCTGCTGATTCAATCTACTGCCTTGAGTCAAGTACTGCTGATCCGGACAAGCACTGCTGGGTTCACAGCAGTGGAAGGATGCAGCAGCTGTTTAAGTGTCTTTTATGTAATGTAATGTAATAGCAGTAGTTTAGTACATCAGTGTTTGTATAGATCAGAGGTTAGAGTTTGTTAGGAGGTTAGATGTCACTTTCATGGTGACGTCAGCTAAGATGCTCAGTGGTTTGCAAGTGCCTATAAATAGTTCAGTACTTTGTACTGTTCTATTAGCTCTTTTGCAACATCGTCTTCTTTGCACGAACAAACAACTGAGCTCTGGCTGAGGGGGAGTTTGCATTCATTCATCAATTATTGTAATCGTTATTGAAACAAATTCAATCTTCCGATTCATTGTGAAAAGATGTTTGATTAAAGTAGTACTCTCATTTGATTGTATGCAAAGTTTGTTTTCATCATAATTCCGCTGCACAACTCTTTCATTTCCATCTTAATTTCAAACGAAAATACAATCAGAAACAAACTCAGATCCAACAATAAAGGTCTATAGGGATAGATCTAGGTGCTTGATAGGTTTAATCCAAAGTGCATACATTGACAAAGTCTTGAATAGGTTCCAAATGGAGAACTCTAAGAAAGGTTTTGTACCTATTCAAAAGGGGACAATATTGAATACATCTCAATGTCCAAGCTCAAAGGATGAGCAAGAGAAAATGAAAGGAGTCCCATATACGTCTGCTATAGGATCCATCATGTATGCAATGATATGCACTAGACCGGACGTCGGTTGTGGATCGAAGAATCAGGAGGTTGGTGACATTCATACGAAGAATTGAGTGAAACAAAAATCCAACAAATAACCGAAGAATTTCGCCGACTATTCCGTTCTCCAGAGACAATTCCAGTAATGGTAGATGGCAACACGACACGAAAGGAAGGTTCGTTACATCATGGTCACGTGAGTATATCATTGGTCCAAAACAAAGTTTGGATGATAGGGTTTCGAGTGGTACAACGCCAAATGCGTGTAACTGTGACTACATCGCTTCTGGTGACGACGACTAGTGGAGATGATGGGGTTCTTCGGCATGGACGTGTGGGTATTTAGTTCTCCTAAATCCGGGTTCGTTTGATTCAGGTCTGGTCTTCATGAATGTTTACGTACAAACCGAATTGGTGGAACGCATATAATGGTTGTCATTGCGGGGTGACGAGAAAACAGGAAAAACATTTGATCACTATGCGTCAAGTTTCAAGTAAACAGTTGGGTGTCATAAAGAATGCAGTAGGGCTAGTAGACAACATGCTACTACCCTAAATAAACATACCATATACAACACACCATGCAAAAGTAATCTAGCAAGTAGGCAATATAAACTTAAATCATACCACCTAGAGTGTTGGTCTTGCACGTGGAGCTAAGCGTCGTTGTGGATCGTTGAGCATTGTACAGGTTATAGTCTGGTTTTGTCAAAAAGCTTTTCCCTTTTTAAAACCAAGTTCACCGCCTGCGACAAAAGCATTGGTGAGCTTCATGCAATCTGTGCCTTCGTGATTGGTCAGGGTGATGCAAGGAATGATCCCAACGTGGTGATGGGTAAGTTTCTTCTGGATGACTTCTTTGTTACTATTTTATTTGATTGGTGCTGATACTAGTTATGTGTCCTTAAAAGTTATTCAAATGCTTAAGCGCACTCCAACACTTTTGAACACCAAACACGTGGTAGAGCTAGCAAACGGTAAAAGTTTAGAGGCCACACACGTAGTTAAGGGTTGTAACCTCGTCTTAGCTGGTCAGACCTTCCCTATCGATCTTATTCCTATCGTTCTGGGTAGTTTCGACGTTGTTATTGGGATGGATTGGTTATCTTATCAGCAAGCGGAAATTCTTTGCAACGAGAAGATCGTACGTATTCCTCGTTCTGGTAAAGAACCTCTCGTAATTCATGGCGACAAGAGTGGTGCTGTTGTGGGCATCATCTCTTTCCTTAAGGCCCATAAGTGTTTACGAAAGGGCCACACTGCTATCCTAGCCCTCGTTTCTGATACATCCTTGGAAGAAAGGAAGATAGAAGACATACCTATTGTACGTGATTTTCCTGAGGTATTTCCTGAGGAATTACCTGGTCTTCCGCCTCATCATCAAGTTGAGTTTCAAATCAAGCTAGCTCCTGGAGCAGCGCCCATAGCTAGAGCACCTTATCGTCTAGCTCCATCAGAACTGGAAGAACTATCCACACAACTACAAGAACTCTTGGATAATGGTTTTATTCACCCTAGCTCTTCGCCTTGGGGAGCTCCGGTACTATTTGTGAAAAAGAAAGACAGTACCTTCAGAATGTGTATTGACTACCGCGAACTCAACAAGGTGACCGTGAAGAATCGTTATCCTCTTCCACGCATTGATGACTTATTCGACCAGTTGCAAGGGTCGAGTTTCTATTCCAAAATAGACCTGAGGTCAGGTTACCATCAACTGAGTGTCCGAGATGAGGATGTCTCTAAAACAGCATTCAGTACTCGTTATGGGCATTACGAGTTCCTGGTTATGCCTTTCGGATTGACGAATGCACCTGCGGTCTTCATGGATCTCATGAACCGAGTGTGCAAACCTTACCTGGATAAGTTTGTCATAGTTTTCATCGACGATATCCTGATCTATTCGAACAGTCAGGAAGAACACGAGCAACACCTGAGACTTATTTTGGAACTTCTTCAAACAGAGCAGTTGTATGCCAAATTTTCGAAATGTGACTTCTGGCTTCACGAAGTCCACTTTTTAGGCCATGTGGTAAACAAGGATGGGATTCATGTGGATCCATCCAAGGTTGACTCGATCAAGAACTGGCCTGCACTCCGTACACCAACAGAAATCCACCAATTCTTGGGTTTAGCAGGATACTACAGAAGGTTTATCTAGGATTTCTCAAGGATTGCGCAACCTCTCACTTTACTAACTCAAAAGGGTGTCACCTATCGTTGGGGTGATGCACAGGAATCTGCATTTCAACACTTAAAGGAGAGGCTTTGTAGCGCGCCTATTCTTTTGTTACCTGAAGGCACAGATGATTTTTTGGTTTATTGCGACGCGTCCATTCAGGGATTAAGCTGTGTGTTGATGCAACGAGATAGGGTCATTGCCTACGCATCGCGGCAACTTAAAGTTCACGAAAGGAACTACACTACGCATGACTTGGAATTGGGAGCAGTTGTTTTCACACTTAAGATATGGAGACATTACCTGTATGATACCAAGTGCACTATTTACACCGATCACAGGAGTCTCGAGCATATCTTCAAGCAAAAGGAGTTAAACATGCGACAACGTCGATGGGTCGAGCTCTTGAATGATTATGAATGTGCGATCAAGTACCATCCGGGCAAAGCCAATGTTGTGGCCGACGCCCTCAGTCGAAAGGATACTATACCTAAACGTGTGCGAGCGTTACAACTTACCATCCAATTTAGTCTTCCTACCCAGATACGAGATGCTCAGGTTGAAGCGTTGAAAGCAGAGAACATCAGGGCTGAGTCCTTACGAGGATCGAGGAAGCGGTTAGAACAAAAGGAAGACAAGGCCTACTATGTAACAGGGCGCATCTGGGTCCCACTTTACGGAAACTTACGCGAGCTTGAGATGGATGAAGCACACAAGTCTCATTACTCAGTACATCCTGGTGCGGATAAGATGTACCACAACTTAAAGACTACATACTGGTGGCCTAGCATGAAAGCCAACATAGCAACCTATGTCAGTAAATGTTTGACTTGTGCGGGGTTCAAGATTGAATATCAGAAACCATCAGGCCTACTCCAACAACCAGAGATCCTGAAATGGAAATGGGAGCAAATTTCCATGGATTTTGTTACTGGCCTGCCTAGATCCCAACGCGGAAATGATACTATTTGGGTGATAGTGGATTGATTGACTAAGTCTGCACACTTCTTGGCTATCAAGGAAACCAACAAGTTTTCTACTCTAGCAAACATCTACCTAAAGGAAGTAGTATCAAGGCACGGAGTGCCAACCTCCATCATTTCTGATCGCGACTCATGTTTTACATCCGAATTGTGGCAAGCTATGCACAAGTCCTTTGGCTCTCGATTAGACATGAGCACGGCATATCATCCACAGACGGATGGGCAATCTGAACGCACCATCCAAACCCTTGAAGACATACTTAGGGCATGTGTAATTGACTTTGGTAATGGCTGGGAAAAACACCTCCCGTTAGTGGAGTTTTCGTATAACAACAGTTACCACACCAGTATCCAGGCCGCTCTATTTAAGGCATTGTACGGACGTAAGTGCCGATCACCTCTTTGTTGGGCAGAATTTGGTGACAGCTAAATCACAGGCCCAGAACTTGTGGTAGACACAACTGAGAGGATTGATTAGATATGACATCGAATGGCGGCAGCTCGTGACCGTTAGAAAAGCTATGTTGATAAGGCAGGAAACCACTCGAGTTCCAGGTTGGGGATCGGGTGCTACTCAAAGTCTCACCTTGGAAAGGTGAAGTTCGGTTTGGCAAACGAGGCAAACTCAATCCGCGTTATGTTGGACCGTTCAAAATCATTGAGAAAATTGGCAAAGTCGCTTACAAGTTGAATCTACCGGCAGAACTCAGCGGAGTTCACAACGTATTCCATGTGTCGAATCTGAAGAAGTGTCTGTCAGATGAGACCCTCATAGTTTCTCTCAAGGAGCTCACTATCGACGAGTAGCTGCTATTCGTCGAGGAACCAGTAGAGATTACTGACCGAGATGTTAAGGTTCTCAAGCATACCAGAATACCTCTTGTTCGAGTTCGTTGGAATTCCTGTCGTGGCCCAGAGTACACCTGGGAACGAGAAGACCAAATGAAACACAAGTATCCCCAGTTATTTGAGAAAAGTGCAACCAATGCTGAGGCTGAAGCTACTGCAGAATTTCGGGACAAAATTCCAAACCAACGGGGGGTGATGTGACACCCCAGGAAAACCATGCAACTTAACTAGCTTCCTCAGTAACCACGTGCTAAATTTCGGGACGAAATTTTCTTAACAGGGGGAGAATGTGACAACCCTCGTAATTACATGTATCCGTACAATTAATTAATATTAAATTGTGCTTATTGATTGTGCAGAAAATTGACTAAATGATCCTGTATGCTTTTCTAATGTTGAGAATTAAAAGTGTTACAAATAGTTACATAAAAGACACTATACGGAATAACTTAGCACTTTAACGAACCGGTATCTAACCGAACAACCGAACATTACCCGGGACACCAAAATATTGTAAGAAACATTGTCTTATTATTTTTGGACTAGTTATGGTCCCCGAATACCCCAACACATTATAAAATGTGCCAAACACACATAACACTAGATATTAGACACAACCTCCTAAGTATGTACCTACTTACCATCAAGTTACAATTTACCCCCCCTCCCTTGATGATTTACGGCCCCATGTGAAGGACCCCACCAAGATTTTGTTTCAATATTTTATTGGATGGTTGCTTGAGATCTTGAACATAATATTGTAAGAATCTCTACAAGTATGGTGGCATAAGATTATGAAATCATTCCATATCTTCCACTCTCTCACTTCAACACTCAAAGTTCACTCCTCATCCCTCTCACTCTCTCCTCTCCCTCTCGGCTCACCATAACCACCACCACCACCACCTTAACTCAACCATGTTCATCCAATTTCAAGCTCCATTCATGTGTTAGAAGATGCTTTGTGAAGCTTGAAGCTTGTGGATCACCAAGGAGCTCACTTACTTGCTTTTTCTCACATCATTTTCATCATCTTTTCACTGGTGTTCTTCCCTAGCCTTTGAGCTAGTTGTAAGTCCTTGATTAACCTTGTTACTCCTACTTTAATAGTTAAAAGATGTAGTAGGTTGATTATAACAAGAACACTAAAAGAACATGAACTAAAAGTTTAAACATAAGGTTTACATAAAGATGAAATATGATGAAGTGTTGTTAGTATTATGTTGTTGATTACTTGATGATTGCTTGTTAATATTGATGTTAAATGTCGTTGTTGATCACTAATCATGTTAACGGAACAAATAGAACTTGCGTTAGAGCACTATAAGCTGAAAACAAGAAGCTGTCAAACTGTTACAGCCGCCTTCAGTCAGCTGTAACCAGGTCATAACTTAACAAAAAATTGATTTTCTTGAGTCTATAACGTGTCATTTCGAAATACGGTTCTAATGGCACTGGAATCATAATTTTTGGACTTGGTTTGCTATTTTTAAATGGTCGTTTTTCACAGCAGCAAAAGCTACGTTTTTCTGCTGAAAATGTGTGTTATGTTTTTCATTATAACCTAAAATTTGTGTAGAATTAGGTCACAAAACTTGTACTGTAGATGGACACTGATGTCGTTGTAATGCTCCAACTGGAATTTCATCAATCGGACTTACGATGAACTTTAAATGAATTATCCCGTGGACTACAGTCAGAAAGAACCGAATCTGATTGCAGTCCGGTAAATGATTTTTTTATAAAATATTGGTAATGAATTGGATCCCGATATTTTTACCCAGTAATATTTGGATTGTTCAAAACATTCTGTAAAAGTTTGGGAATTTTTGGAATAGGTTAACTATTTTATTAAAATTCCCGAAAACAGCCCAGTTTTGAATGATTAAGCTGAAACAATATAACTAGTGATTTGCATGTCTAAATGTCGGTTATGTTATCCGATAATGATCTAACGTGTTATATGTCAATGAAAGTGTTATGTGGAATATCGTATGCTTGCTCTTGAGTAGCTATAAGTGGAATGTTTATATGGGCGTGAACTATTAAAGTGAGTG
Source organism: Helianthus tuberosus (assembly GCA_030545235.1). Classification (NCBI taxonomy): domain Eukaryota; kingdom Viridiplantae; phylum Streptophyta; class Magnoliopsida; order Asterales; family Asteraceae; genus Helianthus; species Helianthus tuberosus. Next base: position 126,089,476 of record CM060408.1, read on the forward strand.
CATGTTATGTAGTAGATACGTGTAGGAACTTTGTGCTCTATTTGAAACCCCTAAATGACTAATTGGTAATCATATTAGGACGTGATTGACCGACCTTGACTGTTAGCTATTTTTGAGAGTCAAACCGAGCAACCAAAGGTGAGTTCACACACTTTCTAAGGCATGGGATTCCTAGTGGTTGGGAATGGGTTAAAGAATTAAAACGGAACCTACATATCCTCCTTGGGTAGGATATGTATGGCCATCCTCCATGGGTAGGATGCCAATCTTAATCCTGCGTATTCTCCTTGAGTAGAATACGTACGTTCGTCCTCCTTGGGTAGGACAACAACCTTAAAACTTACTAGACAAAACTCTATCATTAAGTCCCTCATTTTATATCGACTTAATCGCCGAGGCCGATGGCGAGCGGGTCATTAGTTAATAGCGCTATTAGGTTTAACAAACCTCACACCGTGCCATTCGGACGAGCGTGTACTAATGGACTATGGCAAACTGTCAATGATGATAGACATTGACGTAGGGCACAACTTACTTTTGTTAGTAGTCGATATCGTAACGGTCTAGTGGTTCACATGGGGAAGCCCCCACTGAATATGGTTACATATTTTTAACTATGGGGTAACCCCCATGGCAAGTAAGCCAACTAAACAAAAAACTATGTTTTTGAAACAACTTAAAACGAACACCCAACTGTGAATTCACTCAACTTTGTTGTTGACTCGTTGTTACATGCCTTGTAGGTCGTTAGGTATCTATGGAGTTTGCACAAGGAGGAGTGGTCGTTGTGGGGACATGGGCTTCTGAGTCCCATGTTAAATATTTAAACTTTATAAACTTATTACTTAGGTTTTGGTCTTATCTTTAATGCTTCCGATGTTTAAATATGAACTTGGTTAACTAGCTTTCGATCACCAATTATATTGTGTGGTTGGGTTTTATCTATCTTAAATACATTGTTCAACATGATTGGTGGCTTGATCCTGGTCATGTCACGCCTCCAAGCAGTGATACTCTGCATGTGGATTTTGGGGGTATGACAGTATCACACACGCGGAGTGCCACCACTTGGAGGCGTGACATGACCAGGATCCAGCCACTAATCATATTGAACAATGTATTTAAAATAGATAAAATCCAACCACGCAATATAATTGGTGTTCAAAAACTAGTTAACCAAGTTCAAATTAAACAGCGGAAACATAAGGCGTAAAACCAAAACATAAGTTCAATAAGTTCATAAAGTTTAAATGTTTAGAACGGGATATAACAGTCCATATCCCACAACGACCTTCTCCTCGTGCAAACTCCATAAGCATCTAACGACCTGCAAGGCATGTAACAAGGAATCAACAACAAAGTTGAGTGAGTTCACAGTTGGTTGTCCAGTTTTAGTAGTTTGTTTTGGAAAACATAAGTTGTTTCGTAAACCACGAGTTAACCAGTATCTTTGTTTTTCCCCAAACCATATCCATAATTAGTGGGGGCTTCCCCATGTGAACCACTAGACCGTTACCATACCGACAACTGACGAACAATAGTTGTGCCCTACGTCAAAGTCTATCATCATTGACAGTTTGCCATAGTCCATTAGTACACGCCCGTCCGAACGGCACGGTGTGAGGTTTGTTAAACCTAATAGCGCTATCAAATAACGACCCGCTCGCCATCGGCCTCGGCGATTAAGTTGATATAAAATGAGGGACTTAATGATAGAGTTTTGTCTAGTAAGTTTTAAGGTTGTTGTCCTACCCAAGGAGGACGAACGTACGTAATCTACCCAAGGAGAATGCACAGGATTAATATTGGTATCCTACCTATGGAGGATGGTGGTACATATCCTACCTAAGGAGGATATGCAGGTTCCATTTTAGTTCTTTAACCCATTCCCAACCACCGGGAATCTCGTGCCTTAGAAAGAGTGTGAACTCACCTTTGGTTGCTCGGTTTGACTCTCAAAAATAGCTAACAGTCAAGGTCGGTCAATCACGTCCTAATATGATTACCAATTAGTCATTTAGTGGTTTCAAATAGAGCACAAAGTCCCTACACGTATCTACTACATAACATGCACTCACTTTAATAGTTCACGCCCATATAAACATTCCACTTATAGCTACTCAAGAGCAAGCATATGATATTGCACATAACACTTTCATTGACATATAACACGTTAGATCATTATCGGATAACATAACCGACATTTAGACATGCAAATCACTAGTTATATTTTTCAGCTTTAACATTCAAAACTGGGCTGTTTTCGGGAGTTTTAATAAAATAGTTAACCTATTCCAAAAATTCCCAACTTTTTACAGAAGGTCTTAAACGATCCAATATTATTGTGTAAAAATATCGGGATCCAATTCATTACCAATATTTTATAAAAAATCATTTACTGGACTGCAATCAGATTCGTCACTTTCTGACTGCAGTCCACGGGATAATTCATTTAAAATTCATCATAAGTCCGATTGATGAAATTCCAGTGGGAGAATTACAACGACATCAGTGTCCATCTACAATACAAATTTTGTGACCTAGTTCTACACAGATTTCAAGTTATGACGAAAAACATAACACATATTTTCCACAGTAAAAACATAGCTTTTGCTGCTGTGAAAAAAAGACCCCTTTAAAAATAGCAAACAAAGTCCAAAAATTATGATTCTAGTGCCATTAGAACCGTATTTCAAAATAACACGTTATAGACTCAAGAAAATCAATTTTTCGTTAAGTTATGAGCCAGTTACAGCCGACTGAAGGCGGCTGTAACAGTTTGACAGCTTCCATGCTTAGTGATCAACAAGGACATTTAACATCAATATTAATAAGCAATTATCAAGTAATCAACATGTTTCCTCTTTATGTAAGCTTTATGTTAAATCTTTTAGTTCATGTTCTTTAGTGTTCTTGATATTATCAACATACTACAACCTTTCAACCAACAAAAGAGAAGTAAACAAGAGTACACCAAGAACTTACAACTAGCTCAAAGGCTAGGGAAGATCTCTAGTGAAAAAGATGATGGAAGTGGTGTGAAAAAGCAAGTGATGAAATCTCCTTGATGATCCACAAGCTTCAAGCTTCACAAAGCATCTTCTAACACATGAATGGAGCTTGAAATTGGATGAACATGGTGGTGATAAGGTGGTGGTGGTGGTGGCACAAGGGAGGGGCGAGAGAGGGAGAGAGAGTTAGTGAGAGATGGTGTGATCTTGAGGAGATGTGAAATGATTTTGGAAAGATATTGTGATCTTGCAACCATACTTATAAATCTCTTCTTCTAATATTTTATCCACCACAACAAGTAAAGATCCAACTAAAATATAAAGGAAATCAAGTGAGTGGGGTGTGGGGTCTATGGTGACCGAAAATAGGCATGGGGGGGGGGGTTATTTGTAACATCTTGATGGAAGTTGGTAAATGTAAGTTCAAATCCAAGTATATGATTTCATATGTTAGTGGATATTTTAGTGGGTGTTATGGTGTACGGGGATCATGACTAGCCAAAAAATAATTAAAAAATGTTTCTTGCAATATTTTGGTGTCCCGGGTAATGTCCGGTTGTTCGATTAGATACCGTTTCGTTAAAGTGCTAGGTTATTCCGTATAGTGTCTTTCATGTAACTTTTTGTAACATTTTTAATTCCTAACACTTAGGAAAACATTCAGGACCATTTAGTCAATTTTCTGTACAATCAATAAGCACAATATAATATTAATTAATCGTACGGATACATGTAACTACAAGGGTTGTCACATTATCCCCATGTTAAGAAAATTTCGTCCCGAAATTTAGCACGTGGTTACTAAGGAAGCTAGTTAGGTTACGTGGTTTTCCTGGGGTGTCACATCATCCCCCCGTTGGTTTGGAATTTCATCCTGAAATTCTGCAGTAGCTTCAGCCTCAGTAGTGGTTGCACTTTTCTTAAACAACTGGGGATACTTGAGTTTCATTTGGTCCTCTCGTTCCCAGGTATACTCTGGACCACGACGGGAGTTCCAACAAACTCGAACAAGAGGTATTCTGGTACGCTTGAGAATCTTAATGTCTCGGTCTGTGATTTCAACTGGTTCCTCGACGAATCGCAACTGGTCGTCGATTGTGAGCTCCTTTAAGGGAACTATGAGGGTCACATCTGACAGACATTTCTTCAGATTCGACACGTGGAATACGTTGTGCACTCCGCTGAGTTCTGCAGGTAGATTCAGCTTGTAGGCGACTTTGCCAATTTTCTCAATGATTTCGAACGGTCCGACATAACGCGGATTGAGTTTGCCTCGTTTGCCAAAACGAACTACACCTTTCCAAGGTGAGACTTTGGGTAGCACCCGATCCCCAACCTGGAACTCGAGTGGTTTCCTGCACTTATCAGCGTAGCTTTTCTGACGGTCACGAGCTGCCGCCACTCGCTGTCGTATCTGAGCAATCCTCTTAGTCATGTCTACCACAAGTTCTGGGCCTGTGATTTGGCTGTCACCAACTTCTGCCCAACAAAGAGGTGATCGGCACTTCCGTCCATACAGTGCCTTGAATGGAGCGGCCTGGATACTGGTGTGGTAACTGTTGTTGTACAAAAACTCCACTAACGGGAGGTGTTTTTCCCAGCCAGTACCAAAGTCGATTACACATGCCCTAAGCATGTCTTCAAGGGTTTGGATGGTGTGTTTAGACTGCCCATCCGTCTGTGGATGATATGCCGTCCTCATGTCTAATTGAGAACCAAAGGACTTGTGCATAGCTTGCCACAACTCAGATGTGAAATGTGAGTCACGATCAGAAATGATGGAGGTTGGCACTCCGTGCCTTGATACTACTTCCTTTAGGTAGATATCTGCTAGAGTAGAAAACTTCTCGGTTTCCTTGATAGCCAAGAAGTGTGCAGACTTAGTCAATCGATCCACTATCACCCAAATAGTGTCATTTCCGCGTTGAGATCTAGGCAGGCCAGTAACGAAGTCCATGGAAATTTGCTCCCATTTCCATGTCGGGATCTCTGGTTGTTGGAGTAGGCCTGATGGTTTCTGGTATTCGACCTTGACCCTAGCACAAGTCAAGCATTTACTGACGTAGGTCGCTATGTTGGCTTTCATACTAGGCCACCAGTATGTAGTCTTTAAGTCGTGGTACATCTTATCCGAACCAGGATGTACTGAGTAACGAGACTTGTGCACTTCATCCATCACAAGCTCGCGTAAGTTTCCGTAAAGTGGGACCCAGATGCACCCGTTTACATAGTAGGCACCGTCCTCATTTTGTTCTAACCGTTTCCTTGATCCTCGTAGGGACACCGCCCTGATGTTCTCTGCCTTCAATGCTTCAACCTGAGCATCCCGTATCCGAGCGGGAAGACTAGATTGGATGGTAAGTTGTAACGCTCGCACACTTTTAGGTATAGTACCTTTCGACTGAGGGCGTCGGCCACAACATTGGCTTTGCCCGGATGGTACTTGATCGCACATTCGTAATCATTCAAGAGCTCGGCCCATCAGCGTTGTCACATGTTTAACTCCTTTTGCTTGAAGATATGCTCGAGACTCCTGTGATTGGTGTAAATGGTGCACTTGGTACCGTACAGGTAATGTCTCCATATCTTAAGTGCGAAGACAACTGCTCCCAATTCCAAGTCGTGCGTAGTGTAGTTCCTTTCGTGAGCTTTAAGTTGGCGCGATGTGTAGGCAATGACCTTGTCACGTTGCATCAACACGCAACCAAGTCCTTGGATGGAAGCGTCGCAATAAACCACAAAATCATATGTGCCCTCAGGCAATGAGAGGATAGGCGTGCTACAAAGTCTATCTTTTAAGTGCTAAAAAGCAGATTCCTGTGTATCACCCCAACGATAGGTGACACCCTTCTGAGTTAGCAAGGTGAGAGGTTGCGCAATCTTAGAGAAATCCTTGATAAATCTTCTGTAATAGCCCGCCAAACCCAAGAATTGGCGGATTTCTGTTGGTGTACGGGGTGCAGGCCAGTTTTTAATCGAGTCTACCTTGGATGGATGTGAATCCCATCCTTGTTTACCACATGGCCGAGAAAGTGGACTTCGCGAAGCCAGAAGTCACATTTCAAAAATTTGGCATACAACTGCTCTGTTCGAAGAAGTTCCAAAATAAGCCTCAGGTGTTGCTCGTGTTCTTCCTGACTCTTCGAATAGATCAGGATATCATCGATGAAAACTATGACAAACTTATCCAGGTAAGGTTTGCACACTCGGTTCATGAGATCCATGAAGACCGCAGGTGCATTCGTCAATCCGAAATGCATAACCAAAAACTCGTAATGCCCATAACGAGTCCTGAATGCTGTTTTAGAGATATCCTCATCTCGGACTCTCAGTTGATGGTAACCTGACCTCAGGTCTATTTTGGAATAGAAACTCGACCCTTGCAACTAGTCGAATAAGTCATCAATGCATGGTAGAGGATAACGATTCTTCACGGTCACCTTGTTGAGTTCGCGGTAGTCAATACACATTCTGAAGGTACCGTCTTTCTTCTTTACAAATAACACTGGAGCTCCCCAAGGCGAAGAGCTAGGGCGAATAAAACCCTTGTCCAAGAGCTCTTATAGTTGTGAGGACAGTTCTTCAAGTTCTGATGGAGCTAAGCGATAAGGTGCACGAGCTATGGGCGCAGCTCCAGGAGCTAGCTCGATTTGAAACTCAACATGACGATGAGGCGGAAGACCAGGTAATTCCTCAGGAAATACCTCAGGAAAGTCGCGCACAATAGGAATGTCTTCTATCTTCTTCTCTTCCATTGATGCGTCAGTAACGAGAGCTAGAATGGCAGTGTGGCCCTTTTGCAAACACTTCTGGGCCTTAAGGAAAGAGATAATGCCTACAACAGCACCACTCTTGTCGTCACGAATCACGAGGGGTTCTTTACCCGAACCAGGGATGCGGACAATCTTCTCGTTGCAAAGAATTTCTGCTTGATGTTGAGATAACCAATCCATCACAATAACAACGTCAAAACTACCCAGAACGATAGGAATGAGGTCGTGTTCAGCAAGAACAACCCTTAACTATGTGTGTGGCCTCTAAACTTTTACCGTTTGCTAGCTCTACCATGTGTTTGGTGTTCAAAAGTGTTGGGGTGTGCTTAAGCATTTGACTAACTTTTAAGGACACATAACTAGTATCGGCACCCGAATCGAATAAAACAGTAACAAAGAAATCATCCAGAAGAAACTTACCCATCACAACGTTGGGATCGTTCCTCGCGTCACCCTGACCCAGCACGAAACCCTATGAGTGCATGCTTCAATAAGATGAATCTCATCTAACACATGAATGGAGCTTGAAATTGGATGAACATGGTGGTGATTTGTTTGTTTGGACAAAACTTACCTTTTTGGTTTTTTGAACATAGCCGAAAATGTTTATAAAAGGGAACCATTTTTTTATGCTTCTTGAAATTAATATATTTATATTTGGATATATATTTTGGTGCATATAACCTAGCCATGACCTTGTGTTGAATGATTGTGTTGAGATTTATTTTATTATTATTTCAATGGGTTGTAATAATTATTATTTTGTTCTTCCATTTGTAAGATATCTAATTTGTTTATTTTCATTTGGTATGTAAAATAAATAGATTAGGTGCATTTTATTTTACTAAAAAAAATGTATTAGGATATATTTTGTAAAAGAAGATGCACATAAAAATGCGGTTTTGGTTTGGACCATAATATTCGGTCCAAAGAACTTCATCGTTCTCAACGGGATTTTAACCCGATAACCAAAACACATTTTTGAAGTCCAAAAGAGTTTGGAGCTGAATATAAAAGACTTTTGGAAGCTCAAAGAAGGTGGAGAAATCACAACACAAGAAGGAGACTTGAAGCATTTGGATACGGGATCAAGTGGGAGTTCATCGACACATTACTTGTGTCATTTTTCACCCTTTAGGAAGGACCTTTTGGCACACTTGTTTCGGCTAACAAGTGTTGTCAAAAATAGTTGGCTATGGTTATGCACCTATTGTTATGTATGATAAACTTTTTTGGTTGCTTATTTTGTTGTTTTAGATGATATGTCGATATGCATAACTTAACAAACTAATAATCAACAACAAGCGTAAAATTGGTTCTTAACAAAATCATTAAAATGATTAATAAAGGTTTTATTAAAAATTAATGATTTTATAATAAAATGGATTTTATTAAAAAGAACCTTGAAAATTAGTTTTCATTAAAGTACCATTGATTTGAATGCATGCAAATGTATGGTGCATAATATTTTCTAAACTAGAATTTTGAAATATTAAAAACCCTTTTATAAAACAAGTCAAACACCATCCTTTTATACAACACTCGAAACACTTGGGAACTCTTATTGTGGGATAAAGGTCACCTAACCACATTTGAAGGAACTTGTATGTTCGAGGTGGGTTTACCATGTTTGTGGGATAAAGGTCACCTAACCACTTATGTGTATAAACTCACACGTGTGTGTAAGTTGGACGACTTGATTTGGAAACCATGAACTTAGGGTCACCGAAGCATGGGGAACAAAGGTGTTGATGGGATTAAACATGCCAACTAAACATAAAGATGTTTAATCGATCCCATATGGCTAGAAATTGCATAGAGTTGCAATTGTCAAACGTTGACTACCTTGTTAATTTAAATAGAGGGATAAAGGTCACCTAACCAATATTTAAATGTAATGTTGGATTCTAGATTTTAATTATTAATTGTCTTTAAAGACACAAAAGGGTATTAATAATTAAAATATAATAATATCGAAAATACTAAATAGAACTTGTTAAATTTTGTAGATGGCCGCTAACAATGCAAACCCGATTAACCAAACCGTCCGAAACCTATCACTAAGAACCATCCTTGAAAAGGATCGTCTCAACCATAACAACTTCATGGATTGGTTTCAAAACTTGAGAATCGTTCTCAAGCAAGAGAAGATATCCTATGTGTTGGACGATCCTATTCCCGATGAACCTAACGTGGAAGATGTGGAAGCCTACAATGATTGGGTTAAGTATACCGAGGACTCCATGCAAGCCTCATGCCTCATGTTGGGAACTCTGATTCCCGAAATTCAAAAGGATTTTGAACATCACGGGGCATACGACATGATTACCCAGTTAAAGGAAATGTTCCTACAACAAGCAAGGGTAGAACGCTTCGAAACTGTTCGGGCGCTTCATGCATGTCGAATGGAGGAAACCCAATCGGTATCATCTTATTTTCTCAAGATGAAAAGCCATATTGATCGCCTCGAACGGCTAAATTGTCCCGTCTCTAAAGAATCCCATCCTTGTTAACCCATTCCCAACACAAGTTGATTTGCGTTTAGATTTTAAAAACAAAATCCGAATCCGCTTCGAAAATTAATCATCCGTTCTGGGATGATTGATTACTAGGTTTTGAACCCTCTGTTGTAAGGTTTTGAACCCTTCCAGTTTGACTCATTTTGGCTTAGTGCCTTTTTAGTTTTCAAAATCTCATCAAAGTTTGGGTCTAAATAATGTGAACACGTGCAAACTGGAAGAGTGAATGCCTGTACCCTGAGTTTTCTGTCTAAGGCTAGAGTGTTCGTACAAATCCACATAATCGGACCAGTCACTCTTACCTGGTAACTCTTGGGGTGAGTGTTCACTTATAGGCGAGCATGTCTTTGCAATACATTATTTTGATTTGTTACTTTGATTAGTCACTGCGTGTCGTTTGTTTGTTCGAGGTAGCGAACAAATGATCGCCTTCCTTATGTTTCGTCGATATTTTCAATACCTCTTTTGTTTTTCCTAATTGTCGACCTCCCTCGTTTCTCATACTTACGTAGTGGAACGGAGTCATGTGCGATAGGGGTGCCGAAGTGACATTGGCACAAACATGGGAAGAGCTTCGAGCTCTCATGATGAGAGAGTTCTGTCCCCGTCATGAAATTCGAGCTTTGGAACGAGAGTTTGAAGATCTAAAATAAGATGGGGGAGAACACCGTGCATATACGGATCGATTTGAGGAGCTCAGTCTTTTGTGTCCTACTATGGTTACCCCGTTGGAGAAAGCGATAGAGACGTATATCGATGGTTTACCCGATTCCATACAGGATATTGTGACTGGCGTTAATCCTACTACTGTTCGTCACGTGATCGAGTTATCTGCTACCCTGACTGAGTCGCAAGTCAGGAAGGGTAAACTTACTTGCAAGGGTGATAAGAAGAAGTCGACCGAATCTGTCAAAGAAAAGGGTTAGGGTAAGAAAGGTGAGTCGTCAAAGAAGTCAAGAAAGTGAAAGGGTGCTCAGAACTTTGCTGTTACTACTCAGAACCCACCAGCTCAACCGCCTACGAAGAAAGCGTATGCTGGTACCGCACCTCATTGTGCTCGCTGCAATGGTCATCATGTTGCACAACAAGCTTGTAGGCAATGCACAACGTGTGGTAAGCTTGGGCATCTAGCCAACATATGTCGTTTGGGCCAGAATCAGATTGTTCAGAATCAAGCTCCGGTTCAAGGGAATGCTGCTAGATTCCCACCGGGTTCATGTTTCAATTGTGGAGAGTTTGGTCACTTCCGCAACAACTGTCCGAGGCTGGTGAATGCAAACGCGAATGCTAATGCGAACCCGAATGTGAATGTCAATGCAAATGTGAATCCCGCTCGTGGGCGAGCGTACAATCTGAATGCTAACTAAGCGAGGGCTGATAACGAGGTGGTTAATGGTATGTTTCTTGTTAACAATCAACCTGCATCTATTCTTTTTTTATTCTGGTGCCGATAGAAGTTTTGTTTCATTATCTTTTGAACCTTTGCTTGCGATACCTAGAACTAAACTGAGGAAACCCTTATCTGTCGAAGTTGCTACTGGTAAACCTCTTGTTCTCGATTATGTTATTCGTGATTGTCAGTTAAACCTTGATAACCATCTTTTTCCCATTAACCTCACACCGATGCAACTTGGGAGTTTCGATATTATTATGGGGATGGATTGGTTAACCAAACATCATGCTGAGGTGGTTTGTTTCGATAAGATTGTTCGTATTCCTCTTCGGTCTGGCGATGTTCTGGAAGTTCGTGGCGAGAAGCCATCTGGTGGTTTGAAGCTTATGTCGTGTACAAAGGCCTAAAGTTATTTGCGAAAAGGATATGTTGCTTTCCTGGCACATGTCACCGAGGATAAAGGCCACAGCAAGAGTATTCAGGATATTCTGATTGTTCAGGGATTATCCAGAGGTGTTTCCCGATGAACTGCCTGGTTTGCCTCTAGTTCGTCAAGTCGAGTTTCATATTGACCTTGTGCCCAATGCCAACCCGATTGCGAAAGCATCTTATCGTCTTGCACCGTCGGAGATACAAGAGTTATCAAAACAGCTTCAAGAGCTGTCTGATAAAGGATTCATCCGTCCGAGCTTTTTGCCTTGGGGAGCTCCTGTCCTCTTTGTGAAAAAGAAAGATGGATCTTTTCGAATGTGTATCGATTATCGTGAGCTTAATAAGCTTACCATCAAGAATCGATATCCCCTACCTCGAATTGATGATCTATTCGACCAGCTACAAGGTGCTTCATGCTTTTCCAAGATCGATCTGCGATCTGGATATCATCAACTTCGTATACTCGAAGAAGATATTCCCAAAACTGCATTCCATACGAGATATGGGCACTACAAGTTCATTGTCATGCCTTTTGGTTTGACAAATGCCCCCAGCTATTTTCATGGACTTAATGAATAGGGTTTGTAAACCTTATTTAGATAAGTTCATCATTGTGTTCATCGACGATATTCTCATTAATTCGAAGTCTCGAACCGACCACGAGCAACACCTCCGTTTGACATTGGAACTCCTAAAGAAGGAACAACTTTTTGCTAAATTCTCCAAGTGTGAATTTTGGCTTAGAGAAGTTCAGTTTTTGGGTCATATTGTCAATGAGCAGGGTATCCATGTGGATCCTTGCAAAATAGCTGCTATTAAGGATTGGAATACACCGACGACACCTACAGAGATTCGATCATTTCATGGTCTTGTTGGTTATTATCGACGATTCATTTCTAATTTCTCGAAGATCACGGTTCCACTCACTGCGTTGACTCAGAAAAATAAGCCTTTTGAGTGGGGACCTAAGCAAGAAGAAGCGTTCCAAACGCTAAAACGAAAGCTCTGTGATGCTCCTGTTTTATCTCTACCTGAGGGAAATGATGATTTTGTTGTCTATTGTGACGCGTCGAATCTAGGACTTGGTTGCGTTCTTATGCAACGAGGTAAAGTCATAGCTTATGCGACTAGACAGCTGAAAATTCACGAAAAGAACTACACGACTCATGATCTTGAATTAGGAGCTGTGGTTTTCGCACTTAAAATCTGGAGACACTACCTCTATGGAACGAAGTGTGTGGTTTTCACAGACCACAAAAGTCTCCAGCATATTCTCAATCAGAAGGAGCTGAATATGAGGCAACGACGTTGGGTTGAACTCTTAAACGATTATGATTACGAGATCCGCTACCATCCTGGTAAGGCGAATGTCGTAGCCGATGCGCTTAGTCGAAAGGAACAAGTCAAGCTTCATTCTGTTCGAACTCTATCTGATATTCAATCTCGTGTCCTTCAAGCTCAACGATCTTGTGTGATCAAAGGCTTATTGAAAAATGAGATACCGCTTCAACTTGAGCTTAAACTTAAAACGAAGGGCCATTTTAACGAAACGGTATCTAACCAAACAACCGGACATTACCCGGAACACCAAAATATTGTCAGAAACATTATTGTATTATTTCTTGGCTAGTTGTGATCCCCAAACACCCTAACACATTATATGATGTGCCTTACACATAAAATACTAGACGTTACACTCAACCTCCAACTATTATTTAAGTTACCATTCAAAGTTACACATAACCCCCCCCCCCCATTATCATGATCTAATTCATAAATACCATTTTATTACATGGGTACTAGATACCGGATGTGGAACTTATATTTGCAATTCGTTGCAGGGGTTCAAAAGAAATAGACATTACAAGAAGAGAGACGCTAGTCTCTTCATGGGCAACAGAGCAAAGGTTGATGTCGAAGCTCAAGGAGACTATGTTTTAGAGCTTCCAAGTGGTTTGGAAGTTATTTTGAAGAATGTTTTATATGCTCCTAGTTTGACTAGGAACATAATTTATGTTTCCCTTTTGAGACAATGTGGTTTTAAATTTGAATTTGTTAACCAAGACATTTATGTTTCTATGAATGATGTGTTTTATTTTAAAGCTATGTCTTTAAATGGTATTTATGAATTAGATCATGATAACGCATCATACGATAGCTCAATGTACCAAGTAACCAACAAGAAACTCAAAATGGATTTGAGTGATTCCTACCTTTGGCATTGTCGCCTTGGACATATAAGCAAGAATCTCATGCATACACTTGTGTGTTGATGCAATGAGATAGGGTCATTGCCTACGCATAGCGCCAACTTAAAGTTCACGAAAGGAACTACACTATGCATGACTTGGAATTGGGAGCAGTTGTTTTCGCACTTAAGATATGGAGACATTACCTGTACGGTACCAAGTGCACCATTTACACCGATCACAGGAGTCTCGAGCATATCTTCAAGCAAAAGGAGTTAAACAGGCGACAACGTCGATGGGTCGAGCTCTTGAATGATTACGAATGTGCGATCAAGTACCATCCAGGAAAAGCCAATGTTGTGGCCGATGCCCTCAGTCGAAAGGATACTATACCAAAGCGTGTACGTGCGCTACAGCTTACCATTCACTCTAGCCTTCCCGCTCAGATACGAGATGCTCAGGTTGAAGCGTTGAAAGCAGAGAACAATAGGGCTGAGTCATTACGAGGATCGAGGAAGCGGTTAGAACAAATAGGGAAGACGACGCCTACTATGTAACAAGGCGCATCTAGGTCCCACTTTACAGAAACTTACGCGAGCTTGTGATGGATGAAGCGCACAAGTCTCGTTACTCAGTACATCCTGGTTCAGATAAAATGTACCACGACTTAAAGACTACATACTGGTGGCCTAGCATGAAAGCCAACATAGCAACCTACGCCAGTAAATGTTTGACTTGTGCGAGGGTCAAGATTGAATATGAGAAACCATCAGGCCTACTCCAACAACCAGAGATCCGGACATGGAAATGGGAGCAAATTTCCATGGATTTCGTTACTGGCCTGCCTAGATCTCAACGCGGAAATGACACTATTTGGGTGATAGTGGATCGATTGACTAAGTCTGCACACTTCTTGGCTATCAAGGAAACCGACAAGTTTTCAACTCTAGCAGACATCTACCAAAAGGAAGTAGTATCAAGGCACGGAGTGCCAACCTCCATCATTTCTGATCGCGACTCACGTTTTACATCCGAATTGTGGCAAGCTATTTACAAGTCCTTTGGCTCTCGATTAGACATGAGCACGGCATATCATCCACAGACGGATGGGCAATCTAAACGCACCATCCAAACCCTTGAAGACATGCTTAGGGCATGTGTAATCGACTTTGGTAATGGCTGGGAAAAACACCCCCCGTTAGTGGAGTTTTCGTATAACAACAGTTACCACACCAGTATCCAGGCCGCTCCGTTTGAGGCATTGTACGAACGTAAGTGCCGATCACCTCTTTGTTGGGCAAAAGTTGGTGACAGCCAAATCACAGGCCCAGAACTTGTGGTAGACACGACTGAGAGGATTGCTCAGATACGACAGCGAATGGTGGCAGCTCGTGACCGTCAGAAAAGCTACGCTGATAAGCGCAGGAAACGACTGGAGTTCCAGGTTGGGGATCGGGTGCTACTCAAAGTCTCACCTTGGAAAGGTGTAGTTCGTTTTGGCAAACGAGGCAAACTCAATCGGCGTTATGTCGGACCATTCGAAATCATTGAGAAAATTGGCAAAGTCGTTACAAGTTGAATCTATCGGCAGAACTCAGCGGAGTTCACAACGTATTCCATGTGTCGAATCTGAAGAAGTGTCTGTCAGATGAGACCCTCATAGTTCCTCTCAAGGAGCTCACTATCGACGAGCAGCTGCGATTCGTCGAGGAACCAGTAGAGATTACTGACCGAGATGTTAAGGTTCTCAAGCGTACCAGAATACCTCTTGTTCGAGTTCGTTGGAATTCTCGTCGTGGCCCAGAGTACACCTGGGAACGAGAAGACCAAATGAAACACAAGTATCCCCAGTTATTTGAGAAAAGTGCAACCAATACTGAGGCTGAAGCTACTGCAGAATTTTGGGACGAAATTCCAAACCAACGGGGGGATGATGTGACACCCCAGGAAAACCACGCAACTTAACTAGCTTCCTCAGTAACCACGTGCTAAATTTCAGGACGAAATTTTCTTAACAGGGGGGGAATGTGACAACCCTCGTAATTACATGTATCCGTACAATTAATGAATATTAAATTGTGCTTATTGATTGTGCAGAAAATTGACTAAATGATCCTGTATGCTTTTCTAATGTTGAGAATTAAAAGTGTTACAAATAGTTACATAAAAGACACTATACGGAGTAACTTAGCACTTTAACGAACCGGTATCTAACCGAACAACCGGACATTACCCGGGACACCAAAATATTGCAAGAAACATTGTCTTATTATTTTTTGACTAGTTATGGTCCCCGAATACCCCAACACATTATAAAATAAGCCATACACACATAACACTAGATATTACACACAACCTCCTAAGTATGTACCTACTTACCATCAAGTTACAATTTACCCCCCCCCCCCCTTGATGATTTACGGCCCCATGTGAAGGACCCCACCAAGATTTTTTTTCAATATTTTATTGGATGGTTGCTTGATATCTTGAACATAATATTGTAAGAATCTCTACAAGTATGGTGGCATAAGATTATGAAATCATTCCATATCTTCCACTCTCTCACTTCAACACTCAAAGTTCACTCCTCATCCCTCTCACTCTCTCCTCTCCCTCTCGGATCACCATAACCACCACCACCACCACCTTAACTCAACCATGTTCATCCAATTTCAAGCTCCATTCATGTGTTAGAAGATGCTTTGTGAAGCTTGAAGCTTGTGGATCACCAAGGAGCTCACTTACTTGCTTTTTCTCACATCATTTTCATCATCTTTTCATTAGTGTTCTTCCCTAGCCTTTGAGCTAGTTGTAAGTCCTTGATTAACCTTGTTACTCCTACTTTAATAGTTAAAAGATGTAGTAGGTTGATTATAACAAGAACACTAAAAGAACATGAACTAAAAGTTTAAACATAAGGTTTACATAAAGATGAAATATGATGAAGTGTTGTTAGTATTATGTTGTTGATTACTTGATGATTGCTTGTTAATATTGATGTTAAATGTCGTTGTTGATCACTAAGCATGTTAACGGAACAAATAGAACTTGCGTTAGAGCACTATAAGCTGAAAACAGGAAGCTGTCAAACTATTACAGCCGCCTTCAGTCGGCTGTAACCAGGCCATAACTTAACGGAAAATTGATTTTCTTGAGTCTATAATGTGTCATTTCGAAATACACTTTTAATGGCACTAGAATCATAATTTTTGGACTTCGTTTACTATTTTTAAAGGGTCATTTTTCACAGCAGCAAAAGCTGCGTTTTTGCTGCTGAAAATACGTGTTATGTTTTTCATCATAACTTGAAATCTGTGTAGAATTAGGTCAAGAAACTTGTACTATAGATGGATACTGATGTCATTGTAATGCTCCAACTAGAATTTCATCAATCGGACTTACGATGAACTTTAAATGAATTATCCGGTGGACTGCAGTCAGAAAGTGACGAATCTGATTGCAGTCCGGTAAATGATTTTTTATAAAATATTGTTAAAGAATTGGATCCCGATATTTTTACACAGTAATATTTGATTGTTTAAAACATTCTGTAAAAGTTTGGGAATTTTTGGAACAATTTAACTATTTTATTAAAATTCCCGAAAACAGCCCAGTTTTGAATGATTAAGCTGAAACAATATAACTAGTGATTTGCATGTCTAAATGTCGGTTATGTTATCCGATAATGATCTAACATGTTATATGTTAATGAAAGTGTTATGTGCAATATCGTATGCTTGCTCTTGAGTAGCTATAAGTGGAATGTTTATATGGGCGTGAACTATTAAAGTGAGTGCATGTTATGTAGTAGATACGTGTAGGAACTTTGTGCTCTATTTGAAACCACTAAATGACAAACTGGTAATCATATTAGGACGTGATTGACCGACCTTGACTGTTAGCTATTTTTGAGAGTCAAACCGAGCAACCAAAGGTGAGTTCACACACTTTCTAAGGCATGGGATTCCCGGTGGTTGGGAATGGGTTAAAGAATTAAAACGAAACCTACATATCCTCCTTGGGTAGGATATGTAGCGCCATCTTCCATGGGTAGGATGCCAATATTAATCCTGTGTATTCTCCTTGGGTAGAATATGTGCGTTCGTCCTCCTTGGGTAGGACAACAATCTTAAAACTTACTAGACAAAACTCTATCATTAAGTCCCTCATTTTATATCGACTTAATTGCTGAGGCCAATGACGAGCTGTTCATTAGTTAATAGCGCTATTAGGTTTAACAAACCTCACACCGTGCCGTTCAGACGGGCGTGTACTAATGGACTATGGCAAACTGTCAATGATGATAGACATTGACGTTGGGCACAACTTACTTTCGTTAGTAGTCGATATCGTAACGGTCTAGTGGTTCACATGGGGAAGCCCCCACTGAATATGGTTTGGGAAAAGAGAAATTGGTTAAACATATTTTTAACTATGGGGTAACCCCCACGGCAAGTAAGCCAACTAAACAAAAACTATGTTTTTGAAACAACTTAAAACGAACACCCAACTATGAATTCACTCAACTTTGTTGTTGACTCGTTGTTACATGCCTTGCAGGTCGTTAGGTATCTATGGAGTTTGCACAAGGAGGAGTGCTCGTTGTGGGGACATGGACTTCTGAGTCCCATGTTAAATATTTAAACTTTATAAACTTATTACTTATGTTTTGGTCTTATCTTTAATGCTTCCGTTGTTTAAATATGAACTTGGTTAACTAGCTTTCGATCACCAATTATATTGTGTGGTTGGGTTTTATCTATCTTAAATACATTCTTCAATATGATTGGTGGCTTGATCCTGGTCATGTCACGCCTCCAAGCGGTGATACTCCGCATGTGGATTTTGGGGGTGTGTGGCAATCTTGGCAAGTCTTCTGGAAAGACTTCAGGATATTCCTTTACGACTGGAATGCCTTCTATCTTTGGGTCTGATACCAAGCTGTCACACCCTGGCTTTTACGGAAGCGTGGTTTATTTGGCGTGACTTCTTAATACCATAGCAACAATCACAACAATGCTATATGATAAAATTCGAGATGTTCATCCATTAATATAGTTTAGAAAATACCATAACATAAATTGACTTGAAACATCAACCCAAAATAAGTTACAACCATGACTTTCTTAAAACAAGTTCATAAGACTCAACAAAAGACTTTCAATAAAACAAGGTTTAGAGACATGTAACCCGTCCAGGTAGAGGTTATACCTCCCAACCCTACAACCCTGGATGACATCTTTATTTAGTACGCAGCTTGCCTAACATGCATCACTTGCCTTCAAGCAACTAATGATCCTTAAGGGCGTATCACGCTTCTCTCCGTGTACCACAATTGTTTCTCCATTCGCCATCAGGATGCGAATGGTCTTCTCGTGGCATACCATTTCGGCTCTGTTGCTTGAAAACCAATCCATCCCTACTACCACGTCGAAGCTTCCCAACTCGACTGGCAGTAGATCCAGTGTAAACTCATGCTCTCCCAGCTCGATTACGCATCCTCTGATGACTTCATTCATTTCAACTAGCTTTCCATTAGCCAGTTCAATTGAGTACAGAATATCTAACTTACTAGCAGTTAACCCAAGCATACTTTTAAATTCTAACGATACAAAGCTATAGTCGGCACCAGTGTCAAATAGAACAGAAGCAAAGTGTTGATTTATAGGGAACATACCGGTGACAACGTTCGGGTCCTGGCGTGCTTCTCTTTCCCCAATGTTGAAGACTCTACCTTGCGCTTGGTTAAGTTTCGGGCATTCCCGCTTAAAGTGCCCGATGTCTTCGCAGTTAAAACATCCTGGTCCTCGACCGTTACCATTACCATTTCCGCCTAGATTGGTGTTAGCTCCCCCATTACCAGCTTGATTTCCATGATTCCCATGCCTGCCATTTCCTCCCTGTTGGCGGTTTCCATTCCCTCCTCCATGACCTCTTTGATTACCACGACCAGCACCATTTCCAGCCCAGCATGTTTCTTTTGAGTGGCCAGTCTTCCCACATGATTCACATTTCCTAAATTTGCATGGGCCTGGGTGATGATATTGACATGCATCACACTTGGGCAGAGTGCCCATGTATCCCTTTCCTCTGCTTTCAGTACCAGATTTGGCCCTGGTCGGTGTGCTTCCCTCTTCTTTCTGGCTGACACTGCTGGTACCCTTTTTGAAGTTTGAGAACTTCCTCTTGTTCTCACTCGATGACGGTTCAACATGTGTTTCCTTCTTTTTTGGTTCAGAGATTGAAAATTTGTTCAATCTGATGGCTTCCTCTGTAAGTGCCACGCTGAGATCAATGGCTTCGGTAATCGTTGGAGGCTTGGACGTTGTTACCATGCTCATGATCTGGGGTGCCAATCCCCAGATGAAATGCTCAATGCGTTTAAATTCAAGATCAACCATATGCGGCACAACGCGTGACAAGTCGTGGAACCTTTGCACATATTCAGCAATTTTTGGACCATCCATTTTGAGGTGCCAGAATTCCGTTTCCAGCTTCTGTATTTCGGCCCGTGAACAGTATTTCTTCCTCATGAGCTCCTTCAGCTCAGTCCATGTCAATGCATATGCCGCCGCCTCTCCTAGGGTTTAAACTTGCAGGTTCCACCAGGATAAAGCACCGTCAAGAAATAGTCTTGAGACGTAAGTAACTTGGTGCTCAGGAGCACACTTGCTCATCCTTATTAGCTAGTCCGTCTTTTCCGTCCATCTTACAAAAGCAACACACTCCCAGTGCCGTCGTAGTTTAAGGGCTTACAATCCAGAAATTGTTTGTAGGTACAGCCATTGGGTGGATTGTTGTTCCTTGAGGAACCACCTCCGCTGGTCTCGGACCGTAAGGCCTCATACTGTGCTATTACTGCGGTAATTCGCTCCTGTAATTCTGCCTCGGTGGTAGGCAAACGTGGGTCTCGACTTGGAGGCATTCTTCTAAAAGAAGATCATATTGGTTAGGTCATAGTAAGTGTAGTAAGTAGGTAATAACATCCAGCAATACACAAACATATAACATCCCATGTTATAATCGTAAACACATAAATCAACAATGCATGTAATGAGAAGGCTGCGATTGAGCTTTGCATATAATAAGACCATCAGAACAGTTTTACAATTGTATCATATGTCAAAAGAGACTAAGGGTCACATCACCCTTGTCTGTAACGTCTAATAAATTTACAACAACCCAAAAAGTCAAACAACAAAAGTATGGTCTTCAAAAAAAAGTCTTCGCAATCACGGCTCAATAGCTGTCTTCTCATCAAAAGTAGCCTATCTGCAGGAGACCTAAAATCCCTAAGCTGATGGTGGGGGAGGAGGAGGTGGAGGAGGAGTGAGAACCAATCTGCGCAATTGCGCCAAATCCTCCTCGAGAGCATGGACAACACGTATCAGGTAAGCAATCTGCTGGTCCTTGGTGAGGAAGCGAACATCTGAATCAGGGTGCAGTCCGAGAGGAGCCGGTGGCGTCGCAAATGGAGACTGGCAATGACAAGGGGGAGGACGTGGGATCCTCTCCAGCTCCTGGACTCGTCGGCTCAACGCATCCTGCTGTAACTGCAAGGATAGAAGTATATCATCCATCGTATACCCCACATGAAAAGGATGGGATGGATCTGACAATGGCATGACGTTAGGCGAAGACCACATAAACGGCTCGCCGGTGGGTGCCGAAGAAGTAAAGGCAGTGTGTGCAGCAGGGGTAAAAGGGGATATAAATGGAAAAGCTGCTATCACAGGTGGTACGTGATCATGCTGCTGAGTAGATGGTCCTTCCCCTGGACGAGGAGGGGGTATGTCCTGGAGAAAAGTGACGGGTAAGTCCACACGGTGGACGTCTGACACGTGAGGGGGATACAGTGGAATATCAAAGGGTGCAGAAACAGGTGCAGCAGGGGGAGTGACTGGTAGAACAAATGGAAGATAGTCATTATCATCTTCAATCCACCTGTTACGGGTTTCGGCATATCTGGGATCTATGTGTGTAGCAAAAGGTGTAAGGTCATCAAATACCGGCATATGGTCAGGTAGAGGTGCAACAACGACAGGAACATCACTGACTGGTGGTGCAACGACTGGTGCATCAATGACTGGTGGTGCATCAACTGGTGGTGCAACAACTGGTGCATCTACGACTGGCTCAGCAGGTACAAACTCGACCTCAAGATCCGGGTCAATGTCATGGGGAACAATAGGTGCAGCAGACATCACCATGTCTGAATCAGTGTCGGTGGAGTAGTGCTGCCCGTCCTGGGCGTGTAGAGTGGCGGATGACACAGACTCAAGAGAGTAGGAACCAGACGGATCGGGTAAGGCCTCCACAACAGGAGCCTCGCCCGGTGGCACAATAATGGCGTCAACAGCAGGAACCTCAACCATAGGAACGACAGGGTCATCAACAGGAATATCAGCAGGTGGAATATCGTCATCCATCGGGACCCCTCCATCCTGATCACCCTCCGGGGGACCCTCGATGAATAGATCGATATCGTCGTCAGCTATCTCATCAAGTGGCAAGTCCTCAACAGGAACTGCAGCGATAGGAAGAGGAGCAGGGACCTGCACAAGACGTAGGCCCCCGTCAACAAGACCATCAGCTAAAGGCATATCGTCTCCTAAGTCTGGTAGCGCGAAAGGCTGAAAATCATCCTCGTCAGTGCTCGTGGTGTCTGATGTGTAAACCTCCTGGTCCGTGGCTATCTCGTCGTCCAAGGTAATAGCCATAGGGTCTATCGTGTCGGACACTTCGCTATCAGAAGAAGATGCCATGGTTTCTGTAACACAACCACAACATATGCATATATATCAGATAAGCATGTAAGCAAATAGAAATGTAATCATGTATGCATCCTAGTCTTCCCAGACTATCCCTGGCCTCTAAGACCAACCTCCCAGTCTCTAAGACTAACTCCTTGGCCTCTAAGACCAACCTCCCAGTCTCTAAGACTAACTCCCTGGCCTCTAAGACCAACCTCCCAGTCTCTAAGACTAACTCCCTGGCCTCTAAGACCAACCTCCCAGTCTCTAAGACTAACTCCCTGGCCTCTAAGACCAACTTTCCCAGTCTCTAAGACTCAAATTTTCCCCAGTCTCTAAGACTCAAATTTTCCCCAGTCTCTAAGACTGAACCTCCCCAGCCTCTAAGGCTGAACTCCCTCAGTCTCTAAGACTGAATTACATACATAGCCTTTTTGAAATGTGTATTTGTGCCTTTTGTTTGTAAAAATATTTGTTCCCTGGATCTGGACATTTGTGTGTATGCAATGTAAGAATGTTTGAAAACATTTTTGGGAGAGCCCTAGTGATCATAGTCTAGACTCGAGAAAGAATCCTAGTTCGCTATGATCGAGGCTCTGATACCAAGCTGTCACACCCTGGCTTTTGCGGAAGCGTGGTTTATTTGGTGTAACTTCTTAATACCATAGCAACAATCACAACAATGCTATATGATAAAATTCGAGATGTTCATCCATTAATATAGTTTAGAAAATACCATAACATAAATTGTCTTGAAACATCAACCCAAAATAAGTTACAACCATGACTTGCTTAAAACGAGTTCATAAGACTCAACAAAAGACTTTCAATAAAACAAGGTTTAGAGACATGTAACCCGTCCAGGTAGAGGTTACACCTCCCAACCCTACGACCCTGGATGACATCTTTATTTAGTACGCAGCTTGCCTAACATGCATCACTTGCCAGATCCGATTTAATTCCCTGAAATACATGTAGTTTGAAAAATCAACAAAAAGTTAAGCGAGTTCATGTGTATGTCTGTGTGTATAAACCATTAAAGTATGTCTGTATGTAAAAATGTCCCTAGTATGTAGCAATAAGGAAAAACAGATCACCAATGGGTTGCAAAGCCAATGATATGTGTGAAATTGGTGTAGGAAGACTCAAACCTAGCAAAATTGTCTCTGGTATGAAGACATAGTCACCACTATGGGCCGCCCCGGCCTCATGGGTGTGGGCTCGCTACACCCAAATAGATCTATCATTCATGTCCCTTGGTCCTACGATGAGGATTAATGGCCTTAAGTGTCATGCCCACCACTCACATGATCGCGTAGTAAAACCCTCCTTAAGCTAACCATACCATGTATAAAATGTCTATAATAATTGTAACATGTATTCCACCCCCGAAGTATAAAACTGAAAACAGTTAAGAGAAAAGGGGGACATGAACTCACGGTAGTGCGTCTTGTACCGTATCTCAAACTCTGTCTGCTACATGACAACCTACAACGTACTAATGTCTATTAGACGAACGGGCGTGCCTTGGCTTAGAGTTTAATGCTTTGAGTTGTGTTCCATATGTTATTCCAAGTTATAATCTCTTGTTAAAATAAATTATTCTAACTTTAAATTATATTTCGGTTTGGAATAATCGTTAGACAATATTTCTGTATTAATACTTCTAAAGTATTTGTCTTCGTACTTCCTTCACAAGGATGGGGGTATTTATACATGTATATTCGTATGTGAAAATAATATACTTTTAAGTCCCACTTAGAAAATATACATAACTTATTTGTCAAAAATAATGTATTCCAAAATATATATATTTTTCCCAACAATAATATATTTTCACTTCTTGTCCAAAAATAATATATACCAAAAATATATTTGTATAAGTATATTCCGGAATATTTCATAACTTACGTTTTCGCGTTCGGTTTCAAGATGACAAGTGTGTAACTTAAATATTTATTCCGTGTGATTTTTGGTATTATGTTAGAGTTGTAATTGTCATGGTAATTTGTAAAATATTGCACATAACACTTTCATTGACAAATAACACGTTAGATCGTTATCGGATAACATAACCAACATTTAGACATGCAAAACACTAGTTATATTATTTCAGCTCGAACATCCAAAACTGGACTGTTTTCGGGTATTCTAATAAAATAGTTAACTTACTCCAAAAATTCCCAAACTTTTACAGAATGTTTTAAACAATCCAAATTTTACTGTGTAAAAATATCGGGATCCAATTCATTACCCATATTTTAAAAAAATCATTTACCGGACTGCAATCAGATTCGTCACTTTCTGACTGCAGTTCACGGAAAAATTCATTTAAAATTCATCGTAAGTCCGATTGATGAAATTCTAGTGGGAGAATTACAACGACATCAGTGGTCATCTATAGTACAAATTTTATGAGCTAATTCTACACAGATTGAAAGTTATGATGAAAAATATAACACATATTTTCTGCAGTAAAAACGCAGCTTTTGCTGCTGTGAAAAAACGACCCTTTAAAAATAGCAAACGAAGTCCAAAAATTATGATTTCAGTGCCATTAGAACCGTATTTTGAAATAACACGTTATAGACTCATGAAAATCAATTTTTCATTAAGTTATGACCTGGTTACAGCCGACTGAAAGCGGCTGTAATAGTTTGACAGCTTCCTGTTTTTAGCTTATAGCGCTCTAACGCAAGTTCTATTTGTTCCGTTAACATGCTTAGTGATCAACAATGATATTTAACATTACTTGCAGCAAGTTATCGTTTATTTAACTCTGATTTATCATGTCAAGTACCATCGTTTATATTAAGAAGATGATTATTTTATGTAAACCCATAATCACCTCTAACTTGTTAAACCATGTTTTTAATCATACTTTAACAAGTCCCATATGATGATCAACATCATTTTACTAGTAATCAACAATCAAATCCCATGCATGCTTAAATCGACCTTAATCCAACAAGATTTTATGATATTACATCTTATGTAAAGTCTTGTGTTCATGTTTTATGTTTGAGTTCTTGTAGTGTTCATATGGTTTCATAAAAATACAATCTTTTAACCCTGAAAATATAGTAGATACGAGTTTTAGAGGAAGTCTTACAACTAGCTTAAAGCTAGGGAAGAACTCAAGAACAAATGATGATGAAGATGGTGGATGATGCAATGTATGAAGCTCCTTCAAGCTCTACAAGCTACAAGCTTCCAAGAGTCACCTTCTAGCACTTGAATGGACTTGAAAATGGATGAAGATGGTGGTGTTAAGGTGGTGGTGGTGGCGGATGTATAGAGGGCCGAGAGAGGGAGAGAGAGGTGTGAGGAATGGAGTGTAATCTTGAGTGAGATATGAAATGATATGATCTTGTAAGAGGACCATACATAAAATCATTCTTGTCATATTTTGTTCAATCTTTCAAGTAAGCTATCCAATTAAAATAATCAACAAATTTGAGTGGGGTGTGGGTCCCCCTTGGGTGACCGTAAATAGAGAGAGGGGGGTAAATGGTAAATTTTTGGTGATAGTGGGTATATACTTGGAGGTTAAGTGTAAAAGTCTAGTATATGATGTGTATGTTATATTACATAATGTGTTGGGGTATTCGGGCACCATAATTAGTCTAAAAATAATAAAACAATGTTTCTGACAAAAATTTGGTGTTACGGGTAATGTCCGGTTGTTCGGTTAGATATCGTTCCGTTAAAGTGTTAAATTGTTCCGTATAGTGTCCTTTATGTATCTTTTTGTAACACTTTTAATTCCCAACACTTAGGAAAGTATTCAGGACCATTTAGTCAATTTTCTGCATAATACAAATATGTTAAAATGCTTATTTTTTTGCTGAAAATGCAGAATTCTGCACTTAAAGTGAGTTTTAGGCACTTCCCGGCACTCAAACTATCACCTAGTGACGCAGTTTTATGGTCCTCACTTCCCTACACACCATACTAGGGTAGTACCTTGTCTCTGGCCCATACTGGGTCTCAAAACACTGTCTGTCTATGTACTAGGACTGTCAGTATTTCTGAGTTATCCGCTCACTGTGCTAACTGTGCTTTGTGCATCAAGTTTGTCTCTAAAGTTTGTGTGTAATAAATGGTGTGACAGTATGAAATGTGATGCACATGTATATATGATGCAGAAATCATAAAGCAGTTTAACTCAACAGTTGTAATTAAGCACAGTCATTAAGCATGTAATCATAATTAATTAATTGTACGGATACCTGGTTTAATGAGGGTTGTCACACTACCCCTGTCCTGGCCTCTAGCGAAGAAATTCTAACCTTGTTTGGTAGTGTACAGGAACAGATGAGGCAACAGCAGGAGACCAACCGAATGATTTTAAGAGAAATACAACTCTTGAAATCCAGCTCAAGCAGGCCCGCTGAGGATACTATCACTCCCTTGCAACCCAGGGCTTTGAACTTTAGTTCTGCAGTTTATACTGAGGATAACCAGGGAAATATTGTGCCTAGCCATTCCCAAAATCATACTCCTGAGATACCCTTTTTAGTTAGAGTATCAACTGTGAGAAGCTCAGGATATGCTTCAGGATATGGCCAGAATCCTCAGATCGGTAATGTATCTAATAATAATAATACTCTTGCTACTAAGGGTGTTGGATCTTTGAAGGATGCAGGTGTAACATCAGCATTATCTAGGGAGCTTCAGAAACTAAAGGACATGATATCCAGTATGCCTGGGGTGGTCCAGCCAATTCCTGAAGTATCCCAGGACAGCCACAAGATATCCCGGTTTGCGCATCCTATTTGTGATGCTGAAATCCCAAAAAGATTTCAGACCCCCAACATGAAGCTCTATGATGGAACCACGGATCCTGAGGAGCATATTGCCCAGTATAGGGAAAGGATGGAAATCAACCCTATTCCTCCGGATCTCAAGGAAGGATGCTTATGCAAGGGTTTTGGTTCTACTCTAACAGGATCAGCCTTAAAATGGCTCTTAAACGTTCCACCTCACTTAATTACATCATTTGCTCATTTAGTGAATTTATTTAATAGTCAATTTTCTTGCAGTCGAAGTTTTGAAAAACTAACAAGTGATCTCTACAGGATAACTCAAGGACCTTGGGAATCTTTAAGAGATTATGTGAACAAGTTTAGCTGGGAATCCTTAGACATTCCACATCTTGATGTTGCAACAGCTGTGCAGGCTTTCAAGATGGGTTTGCAAAAGGATTCTCAATTTTACCGGGATCTTGTAATGAACCCATGCAGGAACTTGGATGAAGCTCGAAACAGGGCTTTAAGATATATTCGACTGGAAGATGACAAAAAGATGCAAGAAAGGATGAACTCATCCACAACCTATGAGTCAACCAACAGGAAGTTAGAATCCTCGTATAAGCCATATCTCTCCAAGCCATATGGTAGAAATGACAACAAGAAAGTGAATGCTGTTGAAGACGAGAATCCTGAGGAGTATCCTGAATTATCCGAATACTGTTTTTCTGTTAATATACCTGAACTAATGTATGCTATGCAGGATTTAGGAGACAAAGCCAGGTGGCCTTGGAAGAATCAACAAAAAGCTAATTGGAAGGATAAGTCCAAATGGTGTGCCTTCCATGAGGATTTCGGACATGTTACTGAGGATTGCATTGCGCTGAGGAAAGAAATAAGTTATCTCTTGAGCAAGGGATTTCTGAAGGATCTCCTGGGAAGAAAGAAAAACAAAGGTCAGGATACTAAGAAGGATCCTGAACGAGCGGCATCACCTCCTGCGGATGCCAAGATAATTAACTTTATTTCAGGAGGATCCGATATTTGTGGGACTTCATATTCTGCGGCCAAAAGACATGCAAAGGAGGCTAAAGCCGAAAGAGGAGAAAAGCCAACCAGGATGACAACCCTCACAACTGACAAAGTGATCACTTTTGATAGTGATGACAGGGATACTGTCCAGGATCCTCACCATGATGCTCTGGTAATAACATTATATGTGGCTAACCATTTTGTACGTAGGATACTGGTGGATAATGGCAGCTCCGTCAACATAATCCAACTAGAGACGTTGAAAAGGATGAATGTATCTCCAATGGATATCACTTCAAAATCCATTGTACTCGTTGGCTTCAGTGGAGAAGCTAGGAACACAGTAGGAGAGATAAAGTTACCAGTATATGTTGAAGGGGTCAACTCAATGCAACGCTTTTGCGTGATGGACTCACTATCCTGCTATAACATCATATTGGGCATGCCATGGATCCATGATATGAAAGCCGTGCCATCAACCTATCATCATTGCATCAAGATCCCTACACCTTGGGGGGTTGTTAAAGTGGATAGTGACCAGCAGGAAGCAAAGGAGTGTTACTCATCCTCCATGAAATCCTCAACCAAGCCTAATGCAGCATAGAAATTAAAGATACGGGCCTAGGATATTGTGGAGGCTTCGGAGCAGGATGTAAAGAAAATTATCCTGGATCAGGATAATCTAGATATCTCAGTGCTCGTAGGAACCAATATCCCTCAGGATATTGAATATGAATTGACTAACTTTTTGAAATGCAGGATGTCAACATTCGCATGGAAGCATGAGGATATGACATGCATTTCCAAGGATATTATAACTCATAAGCTCGGAATTGACAAATCATTCAAGCATGTCCAACAAAAAAGAAGGAAATTCGCTCCAGAACGAAATATGATTATTCAGGAAGAAGTAGAAAGGTTACTGAAGTCCAAAATGATCAGAGAGGTCAAATTCCCAATATAGCTAGCAAATGTAGTTGTGGTACAGAAGAAAAATGGGAAAAGGAGAGTCTGTGTGGATTACACAGACTTGAATAAAGCTTGTCCCAAAGACCCATTTCCTCTTCCTCATATTGACTCAATGGTGGATGCTACTGCCGGCCATGAGATGTTAACCTTCATAGATGCATCCTCAGGATTCCAGCAGATCCAGATGGAACCTTCAGACCAGGAGGATACTGCCTTCATGACACCAACAGGTATTTATTGTTACACCGCTATGCCCTTTAGTTTGAAAAATGCAGGTGCAACATATCAGAGATTGGTAAACATGATGTTCAAAGACAAACTGGGGGACACTATGGAGGTGTACATTGATGACATGGTAGTAAAATCTAAGAAGGCTGAGGATCACCTCCAAGATATTAAAGGAGCATTCGATATCCTGGATCAATATAACATGAAGCTAAATCCTGCCAAGTGCCATTTTGGAGTAGGGGCAGGAAAGTTTTTAGGATATATGGTGACTAAAAGAGGGATAGAAGCGAGCCCAGAACAGATCAAAGCCATCTTAGATATCAAATCACCTTCCAACATGGAAGATGTACAAAGATTGACGGGGCGAGTAGCAGCATTAAACAGATTTATCTCAAGATCCTCGAAAAAATGCAAGGAATTTTATGATATCCTGAAAAAAAAAATAAGAAGTTCGAATGGGGGGAGAAGCATGAAGCAGCCTTGCAGGATTTGAAGCAGTATATCTCAACCGCACCTCTACTAATGAAGCCTGAGGATGGTGAACCATTATCCCTGTATCTTGCAGTATCGGGGAACGCAGTAAGTGTTGTCCTTGTAAAGGATCATGAAGGTCAGCAGTATCCTGTCTATTATGTTAGTAAGTTTTTGTTAGATGCTGAAACTAGATATTCTCATTTAGAAAAACTAATTTTAGCCCTAGTAATGGCATCGACAAAACTTAGACATTACTTTGAAACATATAGGATTCATGTTAAAACCAACTATCCTGTTAGAAATGTGCTTAGAAAACCTGAGATGTCGGGAAGAATGGCTAAGTGGTCAGTAAAGTTAAGTGCCTATGATCTAGTATATGAACCTAGAAATGCCATAAAGTCTCAAACTTTAGCTGACTTTGTGGCTGATTTCAGTAGTGATATTCAAAATGAAGTAGACTTAGAAGTTCAACAACTAGGAGAAACCTCAGAATCCTGGACATTATATACTGATGGTGCATCTAATGTTAGAGGAGTAGGATTGGGTATACTACTAAAATCGCCACAGGGGGGCATACTACCCCAGGCTATTAGATGTGAATTTCCTGCCACTAATAATGAAGCAGAATATAAGGCTTTGATTGCAGGATTAGAATTGGCTAAAACATGAATATTAAGAGTTTGCAAGAATATGTTGATTCTTTGTTAATTACTAATCATTTTAATGGGTCCTATGCAGTCAAAGGTGAGAAGTTAATTGAATATCTCGATATTCTCAAAAAATTAGCAGGATATTTTGATGTTTTTACACTTGAACAGGTACCAAGAGAATATAATGCTGAAGCAGATGCCTTGGGAAACCTAGGATCATCAGTCAGGATTCCCTTTGGGAACCCAAATACCAATAGTCCACATCCTATATCCTGTCGTGGATCTTTTCAAGGCTCAGGACAAGGAGGTAACCAACATTCAGAATCCTGGTCATGATCCTGGTGAGAATATTGAATCCTGGACGGCTCCTATCATGAAATATCTCAAGGAAGGACACATCCCTAAGGATGAAAATCCTAAGGCGTTTAGAATGAAGGTATCTCGATTCACCATTATAAATAATGTTTTGTACAAGAAATCTCTTGCAGGACCATACCTGAGATGCTTGGAAGATCCTGAAGCTAAAAAAGTGCTTCAGGATCTACATGAAGGGGATTGCGGTAACCACATTGGGGGCAGGTCATTATTCTCAAAAGTATTAAGAACAGGATACTATTGGCCGACGATGAAGAAAGATGCTGCAGAATATGCTCGAAGATGTGATGCAGGTCAAAGGCACAGTAACATATTACATCAACCAGCTGAACCATTGTATCCTATAGCTTCCCTTTGGCCATTCATGAAGTGGGGAATGGACATAGTGGGAAAGTTGCCGAAAGCTCCAGGAGGAAAGGTCTTTATGCTGGCAATGACTAACTATTTTTCTAAATGGGTTGAAGCTGAAGCATTTGTCCAAGTTAGAGACCAAGAAGTAGTATCCTTCATAAAGAGGAATATCCTGACCAGGTTTGGAGTACCAGCCGAGATAATCTGTGACAATGGTTCTCAGTTCATAAGTAAGAGGACTACTGACTTTTGCAAGAGTTGGGGAATCAAAATGATCACATCTACTCCGGTACATCGTCAAGCAAATGGACAAGCAGAATCCTCGAACAAGATAATTGTCAATAACCTGAAAAAGAGACTAGGGGCTAAAAAAGGAAAATTGGCAGAAGAGCTACCCTTTGTTTTATGGGCTGATAGAACAACAATAAAGAGTGCAACTAGCCAAACTCCATTCTCCTTAGTATTTGGAGCAGAAGTGGTGATCCCAACAGAAATGGTGATACCTACAGCAAGATCTAATCTCCGGGATCCTGAGCAGAATCCTGGAGCTCAGTGCCAAGAATTGGACAATGTGGATGAAACAAGAGATGCAGCAAAACTAAGGATGGCAGCATATCAACAGAGAATATCCAGAGCATATAACAAGAATATAAGGACTAGAAGGTTTCAAGTTGGGGATTGGGTGTTAAGAAAGGCTTTTCAGAATACTACTAATCCTGCCGATGGAAAGTGAACTCCAAAGTGGGAAGGACCCTATGAGATTGAATCAAAATCGGGAAAAGGAGCATACCGACTCAAGAATATAGAGTGGGATATGCTACCAAGATCCTGGAATGCTATACACCTAAAGCTCTATTTCAAGTGAGTTTAGAATTTAATTTCTAACTCAGGATGGTATGAATTCTCTCTCTTTTAAATATGTTTGAATTTATTTATTTGAACCCAATACTGACTTAAGCATTGGAGGGGTGTTAGCCAGGCTAACACCCACCTTAGTTTAAAGTTGTTTTGCAGGATATGCTCCAGGATATACACTCAGGATAATTCGAAAGATTAGAGGATTGGCCCCTTCTCTCAAGTTTAAGGGATCCTGATCCCTTCACAGGTTTAAAGGTATTCACCTTTCCCTCGAATTGGTATAAACACCCCGGCTGGAGCGCAAGTTATCCAGGGATAGTTCAAGATAGCGGGACCAGCCCATGTAAAAGTGGCTGACAATTTCGTTATTGTTGGCTATATCCTGGATCCTCAAGGTATATGAGGATTGATCACCCTCCCTCACGAAAGAGTGTTTTCATACTCTCTAAGGTTTAAAGACTTTCACCTTTCTAAGTCTTGGAGTTTATACACTCCCGCCTGTAGCACACGAAAACAAGGGTTTATCCCCAGGATATTAAGGGTTTATCCCCAGGATATTAAGGGTTTATTCCCAGAAAAAACTAAAGTCTAAGGACAAATTCCAAACAAAATGTGATTGTATCTACCTCAAAAAATTCCTAAGTATTCAGATATGCTGAACACAGGGGACATACACCTTGATGCCATTCGAAGGATGAATTCAGTTTCCTGAAGATGCATAGAGGACATCCATGAGGGGAATGTTGCAAAAGGGTCAAAGGTGGAATATTGGAATCAACTCTCTAAGGGTCTTTGGTATGATCTCTCCTTTTTTATCTTTTGAAATCTCGTCTGAGTAACTTAAGTTTTTTAAGTTATGTAACAGTATCCTGACCAGGATATCTCTCAGGATACTTTCAGGATATGTTCCCAAAATGTTTCCCTAGGATGTTTAAAGAAAAATATTTTCAGAATAAAACACATGCAATAAAAATATAACAACAAAGATAAGGCTAAAAGGTTAGTTATTATTCACAAGCAAAAGGTTACACTGTTGGCTTCATCTCAAAATGAGACCCATCCACCAACAGTGCAAATAGTTCTAAAACATATTTACTTAAACAGTTGAAGGCTTCGTCTTGAAACCCAAGACCCTCCACCTTCAACTGTTGATTGTTCAAAAGCATACTAACATTGATGACCAAGGGCTTCATCCTGAAACTCAGGATACCTCCACCTTTGGCCATCATATTGTTCAAGTGCAGGAAAAGTAAATTGTTTTGGGGATTACAGACCAAAATTCAAATTTAAAAAGTGGGCTCTGGCCTAGGCATCAATATCCATCATCGCCCACTCAAATGCCCTCACACAGCGGCGTCTTCACCAGCCTTCTCAGCATCCTGAGCAGCATCCTCCACAGCATCCGTCCCAGCATCCTTCTCACCAGCCTTGTCCACCACCTCTGCTGACTTAGAGGATTCACCAGCCTTAGCAGGATACGGCACAGCTTTACCTCCAAGCTCCTTCAGCTTTGCCACCCAGGATTCAACCGGCCAGGCTGGGCACTCAAGACCTGTCTCCTTAGCCTCATAAGCCATCTTGATACGAGCTTGCAGCAGAGAGACAACGGCTGTGTTTTTTATCCCTTCCCGGAAGGAGACCATGGCCTATTCATGCTCCATTTGGATGCTTGCCAGCTTTACTTCAGCATCCTGAGTGACCTTCTTCAGTTTATCCTCATAGTGTCGGGTCTTGGCTTCAGCGATGGTGCCCTGGTCAGCAACAGTAGTTTCAAGCTGTTTGATCCTGGCCTCTTGGAATGCGGCTGTATCACAAGCTTCAGTATAGAGACGAAGCAGATGCTGGAGGCCCTGTAAGTCAAAATTCAGGTATGAGTCAATATTCGCTAACCAGGATATCCTGTCAGGATATTCTATCAGGATATATTGCCAAGATATTACCTTATTGAGGAAGGATGTCATCGGCTCCAAGAAGTCGGTGAAGCTGAGTTCTTCATACGAGAACCCTTTAGAGCCTGGGGTGCTAACTTCAGAGCCTTTCCTCTTATTGGCGGTGGAAGTACGAGCTCTCAGGTTGGGCTTAGGAGCCAGGAGCGGTTTGGAGCTGGTAGTAGCAGGAGCTTCTTTCTTGACGTTGACTGGAGTGGGGTAACTATCGAGCTCATCAAGGTCCAAGAGGATTGGGACTTTGCTGGAGTCTATGTACAGGGAGTTAAACTCTTTCCTAAATATATCAAACAAAAACATGTATGCAGGATATTGTGCAGGATCCTTACCAGACATGTTTGCACTGGAAAGTGGACTTGGAGATGATGGAAACGGATTGAAACTTCTTTCAGCCTCTGGGAGTAGTCTGATGGCGTCAATTCTCTTCTGTGATTCGGCTAAAGGAGGTGCAAGCTTCCTGAAATCGGCTGTATACAAGACAATAAAAGAATTAATTAGTTCAAGATATGAAACAGGATACGAGACAGGATCATCCTAAAACCCTAAGTCCTACCCTTTTTCAGCCACTTCACCAGATAATCCGCTCCACCAGGGATTGAATCTCTTTTTACAAAGATAAACTTTAATTTTCATTCCTCTTCGTTCCTGGTGGCTCGGAGTACCAGTGGATCGCCGGAAGTGGAATAGAAAAAAATCGACAAGAACCATGGCATCTAAGCTGGTATGCTAAGGGGAGGTCATGAATGGAAAGGTCAGGGATATGATTCTTCTTGATTTGATCAAGAACCGACAAGACTCGCCAGAGCATCAGCATTGTCTGACTAAAACAGATTTTGGTAGTGTTAAAGAACTCGGTGATGAAGTCTGAAAAAGGAAATTGCAACCCTAGGGTAAAAGGAAAGGCATTGAAACACAACCACTCATCGGAAACCATATCTGACTGGATTTCCCGATCAAATGGCCGGAACACCGTCCCTTTCGGGAAGATGCCGGAAGTTTTAAGGGCCGACAAGTGGGCACTATCGAAAGAGCATATTTCCTTCTCTGGATCTTGGAGAATATTCTGGTGGATGAATGTGGGAGCAGAGTCGCCAGAACTAGATCTTGTCTGTCTCGCCATATGGTCACCGGAATAATGGACAGAATGGAGGAAGAAGATCGAAATGAGAGAGAAGTGTTTACCTTTTTTCTCTTCGGTAGAAGTTAAATGATGATGAGGATGAGAAGTTATAGGGAAGTAATGAGTAAATGTAGGCTGCATGGTTACAACCAGTCACATCAAAGTCTTATCTCTTAATTACCTCGTTACTCGTGAAAAATGTAACCGTTAGCATCAGGATATCTAACGGTAACATTTTTGGGGACAATTGTTATGGGTGAAATTCTGAGCCCATATTCTGGATGGTATCCTAAGTTATATCTTGATTATATGAAATCTGTTCATGCCCGGGATACTGATTCAGGATATTGGTAACATCCTGAATGGTATCCTGAGGATCACTAACGGATTATGTGCAGGAACGCGAGTCAAAGCTTGCAACGTTCATGAGGACCTTTTCCCCAGAAGACTCGGTCTAGGTTGTTCAAAGAAGGTCGTTGAACCCGCTTTACCTGGTCTTCAACGGCTACTAAAGAATATTCAAAGGCATCCCCCGTTTATAGGATATTTTGTTTTCGCTTATTAGCTATAAATAGATGGATAAATCAGATCGAATAGGACACAACACTCACTGCTCTCTAACACTTCAACTCTCTCGCAACTCTCACTTTCACAAAAAGTATTGTAACACTTAGCGATCTGATCAATATCCTGTACTGTATCCTGACGTTTGAAGTAATAAGAAGAACAAGGCAACTGCGATTGTCAGCTCCCGAGGTTTTGTGCCGGTGATCTAGATTGATCAAGGGCTTTCCTCGTATATCTCGTGTCACCCCCTTTACTTTTTTCTCATTGTTTGATCATAGATATAGCTCGATATCCTGAGCTATATCCTGAAACTGTTTTAGTAAGCAATCAATTCAGCATATTTACAACACAGATTCTTAGCACACTACCTCACTTAACTAATTTGATCACTAAATTGCTTAGGTAATTTTTTTACCAAAACACTATGTATGTCCATTTGTTGCATACTTAGTACATTTGTCTTACATCACATGCTTACATTTTGGTATGACATTTGGTTTGATTAAATGGGACAAAAATACGTTCATTAACATTGGCCATGCCGTTCGTTAGTAGGTAGTGGTACCATAGGAATTTACAACTCCCGTTCCTGAAATCCTAGGTTTGTTTGGATGGAAAGAATGACCGAATTCGATACACATAATTCAGATAAACCTTTAATTTGTTTAAGGGTTTGTCGCCACAGTCTCAAGGCTTGAATGTATGCATTTTTACAATACCGCATAGATGTTTGTATCAGTAGAGCATGCATTTATTTTACAAAACATAACTTTGATTTAAACTGTGTTTTACTTCAATACCTTGTTTTGTGCATTGTACCTATGGTTTAATTGATATATTTCACTTGCCATACATGACATTTGGTTACACATTACATGATTTACATTTGACATAAACATTTTGACATTGGTTTACACATTACATGATTTACATTTGACATAAACATCTTGACATTGGTTTACACATTACATGATTTACATTTTGACAATAGATAATTATTTACACATAAACATTTTACAATTGGTTTAAACAAGACAATTTGGTGGTTTGTTTGGGTAAGTGATTTAAGTAACGAGGCGTGTGTAATATGATAAAAGCATGGTGGATACGCTGTTGGTACTTCCTATATATAAGTGCTTTTGTGATATTACATATCATAGCGTTATTTAAACCATTTCAAGTTAGACATATTACATTTTACATAAATAACATATTTTCATAAGACATTGTTTACAAACAGTTTAAGTTATACAAACTCATTTTACTTGGTTATTTATTTAACCATACATATTTCTTTTATATATTCTGATTTCTTATCAAGTTTTCGTATGATTTATAAAAGAAAACACTTAACAAGATTCATGACTAATTTTTATTAAACCTTTCTTTAAACTTAAGTCATGAATCCTATTTTAACAAAACCTATGTATCTACAGGCATTTTTATGCTAACGTACCTATTTTCGCATGTGTTCTCAGGAGCTGTTGCATAGGATGATCGAGATACACTTAGGCGGACATGTGCCTTAGTGACATAAAACGAAGCTAGAACTAGCTTAATCCTATTATGTACTCTTTGTTTCAGTTATGTTAAAACAATGTAATCCTTTGTTTATAAATAAAACATAACTTTAATTACCATGGTTGTGAAACAATAATTCTGTTACAATACTCCCCGACGTTTCCGCCATGGTTTCGTTGTTTTACGCGGTCGGGGTATGACATGGTCCTGCTATCTTGAACTATCCCTGGATAACTTGCGCTCCAGGCGGGGTGTTTAAACCCAATTCGAGAGAAAGGTGAATACCTTTAAACCTGTGAAGGGATCAGGATCCCTTAAACGCGAGAGAGGGGGACAATCCTCTAATCTTTCAAATTATTCTGTGTGTATATCCTGGAGTTATATCTCGAAGCATATTCTGCAAAACAACCTTAAACTAAGGTGGGTGTTAGCCTGGCTAACACCCCTCCGATGCTTAAGTAAGTATTGGGTTCAAATAAAATAGAATTATATTTAAAAGAGATAGAATTCATACCATCTTGAGTTAGAAATTAAATTCTAAACTCACTTGAAATAGGCTTTGAGGTGTATAGCATTCCAGGATCTTGGTAGTATATCTCCCTCCATATTCTTAAGCTGGTATGCTCCTTTTCCGGATTCCGATTCGATCTCATAAGGTCCTTCCCACTTAGAAGCTAACTTTCCATCAGCAGGATTAATAGTATTCTGAAAAGCCTTCCTTAATACCCAATCTCCAACTTGAAATCTTCTAGTCCGTAGGTTCTTGTTGTATGCTCTGGATATCCTCTGTTGGTATGCCGCCATTCTCAACTTTGCCGCATCCCTTGTCTCATCAATAGTATCCAATTCTTGACACAGGGCTTCAGGATTCTTCTTAGGATCCCGGAGGTTGGATCTTGCTGTAGGTATCACCATCTCTGTCGGGATTACTGCCTCTGCTCTGAATACTAAGGAAAATGGGGTTTGCCCAGTTGCACTTTTCACTGTTGTTCCTATCAGCCCATAAAACAAAGGGTAATTCTTCTGCCCATCTTCCTTTTTTAGCTCCTAATCTTTTCTTCAAATTGTTTACTATTATCTTGTTTGAGGATTCTGCTTGCCCATTTGCTTGAGGATGTACCGGAGTAGATGTAATCATCTTAATTCCCCAACTCTTAAAAAAATCGGTTGTCCTCTTACTGATAAACTGAGAGCCATTGACACAAATAATCTCAGCTGGTACCCCAAACCTGGTCAGGATATTCCTTTTTATGAAGGATACTACTTCATAGTCTTTGACTTGAACAGATGCTTCAGCTTCAATGCATTTAGAGAAATAATCAG
The DNA here is from genome assembly GCA_030545235.1 of Helianthus tuberosus. Taxonomy (NCBI): domain Eukaryota; kingdom Viridiplantae; phylum Streptophyta; class Magnoliopsida; order Asterales; family Asteraceae; genus Helianthus; species Helianthus tuberosus. The sequence goes on from CM060408.1 coordinate 126,127,711, forward strand.
TCATCGCCAGTATAAAGACTTTTCCTCCTGTAGCTTTTGGCAATTTTCCCACTATGTCCAACCCCCACTTCATGAATGGCCAAGGGGAAGCAATGGGATATAGTGGTTCAGCAGGTTGATGTAATATATTACTGTGCCTTTGACATGCATCACATTTTCGAGCATATTCTGCCGCATCTTTCCTCATTGTCGGCCAATAGTATCATGTTCTTAACACCTTTGAGAATAATGATCTGCCCCCAGTATGGTTACCACAATCCCCTTCGTGTATATCCTGAAGCACTTCTTTAGTTTCGGGATCCTCCAAGCACCTCAGGTATGGTCCTACAAGAGATTTCTTATACAAAACATCGTTTATAATACTGAATTGCAATACCTTCATTCTAAAGGCCTTAGGATTCTTATCCTTTGGGATGTGTCCTTCTTTGAGATATCTCATGATTGGAGCCGTCCAGGACTTAGGATCCTCCTCAGGATATTCATCATCAGGATCCTGGATACTTACTACTTCCTTATCCTGAGATTTGAGAAGATCCACTGCAGGATATAAGATATGTAGTATTGGTATTTGGGTTCCCTCCAGTATCCTGACTGATGATCCTAGATTTGCCAAGGCATCTGCTTCAGCATTGTCCTCTCTTGGTACCTGTTCAAGTGTAAAAACATCAAAATATCCTGCTAATTTTTTGAGAATTTCGAGATACTTGATTAACTTCTCACCTTTAACTGCATATGATCCATTAAAATGATTAGTAATTAATAAGGAATCAACAAATACTTGTAAACTTTTAATATTCATATTCCTGGCCAACTCTAATACTGCAATCAAAGCTTTATATTCTGCTTCATTATTAGTAGCAGGAAATTCACATCTAATAGCCTGGGGTAATATGTCCCCCTGTGGCGATTTTAGTAGTATACCCAATCCTACACCTCTCACATTAGATGCACCATCAGTATATAATGTCCAGGATTCTAAGTTTTCTCCTAGCTGTTGTACTTCTAGGTCAACTTCATTTTGAATATCACTACTGAAATCAGCCACAAAGTCAGCTAGAGCCTGAGACTTTATGGGATTTCTAGGTTCATATATTAGATCATAGGCACTTAATTTTACTGACCACTTAGCCATCCTACCTGACATCTCGAGTTTCCTAAGCACATTTTTAATAGGATAATAAGTTTTAACATGATAATTAGTTTTAACATGAATCCTATGTGTCTCAAAATAATGTCTAAGCTTTGTCGATACCATAACTAGGGCCAATATCAATTTTTCTAAATGAGAATATCTAGTTTCAGCATCTAATAAACTTTTGCTAACATAATAGACATGATACTGCTGACCTTCGTGATCCTTTACCAGAACAACACTTACTGCATTCCCTGATACTGCAAGATACAGGGATAATGGTTCACCATCCTCTGGCTTCATCAATAGAGGTGCGGTTGAGAGATACCGCTTCAATTCCTGCAAGGCTGCTTCATGCTTCTCTCCCCATTCAAATTTCTTATTCTTCTTCTTTAGGATATCGTAGAATTCCTTGCATTTTTCTGAGGATCTTGATATAAACATGTTTAATGCTGCTACTCACCCTGTTAATCTTTGTACATCCTTCATGTTTGAAGGTGACTTGATATCCAGGATAGCTTTAATCTGTTTCGGGCTTGCTTTGATCCCCATTTTAGTCACCATGTATCCTAGAAACTTTCCTGCCCCCACTCCAAAATGGCATTTGGCAGGATTTAGTTTCATGTTGTACTGGTCCAGGATATCGAATGCTCCTTCAATATCCTGGAGATGATCCTCAGCTTTCTTAGATTTTACCACCATACAATCAATGTATACCTCCATGGTGTCCTCCAGTTTGTCTTTGAACATCATGTTCACCAATCTCTGGTATGTTGCACCTGCATTTTTCAAACCAAAAGGCATAGCAATATAACAATAAATACCTGTTGGTGTCATGAAAGCAGTATCCTCCTGGTCTGAAGGTTCCATTTGTATTTGCTGGAATCCTGAGGATGCATCCATGAAGGTTAACATTTCATGACCAGCAGTAGCATCCACCATTGAGTCGATATGAGGCAGAGGGAATGGGTCTTTAGGACACGCTTTGTTCAAGTCTGTGTAATCTACATAAACTCTCCATTTCCCATTTTCTTTTGAACCACAACTACATTTGCTAGCCATTTGGGAAATTTGACTTCCCTAATCATTTTGCTCTTTAATAATCTTTCAACCTCTTCCTGAATGATCGTGTTCCGATTAGGAGCAAACTTCCTTCGTTTCTGTTGGACAGGCTTGAAAGACCTGTTAATTCCGAGCTTGTGAGTTATAATATCCTTGGAAATACATGTCATATCCTCATGTTTCCATGTGAATGTTGACATCCTGCATTTCAAAAAGTTAGTCAATTGGTTTTCAATATCCTGAGGGATATTGGTTCCTACGAGCACCAAGATATCTGGATTATCCTGATCCAGGATAATTTTCTTAACATCCTGCTCTGAAGCCTCCACGATATCCTAGGCTCGCATCTTTAATTGCTATCCTGCTTTAGGCTTTGTTGAGGATTTCATCGAAGAAGAATAAAACTCCTTTGCTTCTTGTTGATCACTTTCCACCTTGACAACCCCCCAAGGGGTAGGGATCTTGATACACTGATGATAGGTCGTTGGCACAGCTTTCATATCATGGATCCATGGCCTACCCAATATAATATTGTAGCAAGATAAGGAGTCCATGACACAGAAGCGTTGCATTGAGTTGACCCCTTCAACATATACTGGTAGCTTTATTTCTCCCACAGTATTCCTGGCCTCTCCACTGAACCCGACAAGTACAGTAGATTTTGAAGTGATATCAATTGGGGAAACATTCATCCTTTTCAGCGTTTCTAACTGAATAATGTTGACAGAGCTGCCATTATCCACCGGTATCCTGCGCACAAAATGATTAGCAAAATATAAAGTTATTACCAAACCATCATGATGGGGATCCTGGACAGTATCCCTGTCATCACAGTCAAACGTTATCACTTTATCGGTCGTGAGGGTTGTCGTCTTGGTCGGCTTATCTCCCTTTTCTGCCTTAGCTTCCTTTGCATGTCTTTTTGCTGCAGAATAAGAGGTTCCACAGATATCGGATCCTCCTGAAATAAAGTTAATTATCTTGGCATCCGCAGGAGGTGATGCTGCTCGTTCAGGATCCTTCTCAGTATCCTGACCCTTATTCTTCTTTCTTCCAAGGAGATCCTTTAGATATCCTTTGCTCAGGAGATAACTTATTTCCTTCCTCAGAGCAATGCAATCCTCCGTAACATGTCCAAAATCCTCATGGAAGGCACACCACTTGGACTTATCCTTCCAATCAGCTTTTTGTTGGTTCTTCCGAGGCCACCACGCTTTGTCTCCCAAACCCTGCATAGCATACATCAGTTCAGGTATATTAACAGAATAACAATATTCTGTCAATTCAGGATACTCCTCAGGATCCTCGTCTTCAACAGCATTCATTTTCTTGTTGTCATTCCTGCCATAAGGCTTAGAGCGATATGGCTTGTATGAGGATTCTGACTTCCTGTTAGTTGATTCATAGGTTGAGGATGAATTCATCCTCTCTTGCATCTTTTTGTCATCTTCCAGCCGAATATATCTTAAAGCCCTGTTTCAAGCCTCATCCAAGTTCCTGCAAGGATTCATTACAAGATCCTGATAAAATTGGGAATCCTTTCGCAATCCCATTTTGAAGGCCTGTACAGCTGTTGCAACATCAAGGTGTGGGATATCGAGAGATTCCCTGCTAAACTTGTTCACATAATCCCTCAAGGAATCCTGAGGTCCTTGAGTTATCCTGTAGAGATCACTGGTTAGTTTTTCAAAACTTCCACTGCAAGAAAATTGACTACTAAACAAATTGACTAAATGAGCAAACGATGTAATTGAATGAGGTGGAACATTTAAGAGCCATTTTAAGGCCGATCCTGTCAAAGTAGAACCAAAACCCTTGCAGAGGCATGCTTCCTTGAGATCTGGGGGAATAGGATTAATTTCCATCCTTTCCTTATACTGAGCAATATGCTCTTCAGGATCCGTAGTTCCGTCATAGAGCTTCATGTTGGGGGTTTGAAATCTTTTTGGGATTTCATCATCACAAATAGGATATGCAAACCGAGATATCCTGTGGCTGTCTTGGGATACTTCTGGAATTGGCTGGACCACCCCAGGTACACCGAATATCATGTCCTTCAATTTCTGAAGCTCCCTAGAAAATGCTGATATCATACCTGCATCCTGCAAAGATCCAAGACCATTAGTAATAACAGTATTAGTATTATTAGACACGTTACCAGTCTGAGGATTCTGGCCATGTCCAGAAGCATATCCTAAGCTTCTCACAGTTGACACCCTAATTGAAGAGGGTATCTCAGGAGTATGATTCTGAGTATGGCTAGGCACAATATTGCCCCTGTTATCCTCGGTATACACTGCCGAACTGAAGTTCAAAGCCCTGGGCTGCAAGGGAGTGACGGTATCCTCAGTAGGCCTGCTTGAGCTGGATTTCAAGAGTTGTATCTCTCTCATCAGCATCTGGTTAGTCTCCTGTTGTTGCTTTATCTGATCCTGTATACTGCCAAACAAAGTCAGAATTTCATCATTAGAAGCCAAAATAGGAGTACCCCCTGAGACAGCAGATCCTTGAACATTCCGAGTGGGGATAACATCCCTAGCCACATGAGTTTCTGTTCCTCTTGAAAGATCCTGAGGCTGTGAAGAGGCTTAAATCCTCGGAGGTGGTGGAAGCACTGAACCAATTGTTGCAGAGGTTGTGGCAGACATGGTAGAATAGCTCATGTTTGATCTTGAGGCCATTGAAAATAGTGTGGCAAAAAGTTTTGAAAACAGAAAACCAAGTACTAATTTTGCAAAAGCTTTTAGTAGAAATAGCACCACTTGCCCCACGGTGGGCGCCTAATTGTTTTGGTCAAAAATTACCTAAGTAATTAAGTGATCAAATTAGTTAAGTGAGGTAGTCTGCTAGATGTATTTGTGAAAAACATGCCGATTAAGTTGTTAATAAAAACAGTTTTCAGGATACGACTCAGGATATCGAGTTGTATCTACAATCAAACAATGAGCAAAAAGGTAAAGGTTGACACGGGATGTACGAGGAAAGCCCTTGATCAATCTAGATCGCCGTCATAAAAACTCGGGAGCTGACAATCGCAGTTGCCTTATTCTTCTTATTACTTCAAATATCAGGATACAGTGCAGGATATGATACGGATCAACTAGGTGTTATAATGCGATTTGAATACAAGTGTAAGTGTATTGTGAGTGATTGCAGCTAGAGAGCAAGAGTGTTCGAAAAGAATGAGTGTTCTATCTGATCCGATCAATCCTATTTATAGTAAAATGAAACTAACAAACTAGCCTATAAATCCGGGATATAGCGAATATTCCCTTTGTGAACATTGTAGTCCACGTCTTCCGGCTTCAACGTTCCTATATCAACAAATTAGTCTGAGTCTTCAGGAGAACAGGTCCACTCGAACGTTATAGGCTTGCTTCATTAATCTGCACGTGAATTAATTAGTCATTACCAGGATACTGTATCAGGATGTTACAAATATCCTGATCCGGTATCCTGATCACAATAAAAGAAACATAGTCAGAATATTGTCCAGGATTTATGAGCAGAAAACCACCCATAATAGATTCCACATCGATAGTAGTCCCCCGGACCTACCATCCGCATCCATTTTCGAATACTCAAAACCTGTGTTGTCCCAGAATCTTCTAATTTTATTCAATGGCAAATCCCTGAATTGAGTCTCTTGTATAGCCAAAAAAGACAAGTTATACTTCATCACCATACCTCTAATTCCCGTGGCTTTTCCAGCCCCTCCTGCTCCTTTTATATTTATAGATCCAAAATTCATTGAGCCCAAGCATCCACCATATCTTCAGCGACTGTTTTCCTTACCAGGTATCCATGCTTCGTTAAGTTAACTCCTATCTTTGTTCCAATTTTGTTTGTTGCCTCTACTTCATTTGCCTCTTGTTGTTCGTTTCCCCACTGTTGTTTAACCCGCCTTCAGATGTCGTTGCAGCAATCTCCTCCTGGCTTGTGTCTAGGGATGGCAATGGGTCAGGTTTGGGACGGGTTTAGGTAATCCCAAACCCAAACCTGGTTAGATAACCTTGTCCCAAACCCATCCCAAAACCTGTCGGGTTTCTAGCGGGTAAATACCCATCAGGTATCGGGTATACCCGTGGGTTTTAGGTAAACCCGTTAATTTAAAAAGAATACTCATTGGTTGTACTCATCTCAAAACCCATTGGGTATCTATCGGGTAACAATTAACCGGTTACATTTTGTATTGTCATTATAAAAATATATATCAAATAACTACAATGTATACGGAATAAAATACCTATATGTGTAAAAAATGGATGTATTATATATATATGATGTGCACAAAATGCAACATATAAATTACATCAATTGTGGCATAAAACTAACCCTTTTTAGTACTAATGTTGGAAAAAGTGTGTTTTTGTCTTCCTTTTGTATTTTCAGGATTAAATGAGCTCAAATGAACAAAAGAAGTAAAAAAAGGCAGCTAAATCTATCATAAATACAAGAAAAGGAACAAACGTGGCATGCCCGACCCCCCGACGGCATCTTCCTAAGCAAAAACAAGTGAACAGAAGGCTGAACACGCCCCGTGCCCAAGTGTCTGCAGAAAAGACAAAGTTGTAGAAGCTTCTATCACCCACCACGGGGCATGCCCAGCGGACACGGGGCCATGGTCAACTCTAAGATTCGCAAAATCTGGAGGAATCTTGATTGTACAGATACGCTTCTGCACATGGGGTCGTGCCCAGCGGACACAGGGGCGTGGTCAACTAATGCAGACAAACTGCAATTAATGAAGAAAGAGAAGGAGGATGGACACGGGGCCGTGCCCGAGCTGTTGTTCAGGCTATAAATAGGGGTTCTTGGCTCATTTGCAAACCATCCCTTGGCACACTACCTCTCTCACACTTCACCCACCCACCACCACCACCACCATCACAACACCATCATCCACCACCATCATCCATCATCCACCACCATCATCCATCATCCATCATAGAGTGTGTGAGTCATCTCGGGATCCAAGATTCATCGTAAGAGTTCTTGACAATCAAAGGCCATGTTTGCCAAAGTCTCTTACATCACTTGGTGAAGACAAGTGTCTAGTGTAATACTTTTTATTTTTAATTTTTTTGCACTTTTTATTTGGTTATGTATTAATGACTTTAATAACTAGTTTCTTATGTTGAAGGTGATTCTTCCTTATCATTTGTCCGTGGTGTCTTGGCATTATTTTACAGTCTATATAAAATAAAAGATTTTCACCATTCATATCTCCACGGTCTATATGGAGATATGTTGGCTACCTGGTCGGGGGTTAAGGGAATGGTTTGGTAAGAGTCTTGCCTTGTTCAGTGTATAGATCCTGCAAGGACCTGGGTCAAATTTAGTAGGACCTCCTTCAATACCCACCGGTATTGGATGGCGGGGGTCCAAACTCTTTGATCCCCACATATGTAAGCTACTATTAAAACTTTAACCCGGCTACTTAGGACTGTATCCCTACTGACTCGGACTACTTAGCCGAGGGTAACGTCACCTTCAAAAGAGGGGCCTACCACATTATGCATTAATAACTTAATTAATTATCTTTCAATAATCCGACCCTTTAGGATTGTATCCTTGCTGACTCAAACTACTGGGTTGAGGGTAACGTCACCTTCAAAAGAGGGGCCTACTACAATAACTAAGATAATCTCTTAAAAAGTGCAAAGGTGCGAAAATAATCAAAGGTTACACTACACATGAGTTGGATCCAAGTGATTCATCTTGTCTATCTGTTTTTACTTTTATTTTATTTTTCAGCATTTTAGTTAGTTTTATTTTTCTTGTTCAAAAACCTTTTTCTTACGTTTGATTTGATTAGACGTTGAGGATAAACCGGTACTAAAAGCTCTTGTGTCCTTGGACGACCTCGGTATCTTACCAACACTATACTACGCTCACGATGGGTGCACTTGCCCATATGTGTGTTTAGTGTTAGTAAATATCATGTTTTATAAATTTAAAACTTGGCTAAAAAGTGTTAAAAGGCTTAAAATATACATTAAAAATATACAACACTTCACACGCATCAAGTTTTTTTGGCGCCGTTGCCGGGGACACAAGGATTTTAAGAAAGTTAGGAATCAACGGCCTAATCGTTTTTTCTAATTTTTCTATTTTTTTAGGATTTTCTTAATTTTTCAGCTTCTGCAGAACTCAGCACGGGCGTGCCTGCTGAATACGCCACGTGCCCAATCTTTGGTACTGGCAATCCTGTTTTAAGTCAGACAGTAAGCTGAACACGGGGCTGTGCCCATTCAACACGCCCCCCGTGCCCAAGTTTCAGTTACTGAAAACATAACCGTAAGATCCCGACGGTTGGTAATTTCTGACACAAACATGAGTGATACTGATATTTTTTACTTTCGGCACTCTTATGGTACGTGGTGTCAAATATGTGGTGGCCCTCATAAAGAATTAGAATGTTATTTTCTAAATTATAAGCCCTATTATATAGACCCATTGTTTTCCTGTAGCCTTAAGAGGGGCGAAAGTAAAAATAATCCCTATCTCTCCCTCGAATGCTCTCAACCGGACCTTCTAGGAGAAATGCTTCTTGATGAACTATTTCAATTAGAAGATCTAATTCTTAATTGGTTAAAAGAACTTAAGATGGATTTCATTAATTCATCTCAAGACGATACCCAAGAAGAATTGTTGGGATCGCATTCGAATAAAAACAACTTCGTTGTTCCCGAAATTACCTTTAACTCTAGCGAAGACTTGGGCGATAGTCTTCCCTGTGTCGATTGTGTCGTGAAGGACTCTCCATCGACTTCGTTCAGTGCATACATAGACCTGAGCGATTCGGCATACACCTTCTTTACCGAGAGCCCGGGAAAGGGTTGGACTTGTCCACCTACATTTAGCATAGGAATCACCCTCACCGACAACCTCTTGCGTTCTCGTCTTAATCTAGAGCAATTAAGGTATCTTAGGCATTTTGGGGTTATTCCATCCAGTAAGGAACCGCCCGATCCGGATAAGTTCCTTAGAAATAGACGAAACTTCATAAACAGCCTCTAGACACGGGGCCGTGCCCAGGTCAGCACACCCCCATGTCCACCAAAAGATTCCTTTCTGACTTTTTGTCAGAATACGTACAAAATGTGTCAGGATCCTGTCTGCACACGGGGCCGTGTCCAGCCGACACGGGGCCATGTGCAGCGTGCTGTCATTTTTTATAAAGGCAGCAAGATTCCTGCTCATTTGGACCACTCCAAAGACAAAGATTTGCTGGGATCTTCACACATACCATCCTAGGTATATTCTAAGGAAGGTTCTCAACAACCATCTTGTCTTTTCCATTTTTGTTCATTACCTTCTTCTTCAATTTTTCACTCAAAACCTCCATTAGAGCTTGAAGTCACCATGATTCCAAGCTTTAAGGTGATGTTTGATAGATTTTTGTTCAAGGAATCTTATTAAAAATAAGTTCTACAACAGTGTTTTAAGTTATTTCTGCTTAAAAATGCTTTGAAAACCTTGAAAATAATTTAAAACACTAAGATTCCTTGTCCCAAAAATCTGCAGACATCTGAACACGGGGCCGTGCTCATCCAGCACAGGGCCGTGTCCGAGGTACTATTCCGTAAAATTGAACTCTTTTCGGTCTGGTTTCTCAGAATGGCGAGCAGAACTAGCGGAACATCTTCATCGCACTCTAGGAACAACCGACAAGGGAGGAGGTCATCAACGGTTGAAGATTTTCTTGTGAACTATGTTTACGCCTTAAGAGAGGCCATTGATGAGATGACAGGGGTGGAAGAAGCATTGGTCGACCGTATTAATCATTTGACGGTGGGACTAGAGGGATGTCTTCGAGAGGTCAACCTTTTGCACCAAAGGTTGAACATTCTCGCCTCTCCTCCTTTGGTACCAATTATCACCCAAAGGGCATGGAATATGGTACCGGAAGTCATCATACCGGCCGAATGGTACGCCATACACCTGGAACCCCCTCGAGACATACTACAAGGGGTTCCGGTTGGTGTCACTCCCCCTCCACAAGATGTTGAGGAAAATGAAGCCGCCTTCTTCCTGCCTTCTTCCTCTCGAGAGAGATAGAAGAATGGCTTTAACAACATCTAGGGAACACCCGTCAGCTCGGAGTTCTACAAAGCTTTTAGATACCGGGAAACTATTTCCGGAATTTTGGTTCCTATTGTAAAAGTAGAGCTCCTTAGGATTGTTTTGGTCAAAAATCAGACTAGGATAATGCAACCAAATCTTCTTTTATGAGGTGTGATGCTTGAATTGAATTGCGAATGTATGAACAACTTGTAGATGAAATGAACAAGTGACACAAGGATTTATACGAGGAAAAAGCCCTTGATCAAGAGTTGATCTCCGGCATAAAAAACCTCGGGTGATGGAAACTACCGATCACCAACTATAATTAAACAAATGATCTTTACAACTCGGGATGATAACAGGCTTGTTACAAGGATCACTAGTGTGTAATGTGTATGAAATCGCCAATAGTTGCCGAGAGCTTTTCAAGTGTGTAAGTGTGTTGCTCACTGTTCTAATTCAAGCTGTTATCCCATTATAAAAATAGAAATAAACTAGCTAACTAACAATCCGCAAAAGGTGCTAGCTTCCCACGATCTCCATAACGTTCACGAAGGCTATGCACGTGTGGAATTGTAAGGTATATTCCCCTGGAATCTCAGCAAGACCAAGTCCCATTCGAATACTCCTGCAAAATAAGCTCAAATACAATGGAAACAACCGTTAGTGTTAGGATAACAATGAGGATCCTGGATCCTTAATTCTGCAACGTCTTCTGAGGATCCTTAATTCAAACAGAATTGATGATCCGTGATCCTGGCTGCACTTGTGGATCCGTGATCCTTAGGTTTAGAAAATCCATCCCTAACAATTGCCCCCAAAATATGAGGAATAAAATATAACTTAAGTGAGTCATATTTTTTTGATCTTATCTCCAACGAACTGACTAACGGATATATAGCCGTTAAACTTGAACTAGCCGTTGCAGATCATACGTCAGTGACATGACATCATGCAAAACCATCATTATAAATTTGAGATTAGAGATAAGGATCGATTTGTGCGCTACTTCCCTTTAAATCCTCATCCGAAGACCGATCAGGTATCTCTCTTCTCCTTCTCTCTTCATTTTCTTATTCTGATCTTCATTTTTCTGAACATCCATGACAAAGATGGTTCTAAGATCCTCCCCAGCTAAGGACCCAAAGAAGGATAGTCCCTTGAAGAGCCAAGGCATTATCCAAAATCCTTCAAAGGAACTCTGTCGCTTCACCGACACGGAGATTGACCGGATTCGCCATTGTTTTTCGGCGGATGCTGTCTTCAAACCTTTCAATTCTTCTGCAAGAAGCGACTCCGTCTCCGACACTTGGGTTGATTTTCCAGCCACCCCATTCCTGATAGGATTCTCCTATCCTTTCCCTGCCTCTACCCAATCCTTCTTTTCACTCACCGGTATGTGCTATATCCAGGCCATGCCGATGATGTGGAGGGTTCTGCATACCTTAGAGAACATCATTGAGCAGGAAGGCATAGAGATGGGAATGTCAGAACTGGCTGAGTTGTACAATCTTGTGAGCCATGGTTCACACCGTTTTTTGTTCAAACACAAACCTGGTGATCCTCACCCAATCCTCATGACCACCAAAAATGACACCCACTGGAAGAGCCGATTCTTCTTTGTTAAGAGGGATTCTATCCCAGATGGGAAAGATCTCCCCAAAAAGTGGACCACCCATGGTAGGACATAGGATCTTTATAGAAGAATCATAGGATAACCCTATTTCTGTTGAGGATAACTGATCCTTTTCCATTTTTTATGCAGCTATCTCAGTCTCTCATCTTATTCAGTCACCTGCAACAAAAGAAAGGATCGCTGCCTTTTGGAGCCTTGATCCTGCAGTTAGATCATTCCAGGCCAATACAAAGGTGTTTTGGTCAAAAATCAAGCAATGACAATGTAACCAAACTTTCTGTTGTGAGGTATGATGCTTGAATTGATTAACAACAATAAGGATCACTCTGAAATGTAATGAACAAGTGACACGAAGATTTATACGAGGAAAAAGCCCTTGATCAATGAATGATCTCCGGCATAAAAAACCTCGGGTGATGGAAACTACCGATCACCAACTCAAATTAAACAAGAAATGTGTTACAACTTCGGATGATAGCGAGCTAAGTACAAGGATCACTATAGTGTATTGTGTAAAAAGTGTGCAATCGCTAAGTGTTTTGTCGAGAACAGGTGAGAGCAGTTGTACGAGAGTGTGTGTTAGCAAAAAATAGCCAAGTGTTTTCTAATCAGCTCGCTACCCCTTTAAAAATGGAAAATATCTACACTAACTAACATTCCGCAAATGGTGCAAGTCCTCCACGACTCCATAACGTCCACTTTTGGCCAAGCACGTGTGGAATAAACATGGAATATACTCCAGGAATGTCGCCAAGACCAAGTCCAAGCTGATACTCCTGCAAAACAATTTCGAATTCAAAGTAGACAACCGTTAGTATAAGGATCCTTAAGATGATCCATGATCCTGATCCTGAAACACTTCTGAGGATTACTAAGTCAAACAGAAGTAAGGATCACTAAACCCAACAGTAATTGAGGATCACAGGTCATTGGGAAATCCTCCCCTAACAATTGCCCCCAAAATATAAGGAGTAGATATGTAAATAAATGAGTTGTATTTTGGTCTTATCCGCAATCAACCAATGGATAACTAGCCGTTGTAATCGGACTAGCCGTTACGAACATGACGTCACCGAGGTGACTATCCTGCAAAACCATCATTATAAATAGGAGTTAGAGATAGGGATCAATTCGCATTTAAATTCAAGAGAAACTCCCTTTAAATTCATATCTGAAGATCAATCAGGTATCCCTCTTCCTCTTCTTCCTTTACGTTTTCTTTCTCTGCTCCTTCTTTCTTCACCTTCTTCGTAATCAAGATGATGTTATGATCCTCTCCTACTAAGGATCACAAGAAGGACAGTCCTCTTAAGAGCCAGGGGATCATCAAAGATTCAGCGAATGAAAGGTGTTGTTTCACTGATCCACAAATAGATAGAATCCGTCATTGCTTTCCGGCTAACACCTATTTCAAACCGTTTGATCCCACCATTCTAAGTGATTACATTTCTAAAACTTGGGTAGCTTTCCCGGTCATTCCTTTCACAATAGGATACACATATCCTTTCCCTGAATTCACCCAGTCTTTCTTCTCTCTTACCGGCATTACTTATATTCAAGCTATGCCAATGATCTGGAGGGTCTTATATACCCTTGACAGGATCATTGAGCAAGAAGGAATTGCTCTAGGAATGTCGGAACTGGTAGAAATGTATGACCTCACCACATTTGGATCCCACCGATATCTATTCAAGCGTAAACCCGGTGAAGAACATCCCATCTTTAAAGCCACCAAGAATGATACTAATTGGAAACGGAGATTCTTCTTCGTCAGAAGGGATTCTATCCCGGATGGAAAGCATCTGCCAAGGAAGTGGGCCACCCATGGTAGGATAGAGGATCCTTAGAAGGATCACTGAGTAAGCTTGTTTCTGATGAGGATTACTAACATGCTTTTGTTTCTTTTGTACAACTATCACTGTTTCACATATTAAACCCTCAACTGCCACCCAGGAGAGACTTGCTGCTTTCAGAAAACTTGATCCTGCAACAAGATCATTCAAAACAAACACCCAGGACTCACAAGAAGTATCCTCAGGTTATGTCACTATGTCGAGTAAGTATCCTATTTTTTGTATAGTTAAATGTTTAAACAAATAGTTAAATAGAAATAGGATAGGGATACTTATCTGTTTTGAATGTGTAGGCGCCGGTAAATCCTCAAAATCTGCCTCCAAGTTCAGTGTCACTTATCTTGACAATGTCCGATCCTCCAAGAAAAAGTCTGCTGCTAGCCCCTCCGTTGTAATCCCCAAGGCTACCACTTCAAAAGGAAGAGGTGGAAAGAAAAGAAAAACCTCTGAAGCTGACAACCTTCAAGGCTTGCCTCTGATCCGCCATAAATTCCTCGAGTACTTTAATGATGTAAGGATCACTGACTCAATCTAGTTATCCTATCCACTTGAGGATCACCTGACTCTAATCTTTGCATTGTCTTCTTTGTAGAAATTTGCTGAGATTGAGGACTATGTTGGGAATGTTGAGGAACTTGAGGAGAAATACTCTGATCTCCAAAAGGTGGCGGTGCTCAAGGATCACAAGATTGCTTCCCTTGAAAAGGACCTCAATGATGCCAAAGCTCAGACAGCTGCAATCTTGATCAATGTTGATTATGAGAAGCACGAGATCACAGAGGATGCCAAGGTCTCCGCTGCCATCGCCATGTACAAGACCAAGCTACAGATGGCTCAAGAACCTCAGGATCCTGCCTTTGATAGGAGCAGCTGGGACGTGGAAGGCTGGAAGGCCAGGCTGGCTGAGTTGGAGGATAAGGATGAGGCTGACGAGGTTCTGGCAATCGAGGCTAGTTGCAGTGGCAAGGATCAGGTGAAGGATACTGGAGCTGGAGGGGATGATGATGCAGCGAAGGCATAGGCTGCATGAATGGGCGATGAAGGACATTTCTAGACGTAGCCGGAGCCCATTTTTTTAAGTTTGGTTATGGTTTTTGTTTTGATGATGTTTTGATGAACAATGGTTGGTCTGTACTCAAACAATAGTAATTAGGGTTGAGGATCATGGATGATCCTTTGAACAATAGGTAGGATTACAAATGGTGGAGGGATCCTCTGTTTGGGGGATGAAGCCATTGTGATCCTGCTGTCTTTTGATTCCTGCACTTGAAAGACCTATTAACGATGGACACCCTTTACCTACCCCAGCGGACGGGCCACGTATTGCTGGTAGATGCTCGGGGTAGGTAATCTTGACAACCATAATGGGTTTAATCTTTTGTGAATAAAATAACTTTAACTTTTTGGCTTATCCTGTGTTGATATCCTTGTTAATATTTTACTTTCCAACTGTTGTGATGTTTATTTTGTTTAAACTTATCAAGTAAAGAAAAAAATTTAGAAATATCCCCAAAAAGTTTAGGATATGATCAAGGATCACATATCCCATAATCGATAAGCTCTGAAAAGTAATATAGTTTAAGGATCATAAGTTCAGTTGTCAAAGGATAAGGGTTATTCAAATAAATAACGAATAAAATCAAAATAGTTAAGGATCATACCTGAGAATCCAAGTTAGGATCCTATCCTTTAACACTTATAATCAGGATAACCCAAAAGACAAACCTTAGTAGAAAGTAAGGATCAAGGATCCTTGGTCGTTTATCTCCAAAGACCTGAAATAGGATACAACTTGGGACTAAGCCAATATAAGATAAGAGTTAGTAACTGGGGACAAGCCCAACAATTCTGGGGACAAGCCCAATATACTGGGGACAAGCCCAAAGGATAACTGGGGACAAGCCCAAAGGATCGTATGTAAACTGGAGTATGGCCCTCACTGGCGACTATCCAAACTTAGTGACATGAAAATGCCAAAACCTTAGCTAATGTGAAAACATTAGAAACCATAGGAACGGATGTATGGTACGTCTACCATTATACGTAGGATCCTGAATATAGCTAGCACAATGAAATTGTCAGCCCCTAAAGCGAGTACTGGTCCCATTGCCATGAACTATACCAGGATCATCGTGCGCTGCTGGCGAAACTGGGGACAGGCCCAAACTGGGGACTAGCCCAAATAACTGGGGTCAAGCCCAAATAACTGGGGTCAAGCCCAAATAACTAGGGTCAAGCCCAAATAACTGGATACTTCTGTGGATACTTAATCTTTAGTTAAGGATACCTGAACCTTCAAAACTCAAAATCAAGTAAAAGGAGGATAAAGGATACAGGATCCTTATCCTTATATAAGAGAATAAAAGAATGAAATAGTTTGAGATTAGAATGTTACCAAGATGAGGATCATCTACTCTGTAAGGATCCTTCAACGATACTTGTCAAGTGAGGATCATGGATCCTTTTCACATAAAATATTTCTTCAAATGGACAGCATTCCAAGCTCTTGGTAGCAAATCACCTTCCATCGTTAGCAATCGATATGCCCCTTTCCTGCTTCAGCTTCAATCAAATAAGGGCCTTCCCACTTTGGTGCTAGCTTTCCATCAGCGGGATTGGTGGTATTCTGAAATGCTTTCCTTAACACCATATCACCAACTTGGAATTTCCTGATCCTGACATTTTTGTTGTAAGCTCCAGCCATCCTTTGTTGATAACTGGCCATCCTTATCCTTGCCAAGTCCCTGATTTCTTCTATAGTATCCAGGTCTTTAACCAAGTTTTCAGCATTTTCTTCATGATCACGAATGCTTGTTCTTGCAGTTGGAACCACCATCTCTGTAGGGATCACTGATTCTGCCCCAAATACCAAAGAAAATGGAGTTTGGCCTGTAGCATTCTTGGGAGTTGTCCTATCAGCTCAAAGCACATAAGGTAGTTCTTCTGCCCATTTTCCTTTCTTGGATCCAAGCTTCTTCTTCAAATTGTTGATGATGATCTTGTTGGATGATTCTGCCTAACCATTAGCTTGTGGGTGGACTGGTGTTGATGTTATCATCTTAATCCCCCAACTGTCACAAAAGTTAGTGGTTCTATTCCCAATAAATTGGGATCCATTATCACAAATAATCTCAGAAGGGATACCAAATCTAGTAATAATGTTTCTTTTAATAAAGGATATAACTTCCTTTTCTCTGACTTGAGCAAAGGCTTCAGCCTCTATCCACTTAGAGAAGTAATCAGTCATAGCAAGCATGAATACTTTTCCACCAGGTGCCTTAGGAAGCTTTCCAACTATATCCATTCCCCATCTCATGAATGGCCCGGAAGAGGATATAGGATGCAAGAGCTCTGCTGGTTGGTGAAGGATATTACTATGCCTCTGACAAGGATCACACTTCTTGGCATACTCTACAGCATCCTTCTTCATAGTTGGCCAATAGTATCCTGTCCTCAGGATCCTTGAGAATAATGCCCAGCCCCCAGTGTGGTTTCCACAATCTCCTTCATGGAAATCCTTTAGGACTTCTTGGATTTCAGGCTCCTCAATGCATCTTAAATATGGTCCTGCAAGAGATCATTTATACAACATATTATTCAATATTGTAAATTGAGATACCTTAGTTTTGAAAGCCCTTGGGTTTTCTCCTGTAGGAATTTCTCCATGTTGTATGTATCTCATGATTGGGAGGATCCATGATCCTGAATGAGATAGAGTATCATCACTAGGGATGATTGCAGAATCCTCTCCTATCTCCATAGCTGCATGATCCTCGATAGCAGGGGTCAGGATATGGATAATAGGGATCCTTGTATCCTCCGGGATCTTCAAGGATGATCCTAGATTAGCTAATGCATCAACTTCTGCATTCTCTTCCCTTGGTACCTATGTCAAACTAAAGGATACAAAAGAGAGTGCCAATTCTTTGACTATCTCCAAATATTTGATTAGCTTTTCACCTTTAACAGCATAGGATCCATTAAAGTGATTAGTGATCAGTAAAGAATCTACATGTACCTCAAGATACCTGACCCTCATATGTTTTGCAATTTGCAAACCAGCTATCAAGGCTTCATACTCAGCCTCATTGTTGGTAGTTTGAAATTCACAAGCTATGGAGTGGGGTATTATGTCCCCCTGTGGCGATTTTAGTAGAATTCCAAGCCCTGTTCCTTTTACATTAGAGGCTCCATCAGTGAAGAGCATCCAAGGATCCTTAGTTTCTTCAAGCTGTTGGACTTCTAACTCAGCTTCCTTTTGCAAGTCACTACTAAAATCTGCCACAAAGTCAGCTAAGGCTTGGGATTTGATGGCAGTCCTTGGTTCATATCTTATATCATATGCACTCAGCTTTACTGCCCACTTAGCCATCCTTCCTGACATTTCAGGTTTCCTGAGAACATTCTTAATTGGAAAATTAGTCTTAACAATAATGGCATGAGTCTCAAAATAATGTCTCAATTTAGTAGATGCCATAATTAATGCAAGGATAAGTTTTTCTAAATGTGAATACCTGGATTCAGCATCAAGTAAGCTCTTACTTACATAATAAACAGGATGTTGTGTACCTTGGTGATCCTTAACAAGGACCGCACTTACTGCTTTTGAGGATACCGCCAAGTATAAGGATAACATATCTCCTTTTTCTGGTTTCATCAAGGCAGGGGCTGAGGATAGGTAATCCTTAAGAGCTTTGAGGGCACTTTCATGCTTCTCAGTCCATTTAAATTTCTTGTTCTTCCTCAGGATATCATAGAATTCCTTGCACTTTTCTGAGGATTTGGATATGAATCTGTTCAAGGCTGTGATCCTGCCCGTCAATCTTTGCACATCCTTAGCATTGGCAGGGGATTTGATATTCACTATAGCCTTGATTTGTTCTGGACTTGCTTCAATGCCCCTCTTTGCCACCATATAGCCCAAGAATTTACCTGCCTTAACACCAAAATGACACTTGGAAGGATTTAGTTTCATATTAAATTTATCAAGGATATTGAATGCTTCCTCCAAGTCTTTAAGGTGATCCTCAGCCTTCATGGACTTAACCACCATGTCATCAATATAAACTTCCATAGTGTGCCCAATTTGTTCCTTGAACATCATATTGACAAGTCTTTGATAAGTAGCACCTGCATTCCTTAATCCAAATGGCATAGGAATATAACAGTATATACCAGTTGGGGTCATAAAGGCTGTATCCTCTTGATCAGATGGTTCCATCTGAATTTGTTGAAATCCAGACGAAGCATCCATAAAAGTCAACAACTCATGACCCGCGGTAGCATCCACCATGGAGTCAATGTGGGGTAATGGGAAAGGATCCTTGGGACATGCCTTGTTTAAGTCAGTAAAAGCGACACATACCCTCCACTTTCCGTTTTTCTTTTGAACAACAACCACATTGGCTAACCATCTTGGATACTTAACCTCTCTAATCATACCTGCCCGAAGTAGTTTATCTACCTCTTCCTGGATAATAGCGTTCCTTTCAGGTGCAAACTTCCTCCTCTTTTAATGAATTGGCTTGAATGACCTGTCAATGCCAAGTTTGTGAGTAATTATATCCTTAGATGTACCTATCATGTCTTCATGTTTCCAGGAAAAGGTGGATTTCCTTCTCTTAAGGAAGGATACTAGCTCCTGTTCGATATCGCTAAGGATCCCTGATCCTATGAAGATCTTGGATTCAGGATCATCAGGATCCATGAGGATTTCTTTCAAATCCTGTTCTCTTGCCTCCAAGACATCTCATGAAGGATACTTTAATTGCTATTGCTCCCTTGGTCTTGAGGCTGGCTTCATTGATGAGGTATAGCAATTTTTAGCCTCCTGCTGATCACTCTCAATTTTCACCACTCCCCAAGGACTTGGAAGCTTTACACATTGATGATAGGTGGATGGGACTGCCTTCATATCATGTATCCATGGCCTGCCAAGGATAACATTACAACATGATAAGCAATCAATAACACAAAACTTTTGATAAGAATGCAATCCTTCAATATAGATTGGGGGTTTGATGTCCCCCAATGTATTCTTAGTTTCTCCACTGAATCCCACAAGTACTGAGGATCTTGGGATAATATCAGACTCTGGGATATTCATCTTCTTGAGGACATCAAGCTGAATGATGTTCACAGAGCTTCCTCTATCTATAAGGATCCTGCGAACAAAGTGGTTAGATATAAACAGTGTAATTACAAGACCATCATGATGAGGATCCTGGACGTCAACACGATCATCCTCATCAAAAGTTATGACTTTATCCTGAGTGACAACGGAGGTCCGGACGGGTCTGTCTCCATTATCCATCTTGGTTTCCTTAGCATGTCTTTTTGCTGCTGAAAAGGAGGTACCACAGATATCTGATCCACCGGATATGAAATTTATGACTTGTGCATCTGCTGGAGGAGCAGGAGCCCTTTCTGGGATCCTTTCAGGATCCTGGGTCCTTGATTTCTTCCGTCCCAAGAGTTCCTTCAAATGCCCCTTGCTCAACAAATAACCAATTTCCTTTCTAAATGCAATACACTCTTCAGTGAGATGCCCAAAATCCTCATGATACGCACACCACTTGGACTTATCCTTTGTAGCAGCTGGTTTATCATTTTTCCTTGGCCACCTAGCTTTCTCACCTAGATTCTGCATTGCAAGGATTAGTTCATTGTTATCAACAGAAAAACAGTATTCAGAAATAGGAGGATAATCCTCATCATCCTCTTCTTATTCCACTGAGTGCATGTTTTGGTTATCAGATTTGTGGTAGGACTTGGATTTGTTGTTCCTGAAGTAGGATCCTTGTTTATCCTGTTTTGAGGATCCTGTCAGTCTATCCTGGATCCTTTTGTCATCCTCTAAGCGGATGAACCTAAGGGCCCTGGTTCTTACTTCATCAAGATTCCTGCAAGGTGTCATAACAAGATCATCATAGAATAATGAATCCCTAAGCAATCCCATTTTAAAGGCTTCTACAGCCGTAGCAATATCCAGGTTAGGAATATCCAAGGATTCTTTACTAAACTTAGTGATATAATCTCTAAGTGATTCATTTTGACCTTGTGTTACCCTATATAGATCACTAGTTAATCGTTCAAACTTTCTACTACAAGAGAATTGGCTATTAAACAAATTAACTAGATTAGCAAATGAAGAAATTGAGTAAGGGGGAAGACTTAGCAGCCATTTAAGAGCAGATCCTGTGAGTGTGGATCCAAATCCCTTGCATAGACATGTTTCTTTTAACCTTTCAGGAATTTGATTGATCTCCATCCTCTCCCTGTATTGAGCCACATGCTCCTCTGGATCCGTCGAACCATCATACAGCTTCATGGATGGTATCTGGAATCTTTTAGGTATCTCAGCATCACATAAGGGTGGTGCAAAACGAGATATACTATGGCTACCATCTGCAATTTCAGGAATGGGTTTAACCACTCCCGGTACACTGGATATCATATCCTTAAGCTTCTGTAGCTCTCTAGCCATAGCCTTATTAATACCTGTATCCTGCATTAAGCCATGGTTAGAGTTATATGAATTATTAAAAATGTTACCTCCCACAGGATTCGTGTTTGGAATTACGGATGTGAATCCATATTGACGAGACTCTGGCATGATCGAAGGACCAGATGAAGCAATGGTTTGCATTGGTATGAAGTCTCCTTGATGAACGTCCGAGCTCTGAGGCTGCATACTTCTCAAGAATCCTTGATCCTGAAGGACGTTGGATCCTTGAAGTTGAGATGATCCTTGAACCTGAAAGGATCTTGGAACCAGAGAAGATCCTGGGACCAGAGAGGATCCTGGGACAAAGGAGGATCCATGGACCGGGAAGGATCCTTGGATCTGGGAGGATCCTTGGACCTGGGAGGATCCTTGGACCTGGGCGGATCCTTGGACCTGGGAGGATCCTTGGACCTGGGAGGATCCTTGAACTGCATGCATTCCCAAATATCCTCCTGAGCTGAAGGATCCTTGTGGCTGGTAGTGAGAGCCAAATGCCTGACTCATTATTGTTGTTCCGTAACGCCTTCCTGATAATTCACCCAAGTATTGCACGTCCGGAGCTGCTGAGTGCTGAGAAGTTATGACTGGAGTGTCGAAGTTCAGCGATCTTGGCATCAGAGGAGAGTGATCCTCCACTGATTTCTTCTGTTTCTTGATCTCAGCGATCTCCTGGAGGATCCTTTCGTTGGTTTTATCCTGCTCTTGTGCATGATTCCTCATCTACAAAATCAGAGCATAAAGATCATTAGTAGTAGGATTAGTTGAAACAGAAGAAGTAGGTGGTTTTTGGAAAATGGTGGTTTGTTTCTTCGCAGCATTCTCAGCATTCTTCTGGGATCCAGAAGGCGGTGGAGGCAAAGGAGGAACGCCTTGTGAAGAACTGAATGAGGGCATCAAACTTGAAGTATTCTTCACTGAGGAAGCCATCTGCTTGGTTGTAACGAACCAAAATGAGCACGAAAATATGAATCTTTCTAGAAATGAAGCACCAATTGCCCCACGGTGGGCGCCAAACTGTTTTGGTAAAAAATCAAGCAATGACAATGTAACCAAACTTTCTGTTGTGAGGTATGATGCTTGAATTAATTAACAACAATAAGGATCACTCTGAAATGTAATGAATAAGTGACACGAAGATTTATACGAGGAAAAAGCCCTTGATCAATGAATGATCTCTGGCATAAAAAACCTCGGGTAATGGAAACTACCGATCACCAACTCAAATTAAACAAGAAATGTATTACAACTTCGGATGATAGCGAGCTAAGTACAAGGATCACTATAGTGTATTGTGTAAAAAGTGTGCAATCGCTAAGTATTTTGTCGAGAACAGGTGAGAGCAGTTGTACGAGAGTGTGTGTTAGCCAAAAATAGCCAAGTGTTTTCTAATCAGCTCGCTACCCCTTTAAAAATGGAAAATATCTACACTAACTAACATTCCGCAAATGGTGCAAGTCCTCCACGACTCCATAACGTCCACTTTTGGCCAAGCACGTGCGGAATAAACATGGAATATACTCCAGGAATGTCGCCAAGACCAAGTCCAAGCTGATACTCCTGCAAAACAATTTCGAATTCAAAGTAGACAACCGTTAGTATAAGGGTCCTTAAGATGATCCATGATCCTGATCCTGATCCTGAAACACTTCTGAGGATCACTAAGTCAAACAGAAGTAAGGATCACTAAACCCAACAGTAATTGAGGATCACAGGTCATTGGGAAATCCTCCCCTAACAAAAGGATTCACAAGAAGTATCCTCTGGTTCAGTCACTATGTCAAGTAAGTGTTTATATTTATGTATGATTAAATAGATATAAATTAAGGATACTTATCTGTTGTTTGCCGTTTGTAGGTGCTGGAAAGTCCTCGAAATCAGCTTCTCGCTTCAGCGTCAGTGATCTTGATGTTGTCACTGCCCGGTCTGGCAAGAAATGAATTGCCACCAGCCCTAGCGTCCCAATTCCTAAGCCTGTCACCTCTAAGGGCAAGGGAGGAAAGAAGAGGAAGACCGCTGATGACCTTGAAGGCCTACCCCTCATCTGACATCAGTTTGAAGAATACTTCTCTGAGGTAAGGATCCCTGATCCTTAAATTTATCCTGCCCATCTGAGGACAACGGATCCTGAATTGTATCTTTCCTTTTTTGCAGAAATTTGTCGAGATCCAGATGCTCTTTGATGCATATGTTGAAGAGGCTGAGCAGAAGCACTTGGACTTTCAGAAGATCTTCCTGGCAAAGGATGAGACCATCTCTACCCTCGAGAAGGAGCTTAACTTGGTGAAAAAGCAGTTGGTCATGTCCCACATCAATGCTGATCATGAGAAGGCTGAAGTGATGGAAGATGCTTAGCTTTCTGCCGCCATTGCTATGCTCAATATCAAATTGCAAATGGCCAAAGAAGCTGAGGATCCCAACTTTGACAGGACTGCCTGGGACCAAGAAGGCTGGAAGGCCAAGCTAGCTATGCTAGAGGATGAAGAGGAGACTGAAGAGGTTCTGGCAATCGAGGAAAGCGGTCGCGGGGTGAAGGATCAGGCTGGGGATGCAGAGGCTGGAGGTGATAGTGATGCAGCGAAGGTGTAGGCTGCAACGATGGGCGATGATGGATTTATCTAGACGCGGCCGGAACCCATTTTTTTATGATTTGGTAGTTTTTTGAATATTGGTTGGTCTGTACTTAAACAATAGTAATTAGGTTTAAGGATCACTGATACTTCAGACAATAGGTAGGATTACAAATGGTGGAGGGATCCTCTGTATGGGGGGTGAAGCCATTGTGATCCTGCCATCTTTTTATTCCTGTACTTAGACCTCGTTAATATGGACACCCTTTGCCAACCCAAGTGGACGGGCCACGTTTTGCTGGTAGAAACTTTGGTTGCCAATTTTAACAACCTTTTAAGGGTTTAACGCTTGGTAAATAAATAAAAGCTTAATCTTTTGACTATCTTATGTGTTGTTATATTTATGAATACTTTACCTTTCAGTTGTTACGATACACTTTGTTTGAATTCATAAGTTGAGAACAAAAGTTTAGTAGATTATGTCAAAAAGTTTAGGATATGATCAAGGATCAAATATCCTTTAATCAAAATATTCAAAAAGTGATCTAACTTAAGGATCATGTAAGCTGTTGTCAAAGAATAAGGGTCACTTAGACAAATAAAGTATAAAATTAAAGTAATTGAGGATCATACCTGAGAATCCAAGTTAGGATCCTAAACCTTTAATATTTACAATCAGGATAACCAAAAGACAAACCTTAGTAAAAGGTTAGGATCAAGGATCCTTAGCTGTCTAGCTTCAAAAACCTGAAATAGAACATAACTTGGGACTAAGCCAATATAAGAGAAGAGTTAGCAACTGGGAACAAGCCCAACAATTCTGGGGACAAGCCCAAAAAACTGGGGACAAGCCCAAAAAACTGGGGACAAGCCCAAAGGATCTTGTGTAAACTGGAGTATGGCCCTCACTGGCGACTATCCAAACTTAGTGACATGAAAATGCCAAAACCTTAGCTAACGTGAAAACGTTAGAAACCTTAGGAACAGATGTATGGTATGTCTACCATTATACGTAGGATCCTGAATACAGCCAGTACAATGAAATTGTCAGCCCCTAAAGCGGGTACTGGTCCCACTGCCTTGAACTGCACCAGGATCATCGTGCGCTACTAGCGATACTGGGGACAGGCCCTAAAAACTGGGGATAAGCCCAAAAACTGGGGACAAGCCCATAAAACTTTGGAGACTTCTGCGGATACTTGATCCTTCATTAAGGATATATCAACCTTCTGCAAAATTCAGAAGTAAATGAAAGAAGGATAAAGGATCCAGGATCCTTCTTCTTGTAAATAAGTTAATTAAAGAAGTGGATAAAATTGAGGTTAGATCATTACCAGAGTGAGGATCATCTATCCTCTGAGGATCCTTCATGTACATCGGACAAGGAAACGATTGAGGATCCTGGATCCTTATCACATGAAGTATCTCTTTAAGTGCACAGCATTCCAGGCTCTTGGTAGCAAATCACCTTCCATTGTTAATAATCGATATGCCCCCTTTCCTGCCTCAGCTTCAATAAGATAGGGACTTAGGTGCTAACTTGCCATCAGTAGGATTGGTGGTATTTTGGAATGCTTTCCTCAACACCATATCACCAACTTGAAACTTCCTGATCCTGACATTCTTGTTATAAGCTCCAGCCATCCTTTGTTAATAACTGGCCATTCTTATCCTTGCCAAATCCCTGAGTTCTTCTATGGTATCCAGGTCTTGAACCAAGTTTTCAGCATTTCTTTCGGGATCACGGATGCTTGTTCTAGCAGTAAGAACCACCATCTCTGTAGGGATCACTGATTCTGCTCCAAACACTAAAGAAAATGGAGTCTGACCAGTAGCATTCTTGGGAGTTGTCCTATCAGCCCATAACACATAAGGTAGTTCTTCTGCCCATTTTCCTTTCTTGGATCCAAGCTTCTTCTTCAAGTTGTTGATGATGATCTTGTTGGATGATTCTGCTTGACCATTAGCTTGTGGGTGGACTGGTGTTGATGTTATCATCTTAATCCCCCAGCTGTCACAAAAGTTAGTAGTTCTACTCCCAATAAATTGGGATCCATTATTACAAACAATTTCAGAAGGGATACCAAATCTGGTAATAATGTTTCTTTTAATAAAGGATATCACTTCTTTCTCTCTGACTTGAGCAAAAGCTTCAGCTTCTATCCACTTGGAAAAGTAATCAGTCATAGTAAGCATGAACACTTTTCCACCAGGTGCCTTGGGAAGTTTGCCAACTATATCCATTCCCCATCTCATGAATGGCCAAGAAGAGGATATAGGATGCAAGAGCTCTGCTGGTTGGTGAAGGATATTACTATGTCTCTGACAAGGATCACATTTCTTGGCATAATCAACAGCATCCTTCTTCATTGTAGGCCAATAGTATCCTGTTCTAAGGATCCTTGAGAACAATACCCAACCCCCAATATGGTTTCCATAATCTCCTTCATGAAAATCCTTTAAGACTTCCTGAACCTTAGGATCCTCAATGCACCTTAGGTATGGACCTGCAAGGGATCGTTTATATAACATGTTATTCAATATTGTAAATTGAGATACCTTGATTTTGAAAGCCCTGGGGTTTTCTCCTGTAGGGATCTCTCCATGTTGTATATATCTCATGATTGGAAGGATCCATGATCCTGAACGAGATTGTGTATCATTACTAGGGATGATTTCAGAATCCTCTCCTATCTCCATAGCTATATGATCCTCAATAGCAGGAGTTAGGATATGAATAATAGGGATTTTAATATCCTCCGGAATCTTCAGGGATGATCCAAGGTTGGCCAGTGCATCAGCTTCTGCATTTTCTTCTCTGGGTACCTGTGTCAAACTAAAGGAAACAAAGGAGAGTGCCAATTCCTTGACTATCTCTAAATATTTGATTAGCTTTTCACCTTTAATAGCATAGGATCCATTAAAGTGATTAGTAATTAATAATGAATCTACATGTACCTCAAGATACCTGATCCTCATATGCTTGGCAATTTGCAAACCAGCTATCAAGGCTTCATATGCAGCCTCATTGTTAGTAGTTTGAAACTCACAAGCTATGGAGTGGGGTATTATTTCCCCTTGTGGTGATTTTAGTAGTATTCCAAGTCCAGTTCCCTTGATGTTAGAGGCTCCATCTGTGAAGAGTATCCAAGGATCCTTAGTTTCTTTAAGCTGTTGGACTTCTAACTCAGCTTCCCTTTACAAGTCACTACTGAAATCTGCCACAAAGTCAGCTAAGGCTTGAGATTTAATGGCAGTTCTAGGCTCATATCTTATATCATAAGCACTAAGCTTCACTGCCCATTTAGCCATCCTTCCTGACATTTCAGGTTTCCTGAGAACATTCTTAATTGGAAAGTTAGTCTTAACAATAATGGCATGAGTTTCAAAATAATGTCTTAATTTAGTAGATGCCATAATCAAAGCAAGGATAAGTTTTACTAAATGTGAATACCTGGATTCAGCATCAAGCAAACTCTTACTTACATAATAGACATGATGTTGTGTACCTTCGTAATCCTTAACAAGGACTGCACTTACTTATTCGAAAGAGACTGTCAAATATAAGGATAATATATCCCCTTTTCTGGTTTCATCAAGGCAGGAGTTGAGGATAGGTAATCCTTAAGGGCTTTGAGGGCATTTTCATGCTTTTCAGTCCACTCAAATTTCTTGTTCTTTCTCAAAATGTCATAGAATTCCTTGCACTTTTCTGATGACTTAGATATGAACCTGTTCAAAGCTGCGATCCTCCCTCTCAATCTTTGCACATCCTTTGCATTGGCAGGAGATTTTATGTTCACAATTGCCTTGATTTGCTCTGGACTTGCCTCAATACCTCTTTTTGTTACCATATAGCCTAGGAATTTACATGCTTTAACACCAAAGTGACACTTGGAAGGATTTAGTTTCATATTAAATTTATCAAGGATATCGAATGCTTCCTCCAAGTCTGTAAGGTGATCCTCAGCTTTCTTGGATTTAACCACAATGTCATCTATATAGACTTCCATAGTGTGTCCAATTTGTTCCTTAAACATCATATTGACTAGCCTTTGATAAGTAGCACCTGCATTTCTTAGTCCAAACGGCATAGCAATATAACAATATATACCAGTTGGGGTCATAAAGGTTGTATCCTCTTGATCAGATGGTTCCATCTGAATTTGCTGAAATCCAGATGAAGCATCCATAAAAGTCAACAACTCATTACCCGTGGTAGCATCCACCATGGAGTCAATGTGAGGTAATGGGAAAGGATCCTTGGGACATGGCTTGTTTAAATCAGTGAAATCGACACATACCCTCCACTTTCCATTTTTCTTTTGAACAACAACGACATTGGCTAACCATCTTGGATACTTAACCTCTCTAATCATACCTGCTCGGAGTAGTTTTTCTATCTCCTCCTGGATAATGGCATTCCTCTCAGGTGCAAACTTCCTCCTCTTTTGATGTATGGGTTTGAATGACCTGTCAATGCCAAGTTTATGAGTAATTATATCTTTAGAAATACCTGTCATGTCTTCATGCTTCCAGGCAAAGGTAGTTTTTCTCTTCCTTAGGAAGGATATTAGATCCTATTCAATGTTATTGAGGATCCCTGATCCTATGAAGATCTTGGATTCAGGATCCTGAGGATCCATAAGGATATCTTTCACATCTTGTTCTCTTGCCTCCAGGACTTCTCTTGGAGGATGCTTTAATTGCTATTGCTCCCTGGCTCTTGAGGCTGGTTTCATTGATGATGTGTAGCAATTCTTGGCTTCTTGTTGATCACTCTCAATCTTCACCACACCCCATGGACTAGGAAGCTTTACACATTGATGATATGTAGATGGGACTGCCTTCATGTCATGTATCCATGGCCTGCCAAGGATAACATTGCAACAGGATAAGCAATCTATAACACAAAATTTTTGATAAGAATGAAGTCCTTCTATGTAGATGGGAAGTTTAATGTCCCCCAATGTGTTCTTGGTTTCTCCACTGAATCCCACAAGAACTGAGGATCTTGGGACAATATCTGATTCAGGAATGTTCATCTTCTTGAGGACATCAAGTTGAATGTGTTTACTGAGCTTCCTCCATCTATCAAGATCCTACGAACAAAATAGTTAGATATAAATAAAGTAATGACAAGACCATCATGATGAGGATCCTGGACATCAACACGATCATCCTCATCAAAGGTTATAACTTTTTCCTGTGTAACAGCAGAGGTTCGGATGGGTCTATCCCCATTATCCATCTTGGTCTCCTTAGCATGCCTCTTGGCTGCTGAAAAGGAAGTGCCACATATATCTGATCCTCCGAATATGAAGTTGATAATTTGTGCATCAGCAGGAGGAGCAGGAGCTCTTTCTGGAACTTTTTCAGGATCCTGGATCCTTGACTTTTTTCTTCCCAACAGCTCCTTCAAGTGCCCTTTGCTCAACAAGTAACCAATTTCTTTTCTCAGTGCAATACATTCTTCAATGAGATGACCAAAATCTTCATGATATGCACACCATTTGGATTTGTCTTTTGTTGCGGCTGGCTTATCACTTTTTCTGGGCCATCTTGCTTTTTCACCTAGGTTCTGCATTGGATTAGTTCATTGTTATCAACAGAAAAACAATATTCAGAAATTGGAGGATAATCCTCATCCTCCTCTTCCTGTTCTACTGCATGCACATTCTGGTTATCAGA
Organism: Helianthus tuberosus; assembly: GCA_030545235.1. NCBI lineage: Eukaryota > Viridiplantae > Streptophyta > Magnoliopsida > Asterales > Asteraceae > Helianthus > Helianthus tuberosus. Next base: position 126,157,229 of record CM060408.1, read on the forward strand.
CTTGTTGTAAGACTTGGACTTGTTGTTCCTGAAGTAGGATCCTTGTTTTTCCTGTTTCGAGGATCCTGCCACTCTTTCCTGGATCCTTTTATCATCCTCTAGTCGGATGAATCTAAGGGCCCTGGTTCTTACTTCATCAAGATTCCTGCAAGGGGTCATGACAAGATCATCATAAAACAATAAATCCCAAAGTAAACCCATTTTAAAGGCTTCTACAGCCATAGCAATATCCAAATTAGGAATGTCCAGGGATTCTTTACTAAACTTAGTGATATAATCTCTAAGTGATTCATTTTTGTTTTGGTCAAAAATTACCGAAGTAATTAAGTGATCAAATTAGTTAAGTGAGGTAGTGTGCTAGAAGTGAGTGTTGAAAATATGTTAATCAAGTTAATTTGTAAAAACAGTTTCAGGATACGGCTCAGGATATAGAGCTGTATCTATGATCAAACAATGAGCAAAAGTAAAGTAAACGACACGGGATATACGAGGAAAGCCCTTGATCAATCTAGATCGCCGGCATAAAACCTCGGGAGCTGACAATCGCAGCTGCCTAGTTCTTCTATTGCTTCAAAAATCAGGATACAGTGCAAGATGTGGAACGGATCGACTAAGCGTTACAACGAAACTTGAATACAAGTGTGGTGTTTGTGATGAGCTAGAGAGTGTAAGTGTATGAGAGTGTTAGTGAAAATCGTGTGTTCTAAGCTGATCCGCCCCCATCTATTTATAGTAAAGATAAAATAACAAACTAGCCTAAACTTGCGGGATCCACCGAATATTCCTTCTTCGAACGTTGTAGACCTGGTCTTTCGGGCTCAACGTCTCTTCCTCAACAAATCCGTCCGAGTCTTGAGGAGAAGAAGTCCTCTTGACCGTTAGCAAGTCTCAGCCCTTAACCTGCACGTGGTTAATTCAATAAGCCTCAGGATATCGCCCAAGATGTTAGCAATATCCTCTTCCAGCATCCTGGTCATAAATGAACAAACATAGGCAGGATATTGGTCAGGATATATAATTGTTAAGAAAATAACCCCTAACAATTGTCCCCAAATATATCGGTTGGTATACCAATCCAACGGATATATTTCAAAAATCTTATCCCACAACTCAAGGCATTTAAAACGAAGCGACGGTCAAGATCACATCGTAACTTCCAACGCGTTTTTTACTCAATGGAGATCCACGATGCCCCTATATCTTCTCTTTTCTTGTTTGAAAAGCAGATATCTTCAACAGACCCTTCAGGTAATTCTCCATTTCTGATTTTCTTCCTGTCAATTTACTTCATCTTTCTAGCAATGGCCGCCGAGACCTTCACCCAGCAGAATCTTCTTAAAAATCCCGAAAAGGAGATCTGCGCTTTTGACAACGCAGACATTGCAGCTTTAAGAGCCTCCGGCGCTTTCCCCGACAGCACAGTCTTTAGGCCATTCGATCGGTCAATCCGATCGGATGTTTCTTCTACCGAATGGATCTGTTTTCCAGCATATCCTTTTTCACTAGGTCTTCGATACCCATTTCCTGAATTCATGATGCAATTCTTTCGTATTACTGGCATCTCTTTTGCTCAAACCATGCCCATGGTTTGGAGAGTTTTGATTGTACTCAACCAAATCAAAAACCTCCATTGCTCTGACCTCTGCATCGAGGATTTACCTATTGCTTATCGCCTCCGATCCCACGGCTCTAGCCAGTTCTTGCTTTTTTCAACCTCTAGCAAACCCCTGATTCTCAAAGCCACCAAAAACGAAGACGGATGGCAACGCAAATTCTTCTTTGTCAAAGGAGATTCCATTGCTGAGGGTGCCAACCTTCCGGTGGAGTGGTTAACCACCGGTAGGATCATAAATATCCTCATAGACGATTTGATTGTTATCCTCTATTAATATTCTTCTTTTTGACCTTTATGCAGTGAACTTCAAGGAAGTTGCTCCTCCTACCGCTGAGTCAGAAGAGAGAATCAATACCGTTTACCGGTTACCTGCAATAGACAGGACTTTTACCACACACGTTCCGAGTTCAAGTCAGTACTCATCATCCGAGATGTCTGGTAAGAATTCCTTTCAAAATAATTAGTCAAAACAATATAATGATAAAGAGTAAAACTTTTCCCTTTACGCAGCACCAGCTAAGATCCCTGAAGTCTTTGATCTTGACGAACTGGATAGCTATTCTGACCAGATCCAGGTCAAGAAAGAACCTGGCTCCAAGACCACTGCTACATCCAAACCCAGCAGCTCCAAAGCCATCATCATTCCTAAACCTTCACCGGCTACCAAGCCCCGGAGTTCAAGTTCCCGCAAAAGGAAAGAACCCGATTCCCCTGTCATTTCTGACACCTTTCCTTATGAAAAGCACGGGTTCATTGAAGCCAGTGGTTTTATGACTTCTTTTCTTAACCAGGTTAGTATCTTCATATCATATCCTGCAATTTAGACTATTTTCAAAGATTTGATAATATTAATCCATGTCCTCTTACCTTTGTAGGGTCTTGAGCGTTTGGTTCACTTATATCAAGAATCCTGCAAGCTTAACAAAACACTCGAATCTAAGCTAAAGGAAGCAGAAATCACAATCTCTGACCAAGGTATGATCGCGGCCGCCAAGTCTCGTTATTACGAGGAGAAATACAAAGCTATGACCCAGGAACACCAAGTTGCTCTCAACAAAGCTACTCTTCAAGCCTAGGCCGATCTGGAAGCTGCCCATGTGCAGTACGAACGGGATATGGTCAGTTACCGAGAAAGCCTCAAAAGTTCCGTCGTCATTTCTCTTCTCCAGGCTAGGTTGAAGATGGCTCACGAAGCCAAAACATTAGGCTTCGAATGCCCTTCTTGGGACGTTGGTGCTTGGGAGACCAAGTTGAAGAATCTTGGCGGTACCTCTTCCAAATCAACTGTTGATGAACCTTCTAAAGCAGTTGAAAAGGCAATCGATGCTGACAAGGATGCTGAGGCGGATCCCAAGATGGATGTTGCTGAAACCGCTATGGACCAAGAAGGCACTACCCCCTAGAGCTTATTTTCATTCGAACAATTTTATGTCTTTATGAACAATTTTCATTTCTGTCTCTAAACAATTTGATAACCGAAGGCGGATGGGTCCTGGGTTTCAGGATGAAACCTTCGGTTATCAACCAGTATTGATCGCTTTAAGAATAATTTCATCTTTTGACTTATTTTCTGTTACCTTGCATTTCTTTGCATTACTTAGTATGAGTCTTATTTTTGTAAAGATTTTGTATTGGTATCTTATAAAATATCCTGATCAGTATGCTCAGTAACATACTGCAAAAGCCTTGTATTAGATAGATCTTCCAAACGTTCCTTCAACTTTGTAAAAATTTCTTTTAGAAAGTAAAAAATAGTTTATCTTTTCAAAACCAAGTTTTGATAATATTTAAATGATCAAAGTTCCAAACCAATACTAGTTTCAAACATCCTAATCAAATATCCTTAAAAGGACTTTGAGGATATATACCAGTATACTTAACATAATGTCACCAAAAACCTAAACGAGGCTTATAAAGGGAAGATCATACCAGAAATAGGACATAAACCTATTACCAAACTTCAATCCCTTTGCAACTCTTCCATTGAAGATGTCCCCTGTGCAAGGTACTTAGTGCATTAGTCGCAAACTTCATCCTTTTAGCTTTACACCACCACCTTGGAGGGAATGTCCCCTGTATACAATGCCTTCAAGTATCTTAGAAATCTACTTAATGTCAGTTTCCATTGCATAAGAGATTTTTTACGTCCCAAGGGTAAAACCCAAGGATGTACTGGAGATAAATCCCTTGTATCCTGGGGAAAATCCCAATTTTTCATGCGCTACAGGCGGGAGTGTATAAACTCCAAGACTTAGAAAGGTGAAAACCTTTAAACCTTAGAGAGTATGAAAATACCCTTTCGTGAGAGAGGGTGATCAATCCTCATATACCTTTAGGATTCAGGATATAGCCAACAGTAACGAAATTGTCAGCCACTTTTACATGGACTGGTCCCGCCACCTTGAACTATCCATGAATAACTTGTGCTCCAGGCGGGGTGTTTAAACCCAATTCCGAAGAAAGGTGAATACCTTTAAACCTGTGAAGGAATCAGTATCCCTTAAACGTAAGAGAGGGGGCCAATCCTCTAATCTTCTGAGTTATCCTGAGTGCATATCCTGGAGCTATATCCTGGAACATATCTTGCAAAACAACTGTAAACTAAGGTGGGTGTTAGCTTGGCTAACACCCCTCCGATGCTTAAGTCAGTATTGAGTTTCAAAAAATAAATTAAACCAAAACGTATTTAAAAAAGATAGAATTCATACCATTCTGAGTTAGAAATTGAATTCTAAACTCACTTGAAATAGAGCTTAAGGTGTATAGCATTCCAAGATCTCGGTAGCATATCCCCCTCCATATTCTTGAGTCTGTATGCTCCTTTCCCTGCTTCTGATTCAACTTCATATGGTCCTTCCCATTTTGGAGCTAACTTGCCATCGGCAGGATTAGTAGTATTTTGAAAAGCCTTTTTTAACACCCAATCTCCAACCTTAAATCTTCTGGTTCTAATATCCTTGTTATATGCCCTGGATATTCTCTGTTGATATGCTGCCATCCTTAGCCTTGCCGCATCTCTCTTTTCATCTATAGTGTCTAAATCCTGACTCAAGGCTTCAGGATTCTTCTCAGGATCACTTAAGACAGATCTTGCAGTAGGTATCGCCATTTCTGTTGGAATCATTGCTTCCGCTCCAAACACCAAGGAAAATGGGGTTTGGCCTGTTGCATTCTTTACCGTTGTCCTATCAGCCCATAAAACAAAGGGTAATTCTTCTGCCCATCTTCCTTTTTTGGCTCCAAGCCTTTTCTTTAAGTTATTGACAATTATCTTGTTTGAGGATTCTGCTTGTCCATTTGCTTGAGGATGTACCGGAGTAGATGTGATCATTTTGATTCCCCAACTCTTGCAAAAGTCAGTAGTCCTCTTACTTATGAACTGAGAACCATTGTCACAGATTATCTCAGCTGGTACTCCGAATCTGGTCAGGATATTCCTCTTTATGAAGGATACTACTTCTTGGTCTCTAACTTAAACAAATGCTTCAGCTTCAACCCACTTAGAGAAATAATCCGTCATTGCTAGCATGAAGACTTTTCCTCCCGGAGCTTTCGGTAGCTTTCCCACTATATCCATACCCCACTTCATAAATGGCCAAGGGGAAACAATAGGATACAATGGTTCAGCAGGTTGATGCAGTATGTTACTATGTCTTTGACATGAGTCACATCTTCGAGCATATTCTGCGGCATCTTTTCTCATTGTTGGCCAATAATATCCTGTTCTTAATACTTTTGAGAATAACGACCTGCCCCCAGCATGGTTACCAAAATCCCCTTCATGTATATCCTGAAGTACTTCCTTGGCTTCAGGATCCTCCAAGCACCTCAAATACGGTCCTGCAAGAGATTTTTTGTATAAAATATTATCTATAATAGCGAATCGTGATACCTTCATCCTAAATGCCTTAGGATTTTCATTTCCAGGGATGTGTCCTTCTTTGAGATATTTCATGATTGGAGCCGTCCAGGATTTAGGATCCTCTTCAAGATGTTCTACTCCAGGATCCTGAATACCAGCTACCTCTTTATCCTGAGGATTCGTTGCAGGATATAGGACATGTAGTATTGGTATTTGCGTCCCTTCAGGTATCTTGATCGATGATCCCAAATTTGCTAAGGCATCCGCTTCAGCATTATCCTCCCTTGGTACCTGTTTAAGTACAAAAACATCGAAATATCCTGCTAATTTTTTGAGAATATCGAGATATTCGATTAATTTCTCTCCCTTAACTGCATAGGATCCATTAAAATGGTTAGTAATTAACAAAGAGTCAACATATACTTGCAAATTTTTGATACTCATGCTCTTAGCCAACTCTAATCCTGCAATTAAAGCCTCATACTCTGCTTCATTATTAGTAGCAGGAAATTCACACCTAATAGCCTGGGGTAATATGTCCCCCTGTGGCGATTTTAGTAGTATTCCTAATCCTACTCCTCTTACATTAGATGCACCATCAGTATATAATGTCCAGGATCCTGAGGATTCTCCTAGCTGTTGAACTTCTAGATCTACCTCGTCCTGAATGTCACTACTAAAATCAGCCACAAAGTCAGCTAAAGCCTGAGACTTTATGGCATTCCTAGGTTCGTATACTAAATCATAAGCACTTAACTTTACTGACCACTTGGCCATCCTGCCTGACATTTCTGGTTTCCTAAGCACATTTTTGATAGGATAATTTGTTTTAACATGTATCCTATGTGTCTCGAAATAATGCCTAAGTTTCGTTGATGCCATAATTAATGCTAGTATCAGTTTTTCTAAATGAGAATACCTAGTTTCAGCATCTAACAAACTTTTACTAACATAATAAACAGGATACTGCTGACCTTCATGGTCTTTTATAAGAACGGCACTTACAGCATTCCCTGATACAGCAAGGTACAGGGATAGTGGTTCACCATTTTCCGGCTTCATTAATAGAGGTGAAGTTGAGAGATACCGTTTCAAATCCTGCAGGGCTGCTTCATGCTTTTCCCCCCATTCGAATCTTTTGTTCTTCTTCAGGATATCATAGAAGTCTTTGCATTTCTCTGAGGATCTTGAGATAAATCTGTTTAGAGCTACTACTCGGCCTGTTAATCTTTGTACGTCCTTCATATTCGAGGGTGATTTTATATCCAGGATAGCTTTAATCTGCTCCGGTCTTGCCTCTATCCCCCTTTTCGTCACCATATACCCAAGAAACTTTCCTGCCCCCACTCCGAAATGGCATTTAGCAGAATTCAGCTTCATGATGTATTGATCCAGGATATCAAATGCTCCCTTGATATCCTGGAGATGATCCTCAGCCTTTTTAGATTTCACCACCATATCATCGATATATACTTCCATGGTGTCCCCCAGTTTGTCTTTGAACATCATGTTTACCAATCTTTGGTATGTTGCACCTGCATTTTTCAAACCAAAAGGCATAGCTGTATAACAATAAATACCTGTTGGTGTCATGAAGGCGGTATCCTCCTGGTCAGAAGGTTCCATTTGGATCTGTTGAAATCCTGAAGATGCGTCCATGAAGGTCAGCATTTCATGCCCAGCAGTAGCATCTACCATTGCATCAATACGTGGAAGAGGAAATGGGTCTTTAGGACAAGCTTTGTTCAAGTCTGTGTAGTCTACACAAACTCTCCATTTCCCATTCTTCTTCTGTACTATAACCACGTTTGCTAGCCACCTTGGGAACTTAACCTCTCTGATCATTCTGGACTTTAATAATCTTTCAACTTCCTCCTGGATAATCGCGTTCCGCTCTGGAGCAAACTTCCTTCTTTTTTGTTGCACAGGCTTGAATGATTTATCAATTCCAAGCTTGTGAGTGATAATATCTTTGGATATGCCTGTCATATCCTCATGCTTCCATGCAAACGTAGACATCCTGCATTTCAAAAAGTTAATTAATTGTTCTTCAATATCCTGAGGGATATTGGTCCCAACGAGCACCGAAATATCGGGATTATCCTGTCCAGGATAATTTTCTTCACATCCTGCTCCGGATCCTCCACGATATCCTGGGCCCGCGTCTTTAATTGCTATGCTGCACTAGGTTTGGTTGAGGATTTCATCGAGGATGAGTAGCATTCTTTCGCCTCCTGCTGATCACTATCAACTTTGACCACTCCCCAAGGGGTAGGTATCTTGATGCATTGGTGATATGTTGATGGCACGGCCTTCATATCGTGAATCCATGGTCTTCCCAGTATGATGTTATAGCAGGATAGAGAATCCATCACGCAGAAACGTTGTATCGAGTTGAGTCCTTCAACGTATACTGGCAACTTTATCTCTCCCACTGTGTTTCTAGCCTCTCCACTGAACCCAACAAGCATGGTAGACTTTGAAGTGATATCTATTAGAGATACATTCATTCTCTTCAGAGTTTCTAGTTGGATTATGTTGACGGAGCTGCCATTATCAACCAGTATCCTGCGTACAAAATGGTTAGCCACATATAACGTTATTACCAGAGCATCATGGTGAGGATCTTGGACAGTATCCCTGTCATCAGCATCAAAAGTGATCACTTTGTCAGTTGTGAGGGTAGTCATCCTGACAGGTTTGTTTCCCCTTTCGGCCTTGGCTTCCTTCGCATGTCTCTTTGCTGCCGAATACGAAGTTCCACAAATGTCGGATCCTCCCGAAATGAAGTTGATTATCTTGGCATCCGCGGGAGGTGATGCTGCTCGTTCAGGATCCTTCTCAGTATCCTGACCCTTATTCTTCTTCCTTCCTAAGAGATCTTTCAGATATCCCTTGCTTAGAAGATAGCTTATTTCTTTCCTTAGAGCAATGCAATCCTCAGTTACATGTCCGAAATCTTCGTGGAAAGCACACCATTTTGACTTATCTTTCCAGTCAGCCTTTTGTTGATTCTTTCGAGACCACCTAGCCTTGTCTCCTAGACCCTGCATAGCATACATCAATTCAGGAATATTAACAGAAAATCAATATTCGGACAACTCAGGATACTCTTCAGGATCCTCATCTTCAACAGCGTTCACTCTTTTGTTTTCATTTCTATTATACGGCTTAGGCCGATATGACTTGAACGAGGATTCTGACTTCCTATTAGTTGACTCATAAGTGTTGGATGAGTTCATCCTTTCTTGCATCTTTCTGTCATCTTCCAGACGGATATATCTCAAAGCCCTGTTACGAGCTTCGTCGAGATTCCTGCAGGGATTCATTACGAGATCCTGATAAAACTGAGAATCCTTTTGTAATCCCATCTTGAAAGCTTGCACAGCTGTTGCAACATCAAGATGTGGGATATCCAAGGATTCTCGACTGAATTTGTTCACATAATCCCTCAAGGATTCCTGAGGCCCTTGAGTTATCCTGTAAAGATCACTGGTTAGTTTCTCAAAACTCCGACTACAAGAAAATTGACTGTTAAATAAATTAACCAAATGAGCAAATGAAGTAATCGAGTGAGGAGGAACGTTCAATAGCCATTTTAAGGCCGATCCTGTTAGAGTAGAACCAAATCCCTTGCATAAGCACGCTTCCTTGAGCTCCGGAGGGATAGGGTTAATCTCCATTCTTTCCCTATACTGAGCAATATGCTCCTCAGGATCCGTACTCCCATAATAAAGCTTCATGTTGGGAGTTTGGAATCTCTTTGGGATCTCAGCATCACAGATAGGATATGCAAAACGAGATATCTTGTGGCTGTCTTGAGATACTTCCGGGATCGGCTGGACCACCCCAGGTACACTAGATATCATGTCCTTCAACTTCTGAAGTTCCCTGGTAAGTGCTGATGTTACACCTGTATCCTGCAAAGATCCACCACTGTTAGTAGCATGAGTATTGTTATTATTCGACACGTTACCCGTTGGAGGATTTTGCCCATATCCTGAAGCATATCCTGAGCTCCTCATGGTTGACATCCTAATCGGGGAGGGTATTTCAGGAGTATGATTCTGAGGAAGACTGGGCACGATATTCCCCCTATTATCCTCGGTATATACAGCTGAACTAAAGTTCAACGCTCTGGGGTGTAACGGAGTGACATTGTCCTCAGCAGATCTGCTCGAGCCAGCCTTCAGGAGTTGTATTTCCCTCAAAAGCATTTGGTTTGTTTCCTGTTGCTGCCTCATTTGTTCCTGCACACTTCCAAATAAGGTTAAAATTTCATCATTAGAAGCTAAAACGGGAGCAGATCCCTGGACACTCCGAGTTAGGATAGCATCTTGAGATTGTGTAGAGGCTGGCATCCTTGGAGGAGGTGGTGGAAGCACCGAACCGGTAGTAGCAGAAGTCATAGCAGACACAGTAGAGGAACTCATGTTTGATCTTGAGGCCATTATGGACAATGTGGCAAAAAGTTTTGAAAATAGAAAACCGATTAGCGATTTGACAAAAAGTTTTAGTAAAGAGAGCACCACTTGCCCCACGGTGGGCGCCAAATTGTTTTGGTCAAGAATTACCGAAGTAATTAAGTGATCAAATTAGTTAAGTGAGGTAGTGTGCTAGAAGTGAGTGTCGAAAATATGTTAATCAAGTTAATTTGTAAAAACAGTTTCAGGATACGGCTCAGGATATAGAGCTGTATCTATGATCAAACAATGAGCAAAAGTAAAGTAAACGACACGGGATATACGAGGAAAGCCCTTGATCAATCTAGATCGCCGGCATAAAACCTCGGGAGCTGACAATCGCAGCTGCCTAGTTCTTCTATTGCTTCAAAAATCAGGATACAGTGCAAGATGTGGAACGGATCGACTAAGTGTTACAACGAAACTTGAATACAAGTGTGGTGTTTGTGATGAGCTAGAGAGTGTAAGTGTATGAGAGTGTTAGTGAAAATCGTGTGTTCTAAGCTGATCCGCCCCCATCTATTTATAGTAAAGATAAAATAACAAACTAGCCTAAACTTGCGGGATCCACCGAATATTCCTTCTTCGAACGTTGTAGACCTGGTCTTTCGGGCTCAACGTCTCTTCCTCAACAAATTCGTCCGAGTCTTGAGGAGAAGAAGTCCTCTTGACCGTTAGCAAGTCTCAGCCCTTAACATGCACGTGGTTAATTCAATAAGCCTCAGGATATCGCCCAAGATGTTAGCAATATCCTCTTCCAGCATCCTGGTCATAAATGAACAAACATAGGCAGGATATTGGTAAGGATATATAATTGTTAAGAAAATGACCCCTAACAATTTTGACCTTGTGTTACCCTATATAGATCACTAGTTAATCGCTCAAACTTTCTACTACTTGAGAATTGATTATTAAACAGATTAACTAGATTAGCAAATGAAGTAATAGAGTAAGGGGGGAAGACTTAGCAGCCATTTAAGAGCTGATCCTGTGAGTGTGGATCCGAAACCCTTGCATAGACATGCTTCTTTTACCCTCTCAGGAATTGGATTGATTTCCATCCTTTCTCTGTACTGAGCTACATGCTCTTCTGGGTCTGTTGAACCATCGTATAGCTTCATAGTTGGTATTTGGAACCTCTTTGGAATTCCTGCATCACAAATAGGTGGTGCAAAACGGGATATCTTGTGTCTTCCATCTAGAATTTCAGGAATGGGCTTAACCACTCCTGGTATGCTGGATATCATATCCTTTAGTTTTTGTAATTCCCTAGCCATAGCTTGGTTGATACCTGTATCCTGCATAAAGCCATGGTTAGTGTTATAAGAATTATTCAAAGTGTTACCTCCTGAAGGATTCACGTTTGGAATTCCGGATGTGAATCCATATTGACGGGATTCTGGTATAAATGAGGGACCAGAAGAAGCAATGGTCTACATTGGTATAAAGTCCCCGAGATGAACATATGAACTTCCAGGTTGTACACTCCTTAAGGATCCTTGATCCTGAAAGATGTTGGATCCTTGATGTGCTATAGATGGGGGTCTTGGAGGATAACCCATTGATCCGAAAACCTGAGACGAGGATCCTAGAACCTGAAAGGAGGATCCTTGAACCTGAGAGGATCCTTGAACCTGAGAGGATCCTTGAGGTTGAAAGAGGATCCTGAAGGTTGAAAGTAGGATCCTAGAGCCTGAGTCATTGTCGATGATCCAGAATGCATTCCTGTTGATCCACCCTGGTATTGGATATCTGGAGCTGCAGATTGCTGGGCAGTAATGACCGGAGTGTCGAAATTCAACGACCTCGGCATCAGAGGAGAGTGATCCTCCACTGATTTCTTCTGTTTCTTGATGTCACCAATCTCCCGGAGGATCCTTTTATTGGTTTTATCCTGCTCTTGTATGTGATCCCTCATCTGCAAAATCAAAGTAAAAAGATCACTGTTAGTAGGGCTAGAGGAAACAGTAGAAGTTGGTAGTTTTGAGAAAACGGGGGTCGGTTTCTTCACAGGATTCTCAGCATTCTTCTGAGATCCAAAAGGTGGTGGAGGCAAAGGTGGAACGTCCTGTGAAGAGATGATTGCCGGCATGGAACTTGAAGTGTTCTTTGCTGAAGAAGCCATCTGCTTGGAGATAATGAACCGAAATGATCACCATGACAAAAATTTCTTAGGAATGAAGCACCAATTGCCCCACGGTGGGCGCCAAACTGTTTTGGTCAAAAATCAGACTAGGATAATGCAACCAAATCTTCTTTTGTGAGGTGTGATGCTTGAATTGAATTGCGAATGTATGAACAGCTTGTAGATGAAATGAACAAGTGACACAAGGATTTATACAAGGAAAAAGCCCTTGATCAAGAGTTGATCTCCGGCATAAAAAACCTTGGGTGATGGAAACTACCGATCACCAACTATAATTAAACAAATGATCTTTACAACTCGGGATAATAACAAGCTTGTTACAAGGATCACTAGTGTGTATGAAATCGCCAATAGTTGCCGAGAGCTTTTAAAGTGTGTAAGTGTGTTGCTCACTGTTCTAATTCAAGCTGTTATCCCCTTATAAAAATAGAAATAAACTAGCTAACTAACAATCCGCAAAAGGTGCTAGCTTCCCACGATCTCCATAACGTTCACGAAGGCTATGCACGTGTGGAATTGTAAGGTATATTCCCCTGGAATCTCGGCAAGACCAAGTCCCATTCGAATACTCCTGCAAAACAAGCTCAAATACAATGGAAACAACCGTTAGTGTTAGGATAACAATGAGGATCCTGGATCATTAAGTCTGCAACGTCTTCTGAGGATCCTTAATTCAAACAGAATTGAGGATACGTGATCCTGGCTGCACTTGTGGATCCGTGATCCTTAGGTTTAGAAAATCCATCCCTAACAAGGATGATTTTATGTATCACTTGACCTATCTAATTTAGGACTATTAACTTTCATTTTTCTACTTTGCTTTCAATTTTATTAGGACTATTATGTAATTTTCTCTATTAAATGGAATGATGGTTTTAGTTAAATTGGTGTTTGGATGATGTTGTAATGGGTAAAACACACTCGGGATGGTGAAGGATACCATGGGAAACTTGGACCAGCACCCCATGCACAAAAACAGGGCCATCCGACAATTTTTTCTTCATTACCGCAAGTTCAGCACGGGGCCGTGCTCACCCAACACGCCCCGTGCCCAACCATCTGCAGAAAATGCCCGGTTCAAGTAACTGGACACGGGGCGTGCTTGTTGAACACGCCCCCGTGCCCAGGCTTCTGTTTCTTTTTACTAATTTCTGTTACTGGCAATCTGAACACGGGGCCGTGCCCGGACACTACGGGGCCGTGTCCAGACGCCCAGTAACATAAATTTTTGCTTTTCACACCTTTTTTACACATTCAATCAACCTAAAAACTTATTTTTGGGACACATTGAGGACAATGTGTAATTTAAGTGTGGGGGGGGGATGCTAAAACCTTGAATCTTGCAAGTCCTAATTACAAGCCTTACACAAAACTCTATTGGAACCGCTAATCACCCCAAATTTTTTCAAAAAATTTCATTTTTTTTTTACTTGTCTAGGTTTAACTTGGGAATTTCAAGTTCTAAAAAGGTTATATTTTTACTAATTTACAACCGATAGCGTCGTGATAAAAAGAACCAACATAAGAAAATTATGAAACGGCATGACAAGTTTAGTTAAAATTTGATTATATATACTTGATCACATAAAGACCCATTCCCACAAAAAGTGAGTTTTGAGCCTTTATTGAGCATACAAATACATATCTTTAAACTAAATGCTCATTTTTCGTTTCTTGTGTAAATAGCCGCTTGGTTCTTACGACTCTAGAACTTGCCACGACAATACATTCCCGGTCCTTACCAACTTAAACCCGAGTAAGTAAATGATGGAGGCATTAGGACTAACCCTTTTTATTTCTACACCATTATTTTTCTTTGTTTTTACCACATACCCAAAATCCCCCTAGTTAACCCCTTTGAGCCTAAACTTTTTCATTTCTTAACCCAAAACAACACCCTTCTACCCACCAAACCCTTTTTATTTTTAAACCCTTTTTTTTAGTAACAAAACTCGGTTTTTCTTATGACTTCCTTATCAAAAAAAGATATATATATATATATGATGAGGATGAAGCCAAAAGAAATAAACAAACAAGTTTATCAAAAATAACTTTGTTTGAAGAATGACTTCATCAAAATAAAAAGTTACAAAAAAATAAAAGGTCTTACGAAAACCGACGCTTTTTACGCCTTTCACCCTTTTTACTAACCACTAACCCAACCACCTACCTTAAACCCAAGCCTAACCCTTCACCCAAAAAGTCCTCTTGATATTTACAAAGGTGTATAGTTAAAAAGGAGGAGGAGGATTGATTGCTTGGCAAGCTTATGGTAGGAGTAAGTTCCATGCCGCTCTCGAGTGATTCACTAAAATACATCTTCGGCCGAGTGTTGAGTGATCCCCCATGTGGTATGTGAACTTGTATATAAATGGAATTTTAAAAAGGCATGTTATGCCATAATAAGTAATTTATCTTATGAAACGTTTTAAATAAATCATGACGAATAGGACTTTATATAAATAAAAATAAAACTTAATTAAGAATCTTGGAAATCCCGACACTCTATGACAAGCCCAAAAACCTTCTCTTCTACCCATTCCATTTGGGAGTGTAAAGCCACATTATAAAGAGTTTTGCTTGAGGACAAGCAAAGATTCAAGTGTGGGGGTATTTGATGTGCACAAAATGCAACATATAAATTACATCAATTGTGGCATAAAACTAACCCTTTTTTAGTACTAGTGTTGGAAAAAAGTGTGTTTTTGCCTTCCTTTTGTATTTTCAGGATTAAATGAGCTTAAATGAACAAAAGAAGCAAAAAGGCAGCTAAATCTAGCATAAATACAAGAAAAGGAACAAACGTGGTATGCCCGACCCCCCGACGGCATCTTCCCAAGCAAAAACAAGTGAACAGAAGGCTGAACACGCCCCGTGCTCAATGAGCATGGGGGCGTGCCCAAGTGTCTGCAGAAAAGACAAAGTTGTAGAAGCTTCTATCACCCACCACGGGGCATGCCCAACGGACATGGGGCCATGGTCAACTCTAAGATTCGCAAAATCTGGAGGAATCTTGATAGTATAGATACGCTTCTACACACGGGGTCGTGCCCAGCGGACACGGGGGCGTGGTCAACTAATGCAGACAAACTGCAATTAATGAAGAAAGAGAAGGAGGATGGACACGGGGCCGTGCGCGAGCTGCTGTTCAGGCTATAAATAGGGGTGCTTGGCTCATTTGCAAACCATCCCTTGGCACACCACCTCTCTCACACTTCACCCACCCACCACCACCATCACAACACCATCATCCACCACCATCATCCATCATCCATCATAGAGTGTGTGAGTCGTCTCGGGATCCAAGATTGATCATAAGAGTTCTTGACAATCAAAGGCCATGTTTGCCTAAGTCTCTTACATCACTTGGTGAAGACAAGTGTCTAGTATAATACTTTTTATTTTTAATCTTTTCGCACTTTTTATTTGGTTATGTATTAATGACTTTAATAACTAGTTTCTTATGTTGAAGGTGATTCTTCCTTATCATTTGTCCGTGGCGTCTTGGCATTATTTTACTGTCTATATAAAATAAAAGATTTTCACCATTCATATCTCCACGGTCTATATGGAGATATGTTGGCTACCTGGTCGGGGGTTAAGGGAATGGTTTGGTAAGAGTTTTGCCTTGTTCAATGTATAGATCCTGCAAGGACCTGGGTCAAATTTAGTAGGACCTCCTTCAATACCCACCGGTATTGGATGGCGGGGGTCCAAACTCTTTGATCCCCTCATATGAAAGCTACTATTAAAACTTTAACCCGGCTACTTAGGACTGTATCCCTGCTGACTCAGACTACTTAGCCGAGGGTAACGTCACCTTCAAAAGAGGGGCCTACCACATTATGCATTAATAACTTAATTAATTATCTTTCAATAATCCGACCCTTTAGGATTGTATCCTTGCTGACTCAAACTACTGGGTTGAGGGTAACGTCACCTTCAAAAGAGGGGCCTACTACAATAACTAAGATAATCTCTTAAAAAGTGCAAAAGTGCGGAAATAATCAAAGGTTACACTACACATGAGTTGGATCCAAGTGATTCATCTTGTCTATCTGCTTTTACTTTTATTTTATTTTTCAGCATTTTAGTTAGTTTTATTTTTCTAGTTCAAAAACCTTTTTCTAACTTTTGATTTGATTAGACGTTGAGGATAAACCGGTACTAAAAGCTCTTGTGTCCTTGGACAACCTCGGTATCTTACCAACACTATACTACGCTCATGATGGGTGCACTTGCCCGTGTGTGTGTTTAGTGTTAGTAAATATCGTGTGTTATAAATTTAAAACTTGGCTAAAAAGTGTTAAAGGGCTTAAAATATACATTAAAAATATACAACACTTCACACGTATCAATATACATATTTAATAATATAAAAGAAATTATATCAGGTATACAATCGGGTAAACGGGTACACTTTATTGGGTAGTTGGGTCGGGTAAACGGGTATATCACTAAATCCCAAACCCGTCCCAAACCCGCCAAAAAAATAAAAACTATTCCCAAACCCGATTAACCGACCCCAAACCTGTCCCAAATGTGCCGGGTTTCTGGTTTACCCAGCGGGTTCGGGTTTGATTGCCATCCCTACTTGTGTCTGTATCTCCCTCTTCCTCCCACTCCGAGTTCAGCCCATCATCCAAGCAATCGCCGTCATACTCGTGATTATTGAGATCTTCCTCCGTCAGCCTGATCCTAACCCTGTTTCTCCTCTCTTTTTTATGTCCCCCTTTTGAGCAGAATTTTCTTTTTGGGTCTAGCTCTCGAATCATCGGACAATTCCACATTTAGATCTGGTATTCTGCCTTTACCCACAACTGTTTGGGCCTTTAAACAGTTGGATCGGGCTTCAGCTAGGTTGACTATTTTTCTTTTCTTTTGGGTTATTCCACCCATGGGCCCAATTGAGTTTTCATTGTTTATTCCTTTGCTACCTAATATTGGGGACCCACACTTTGATGTCTACTCGTTGCCAACATTTGACTCCACAGCTTCTGCAGTTGGTGGGTCCATTATTGAATTTACCTCGTACCCATCACCATCAAGTCCTAACTGCTCGTGTGCCGCATTTGTCCTTTCGTCGTCCACAGTTTCATTTCCCAACCCTTCTTTTTCCGGTATCGGAACATGTTCAACTTCTAACGGCTCTTCTGTTTCCATGTTCTCCGGCTGGATTTTCTTCGACTGTATTTTTTCCTCTGAGTTGATCGTCGGACCCGAGTCTATCTGGGACGTATTCTGATTGTTCCCATTATCCATTTCATTGACGAACTCCGATACCCAGAACTGAAGGACCTCCGTTACCCAGACATCGTACATCATTTGTTTCCACCTAATAGTGATTTTTTTCGTTGATCATGGTACCGTCCTTTACAATGACTCCGACCATATCTTCGTTAAAACATAAATCCTTATCATCCGCCCCGGACTTTTTAATTACTTTTTCGAATTTTTCCCCTATGCAATAAAAAACGGCGTCTATCCATAACTGTAACGGTACACCCCTTATTCTTAGCCATGCAATTCTTTCGAAAGGTATGTCTTCACCATTCCATACTTCCAGGCTACTAAACCATGCATTCCATAATTCCTCCTTATTTCACATCATCTCCTTCATCGTTTCATCTGTGTCAAATATTATTATTATCCTCATTCCTCCAACGTATCTTACCTGTGCATCCCTAAGCCCTATTACACTTGTTGTACAGGGGTGCATTACCAGCATACTGCCTCTTGGCAGCAGGTTGTGCAGGCTGATTTTGTGCTGCCTGGTTTGTCTGAGCAGTGACAGTGAAATTCTTGGAAGCCTTACGCTTCTTAGATTTCTTAGAAGACTCAGATTTCTTGCCCTTTTGCTCCTTGGCATTATCAGACTGTTTCTGCTTCTTATCTCCTTTTCTGTGGAGTTTACCCTTTTTGACTTGAGAGTCTGTTAGGGTTGCAGCTAGCTCAATGGTCTGTCGAACGGTAGTAAGGTTGCTACCAGTGACAATATCCTGAACAGGATCTGGCAAACCGTCTATGTATTTCTCAATAGCCATGTCCAAAGGCGTGACCATCGTCGGACAGAGCAAGCTTAACTCCTCGTATCTGTCAGTATAAGCCCGGTGTTCACCACTGTCTTGCTTCAGATCATGGAACTCATTTCAAGTGCCCTCAGCTCGTGACGAGGGTAGAACTCTCTCTTCATAAGAGCTCTAAGTTCCTCCCATGTTTGACCTAAAGCAACATCAGCACCTCTATCTCTCATTACCCCATTCCACCAGGTGAGAGCCCTCTTTTGGAATACACTCGAAGCAAACTCGACCTTACGGTTGTTTGGACACTGAACATGGCGAAATGTGGTCTCAAGACTCTCAAACCACTATAGGATCCCAGTTGCTCCTTCAGAACCACTAAACTTGAGTGGTTTAGCCGAGTTAAAACTTTTGAAGTTGCACGGAGCAGGTGCATTATTGTTATTGTTGGCTTGATTTATTTGAGTGATGAGATTAGGTAGCATAGCAGCCATCTGCTGTGCGATAATAGTTGCCAGTTCGGCATCGGATTGTTGAACGTTACGTCGAGGAGGCATTCTAAAAGAGGAAACATGAGATAAAACGAGTAAGATGATGTGATGAAAATTGAAATGTCATAAATATCGACAAAATGTAAGGATGGTGGTCATTTGTTCGTTACCTCACTCAAACAGACGACACACAGTGACAAATCAAAGTAAATGGGTCATAATAATGTATCGCGAAGACATGCTTTAGCCTATAAGTGGACACTCACCCCAAGAGTTCCCAGGTAAGAGTGACTGGTCCGATACTATGGATTTGTACGAACACTCTAGCCTTAGACAGAAAACTCAGGGTACAGGCATCCACCCTTCCAGATTGCACGTGTACACATTATTTAGACCCAAACTTTGACGAGATTTTGAAAATTTAGAAGGCATTAAGCCAAGAACGAATCGTCCAAAGGGTGGGTGATTACTTTCAAAATCGTTTTGGAATTTTGGAGGGTTCAAAACCTTATAACAAATCATCTAAGAGTTGATGATTGATTTTCAAAAATCGTTTTGGAGAATTGTGTTCTTGTTTTAGTAATCACCTAAGGATAGGTGATGTGTATTGTTTTAAGATCTAAACACAAGAAAACTTGTGTTAAGGTCCTAGAAAGTTATAGTCTAGGTCAAAGCATAACTAATAACCTAATTCCCTATAACCATTAGCTCTGATACCAACTCTTCTGTCACACCCCGACCGCGTAAAACAACAAACCGCGGCGGAAACGTCGGGGAGTGGAGCGACAAAATTATTGTTCCACAACCATGGTAATTAAAGTTTTGTATTATTTATTAAAGTATTTACATTGTCTTATGAATCAATGAAAACATAACATAATTAACTGTCTTTTAAATCACTAAGGCCCAAGTCCGCCTAAGTGTAGCACAAACATCATCATGCATTAGCACCTGAAACACATGTGAAAATAGGTACGTCAGCATAAAAATGCTTGTGAGATACATAGGTTTTGTTTATGCAGGATTCATAACTTGTAGTTAAAAGAGATGTTTAACAAAATTGTAGTCATGAACCTTGTAAAATGTTTTCCTTTATAAAATCATATGAAAATCGATATGAAAATCGATGTGAAAATCAGATGATATAAAAGGATATATGTGGTTAAATGAATAACCAAGTATAAATGAATTTGTATAAAATATGTAATTTGTAAAACAATGGCGTGTCCTTGTATAAAATGTTTCATGTCCTGTCGAAGTGGTTTAGATAAAGCTACTACGTGTAATATAATAAAAGCACTTATATATAGGAAGTACCAGCGGCGTATCCATCATACTTTTATCATATAACACATAGCCTCGTTATATAAGTCACTTATCAATAATCAAGCAAAATGTCTTGTATAAAACAAATGTCAAAATGTTTATGTGTAAACCAAGTTCAATGTAATGTGTAAACTGTGTCATGTATATCCAAATGTAATGTATAGCTAGTAGAAAGTATCTACTCAAACTATATGATTATGCCAATGTGAAAACAAATGTCATGTATGGTGAATAAATAGTATTTACTCAATCCCATAGGAAAATGTACAAAACAACGTTTTTGAATAAACCTAAGTTTAAATCAAATGTTATGTCTTGCAGAAAACAATGCTTTATGGATACGAACATTTATGCAGTAATGTTTATTGCATACATTCAAGCCTTGTGACTGTTTGGACAAATCCTTAAACGAATTAAAGGTTAATCAAGTTATGTATATCGGATTCTGTCATTCCCAACTTCCAAAAAAACCTAGGAAGTCGGAAACGGGATTTGTCAAGTACTATGGTACCATTACATACTACCGAGCGGCATGATCAGTGTTAATGAATGTATTATTGTCCCGTTAAACATACCAAATGTCATACCAATGTAAGCATGCTATGAAAACCATGTACTAAGTATGCTAAGTAAACATACATAGTAGAAATGTTCATGAAATCAATGTGCTAGCATGCTCAGTAAACATACATAGCAGAAATGTGATGTAAATCAATGTGTCCATATGCTGAGTAAACATATGCAACAAAGGTATCTATGAAATCAATGTGCTAGCATGCTCAGTCAACATACATAGCAAAACATAGTTGAAATCATGTACTATATGTGTACTAGGTGAAACTAGCATGTTTATGTCATAAAAACAATGAAAAGCTCGAAAGTAATAAGTATGCACACGTGTATCACCCCAAAGTATTTGAAAGCGGTAAAAGAGGGGACTATATACTCCCTTGTGATTGCTTATTAGTCTCGAGAATAAGACCAAATAAAGCTCCAAGGATCATGAAATCAAACGGCACCTAATACAGGTAACTGCGTTAATAATCGGATCCTAATTCGGGAGATAGGATAGAATGAGGTTCTATAAATCAAATGACTATTGGCACTCATGGCATGATTTAATAGTCCCAACATTCTGATTTGAAAGCTAACCTAAGTGCTTTTGACCCGTTTCGACCCGTTATGGTAGTATAAGCTACTATAACGCGTCGGTTGCATAAATCTATGGTCGGATGGTTATCTATGTCCTATGTCAAGTCTTACATGCCCAATTATGCCTACATATGTTACTAAATCAGTTTATATGTCAAAAACTTGATTACATATGCAAATTATGAATTTATGCTTCAAAAGGGCATTTTGGTCATTTTCTATGGGCATAAAACTACTTAACAAATAACTAACCAACCTATGTGATCATAAGGTATAACCTCAGTAGGTTATTCCCTATGCAACTATGATAACTAAACATGCTTGGACGGATCCTAATGATCGACCAAACGGGTCAGGTTCGAAAGTCTAAGCGGTTGTTTAGACCGCTTAACTTACGACCCTAAACAAGCACTAAACTAGTAGTAATGAGTTAAACATGTCAAAACATGTTTAACTAACTTAGAAAACTGATTTGGTATCAAAACAAAGTGTTTTGATACCTAAAAGTAGTTCCGTCGCAAAATGCGCATAAGTACGCATTTTGACCGAAACTTTGACGCGTCATTACACCTAGTAAACGTGGTAATCAGTAGGTATAATCGCTAGTGATTATAACTATCGTGATTACAATCACGTTGCAAAGTTCAATTGAACTTTGACTTGACCAATTGATGGTCAAAACCGAAAGTCAAACTGTTGGTCAAACAGTTTGACTTTTAGTTCTAAATAACTGAAAATAACTACTAAGCCATGAAAGAACACTTACAAGGTGTTCAAAGGCTAGAAGGAAAGTATTAGAACTCAGGTAGGTGGCTCCTTAGCAGGAAATCCTCCACTTAGAGTTCCAAAATGAGAATGAGCAAAGAACGAGGAAGAAAGGGTGGGTATTTATAGTTTTTGAGATGTTCTAAGATCTTGCCAAGTGTGTTATGTATTGCCCAAGTAATGATCTAGTCCATACAAGTGTGTGGTTGTGGTTAGAAGCCTTGGAGAGGTGTTAACTTGGTTACTAAACAAAGGAAACCATCAAATAAACAAGGAGGAAACAAGCTGCTGCTGAAAAACCAGCATTCTGTCGACACCAGGGGGTCGCGTGGCGCAACAGAGAAGCCCCCTGGGCATCGCGCAGCGCGAGGACAGGTCTGCAGATTTAAGAATTTGCAGTTTCAGTCCCTGCACACTTATGTATGCATTTTTTACGTATTTAACCTCCGTTAAGCTATTTTCAAGTATCTACAAGGTCATCAAAGTATAAAGGACTCAAAATATGCTCGGAAATATCACAGATGTCGGTTCGTTTGATCGTACGGTCACGTTGTTCGGTTAATTACGACGAAACTCGAACGGACGTGAAAACGATCCAAATTAAGCGACGAATGGTATTTCTGCATTCCGATCACTAAAATAAAATATTTTAGTGTCTACAAAAATTTTTTGATGTCCGGTTGTGGTTAGAACGTAAGATATGCGCGTAAATGCAAACTTACGCCGTTTTTGACACTTTTAGTCCCTGTATGATCAAATAAGCGTATTTTCGCACACCGAACCACTCAAAGCTTATTTCTAAGCTATGTTTAGGTTATTTATGGTATGTTTAGATTATAATCATATTTTGAAATGTACGTTGCCATACGAAATGGCAGACTTTTGCAGTTTGACGCAAATAGTCCCTGCGAGCGAATAAACTTGTTTTTGCCATACCAAACCTTTTAAAACTTATTTCTAAGTTATATAAAGGTTATTTAAGGTATGTTAAGCTTATGTTTCTGTTCCGAAGTGTTTCTCGTGTTAAATTGATTACGTTTACGCATCAGTTTGCGTATAACTTTCCAGAAAGCGATATAGAGTTTAAAATCGATCAAAAATCAAAATGTGAAAAATGTCAAACATAAATAAACAAACATTGGGATCAAAACACATTGTTTTATTGATATTGAATTGTTTAGATTTGTACAATGATTACACAAGCACAGATGTCACAGTCTCCCCTACTTTAGGAAATTTCGTCCCGAAATTTATTTAGAGGAAACTTGTGAGAATAAATGCGGATATTTTGCTTTCATCTGATCTTCACGTTCCCAAGTAAATTATGGGCTACGTTTAGATTCCCAGCGAACTTTGACAATAGGTATGCGCTTGTGTTTGAGCTTTTTGACTTCACGGTCCATGATTTCCACAGGTTTCTCAACGAAGTGCATCGTGTTATCAACACGAATTTCATCATGTGGTATGTGGAGGTTCTCATCAGCTAAACACTTTTTGAGATTGGACACATGAAAGGTTGGATGAACATTTCCAAGTTCAGGAGGTAGCTCAAGTCTGTAGGCTACTTTTCTGATTCTTTCAACGATCTTGAATGGTCCAACATAGCGTTGTGCAAGTTTTCCTTTCTTTCCAAATCTAATCACACCTTTCCAAGGGGATACCTTGAGTAGGACATGATCACCGACTTGAAATTCCAAGGGCTTGCGTCGTCGATCTGCATAACTCTTTTGACGGCTTCTATCTGTCTGAAGGTTATCACGAATCTTCTTGACCTTATCTATAGTCTCTAGAATGAGTTCAGGTCCAGTAAGCTGAGCTTCACCTATCTCATTCCAGCAGACCGGTGAACGACATTTTTGACCGTATAAAGCTTCGAAAGGAGCCATGTTGATGCTAGAGTGATAACTATTGTGGTAGGATAATTCGATCAATGGTAGATGCGAATCCCAACTACCACCAAAATCAATCACACAGGCTCTAAGCATATCCTCCAGTGTCTGGATTGTTCTCTCAGATTGACCATCCGTTTGAGGATGATATGTTGAGCTCAAATTAAGTTGGGTTCCCATGGCAGAGTGCATGGTTCTCCAAAAGTGAGACGAGAATCGAGCATCTCTGTCAGATATAATGTTCAAAGGAACACCATGTCGGGATACAATCCCATCCACATAGATTTTAGCAAGTTTATCAGCAGATAGATCCTCATGGATCGGCAAGAAATATGCTGACTTTGTAAGACGATCAACAACTACCCAAATGGCGTCATGACCTCTTTTAGTGCGTGGCAGCTTGGTAATGAGATCCATAACAATGTTTTCCCATTTCCAAACCGGTATCTCTGGTTGCTCCAATAATCCAGAGGGATGTTGATGTTCTGCCTTAACTTTAAGACAAGTAAGACATTTGGAAACATATAAGGCGATGTCTTTCTTCATACCCGGCCACCAATACTGGGTTCGAAGATCCTTATACATTTTATCTGCACCAGGATGAATAGAATAACGAGACTTACGAGCTTCATCCATTAGCAAGGTTGGAAGGTTATCTTGACTTGGGACACACAAACGGTCCATGAAATAATACAACCCATTGTCTTTTAGTTCAAGCTCAGGCTTAATGTGACATGGTAATTCCTTACCCATCAAGTCTTGTGAAACACAAGTATATTGAGCCTGAGAAATGCGGGTTTGAATATCAGATCGAACCTGAACACAATGAAGCTTGACAAGTTCCTTACGACTTAATGCATCAGCCACGACATTCGCCTTACCAGGATGGTAGCGAATTTCGCAATCGTAGTCGTTTAGGAGTTCAACCCAACGTCGTTGCCTCATGTTAAGTTCTTTTTGATTGAAAATATGCTGGAGACTCTTGTGGTCAGTAAACACTACACACTTTGTACCATACAGGTAGTGTCTCCAGATTTTAAGAGCAAAAACTACTGCACCCAACTCAAGATCATGAGTCGTGTAGTTTTTCTTGTGTACCTTTAGTTGTCTTGATGCATAAGCTATGACTTTGTTTCTTTGCATGAGAATGCAGCCAAGGCCTAAGTTGGATGCATCACAGTATACGACAAAGTCGTCGTTGCCCTTAGGTAAAGATAAAATAGGTGCATCGCAGAGTTTCTGTTTCAGGTTCTGGAAAGCTTCTTCTTGTTTGGGTCCCCACTCAAAAGGTTTATTCTTTTGAGTTAAAGCAGTGAGAGGAACCGCAATCTTGGAGAAGTTTTCAATGAAACGGCGGTAATAACCCGCGAGACCAAGAAATGAACGAACCTCGGTAGGAGTAGTAGGCGTATCCCAATCCTTAATCGCACTCATTTTGGCGGGATCTATATATATATATACCTTGTTCGTTAACGATGTGTCCCAAAAATTGAACTTCCTTAAGCCAAAATTCGCACTTGGAGAATTTGGCGAAAAACTGTTCTTTCTTTAGGATTTCCATTGTAAGACGGAGATGTTTCTCATGATCAGCTCGTGTCTTAGAATAAATCAGAATGTCATCAATGAAAACGATGATGAACCTGTCCAAATAAGGCTTACAAACCCTATTCATCAAGTCCATGAAAATAGCAGGAGCATTAGTTAAACCGAAGGGCATAACAGTAAACTCATAATGACCATATCGTGTACAAAAAGCTGTCTTGGGAATATCTTCTTTGAGAACTCGAAGTTGATGATACCCAGAACGTAGATCAATCTTTGAAAAGCAAGTAGCGCCCTGTAGCTGATCAAAGAGATCATCAATGCGAGGTAGGGGATATCGATTCTTGATGGTAAGCTTGTTGAGCTCACAGTAATTGATACACATCCTGAAAGACCCATCTTTCTTTTTCACGAATAGGACAGGCACGCCCCAAGGTGAAAAGCTCGGACGAATGAATCCTTTGTTAGATAGTTCCTGAAGCTGTTTAGATAAATCTTGCATCTCAGCCGGTGCAAGACGATAAGGTGATTTAGCAATAGGATTTGCACCAGGTACGAGATCGATACGGAACTCAACTTGGCGTACAGGGGGTAAACCAGGTAATTCTTCAGGAAATACCTCAGGATAATCCCGAACAACAGGGATATCTTGGATAGTCTTACCCTTACCTTTCTCCTCTACGACTTGTGCCAAGAAGGCGATATAGTTCTTTCGTAGGTATTTTTGGGCTTGGGTACAAGACATGAGTTTAAGGCTACTAATGGGTTTCTCCCCACGAACTTCTAAGATCTCACCAGTCGAAAGCAGTATACAGACAATCTTCTCAAAACAAACCACCTCAGCATGGTATTTGGCTAACCAATCCATTCCTACTATTACATCGAAGCTCCCAAGTTGCATCGGTGTGAGGTCAATAGGAAAAAGATGGTTATTAAGGTTCAACTGATAATTTCGAAGGATAGAATCAAGTACAACGGGTTCACCACTAGCTACTTCTACTGTCAAGGGCTTTCTTAGTTTTGTTATAGTCATCGAAAGCAAAGGCTCAAAAGCTAAGGACACAAAACTCTTATCGGCACCCGAATCAAATAGAACAGAAGCAGGTTGGTTGTTAACAAAGAACGTACCATTCACCACTTCATTATCTGCGCGTGACTCGTTTGCATTCAGATTAAAAGCTCTACCATGAGCTTGTACCTGATTTACGTTTGCCAACTTCAGGCAATTGTTCCTGTAGTGGGTCAGATCCCCACAGTTAAAACATGAACCAAGCGGGTAGTGTGGTCGAGCAGGATTCTGGGCAGGGTTTTGTGCAGCTTGGTTTTGGTTATGAGCAAAGCGGCAGGTGTTTGCAAGATGACCAGACTTGCCACAATTTGTGCAGATGCGGCATTGCACTTGTGGTTGATGGTGGCTATTAAACTTGTTGCACAGGGGTGCGTTACCAGCATACTGCCTCTTGGCAGTAGGTTGTGCAGGCTGATTCTGTGCTGCCTGGTTTGTCTGAGCAGTGACAGCAAAATTCTTGGAAGCCTTATGCTTCCTAGATTTCTTAGAAGACTTAGATTTCTTACCCTTTTGCTCCTTGGCGTTATCAGACTGTTTCTGCTTCTTGTCTCCTTTTCTGTGGAGTTTACCCTTTTTGACTTGAGAGTCTGTTAGGGTTGCAGCTAGCTCAATGGCCTGTCGGATGGTAGTAGGGTTGCTACCAGTGACAATATCCTGAACAGGATCTGGCAAACCGTCTATGTATTTCTCAATAGCCTTATCTAAAGGCGTGACCATCGTCGGACAGAGCAAGCTTAACTCCTCGTATCTGTCAGTATAAGCCTGGTGTTCAACACTGTCTTGCTTCAGATCATGGAACTCATTTTCAAGTGCCCTCCGCTCGTGACGAGGGTAGAACTCTCTCATCATAAGAGCTCTATCTCTCATGTTTGACCTAAAGCAACATCAGCACCTCTATCTCTCATTACCCCATTCCACCAGGTGAGAGCCCTCTTTTGGAATACACTCGAAGCAAACTCGACTTTACGGTTGTTTGGACACTGAACATGGCGAAATGTGCTCTCAAGACTCTCAAACCACTATAGGATCCCAGTTGCTCCTTCAGAACCACTAAACTTGAGTGGTTTAGCCGAGTTAAAACTTTTGAAGTTGCACGGAGCAGGTGCATTATTGTTATTATTGGCTTGATTTATTTGAGTGATGAGATTAGGTAGCATAGCAGCCATTTGCTGTGCGATAATAGTTGCCAGTTCGGCATCGGATTGTTGAACGTTACGTCGAGGAGGCATTCTAAAAGAGGAAACATGAGAGAAAACGAGTAAGATGATGTGATGAAAATTGAAATGTCATAAATATCGACAAAATGTAAGGATGGTGGTCATTTGTTCGTTACCTCATAACAAACAGACGACACACAGTGACAAATCAAAGTAAATGGGTTATATTAATGTATTGCGAAGACATGCTTTAGCCTATAAGTGGACACTCACCCCAAGAGTTCCCAGGTAAGAGTGACTGGTCCGATACTACGGATTTGTACGAACACTCTAGCCTTAGAAAACTCAGGGTACAGGCATCCACCCATCCAGATTGCACGTGTACACATTATTTAGACCCAAACTTTGACGAGAATTTGAAAATTTAGAAGGCATTAAGCCAAGAACGAATCGTCCAAAGGGTGGGTGATTACTTTCAAAATCGTTTTGGAATTTTGGAGGGTTCAAAACCTTATAACAAATCATCTAAGAGTAGATGATTGATTTTCAAAAATCGTTTTGGAGAATTGTGTTCTTGTTTTAGTAATCACCTAAGGATAGGTGATGTGTATTGTTTTAAGATCTAAACACAAGAAAACTTGTGTTAAGGTCCTAGAAAGTTATAGTCTAGGTCAAAGCATTACTAATAACCTAATTCCCTATAACCATTGGCTCTGATACCAACTCTTCTGTCACACCCCGACCGCGTAAAACAACAAACCGCGGCGGAAACGTCGGGGAGTGGAGCGACAAAATTATTGTTCCACAACCATGGTAATTAAAGTTTTGTATTATTTATTAAAGTATTTACATTGTCTTATGAATTAACGAAAACATAACATAATTAACTGTCTTTTAAATCACTAAGGCCCAATCCGCCTAAGTGTAGCACAAACATCATCATGCATTAGCACCTGAAACACATGCGAAAATAGGTACGTCAGCATAAAAATGCTTGTGAGATACATAGGTTTTGTTTATGCAGGATTCGTGACTTGTAGTTAAAAGAGATGTTTAACAAAAATGTAGTCATGAACCTTGTAAAATGTTTTCCTTTATAAAATCATATGAAAATCGATGTGAAAATCAGATGATATAAAAGGATATACGTGGTTAAATGAATAACCAAGTATAAATGAATTTGTATAAAATATGTAATTTGTAAAACAATGTGGTGTCCTTGTATAAAATGTTTCATGTCCTGTCGAAGTGGTTTAGATAACGCTACTACGTGTAATATAATAAAAGCACTTATATATAGGAAGTACCAGCGACGTATCTACCATGCTTTTATCGTATAACACATAGCCTCCTATTTAAGTCACTTATCTATAATCTAGCAAAATGTCTTGTATAAAACAAATGTCAAAATGTTTATGTGTAAACCATGTTCAATGTCATGTGTAAACTGTGTCATGTATATCCAAATGTAATGTATAGCAAGTACAAAGTATCTACTCAAACTATATGATAATGTCAATGTGAAAACAAATGTCATGTATGGTGAATAAATAGTATTTACTCAACCCCATAGGAAAATATACAAAACAAAGTTTTTGAATAAACCGAAGTTTAAATCAAATGTTATGTCTTGCAGAAAACAATGCTTTATGGATATGAACATTTATGTAGTAATGTTTATCGCATACATTCAAGCCTTGCGACTGTTTGGACAAACCCTTAAATGAATTAAAGGTTTATCAAGTTATGTATATCGGATTCTGTCATTCCCAACTTCCAAACAAACCTAGGAAGTCGGAAACGGGATTTGTCAAGTCCTATGGTACCATTACATACTACCGAGCGGCATGGTCAGTGTTAATGAATGTATTATTGTCCCGTTAAACATACCAAATGCCATACCAATGTAAGCATGCTATGAAAACCATGTACTAAGTATGCTAAGTAAACATACATAGTAGAAATGTTCATGAAATCAATGTGCTAGTATGCTTAGTAAACATACATAGCAGAAATGTGATGTAAATCAATGTGTCCATATGCTGAGTAAACATATGCAACAAAGGTATCTATGAAATCAATGTGCTAGCATGCTCAGTCAACATACATAGCAAAACATAGTTGAAATCATGTACTATATGTGTACTAGGTGAAACTAGCATGTTTAAACCAACTGGGGTAGCCCAGTTGGCCACCGACACCCACCTCTTCCCAGAGGTACCGGGTTCGAGTCTTGGGAGTGACATATGTCGCCTAGGATAAGAACTCAGCAAGGGGAATTCACCGCGGAGCTAGCTTGGTCGGGTAGCGGCTCCCGTAGTGGGATCACTCCAGCGGTTGGGAGGACCGTGCTCTATCCCCCCCCCCCAACTAGCATGTTTATGTCATAAAAACAATGAAAAGCTCGAAAGTAACAAGTATGCACATGTGTATCACCCCAAAGTATTTGAAAGCGGTAAAAGAGGGGACTATGTACTCACTTGGGATTGCTTATTAGTCTTGAGAATAAGACTAAATAAAGCTCCAAGGATCACGAAATCAAACAGCACCTAATATAGATAACTACGTTAATAATCGGATCCTAATTCGGGAGATAGGATAGAATGAGGTTCTATAAATCAAATGAGTATTGGCACTCATATGCCATGATTTAATAGTCCCAACATTCTGATTTGAAAGCTAACCTAAGTGCTTTTGACCCGTTTCGACCCGTTATGGTAGTATAAGCTACTATAACGCGTCGGTTGCATAAATCTATGGTCGGATGGTTATCTATGTCCTATGTCAAGTCTTACATGCCCACTTATGCCTAAATATGTTACTAAATCAGTTTATATGTCAAAAACTTGATTACATATGCAAATCATGAATTTATGCTTCAAAAGGGCATTTTGGTCATTTTCTATGGGCATATAAACTACTTAACGAATAACTAACCAACCTATGTGATCATAAGGTATAACCTCAGTAGGTTATTCCCTATGCAACTATGATCACTAAACATGCTTGGTCGGATCCTAATGATCGACCAAACGGGTCGGGTTCGAAAGTCTAAGCGGTTTTTAGACCGCTTAACTTACGACCCTAAACAAGCACTAAACTAGTAGTGACGAGTTAAACATGTTTAACTAACTTAGAAAACTGATTTGGTATCAAAACAAAGTGTTTTGATACCTAAAAGTAGTTTTGTCGCAAAATGCGCATAAGTACGCATTTTGACCTAAACTTTGACTCGTCACTACACCTAGTCAACGTGGTAATCAGTAGGTATAATCGCTTGGGATTATAACTATTGTGATTACAATCATGTTGCACAGTTCAATTGAACTTTGACTTGACCAATTGATGGTCAAAACCGAAAGTCAAACTGCAGTTTTACTTTCAACTTAAATAGCTGAAAATAACTACTAAGCCATGAAAGAACACTTACAAGGTGTTCAAAGGCTAGAAGGAAAGTATTAGAACTCAGGTAGGTGGCTCCTTAGCAGGAAATCATCCACTTAGAGTTCCAAAATGAGAATGAGCAAAGAATGAGGAAGAAAAGGTGGGTATTTATAGTTTTTGA
The DNA here is from genome assembly GCA_030545235.1 of Helianthus tuberosus. Taxonomy (NCBI): domain Eukaryota; kingdom Viridiplantae; phylum Streptophyta; class Magnoliopsida; order Asterales; family Asteraceae; genus Helianthus; species Helianthus tuberosus. Next base: position 126,188,291 of record CM060408.1, read on the forward strand.
GATGTTCCAAGATCTTTGCCAAGTGTGTTATGTATTGCCCAAGTAATGATCTAGTCCATACAAATGTGTGGTTGTGGTTAGAAGCCTTGGAGAGGTGTTAACTTGGTCACTAAACAAAGGAAACCATCAAACAAACAAGGAGGAAACAAGCTGCAGCTAAAAAACCAGCATTCTGTCGACACCAGGGGGTCGCGTGGTGATGCGTGTTAGGTGTAATATAAGTTTAAGTATATTTTAAGCCCTTTTACACTTTTATTAGCCAAGTTTTAAATTTATAAAACACGATATTTACTAACACTAAACACACATATGGGCAAGTGCACCCATCGTGAGCGTAGTATAGTGTTGGTAAGATACCGAGGTCGTCCAAGGACACAAGAGCTTTTAGTACCGGTTTATCCTTAACGTCTAATCAAATCAAAAAGTTAGAAAAATGTTTTAAACTAGAAAAATAAAAACTAACTAAAATGCTAAAAATAAAAATAAAAACAGATAGACAAGATGAATCACTTGGTTCCGACTCGTGTATAGTGTAACCTTTGATTATTTCCGCACTTTTGCACTTATTTAAGAGATTATCTTAGTTATTGTAGTAGGCCCCTCTTTTGAAGGTGACGTTACCCTCAACCCAGTAGTTTGAGTCAGCAAGGATACAATCCTAAAGGGTCGGATTATTGAAAGATAATTAATTAAGTTATTAATGCATATTATGCTAGGCCCCTCTTTTGAAGGTGACGTTACCCTCGGCTAAGTAGTCTGAGTCAGTAGGGATACAGTCCTAAGTAGCCGGCTTATAGTATTAATAGTAGTTTAACTTATGAGGGGATCAAAGAGTTTGGACCCCCGCCATCCAATACCGTTAAGTATTGAAGGAGGTCCTACTAAATTTGACCCAGGTCCTTTGCAGGATCTATACACTGAACAATGGCAAGACTCTTACCAAACCGTTCCCTTAACCCCCGACCAGGTAGCCAACATACCTCCATATAGACCGTGGAGATATGAATGGTGAAAATCTTTTATTTTATATAGACAGTAAAATAATACCAAGACACCACGGACAAACGATAAGGAAGAATCACCTTCAACATAAGAAACTAGTTATTAAAGTCATTAATACATAACCAATTAAAAAGTGCGAAAAGATTAAAAATAAAAAGTATTACACTAGACACTTTGTCTTCACCAAGTGATGTAAGAGACTTAGGCAAACATGGCCTTGATTGTCAAGAACTCTTACGATCAATCTTGGATCCCGAGACGACTCACACACTCTATGATGGACAATGGATGATGGTGGTGGATGATGGTGTTACGGTGGTGGGTGAAGTGTGAGAGAGGTGGTGTGCCAAGGGATGAGTTGCAAGAGATCCAAGCACTCCTATTTATAGGCTGAACAGGAGCTCGGGCACGACCTTGTGTCCGCTGGGCACGGCCCTGTGTCCATCCTTCTCTCTTTCTTCATTAAATGCAGTTTGGCTGTATTAGTTTACCACGCCCCCGTGTCCGCTGAGCACGACCCCGTGTGCAGAAGCATATATGTACTATCAAGATTTGTCTGGATTCTGCGAATCTTATAGTTGACCACGGCCCCATGTCCGCTGAGCACGGCCCCGTGGTGGGAAATAGAAGCTTCTACAACTTTGTCTTGTCTGCTGGCACTTGGGCACGCCCCCGTGTTCAGTGAACACGGGGCGTGTTCAGCCTTCTGTTCTTCTGTTTTGCTTGGGAGGATGCTGTCGTGGGGTCGGGCATGCTACGTTTGTTCCTTTTCTTGTATTTATGTTAGATTTAGCTGCCTTTTTGCTTCTTTTGTTAATTTGAGCTCATTTAATCCTGAAAATACAAAAGGAAGACAAAAACACACTTTTTCCAACATTAGTACTAAAAAATGGTTAGTTTTATTCCACAATTGATGAAATTTATATGTTGCATTTTGCACACATCAAATACCCCCACACTTGAATCTTCGCTTGTCCTCAAGCAAAACTCTTTATAATGTGGCTTTACACTCCCAAATGGAATGGGTAGAAGAGAAGGTTTTTGGGCTTGTCATAGAGTGTCGGGATTTCCAAGATTCTTTATTAAGTTTTATTTTTATTTATTTACAATCCTATTCGTCATGATTTATTTAAAACTTTTCATAAGATAAATTACTTATTAGGGCATAACATGCCTCTTTAAAATTCTATTTATATACAAGTTCACATACCTCACGGGGGATCACTCAACACTCGGCCGAAGGTGTATTTTTAGTGAATCACTCGAGAGCGGCATGGAACTTACTCCTACCATAGGCTTGCCAAGCAATCAATCCTCCTCCTTTTTAACTATATACATTTGTAAATATCAAGAGGACTTTTTGGGTGAAGGGTTAGGCTTGGGTTAAAGGTAGGTGGTTGGGTTAGTGGTTAGTGATTAGTAGAAAAGGGCGAAAAGCGTAAAAGCGTCGGTTTTTGTAAGACTTTTTATTTTTGAACTTTTTATTTTGATGAAGCCTTTATTCAAACAAAGTTATTTTTGATAAACTTGTTTGTTTATTTCTTTTGCTTCATCTTCATCATTTTTTTTTTGAAAAGTCATACGAAAAACCGGGCTTGTTACTAAAACAAAGGGTTAAAAATAAAAAAGGTTTTGGTGGGTGAAAAGGGTGTTTGGTTTGGGTTATGAAATGAAAAGGTTTAGGCTCAAATGGGCTAACTAGGGGGATTTTGGGTAGGTGGTAAAAAAAATAATGGTGTAGAAATAAAAAGGGTTAGTCCTAATGCCTCTATCGTTTACTTACTCGGGTTTAAGTTGGTAAGGACCGGGAATGTATCGTCGTGGCAAGTTCTAGAGTTGTAAGAACCAAGCGGTTATTCACACAAGAAACAGAATATGAGCATTTAATTTAAAGATATGTATTTGTATGCTCAATAAAGGCTCAAAACTCACTTTTGTGGGAATGGGTTTTTATGTGATCAAGTATATATAATCAAATTTTAACTAAGCTTATCGTGTCGTTTCATAATTTTCTTTTGTTGGTTCTTTTTATCACGACGCTATCGGTTGTAAATTTGTAAAAATATAACCTTTTTAGAACTTGAATTTCCCGAGTTAAACCTAGACAAGTAAAAAAAATGAAAATTTTTGGGGTGATTAGCGGTTCCAATAGAGTTTTGTGTAAGGCTTGTTATTAGGACTTGCAAGATTCAAGGTTTTAGCATCCCCCCACACTTAAATTACACACTGTCCTCAATGTGTCCCAAAAATAAGTTTTTAGGTTGGTTGAATGTATAAAAAGGTGTTTAAAGCAAAAATTTATGTTACTGGGCGCCTGGACACGGCCCCGTGTTATCCGGGCACGGCCCCGTGTTCAGGTGCCAGTAACAAATAATCACCAAAAGAAACAGAAGCCTGGACACGGGGGCGTGTTGGGTGAACACGACCCGTGTCCAGTTTACCTGAACTGGGGAACTTCTGCAGACTGTTCAGCACGGGGCCGTGTTGGGTGGGCATGGCCCGTGTTGAACCTGCAGTAACGAGAAAAATTCGTCGGATGGCCCTGTTTTCCTGCATGGGGTGCTGGTGCAACTTTCCCTTGTTATCCTTTGCCATCCCGAGTGTGTTTTATTCCTGAAAGTTAAAACTAGACTAGAAAACATAAAAATTAATCTAAACTAAACTAAGGATAGTTCCGCGGAATGCCTCCGTGGTGCGCCACGTTTATAAGGGTCCTTGGCTAGACCCAAAGCCTGGTCATATATTACTCAAGTGGGATGTTTTGCATCCCATGTTTCACCGTCGGAGAGCATCATCCAAACTTGAGTCAATGACCTTCATGTAGTTGACCGGGTCGTCGTCTTCTACTCTTTTTCCAACTCCAAACTTTACCTCCCCGTCCCCAACCTTTAATGTTAGTGTTCCATCATTCATATCTACCACTGCTTGGGCCGTAGCTAGGAATGGCCTTCCTAGGATGAGTAGTACTTCGATATCTTCCTCCATATCTAGTATGACAAAATCGGCCGGAAAGACAAATTCACTGACTTTGACTAATAGATTTTCAGCGACACCTTGTGGATATTTGACGGATCTATCGGCGAGTTGTATGCTTATTTTTGTAGGACTAGTTTTTCCTAAGCCGAGTCGATTGAACATTGATAAGGGCATGAGGTTGATGCTTGCCCCGAGGTCGGCTAGTGCATTACGAATGGGGGATTCCCCAATCGAACAAGGAATTGTGAAGCTTCCGGGGTCAAGCTTCTTTTGTGGGAGTTTGTTGAGTAGCAAGGCGGAGCATTCTTCGCCTAAGTTAACTAATTATAATGATTCAATTTTCCGTTTATGGGTGAGGAAGTCCCTTATAAAATTTGAATATTTGGGCATTTGGGTTAGGACTTCGATAAATGGAATATTAACATGCAACTGTTTTAGTAAATTTTCAAATTTTGCGAACTGCTCATCGGTCTTTTGACGAATTAACCGACCGGGGTATGGAACCGGAGGAGTCTTAGCGGGCTCTTGAATTGGTGGAGAAGCCTTCTCTTGTTGGGGCGCGGGTGGAGTCGTGGTTTAGCTAGATTGGCTTCTATCGGTTGGTGGAAGTGGAGCCTCCTCGGGACCCACGGTACGGTTTCTCAATGTTATGAGATGTACTTGTGCCTTTGGGTTGGTTTCGGTATTGCTTGGTAACGCGCCTTGTGGTCTCTCGGAGAAATTTTGAGCTATTTGATTTAATTGTTTTTCAATGTTTTGAATGATAGCTTGTTGATTTCTAAAATTCGATTCCAATTGTTGAAATCAATCCGAGTTTTTCTTTTCGGTGTCGGAGACGAGGCGAGATATAGTATCTTCGAGCCTTTCTCGTCCACCTTGTTGTTGAGTGAAATTTTGTGGTTGTTGAAAGTTAGTTCATTGACTTTGTTGGTTACTACTATTGCCGGGATCTCTCCAACCAAGGTTAGGATGGTTAAGCCATCCTTGGTTATAGGTACCCGTTGGAGGACCCTGTGGCCTAGGTCTGTTATCAATGTAGTTTACCGTTTCTGTTTGATCATCTAGCTCTTTCATACAACTCCAATTTTCATGTGGCCCACCACACCCCTCACAAGCCATAACCGAGACCGTTTTTGCCATTTCTAACTTTTTGATTTTTGAAGAAAGGGCCTCGATTTGGGCTTGTAGAGAAGTGCTTTCATCAACCTTATGGGCGCCCAGGGCAATAGATTTATTGCCTCGGGGAGTGTGCCACTGAAAATTGGTTTGCGCAATTTCCTCAATTTGATTATATATTTCATTTGGGCGACGATTACCTATAAGTCCCCCGGAGCTAGAATCAAGTGTTTGCCTTGTGTGTGGCAACAACCCATTGTAGAAAGTGGATACTTGTTGCCATACCACAAGACCGTGATGAGGACACTTTCTTAGTAGCTCCTTGAACCTTTCCCAAGTTTCATATAAGGATTCCCCATCCTCTTGTGAATACGTGTTAATTTCAGTCATTAATTTAGCCGTTTTAGCAGGAGGGAAATACTTATATAGAAACTTTTGGGCCAGTTCATCCCAGGTGTTTACCGAGCCAACTGGGAGGGTGTTAAGCCAAGCCTTAGCTCAGTCTTTTAGTGAAAATGGAAACATTCGAAGGCGGATGGCGTCATTTGATGCTCCATTGATCCGAAAGGTATCACATATTTCTAAGAAATTAGTAATATGTAGATGGGGATCCTCGACCGCAAGCCCATGAAAGGTTGCGGAGTTTTGAAGCATTTGTATCAAATGCGGTCGAAGTTCGAAGTTGTTGGCTTCGACATTTGGCGCATTGATAGAGGCGCCGAGATTACCTACAGTGGGCCGTAGGTAATCCATGAGGGTACGTTGGTCCGCCATTGGAATTTGGTCCCCCGAAACTTTCTCTTGGTTTTTAGCTTTAAGTCTTTTTTTGAGAAAGCGTTCGGGTTCTTCAAAAGGTTCTTTTATGTCTCTACTAGAACTGGAGCTCATACACTACGTAGGAAGTTCAAATGTGGCGCCTGGGACCCAAGTCCTGCAGCAAAAACAGAAAAGAACGTTGGTCAGAAGGTTCACCACGGCCCCGTGCTCAGTGAACACGGCCCATGGTCGGAGTTACAGTGATTGTTTTCTGTATCCCTGTTACTGGGGAGTTGGACACGGCCCCGTGTTGCACCGACACGGCCCCGTGCTCAGCTCTCTGTAACTCAGAAAATAAAAACTGCCAGTGACAATGTTGGGCACGGCCCGTGTCCGACCAGGCACGGCCCGTGCTGAGCTCTGCAGAAACTGAAAAATTAAGAAAAATCCTAAAAAAATAGAAAAATAAGAAAAACGATTAAGCCGTTGATTCCTAACTTTCTTAAAATCCTTGTGTCACCGGCAGCGGCGCCAAAAACTTGATGCGTGTTAGGTATAATATAAGTTTAAGTATATTATAAGCCTTTTACACTTTTATTAGCCAAGTTTTAAATTTATAAAACACGATATTTACTAACACTAAACACACATATGGGCAAGTGCACCTATCGTGAGCGTAGTATAGTGTTGGTAAGATACCGAGGTCGTCCAAGGACACAAGAGCTTTTAGTACCGGTTTATCCTCAACGTCTAATCAAATCAAAAAGTTAGAAAAATGTTTTAAACTAGAAAAATAAAAACTAACTAAAATGCTGAAAATAAAAATAAAAATAAAAACAGATAGACAAGATGAATCACTTGGTTCCGACTCGTGTATAGTGTAACCTTTGATTATTTCCGCACTTTTGCACTTATTTAAGAGATTATCTTAGTTATTGTAGTAGACCCCTCTTTTGAAGGTGACGTTACCCTCAACCCAGTAGTTTGAGTCAGTAAGGATACAATCCTAAAGGGTCGGATTATTGAAAGATAATTAATTAAGTTATTAATGCAATTATGGTAGGCCCCTCTTTTGAAGGTGACGTTACCCTCGACTAAGTAGTCTGAGTCAGTAGGGATACAGTCCTAAGTAGCCGGGTTATAGTATTAATAGTAGTTTAACTTATGAGGGGATCAAAGAGTTTGGAACCCCGCCATCCAATACCGTTAAGTATTGAAGGAGGTCCTACTAAATTTGACCCAGGTCCTTTGCAGGATCTATACACTGAACAATGGCAAGACTCTTACCAAACCGTTCCCTTAACCCCCGACCAGGTAGCCAACATACCTCCATATAGACCGTGGAGATATGAATGGTGAAAATCTTTTATTTTATATAAACAGTAAAATAATGCCAAGACACCACGGACAAATGATAAGGAAGAATCACCTTCAACATAAGAAACTAGTTATTAAAGTCATTAATACATAACCAATTAAAAAGTGCGAAAAGATTAAAAATAAAAAGTATTACACTAGACACTTTGTCTTCACCAAGTGATGTAAGAGACTTAGGCAAACATGGCCTTGATTGTCAAGAACTCTTACGATCAATCTTGGATCCCGAGACGACTCACACACTCTATGATGGACAATGGATGATGGTGGTGGATGATGGTGTTATGGTGGTGGGTGAAGTGTGAGAGAGGTGGTGTGCCAAGGGATGAGTTGCAAGAGATCCAAGCACTCCTATTTATAGGCTGAACAGGAGCTCGGGCACGGCCTCGTGTCCGCTGGGCACGGCCTCGTGTCCATCCTTCTCTCTTTCTTCATTAAATGCAGTTTGGCTGTATTAGTTGACCACGCCCCCGTGTCCGCTGAGCACGACCCCGTGTGCAGAAGCATATCTGTACTATCAAGATTTGCCTGGATTCTGCGAATCTTATAGTTGACCACGGCCCCGTGTCCGCTGAGCACGGCCCCGTGGTGTGCAATAGAAGCTTCTACAACTTTGTCTTGTCTGCTGTCACTTGGGCACGCCCCCGTGTTCAATGAACACGGGGCGTGTTCAGCCTTCTGTTCTTCTATTTTGCTTGGGAGGATGCTGTCGTGGGGTCGGGCATGCTACGTTTGTTCTTTTTCTTGTATTTATGTTAGATTTAGCTGCCTTTTTGCTTCTTTTGTTAATTTGAGCTCATTTAATCCTGAAAATACAAAAGGAAGACAAAAACACACTTTTTCCAACATTAGTACTAAAAAAGGGTTAGTTTTATGCCACAATTGATGAAATTTATATGTTGCATTTTGCACACATCACGTGGTGCGACAGAGAAGCCCCCTGGGCGTCGCGCAGCGCGAGGACAGGTCTGCAGATTTCAGAATTTGCAGTTTCAGTCCCCGCACACTTATGTATGCATTTTTGACGTATTTAACCTCCGTTAAGCTATTTTCAAGGCTCTACAAAGTCGTCAAAGTACAGGGGACTCAAAATATGCTCGGAAATATCACGGATGTCGGTTCGTTTGATCGTACGGTCACGTTGTTCGGTTAATTACGACGAAACTCGAACGGACGCGAAAACGATCCAAATTAAGCGATGAATGGTATTTTTGCATTCCGATCACTAAAATAAAATATTTTAGTGTCTACAAAAATTTTTGGATGTCCGGATGTGGTCAGAACGTAAGATATGCGTGTAAATGCAAACTTACGTCGTTTTTGACACTTTTAGTCCCTGTATGATCAAATAAGCGTATATTCGCACACCGAACCACTCAAAGCTTATTTATAAGCTATGTTTAGGTTATTTATGGTATGTTTAGCTTATGATCATATTCCGGAATGTACGTTGCCATACGAAACGGCAGACTTTTGCAGCTTGACGCAAATAGTCCCTGTGAGCGAATAAACTTGTTTTTGCCATACCAAACCCTTTAAAACTTATTTCTAAGTTATGTAAAGGTTATTTAAGGTATGTTAAGCTTATGTTGCTGTTCCAGAGTGTTTTTCGCGGTAAACTGATTACGTTTACGCATCAGTTTGCGTATAACTTTCCAGAAAGCGATATAAAGTTTAAAATCGATCAAAAAACAAAATGTGCAAAATGTCAAACATAAATAAACAAACATTGGGATCAAAACACATTGTTTTATTGATATTGAATTGTTCAGAGTTGTACAATGATTACACAAGCACAAATGTCACATTATCCAGTTTCCTCGCGATGTATGCATCAACAATGTGACAGTAGTTCTTACATTCCGTCCATAACTCACCATCGGAGATATGAGGGTGGATGTTTGACACATAGAAAGTTATAGCATTCTCCTTGTGGACTTCACCATCTTCTCCTTCTCCGCCGATATCGTTCTCGTATTTCTCTTCAATCTCACCCTCCTCTCTCTCCACATGTACAACAACCATCTCCAGTTCCCCAGTAGTAAACCCAGAAACTATAAGAGGTTAATAGAATTCGAATCGTTCTAGCTGAACTATATAAATAGCCGCGATCAATATCAGACCTACTAAGCAATCAAGAATCCGGGGATACACATGTATTGAAAATGGCCACGAAAAGATTACAGTCGGAATGATGAAAAAACCGAGTCCCGGAAGGCGAATGGAAGAATCGAGGATCGATTTAGAGAGAAAGGTAAGGACAGATTTGCAAACAATGAACAAATCGCGTCAACCTTGCACGCTAAACCAAACTTCTCTTCTTCGTCAAGCCACGGGCAACGGTTAAGTACCTGAGACCTACTACAATCCCAAATACTACCTCTTATAAATTATTATTTTTTAATTAATTATTATTAGTTGGTACCTCACTAACGATTTTAGCGCTGACAAACCGAAAGCAGTAAACCCTAAATTTTAACATAACCATTCTTCCTTCAGTTTTGTTCAATTTCCCAATCATATTAACATCTCCAAAAACAAGAAGAATTTCTGTGGCACCAGCAACGGCTAATTGTACGTTGAGTTATAACGGCGAATTAGGGTTTATTAGATCCATTTGTTGTTTCTCTCTTATGTCCTACAATGGATAATAACCCTCAGAATCCCGCTTCACAGGTATTTGATTAAACCCTAAATCGTTATATGTATCTGTCAGTTTTTTCTAGCTTTGGATTGTGATTCTTGGGGGTTTTATGCGCATACATGAAGTTAGGTTTTATCAATTGGAAGAGATTGAATTTTAAGTGCTCACTTGTGTATGTTGATAATACACATCATTATTAGTAGAATAGAAATTCATTCATCTAACAACATAGGGTTTGGCTTATGAGTAAGTAGTATTATTGTCAGGGTAGTTACTTAGTATACCCCTTTTAGGGTTACAAGCTATCCAGGCGCTTTCGATTGGAAACATCAAATAAATAGGTATTTTATAAAGTATTTAGTTCCTTGTGAGGGTGAACAAAAATATTGCTTTTGTGTCTTATTAAAACTTTTTTACTCTTAGTCTCTTCGGCCACCTGCAATTGGATCCATTGGTTCTCAAAGTTTTGGAACAAACTACTCGATGCAAGTATGTTTCTTCTTTCTTGGTTGGTTTAGTAATTCTTATCTATATACATTTCATACAAACTATTGGATAGTAAATTTGTTATATGCTGTTGCAGTTCCGGGGGGCTACGGTTACACCACAACAGGGTCAACCATTCATGCAGCCAGGTTCAGCCGCTCCGCAATATCGTCCAGTGGGTCAAACTCCGTTACCACAGTATTCTCAACTGTTGCAGCAGAGGCCAGGTGGGCACCCCTCTCCATCATCACAACCGATGCCGATGCCATATATGCAGCCACCACAGTTCCAGAACCAGAACCCTGGAGTACCTCTTTCATCTTCGTATACAGTAAGGCCCTATTTTTTACCGGTTTATGTGTTTAAGTAGTTGCCATTTGGAATCTATATAATTGTTTACATGTCTCAGTTCAATGCACCGTCATTCGGGCAACCAACAAATGTGTCTTCTCAGTTTCATGCTGTCTCACAGATGCACGCACCTGTTGTTTCTAGTGGAGGACAACCTTGGATGTCTTCTGCAAATCAAGGTCCACCGACTGTTTCATCGGTGCCACAAACTGGACAGCAGCCTTCAACCGCCACTCCCCCAAATCAGGTATATATCTTTATTATTCTTTTTTTTTGGTTTCGTAGGTTATTTGATTGTCTGTGTACTACTGAGAAAATTATATGAAAGCCTCAATATTTTATGGCACTTCATTTTTCAAGTATTTTTTTTCTTTCCAAAGTTTACTAAAAAGATGTGTACATAATTGTAATTTTGTAGTTTCTTGAACTTTTAGTTTGTTTAATATTATAATGTTGTAAATTAATTTTAATATCTTTCATTAAATTATACTTTAGAACTGAAGTTAACATGTATCAACATATAGTATGATAAGTTAAAAATTTGATATTTTTTGTAATTTTTAAGTAGTCATTTGAGGATAAATACTTTTGTTTGTTCATGTAGCAGGCATCAAGTGCTATCGATGCTAGTCAAGAGGCATCAGCTGATTGGCAAGAGTATACAGCTGCTGATGGAAGAAGGTAACCTATTTATGTTTATCTTTATCATAGTTGTCAATAGCGGTCGCTATGGTCGCTATAGCGAATAGCGTAGCGTATAGGTCGAAGGTCTCTACAGGGTATGTAGCCAACTAGCCATAATTAGCGGGATTTGAGTTTTTTTGTTATATAGAGTTGATACCGATTAAATATAGCTACAAAATAGCTGGTTATACCAGGGTATTCTTATATAGTATACAAATAATTTTTTTTCTAGTGTATTGCTATTTATAAAATAGTGCCCGCCATTTATCGCTGTTCACTATGTAGCATATAGGCATCTTATCGCTATTTCTCGCTATTCGCAATTAACAACTGATCTTTATTGTATGTGCGACTATTAGTGTCATTGCAAATCATAGTTGTCGAAGGCGCAAGGCGCGAAGGGTGAGTTTTGGGCCTCAATGCAAGGCGCTTAAAAAGCGAGGGCTTTTTTAGGCGAGGCGTATTGGCATGTATATTAATAAAATCCAATTTTTAGGTGTATTAGGCATGTTTTAGGCTTCTTTACGGCTGGTTTAGGTTGGTTTAGGTTGATTGCAGGCTTGTTTAGGGTTGTTGTAATTGTTTGAAAACTGTGTCTGAGGGCCTGAAAGCGGGGTCTTTGAAGCGAAGCAAGAAGGCTGCGCTGGGCCTGAAAAGTGGGCCTAGGCGTGCGCGCCTGGATGAGCCTTGACAACAGAGTTGCAAATATAATTATTCGTTTTGTATATGTTTGCAGATATTATTACAACAAGAGAACAAAACAATCTTCTTGGGAGAAGCCTTTGGAGTTGATGACACCTTTGGAGGTAAGCCTGTCATCAGCATTTTTTTCTGTTTGGTAGTTCTGTTAAAGCTCAGTTTACTTGCAAAACATGTCTTCTATATTTAATACTGCCATTGTTTCATGTGATTTGAGGATGTCCCTCAATCTTATTTATTACTTGAACATGCATATGTGGCCAACTTATGGATATGTGTAAATATTAGCAACGATCTGGTATGTTATTAATGTTTATATTTGTGATGTGTCAGAGAGCTGATGCTTCTACTGTTTGGAAAGAGTTCACAACGGCAGAGGGCAAAAAGTACGGCTAACCATGCTTTTAACTTTATATAATTTCAAACTGTTATGATTTTTGTATTTAATCTAATTCATACCCTAAGCAGATATTATTACAACAAAGATACAAAACAATCTAAGTGGACAATACCCGAGGAATTGAAGGTTTAAACCATAACTTATTACCATGCTATTTTTAATATCTATCAAAACAAAAGTGTTCCAACTCTAAGTTTTTGTTTTTTGTTTCTGTATGCTTAGCTGGCTCGTGAGCTGGCTGAGAAAGAAGCTTCTAGAGGGACTCAATCTCCAGCCTCTATAACACCCTCTGCACTCGATCAAGCTTCCGCTCTTGCTTCTGCTAACTCAGTTAAAGAGGTGTCTTCAAGCCCTGTAGCCGTTACACCTGTCATCCCTGCTGGCAATGCTCCCCCTAATGTGGCGTCTGAGTCATCTTCAACGGTTTCTGCGAGTGCCAACATGCATTCGTCTCCATTGTAGTTCCTTTTTTTTTAATATTTCCCCCTCCTAAGCTGGCTTATTACGTATTTCCCCCAAAAAAAAAAAAACAATTACATATTTCCCCTTCCTAACCCATATATATTACATATTTCCCCTTTTCATTAAAATTACTCTTAGAATGACCATTTTACCCTTAATTAACTATTAAATGAATAAATATCTCTTTTCTAAAATCATTAATCAATTACATATTTCCCAAATTCACGTAGTATTTCCCCAATTCTTCAAAATCTAATTTCAAGTGTTAAAATAGTTAATATCTTTCCACACAAAAGCAACAAAAAAAAAGTTTGGACTCATCAGCGATTTTGAGAGCTAGTTCTTCGGCTTCAACACAATAATAGAGAAGGACCTGCTTGTTCTTTGGCTTCTCCATCTTCACAGAGTAAAGGGCCTGGAGGCATGCAAAGAGCTGCCCTGGTTAACCCACAACGGATGGCAATGAGCAGTACTGGTGCAGATAAAAAGGTCTGAATGAAGCATATATTGTTAATATACGGAGTGATTTGAATTAAGGAATTTCATACAAACAAGTTGGCCCACAATTCTGTTACACGCATCGTTCATGGCTGTTGTGATGGAAGACAAGCCATGTTACTTTAATAAAGTGTGTCAAAACACTTGAATGGTTGATCGCAATGTTTATATATATGAGAATCTGAGTGAATGGTTTATATGTATATAGGGTATGCAAAGTAATTTGATGAAAACAATATATTAAAACAATTGGGGAAATATGTAATTGATTGATGATTTTGGAAAAGGGAAATATGTAAATATTCATTTACTAGTTAATTAAGGGTAACATAGTCATTCTAATAGTAATTTTAATGAAAAGGGGAAATATGTAATATATATGGGTTAGGAAGGGGAAATATGTAATTGTTTTTTTTGTTTTTGTTTGGGGAAATACGTTATAAGCTAGCTTAAGAGGTGGAAATATGTAAAAAACCCTTGATTTTTTATCCCTCATAGAATAACAGTTAGGATTATGTGGTCTTATAATCATAAAAATTTAAAAATTCAGGGGCAAAACAGAGAATTCATCTTCCCACGGTGTTCCAAAATCTATAGATGGAGTCTCTGTACAAGACACAGAGGTATGGTTAGCTGAATCTGAACATTGAGCTTTTGAATTTGATTTAGCAATACAAAAAAAGAGTAAAATGCCATTTCTGTCCCTTAGGTTTGGTCAGTTTTGCGACTTTCGTCCAAAGGTTTGTTTTTTTGCATCTGGATCCAAAAGGTTTGAAATTTTACTATTTTCATCCTTCTAGTTAACTCATCCATTTTTCTTCGTTAAGTCAGGGGTATTTTTGTCTTTTTTGTTAACTTAAAGGGCAATTCGACCTATTTCAGGGGTATTTGGTCTTTTTACATAAACTGGAAAAGACCAAATTGCCCTTTAAGTTAGCAAAAAAGGCGGAAATACCCCTGACTTAACGGAGAAAAATGGATGGAGTTAACGAGCCGGATGAAAATGGCAAGATTAGAACAAACCTTTTGGATTCAAATGCGGAAAAACAAATCTTTAGACGAAAGTCGCATAACTGGCCAAACCTCAGGGACGAAAATGGCATTTAAAAAAAAAACAAAATTTGATGATGTGAATGGCAGGAAGCAAAGAAGGGCATGGCAGCTGCCGGAAAAGTGAACACAACGCCAGTAGATGAGAAAGCTGCGGATGATGAGCAATTTTTATATGCTAGTAAGCAGGTAAAACGCTATTATATATCTATTTTCTGTGATCCTGTTCATGTACCCTTTTTTTGGGTTTTTATCGTTCTTTGTGTTGTAGGAGGCAAAAATGGCTTTTAAAGCTTTACTGGAGGAGTCAAATGTTAAGGCTGATTGGAACTGGGAGCAGGCAATGAGAGTGATCATAAATGACAAAAGATACGGTGCGTTAAAAGCACATGGTGAACGGAAACAGGCATTCAATGAGGTAATTCCTTTGATTTATAGCAGTCGTGTGTGTGTATATATGTATGCATGTAAAAGCTGTCTTAACTTTTATCATGTTTTTCGTGTTACATTATCATAGTATTTGATGCAAAGAAAGAAAGTGGAGGCTGAGGAGAGGCGTTTGAAGCAGAGAAAAGCAAAAGAAGAGTTTACAAAGATGTTGGAAGTAAGTTCCAGTTGGCCGTTATCTTATACGTTATAATAAATAAATAAATATTTTATAATAAGTCAAGAAATCTATAGTTTCGCACACACTCACATACGTATGTTCATATGTTACATTAACTTGTAATTGCTTTCAGGAGTCTGAGGAACTGACATCATCCATGCGATGGAGGTAAGTCTATAAAAACAATACATGACATTGACGATATTTCGGTACTCACTTTTGATTCACACGTTTTACGATCTTATGCATATTTGTAATCCAGCAAAGCAATGGCATTATTTGAAGACGATGAACGGTACAAGGCTGTTGACCGACCTTCTGACCGTGAAGATCTTTTCCAAAACTACCTTGTCGACCTACAGAAGAAAGTAAGTTTGATTGATCACTGTCAAGTAGTAGTTGCCGTATATGTGTTTACACTCATTACTCATTTCTAATCCAGGAGCGAGCAAAAGCTCAAGAAGAGCAGAGGCAAAACCGATCTGAGTACCGACAGTTTTTGGAAACTTGTGGCTTGATTAAGGTGGATACTCAGTGGCGAAAAGTTCAGGATCGTTTGGAAGACGACGAAAGATGTTCACGCCTTGAAAAAATCGATCGGTTGGAGATTTTCCAGGAATACATCCGTGATTTGGAGAAGGAAGAAGACGAACAAAGGAAAATTAAAAAGGTTCTCTTTAATAACGTCTTATAGTGAAAGGTTCATTTTTTCATTAACCATTTGTTGTTGTTATTGAATTTGGTTATTTATTTCTTCAAGGAACATATAAAACGGGTGGAACGCAAAAATCGTGATGAGTTCCGTAAGATGCTGGAAGAACATGTGACTTCTGGTACACTTACCGCTAAAACTCAATGGCGTGACTATTGTCAAAAGGTGTGTAAACATACACATATTAAGTTAAGTATATAAATGAGTTTTTGCTAGTTCTGATTTCATACATCCTTCACAGGTGAAGGAGTCGGTAGCTTATCAGGCTGTTGCTTCAAATACGTCTGGCTCGACCCCGAGAGATTTGTTTGAAGATGTAGTTGAGGAGTTGGAAAAGAAGGTATTTATCAACAGTTTAACATGTTCATGCAAATGTCTTTACGATTGTTTTATTTGATGACTTTTGGCTGACTGTTCCTTTTTTGGTTTACTTAACAGTACCATGAAGATAAAATTCGTGTGAAAGATTCGCTGAAATCGAAGAAGGTAGGATGAGGATCTGTTATTTGTGCTTTATTATTGACGTAATATAATTCCTTTTATCTGATATTTATTTTTGTTTTTACAGGTTGCTGTTTTACCAACATGGACATTGGAAGATTTGAAGGCTGCTATTGAGGATGACATCATCTCATCTTTATCAGATATTAATCTGCAGGTATAGCTCTTTTAACATTATCTTAGCTTTATGAAGTTATTTTATAATGCCGTTATTCAAACACCGTTGCGGGTGGTCTAATGTTTTACTTGTTTCCAGCTTGTGTTTGAAGATTTGGTTGAGAGGGCAAAGGAGAAAGAGGAGAAGGAATTAAAGAAACGTCTGTCTCTTGTGAAAGATTTCACCGAGTTACTGTATGAGATCAAGGTATGCAAAGTTAGTTCACGACATAATAATAATAATAATAATAATAATAATATATTATTATTATTATTATTATTATTATTATTATTATTATTATTATTATCCAAGAGAGATTCTCACTTTGCTTGAACTTAAACTCAGGAAATAACCGGATCTTCTTCATGGGATGATTGCCTGCCACTCTTTGAGGAAAGCTCCGAATTCAGGTATGGCTTTTTAATCGTGGCAAGTATGTTTACAAATTGTATTGCATGTGAAAATATTTTTTTTTGAACAGAGCTATTGGTGATGAGAGTGCTGCACGTGAAGCCTTTGAGGAATATGTTGCTCGTTTAGTGGAGAAGGCAAAGGAGAAGGAACGTAAACGGGAGGAAGAGAAGGTAACTAATTAATCTACTTTTTTATTGTTTTTTTTACTGTTCTATAATGTTACTTAAATAATGTTTTCTGGTTATGTGGTGCATTACAGGCCAGAAAGGAGGAAAAAGAGAGGAGAAAGGAGAAAGAACGAAAAGAGAAAGAGAAAGATAGAGAAGAGAGGGAAAAAGAAAAGAGTAAAGATAAAGATCGATCAAAAAAAGACGATTCAGATAGTGAGAATTTAGATACAGTTGTGGAACACAAAGAGGACAAAAAACGAGACAGAAAACATCGTAAGCGTCATCAAGATGATGTGGCGTCTGACAAGGATGAAAGGGATGACTCCAAGAGGTCTCGCAGACATGGCAGTGACCGCAAAAAGTCAAGAAAGGTACATTTAGTGTAAAAATTGTTTGATATAAAGCGCCTTTACTATAACTTGTTTATAATCCTGCATTTTGATGTGCAGCATGCATATTCACCTGAATCTGATACCGAAAGTAAACATAAGAAACACAAGAGAGATTCTCGTAGTAAAAATGGTGGTAATGAGGAACTTGAAGACGGCGAGGTTGGTGAGGATGGGGAAATTCAGTAGGATATCATTTTGATGACATAGACTTGTATTTTTCATGAAATTCTAGACATGTAGTGAGATGCTTATGGTTTATTGAAGTGTATGTACAATCACAAGTCATGAAAGATAAATGGCACCTTTTGCAATGATTTTATTTAATTTAAATGGGATTTCACATCATTTTTGACAAGGGTTTTAGTTATTGATGCATTTGGTTGCTATTAATTTTTGAACACATGATTAAAACCTGGTGGTCCCTTACGGAGCTAGTGGTCATGAACTTGTCTTTACAAGTTCATCTGTGTGTCACATACGAGTTAACCGATCTTTAAGACAATTCAAGCTATTAAAGAGAAACACTTGGTAATACGCAACATGAACCCTTTCAAGTGTTACGCGGAACTTATAGAGCTTTACAACCGTATTTGAGTTGGTTTTAAGGTCCTTAGTGTTAGATTGGGGGGGGGGGGGGGGGGGGGGAGTCGTGACTGGGTAGGGTCTTTTATTTGGCGGGAACACCACCCCGGATTTGGGGAACACTGAATTTTACTGAGAAATGATGGGTGGCAGCGATGTTCGGAGAATCTCCTCAAACTGTCAATATGACAGTTACAATTTATAAAATCCGGGAACACCACCCCAGATTTGGGGAACACTCACTTTTACTGAGAAATGATGCGTGGCAGCGATGTTCGGAGAATCTCCTCAAACTGTCAATATGACGGTTACAATTTACAAAAGCTAAAACAAAATAAAGTAATATTTTAATATAAATATCCAAACACACATTTTTAATACCTATGTCACTTTCATCCTTATTTTACACCAACTTTTCCAACCCTTTCAAATGGCAAGAGGAGACCTTTGGTCCATGACTTGGGTGAATGTTGTCGAGGATACGCCATTACGTTTTTGGGTGATACCGATCACAAGTTAGATAAAATCTATTCAAAGTTAGGGAAATCAGTACATGGCCTTTTAGATTTAACCAAGTCTTCAATGAGGAAATGAATGGCGGTGGCAACATAACGGAGGCGTAAGCGATTGAGGCGGCTTATCACGAGTACCAAAGGTGTTAGAGACCTGGAAATTTAGTCACATTTTGGCGTGGTGAATTATGAGAAACCATCCCGGATAAGGAACCAATGTTTAGAATTTCAATTTTAATTATGTAGTTTTTATTTTGTTAATGTACTCTTTATTTAGTTATATCATAAGAGGTTCTGAATATATTTTAGTGTTTAAAATAGATTGAAATAATTAGTTTGGAGAAATCTGGAACGACATTGCACATTCTAAGGAAACCAAGGGAAAATAGGGAAAAAACTGCTGTGGTGTTGATGTGTCACACAGAAAAATCTAATCTGGGATTCGACTCCCCCGCCCCTAAGACACCTATTTATATTGCCTTCTCATTTTAGAGAATTCAAAGGAGAGTCTAAGCACTTTTTCAAATAGTCCTCTGTAAGTTTCAAAGAAGCTCCTTTATCTTCATATACCGATATCGTAAATGGGGTATCAGTTGGCACCGAGCTCATCCCTACCCCTGAAGCTAAAAAAAAGTTGTACGATACCGTTGTTGCTCGTACGGTACTTGTGATCAGGGATGAGCAAATGGTACTGTGATCAGGGATGAGCAAATGGTACTGGGTAACAGTACCAAACTTATCGAACTAAAAGACTATTAAACTCAATTCGGTACCGACTTTTGGCGTTTTATGTATCAGCCTGGTGCTGGTTTTTACCTTCATGTACCAATAACGAACTGGTATTTTCGATACAAGTATCGGTTGACACCAAACTTATAAGCTTAAAAAATAAAGAAAATAACAATTTTATAATACTAAAATAATAAAACTATAAAAAACACCGTATCAAATGTTTTAGACAATTTTAAAACACTATTTATTGTGTTTTATTTGACACTAAACTTATAAGCTTAAAAAGTAAAGAAAATAACAAATTTATAATATTAAAATAATAAAACTATAAAAAACACTGTATCAAATGTTTTAGACAATTTTAAAACATTGTTCATTGTGTTTTGTTTTTAACTAGGTGTTGCCCCGTCCGAATTGCGGGGCGATGGCCGAATAATTCTCAATCAATTAAAAAAAACAGTGCCAAGTTTTGCTAGAAAGAAAAAGTAAAAAGAGTGTTAGGCAGCTCATTGACACGATTTTTAGCTAGGGGCAAAGTCATATTTTTATTTTTACTCGGGGGAAAATCAAATTTTTTTCCTGATGGTAAAATCCTAATTTTTAGCTAGGAGAAAACCATATTTTTATTTTGCACCGGGGGCAAAAAAAACGTAAGTTTGAATTGAGGGTGATATCTTAATTTTGAACCGAGGGGAAAATCGTAAATTTTAGCTGGGGGCAAAAGCATAATTTTATTTTGAACTGGGGGCAAAAACGTAATTTTAAACTGGTGTAAAATCGTAATTTTGAGCCAGGGGAAAAACAAAATTTTATTTTGAGCTGGGGAGAAAACGTAATTTTAAAGTGGATATAAAATAATAAACTGATGTAAAATCATAATTTTGAAACGGGGGAAAAACAAAATTTTATTTTGAACTGGGGCGAAAACGTAATTTTGGCTGAGGGTAAAAGCGTAATTTTTTTACCGAGGGCGAATCGTATTTTCGGTTTAGCTGGGTGTAAAGTCATATTTTTATTTTGAACTGGGGGAAAATCATAATTTTGAACCGAGGGTAAAATCGTAATTTTAAGATAGGGGAAAACCATAATTTTATTTTTAGGTGGGGGCAAAAAAGTAAATTTAAACTGAGGGTGAAATCGTAATTTTGCACCGAGGGAAAAATCGTAATTTTGAGCTGAGGCAAAATCATAATTTTATTTTGAACTGGGGGCGAAGACATAATTTTAAACTGGGGGCAAAACCGTAATTTTAAAGCGGGTATAAAATAAAAAGCTGAGGGTAAAATCGTAATTGTTGAACCGATGGCAAAATCATAATTTTGAGCTGCTGGCAAAAGGGTTATTATATTTTTTAGTTGGGATAAAAGCGTAATTTTAAACTGGGGTAAAACCATAATTTTAAAGTGGATATAAAATAATAAAATGGTTGGTCAAATAGAAGAGGGGCAGCCGCCCATTTCGACTAATGGCAGGGAAGCACTATTCCCTGCCATGGTAAATGTATATGTTGAATATATAGACAATTTTAAAACACTGTTCATTGTGTTTTGTTTTTAATATATAGTGCTTCCCTGCCATGGTAAATGTATATGTTGAATATATAGACAATTTTAAAACACTGCTCATTGTGTTTTGTTTTTAATATATAGACAATTAATATATAGACAATTCTCCTTGATCCAAGATTATAATGTAACTTTTTTTTTTTTTTTGGAAATCTTGAGCCTCTTAATTCATTTCAGGCTGTTTTTACTTTCTCTGTAACACCTCAATCGTGTAATACAACAACACGCGGCGGAAATATCGGGGAGTCACGTTACAAATTGCTCACAACAACTGGTACTAAATTGTTTCATTATGATAACATTGTTCTACAATACAAAGAATACATGAAATTGTCTTTTGTTTAATGAAGTCTAAGGCCCGGATGCCTTCCTATGTGTAGCATGCTTGAATAATAAAAACTTGGAACATATGTGAAAAAGGACGTCAACAAAGAATGCTGGTGAATACATAAGTTTTGTTAGCCAAATAAATGGTAAAAAGCTTGGTATTGCAATGCTTTGACAACTACGAGAGTTGTCAGTTGAAAATGGACTCTTTGAAACCAATAAATGGCAAAAAGGTTTAGCATTGCAATACATTATCTTGATTATGAAACTTGTGACAAAAGAGTTTTGTATATGGCAATATGATTATTACTAGGTAATTTTTATGCCATTGAAAATTGCACCTTGATCTTTGTTACCACATTGAAATCGGTCATAAACTTGTGATAGTATTATTAGAAACCCAATCAAGGATTAATAATAACAAAACATTGAAATCGGTCATAACTTGTGAGAGTATTATTAGATATCAAATCTTTGATTTATAATAATATTTTAGATATCCTTCTGATGCTTGTGTAGCGTGATATATTTTTATTAATATTTTAAACCCTTTTTAACACTTTAGCCAAGTTTTAAATTTATAAAACACGATATTTTACTAACACTAAACACACATATGGGCAAGTGCACCCATCGTGAGCGTAGTATAGCGTTGGTAAGATACCGAGGTCGTCCAAGGACACAAGAGCTTTTAGTACCGGTTTATCCTCAACGTCTAATCAAAGCAAAATTTAGAAAAGGGTTTTAAACATAAAAACTAAAAATGCTGAAAAAAAAACAGATAGACAAGATGAATCACTTGGATCCGACTCGCCTTTAGTGTAACCTTTGATGATTTCCGCACTTTTGCACTTTTTAAGAGATTATCTTAGTTATAGTAGTAGGCCCCTCTTTTGAAGGTGACGTTACCCTCAACCCAGTAGTTTGAGTCAGCAAGGATACAATCCTAAAGGGTTGGATTATTGAAAGATAATTAATTAAGTTATTAATGCGTAATGTGGTAGGCCCCTCTTTTGAAGGTGACGTTACACTCGGCTAAGTGGTTTGAGTCAGCAGAGATACAATCCCAAGTAGCCGGGTTAATGTATTAATAGTAGTTTACATATGAGGGGATCAAGCCATTCGCACCCCCGCCATCCAATACCAGTGGGTATTGAAGGAGGTCCTAGTAAGCTTGACCCAGGTCCTTGCAGGATCTATACACTGAATAAGGCAAGAACCTTACCAAACCATTCCCTTAACCCCCGACCAGGTAGCCAACATATCTCTATATAGACCATAGAGATATGAATGGTGAAAATATTTTATTTTATATAGACAGTAAAATAATGCCAAGACACCACGGACAAATGATAAGTAAGTTTCACCTTCAACATAAGAAACTAGTTATTAAAGTCATTAATACAAAACCAAATAAAAAGTGCGAAAAGATTAAAAATATAAAGTATTACACTAAATGCTTGTCTTCACCAAGTGATGTAAGAGACTTAGACAAACATGGCCTTTGATTGTCAAGAAATCTTATTATCAATCTTGGATCCCGAGACTACTACACACACTCTATGATGGATGATAGATGATGGTGGTGGATATGGGTTGTAGTGGTGGTGGAGTGTGGGTGAAGTAGGAGAGAGGTGGTTTGCCAAGGGATGCTTTTGAAGTGAACCAAGCACCTCTATTTATAGCCTGCACAGAAGCCCGGACACGGCCCCGTGTCCATCCAGTTTCTCTTTCTTCATTAATTGCAATATGTCTGCATTAGCTCCACACGACCCCGTGTGTAGAAGCGTATCTGTACTATCAAGATTTGCTTGGATTCTACGAATCTTAGCGTTGACCACGACCGTGTTGAGCTGGGCACGCCTGTCACACCCTGGCTTTGCGGAAGCGTGATTAATTTGGTGTGACTTCTTAATACCATAGCTTAACCATAACAAAACTATATGAAATAAAAACCATGCAAGATCATCCATTCGATTAAGTTTTGAAAACCAAATACAATAACATTGTTTTAACTGAAACATGTTCTAACGACATTATTCGACAAACATTGACATAACAGAACACAGTTTAAGGATTTGTGACTTGTCCAGGAAAGAGTCACAACTCCCCAAACCCAGATGACCTCATGACTAGTGCAGCGGAAAACGTTCCATACCGTGCCAGATCCGTTAATTTCCTGAAATACATGTAAGTTGAAAAATCAACAATAATGTTGAGCGAGTTCATGTGTAAGTGAGTAAGTAAACCTTTGTGAGTATAAAAATAGTCTTGGTATGTAGCAAATAAGGGAATTGAGATCACCAATGGTTTGCAAGGCCACTGATATATGTGAAGTGCAAATAGGGAGACTCAAACCTAGCAGATTTCGCCACGGCAATAGTATGTGGACAAAGTCACCCCAAGGTCCGTTTCTAGTTTGGCCTGGGGCTGGGCTCGCTACACCCAGATAGATCTACCGCTCCTGTCCCTCGGTCCCGACATGAGGACTAATGGCCTCATATTGCTCCTACCCACTCACATGATCTGAGTAATAAACCTCCTTACGCTAACCATACCGTGTATAAAGTACTCGTAATCATAGTAACATGTATTTCACCCCCGCAGTTAAGAAAACTGAAAACAGTTAGAGAAAAGGGGGACATGAACTCACAGTCGGTGCGTCTCTACCAAGTACTCCAAATCAGGCAGCTGTGCGACGACCTACAAGTGCTAATTCTATTAGACGGACGACCGTGCCTTAGCTTTATAGTTTAAGTTTTTTGGGAAATAGTTAGACAACTATTTCGTGTTTACGTTCTGTATATACTTGGTAGTTAATCTCCTTCCCAAGGATGGGGGATTCAATACATGTGCGTTCAAATTAAATCATTAAGTCTCACTTAATATATATACATTTCCAATTCCAAAATATAAGTATTTTTCTCAAAAATATTATATTTTCATTTCACATAATTTTTCTCCAATAATACGTTGTTAAAATACGCGTTCATAAATATTTCCGTAAGTGCGTAAGTTACGTTTTAACAATCGGGTGGTAATATACTTACCGGTGTAACTTATATATTTATGGTGAAAGCGTTCGTATTATTTTGGATTCGTTAACGTTCGTAAATATTATTTTTACTCTAAAAATAATATTTATGTATTTCACAAAATAATCATAAACAGTGTGTGAAAAATATATATTTATCACGTTACATTTTGTGAAAATCCCACCTCCGAATATTTAGTAAATAAAGTCATGGCGAAATTTATGTTTCGAAAACATGTCAAAATAATTCTAACACTTGTAGTGTAAATAGTTCTAAGTGTTAGGTTTTTAGAAAAATTTCGCCAGAGTTTCCTCTGTAACTGGAGGTGGCCACGCTTTCAAGCGTATCATTTTCTTTAACAAATCAACTCAACAATTTTCTTTATTTGATCATAACAACTTTCATCACAACAACTAATCAACATATGTGTAAATTGCCAAAAATTACATGAACTTGCAGTTTTCCCAAAACTGTGGTGTAAATCCCCTTAAATTTAGTAGATCTTCATAACAGGTAATTTGATCTTGTAAAAACCTCGTTTTTAGAGAAAATCCATCCTTACAACTTCTCGTCAACTTTTACAAAAATAGTTATTTTGCCGGATCTTTTCATTTCACAAGTGTTTACACACTTGTGGTTTATAAAAATCATGCGTGTTAGTGTAAAATCCGTCTTTAGAAAACATGGTTTCTTTGATACTTGGTTCTTTGAAAATACCGCTTGTAGATCCGTAGATCTACTAGTTTAGAACTCCATTTTGTGAGAAAAATTGTTTTTACACAAGTTCATGGTTATAAGTAGTAGTGGTCTTCGTCTAACCACTTTTCACACTATAACATACACTAGGTCATGTTCCATGAACATGACTTAGCCGGGTTAGATGACGATCCGAGCTACTACTAGCATAAATCAACACTAAATAATCATAATAAAACAAGTCTTACAAGTTTTACACAAATATTCATCTATTAACCCCTTTTGTTTATATTATTTAGTAGACTTTTACCATGTCTTTTGTGTGTTCGTAGATTTTAACCGACAAAGTTCCTTTTAACCACTTTAAAATAGATCAAGAGTGTGTTTCAAGCAACTTACTACTAGCTCGAGGCTAGGGAAGAAACTAGTCGGAAAACGCGTGGATAAAAGCAATGGGGTGAGGTTCTTGACGATCCGTAAGCTCCACACTCCGTGATTCGCCTTGTTACACCTTGTAGTGAGCTTTGAATACTTGTATCAAAATCAAAATAAATGATGGGGGTGGCAAGGTGTTCGGCCGTAGCCTTGCAAGAGAGGAAGGAGTTTGTTTTGTGAGTGGGGATTAGTGGGAAATGATGGTGGTTATTTGTAGATCAAATTCTTTATCCAATGGGTAACATGTCTATATAAGTACAAACACTATCTTTGGTAATCTTCATATGGATTGCATGGGGAATACACAAAGTCCAAATAATATCTTGTGGTGTCTTGCCAACCGAAAATTCAGCCAAAGCAAAAGGGGTTTAGTGTAAGTTTTGAATGGTGGGAAGTGATGGGTTAAGGGTGTTAAGTGTAATAGTTAGGGTGGTGTATGTACTAACGTGATCTTTTACATAATTCCAAGGATAATTGCATAGGGACTTGGTGGATTCTTTTTGGCACATGGGGAAATCGAAAGTTTGAGAAAAGGGGCCATGTTATTTCGTCAATTTCATGATGGGGGTTCATAGTTGAATTTCAATCTCAAGTTAGGTGACTTAGTTAGTTTAATTAGGAGGTTAAAACTAGTTACTAGCGCGTAGTGTTTTGTAACGGGTGTTAGGGTGTCTGGGTACCCTAACTAGCTCGGAAAAGAAAAACAATTTCAATGTCAATATTTTTGTGTCCCGGGTTAAGTCCGGTTGTTTGGTTTGATAGTAATCCGTTAAAGCGTTACTAAAGCTTTAAAGTGTCGTTAATACTCTTTTTAGTGACACAACTCATTCCTGACACTTTGGAAAGTGTCTAGTGTTATTTTTCTCATGTTTTGGCACTTTATTAGTTAGCTAAAAGCTGAATTATTTTGTAAAGTGCTGAATTTTTGTACTTAGAGTACGTTTTAGGCACATCCAGTCATAGTGACTTATTCCTAGAGACGCAGTTCCACAACCCTTATATCCCTACACTCACTACTAGTGTAGCAAAACATTTCAGGCTCTTACAGGCCTTAGAGGCAGTGTTTGCCTGATGCTGGCTTTATCAGCATGTTCAATAGGTTATCCGTGTATTGTGCTACTGTGCTTTTTGTGCATCATGGTTGTCACTAGGGTTCAGCATGTAAATAGTGTAGTGACGAATAGTAAAGTATGATGCAAGTAAGTACATGTATCAGATATCAAGTAGCAGTTCATCAGCTAGTTCAGATAAGCACAGTAATTAAGCAGTAATTAATCATTTGTTAAGTCGTACGGATACCTGGTTTAGTGCGGGTTGTCACATTCTCCCCCCGTTAAATAAATTTCGTCCCGAAATTTAAGTTCTGCTACTAGATGCAGGGTTCTTAGGAAAAAGGTGGGGGTATTTCTCTTTCATCCGGTCCTCACGTTCCCAGGTGTATTCAGGACCATGTCTGGCATTCCAACGAACTTTGACGAGCTTGACACTGCTCCGGCGGGTCTTGTTAACTTTCCAATCTGTGACCTCGACAGGTTCTTCAACGAAGTGGAGCGTGTCGTCAACATGAATCTCGTCGGTGGGAATGGCAACGGTGACTTGAGTTGGACTTTTCTTTAGATTGGATACGTGAAAGGTGTCGTGCACACCATTCAGTTCAGCGGGTAGGTCCAACTTGTATGCTACTAGTCCTATTCTTTCCAGAATTCTGAAGGGACCAATGTAGCGCGGATTTAACTTCCCACGCTTTCCGAAGCGTGCCACACCCTTCCAGGGTGAGACTTTCAATAACACCATTTCTCCAACTTGGAAATCCACATGTTTTCGGTTTGGATCCGCATAGGCCTTCTGTCTGTGGCGAGCTGCTTCGATGCGTTTAAGAATCTGCGCGATCTTGTCTGTCGTCTCTTGGACGATTTCGGGACCAGCAAGCTGCCTATCACCTGCGTCAGCCCAACATAAGGGTGATCGGCACTTGCGTCCGTAAAGGGCTTCAAATGGCGAGACACCAATACTGGTGTGGTAGCTGTTGTTGTATGAAAATTCGACCAAAGGTAAATGTTTATCCCAGCTACCGCCCAAATCCATAACACACGCTCTCAGCATGTCTTCCAAAGTCTGTATCGTTCGCTCGCTCTGGCCGTCAGTTTGCGGATGAAACGCAGTGCTCAGATTCAATTGTGAGCCAAAGGCTTCTTGGAAGGATTGCCATATCCTTGACACAAACCTTCCGTCTCTATCAGAGATGATTGAGAGAGGCACTCCATGGCGCGCGACGATCTCTCTCATGTAAATTTCAGCCAATTTGCTAGTGTTATCCTTCTCTCTGATAGGTAAGAAGTGTGCTGACTTTGTTAAACGATCCACTATCACCCAGATAGTGTCATGGCCTCTTGGCGTTCTTGGCAATTTTGTAACAAAATCCATGGAGATTTGTTCCCATTTCCACTTGGGAATCTCAGGTTGTTGCAGAAGTCCTGAAGGCTTCTGGTATTCCGCTTTAACCTTAGCGCATGTTAAACATTTGCTCACGTAAACAGCAACGTCGCCTTTCATCCTAGGCCACCAATAGTAATCTTTGAGATCTTGGTACATCTTATCCGCTCCAGGATGGATAGAGTACCGCGATTTGTGAGCTTCATCAAAAATAACTTTCCTTAAACCACCAAACAGAGGAACCCAAATCCTTTTCTCGAAGCATAACGTTCCTTCCTCGTTTGGCACCAAAAGCTTCTCCATCCCACGGAGATATTCTTCTTCAAGGTTTCCTTCCTTGAGAGCTTCTTTCTGCGCGGTACGAATGCGCAAGGAAAGATCGGTTTGGATAATCATTTCTAAAGCTCTAACCCTTATGGGTTTGATCCTCTCTTTACGACTTAGGGCATCGGCGACCACGTTCGCCTTCCCTGGATGGTACTTTATCTCGCAGTTGTAGTCGTTCAACAACTCAACCCATCGTCTTTGCCTCATATTCAACTCCTTCTGGTTGAATATGTGTTGTAGGCTCTAGTGATCTGTAAAGATTGTACACTTCGTACCATAAAGGTAGTGTCTCCAGATCTTTAAAGCAAAAACCACTGCGCCGAGCTCCAAATCATGTATGGTATAGTTCTTTTCATGCACTTTCAGTTGACGCGAGGCGTAAGCAATAACCTTCTGGCGTTGCATCAACACACAACCCAATCCTTGACGCGAAGCGTCACAGTATACCACAAAATCATCTGTACCTTCCGGTAGTGCTAAGATTGGCGCATTGCAGAGCTTATCCTTCAGTATCTGGAACGCTTCTTCCTGTTTGATTCCCCAATCAAACTTCTTATCTTTCTGGGTGAGCAGCGTCAATGGTTGAGCGATTTTTGAGAAATCCTCAATGAACCTTCGATAGTAGCCAGCCAAACCCAAGAATTGTCGAATCTCGGTTGGCGTCTTTGGCGTCTCCCAATTCTTGATCGCCTCGATCTTGGTTGGATCCACGTGGATTCCATCTCCATTTACCACGTGCCCAAGGAATTGGACTTCACGTAGCCAAAATTCGCACTTGGAGAATTTGGCATACAGCTGTTCCTTCTTCAGCAGCTCTAGAATGGCTCTAAGATGCTGTTCGTGCTCGGCCTTCGTCTTTGAATAAATTAAAATGTCGTCGATGAACACAATCACGAACTTGTCCAAGTACGGCTTGCAGACTCTATTCATCAAGTCCATAAAGACTGCAGGTGCGTTTGTCAGACCAAACGGCATAACAAGGAACTCGTAGTGTCCATAACGAGTTCGGAAGGCTGTCTTTGGGATACTTTCCTCTTGTATCCTTAACTGATGGTATCCAGATCGAAGATCGATCTTTGAATAAAAGCTTGAACCTAGCAGTTGGTCAAACAGATCATCAATTCTTGGCAGAGGATACCTATTCTTAATCGTCAGCTTGTTCAGCTCCCGGTAGTCGATGCACATTCGAAAACTACCGTCCTTCTTTTTGACAAACAGGACCGGAGCTCCCCAAGGCGAGAAGCTTGGTCGGATAAAACCCTTGTCTAACAACTCTTGAAGCTGTGTTCGACAGTTCCTGCATCTCAGACGGAGCAAGTCTATAAGGTGCCTTAGCCACAGGCGCGGCGCCTGGAACTAGGTCGATGTGAAACTCTACTTGCCTCAGAGGCGGCAATCCAGGCAAGTCTTCTGGGAAGACTTCTGGGTACTCCCTTACGACAGGGATGTCTTCGTTTCTTGGCTCAGCAGCCTCCTTATCCACAATGTGTGCCAAGAAGGCAACACATCCCTTCTGCAAACACTTCCTTTCTTTCAAGCAGCTGATAATTCTTAACGGCGTATCACGCTTCTCTCCGTGAACCACAATTGTTTCGCCATCTTCGGTTGGAATACGAACGACTTTTTCGTGGCAAACTATCTCCGCCTTGTTGCCTGATAGCCAATCCATTCCTACTACCACGTCGAAGTTTCCCAACTGGACTGGTAGTAGATCTAAAGCAAACTCACGCTCTCCTAATTCGATCACACAACCTCTGATAACTTCATTGGCTTCTACTAACTTCCCATTGGCCAATTCGATTGAGTACGGAATATCTAACTTATTAGCGGCTAACCCAAGCATATTCTTAAATTCTAACGACACAAAGCTATAATCGGCACCAGTATCGAATAAAACGGATGCATAGCGTTGATTTACAGGGAACGTACCAGTAACAACATTGGGGTCCTGGCGCGCTTCCCTAGCTTCGATTTGGAACACTCTTCCACGGGCTTGGTTTAACTCTGGGCAGTTCTTCTTAAAATGCCCGATATCACCGCAGTTGTAACATCCGAG
The DNA here is from genome assembly GCA_030545235.1 of Helianthus tuberosus. Classification (NCBI taxonomy): domain Eukaryota; kingdom Viridiplantae; phylum Streptophyta; class Magnoliopsida; order Asterales; family Asteraceae; genus Helianthus; species Helianthus tuberosus. The sequence goes on from CM060408.1 coordinate 126,218,445, forward strand.
TCTTTGCCCGTTTCCACCTCCATTTCCAGCTTGGTTGTTGTTCTGATTTGCATTGCCAGCCTGATTCGCAAAGTTGCCTCGATTCCCGTTTCCTCTATAGTTTCCTTGTGAGCGATTACCACCACGATTATTATTCCTATTCCCAAATCCTCCCTGGCCTCCTCGGCCAGCACTAGCCCAACAAGAATCTTTTGAGTGGCTCGGCTTTCCACATGCTTCACATACTTTCACACTACAATGGCCAGTATGGTGGCGTTGACAGGTATTACACTTGGGCTGGGAGCCCTGGTATCCTTTTCCTTTCTTTCCACTGCCAGCTGATCCTCCTTTCTTAACCGCCACACTGGCGCCCTGCTTGAAGTTTGAGAACTTCCTTTTGTTACCTCCTGATGACTCGACGTGAGTCTCTTTTTTCTTCGGCTCTGCTTCATCAAACTTGTTCAAACGAATGGCCTCCTCTGTGAGAGCCACGCTCAAATCAATCGCCTCAGTAATGGTCGCAGGCTTGGATGAGGTTACCATGCTTATGATTTGAGGAGCTAGTCCCCAAATGAAGCGTTCAATTCTCTTGAACTCAGGAGTGACCATGTAGGGTACCACATGCGATAAGTCATGGAACCTTTGAACGTATTCTGCTATCTTTGGACCGTCCATTTTCAAGTGCCAGAACTCGGTCTCCAATCGCTGGATTTCTGCGTGGGAACAGTACTTCTTGCGCATAAGTTCCTTCAGTTCGGTCCAGGTCAGCGCGTAGGCAGCAGCTTCGCCTAGTGTCTGCACTTGTAGATTCCACCAGGATAGGGCTCCATCTAGAAACATCCCTGAGATATAGGTGACTTGCTGATCCAGCGCGCACTTGCTCATGCGAAGAACAGATTCGGTTTTCTCAGCCCAACGAACAAAGGCGACAGCACCTCCTGTGCCATCAAAGTTTACGGGCTTGCAATCTAAGAACTGCTTGTAGGTGCATCCATGCGGTGGATTATTGTTGTTGCCAGTATTGCCAGAGTTGCTTCCACTAGTCCCTCCTTGAGAGGCGGCGTATTGTGCAATGGCAGCAGTGATAATTTGCTGGAGTTCTGCCTCATTAGTAGGCATGTGTGTCTCACGTCTCGGCGGCATCTTCTAAAAGATGGTTTACGTTGGTCAGGCCATAGAAAGTAGAGTTTACGTAAGTATACCACAATATCAACACATAACATCTCATGTTATCAATCACATAACATCTCATGTTATAAATAGATCACCCATATTGATAGCTTCTGCAATGGTTGAGGGCTTTGAGGTAGTAACCATACCCCTGATCTGGGGTGCAAGTGTCCAAATGAATCGTTCAATCCTTTTGAACTCTGGTTTGACTAAGTGGGGGGGGGGGGGGGCGACCCTAGATAAGTCGTGCGATCGCTGGACAAGTTCAGGAATTCTGGTTCGTCCATTTTCAAATTCCTGAACTCCACCTCAAGCTTCTAAATTCCAGTCAACATTTCTTCTCAATCGTTTCCTTGAGCTCGTCCCAGCTCAGTGCATAAGCAGCGTCTGTGCCAAGGGTCTGAACCTGGAGGTTCCATTAAGAGAGTGTGCCATCTAGAAATATCCCCGAGATATAGGTAACACTCTGTTGGGGCGAACAGTTACTCATTCTTAGAATGGAGTCGGTCTTTTCGGACCAACGAACAAATGCAACGGCGCCTCCTGTTCCGTCAAAGTTCAAAGGCTTGCAGTTCAGGAACTGTTTATAGGTGCAGCCAGTTGGAGGGTTATTTCCAGTAATGCCATCGTTGTACTTAGAGCGGAGGGCTTCATGTCGTGCATTTATCTGTGAGATGCGTTCTTGCAGCTCGGCTTCTGTCCTTGGCAACGTACTGGTGTTTGTGTCACGTCTGGGTGACATTACCTTTTGTCGAAGTGGTGTGAAGCGGGTTAGACAACGTTTCAATTGTCTATGAGGTATATATAGCAACATAAGCCATCATGTAATCCCCCAATTTCACACGCAAATATACTCACTGTATGCGTGGGGAAGTAAATTTCTGAGCCTTCACATAGGCTTGCCAATTTGGCTTGTTGCTCGTAATAGAATGAACTTGTGGCTACATCGCCTTGGTCATTCGTGTTTAAGTTATTTCCTGCTGCATTGGTTATCATTAGCTTGACCCACAGAGTCCACCAGGATTCCTGTGCACTACAAATCGTTATTACGTGGGCCCCCGTAATAATAAATTGTCTTGCACAGTTACCCCAAATTTTCTCTCGTCTAAGCAGATGATCAATCAAGGAGCAACAGTAGGTGCATTGGCATGAACAGGGTCATGCTCCAATGCGGGGTCAGGAGCAGCGCCTGGCTCAGGGGCCACGGCCGGCTCCGGATCAAAAACTCCATCTCAAGATCAGTTAGATCAACAAACACAGGGGGTTACAGGATCCTCCAAGGGCTGGTCTAAGTGTATGAACTCAAGGTCATGGTCTGGATCAAAACCAGGTGGAAAAGCAGGATCAACCTCAATATCGTGATCAAACTCAAAGCTGTAGGCGGGATCCGGTGCAGCTGATGATGCCATATCAGGGTCGGCGTCGTGTGAGTGGTGCTGCATTCCCTGTATGTGCGAAGATGCGGATGTCAGAAACTCAAATGAGTCTGGGATAGGGGAATGGACACGAGTTTCCCCTACAGGAGCGTCCGCATGCAGTAGTCTAATACCAGCAGCAATAGGGCCCTGCCCTCGAATGGGTCCTCCTCCAGTAGATCGTTATCGTCGTCAGAGGCCTCGTTGGGGGGGGGGCATATCAACAACAGGATAAGCGGCAAGGGGGCAAATTCCCAACAAGATGGCCATCAGTAAGCTCTGCTACGACTTCAGGCAGCGCAAAAGGGCTGAAAGTCGTCATCGTCTGTGCCGGTAATATCGAAAATGTACTCCTCGTGCTTCGATGAAACTATGTCGTCTGATACTATAGCCATGGGATTCGTAGTGTCCATCTTTCTAGTACTTGATGAAAGCATGACGTTTGTAACACAAACACATATACGTATAATAATCAATCATATAATCATATAATCACATAAGTCACCAAGTAAGGTATCAGATAATTCTCCTAGTTTCACTAGCCAATTTCTCCCAGTCTTTAAGACTACTCTATCCTCCACCTCGACCTCTTAGATCGAGCCTCGGTCCCCTTGACCGAGCCTCAGCCTTCATGACTGAGCCTACTCTTCCTAGCCTCACTAGCCAACTACCTCGGTCACCTAGACCGAGCCTCGATCCTCCAGACCGAGCCTCAGCCCTCCAGGCTGAGCCTATAATAAATCAACATGCCCAACTACCTCGGTCACCTAGACCGAGCCTCGATCCTCCAGACCGAGCCTCAGCCCTCCAGGCTGAGCCTATAAATAATAAAATGTGCTCAACATTTGTTTGTAAAAAGTTTTGGATCTGGACTTAAGTGGTATGCAGTAAAATGTTTTCGTGAGAGCCCTAGTGATCATAGTCTAGACTCGAGAAAGAATCCTAGTTCGCTATGATCAGAGCTCTGATACCAAGCTGTCACACCCTGGCTTTGCGGAAGCGTGGTTAATTTGGTGTGACTTCTTAATACCATAGCTTAACCATAACAAAGCTATATGAAATAAAAACCATGCAAGATCATCCATTCGATTAAGTTTTGAAAACCAAATACAATAACATTGTTTTAACTGAAACATGTTCTAACGACATTATTCGACAAACATTGACATAACAGAACACAGTTTAAGGATTTGTGACTTGTCCAGGAAAGAGTCACAACTCCCCAAACCCAGATGACCTCATGACTAGTGCAGCGGAAAACGTTCCATACCGTGCCAGATCCGTTAATTTCCTGAAATACATGTAAGTTGAAAAATCAACAATAATGTTGAGCGAGTTCATGTGTAAGTGAGTAAGTAAACCTTTGTGAGTATAAAAATAGTCTTGGTATGTAGCAAATAAGGGAATTGAGATCACCAATGGTTTGCAAGGCCACTGATATATGTGAAGTGCAAATAGGGAGACTCAAACCTAGCAGATTTCGCCACGGCAATAGTATGTGGACAAAGTCACCCCAAGGTCCGTTTCTAGTTTGGCCTGGGGCTGGGCTCGCTACACCCAGATAGATCTACCGCTCCTGTCCCTCGGTCCCGACATGAGGACTAATGGCCTCATATTGCTCCTACCCACTCACATGATCTGAGTAATAAACCTCCTTACGCTAACCATACCGTGTATAAAGTACTCGTAATCATAGTAACATGTATTTCACCCCCGCAGTTAAGAAAACTGAAAACAGTTAGAGAAAAGGGGGACATGAACTCACAGTCGGTGCGTCTCTACCAAGTACTCCAAATCAGGCAGCTGTGCGACGACCTACAAGTGCTAATTCTATTAGACGGACGACCGTGCTTTAGCTTTATAGTTTAAGTTTTTTGGGAAATAGTTAGACAACTATTTCGTGTTTACGTTCTGTATATACTTGGTAGTTAATCTCCTTCCCAAGGATGGGGGATTCAATACATGTGCGTTCAAATTAAATCATTAAGTCTCACTTAATATATATACATTTCCAATTCCAAAATATAAGTATTTTTCTCAAAAATATTATATTTTCATTTCACATAATTTTTCTCCAATAATACGTTGTTAAAATACGCGTTCATAAATATTTCCGTAAGTGCGTAAGTTACGTTTTAACAATCGGGTGGTAATATACTTACCGGTGTAACTTATATATTTATGGTGAAAGCGTTCGTATTATTTTGGATTCGTTAACGTTCGTAAATATTATTTTTACTCTAAAAATAATATTTATGTATTTCACAAAATAATCATAAACAGTGTGTGAAAAATATATATTTATCACGTTACATTTTGTGAAAATCCCACCTCCGAATATTTAGTAAATAAAGTCATGGCGAAATTTATGTTTCGAAAACATGTCAAAATAATTCTAACACTTGTAGTGTAAATAGTTCTAAGTGTTAGGTTTTTAGAAAAATTTCGCCAGAGTTTCCTCTGTAACTGGAGGTGGCCACGCTTTCAAGCGTATCATTTTCTTTAACAAATCAACTCAACAATTTTCTTTATTTGATCATAACAACTTTCATCACAACAACTAATCAACATATGTGTAAATTGCCAAAAATTACATGAACTTGCAGTTTTCCCAAAACTGTGGTGTAAATCCCCTTAAATTTAGTAGATCTTCATAACAGGTAATTTGATCTTGTAAAAACCTCGTTTTTAGAGAAAATCCATCCTTACAACTTCTCGTCAACTTTTACAAAAATAGTTATTTTACCGGATCTTTTCATTTCACAAGTGTTTACACACTTGTGGTTTATAAAAATCATGCGTGTTAGTGTAAAATCCGTCTTTAGAAAACATGGTTTCTTTGATACTTGGTTCTTTGAAAATACCGCTTGTAGATCCGTAGATCTACTAGTTTAGAACTCCATTTTGTGAGAAAAATTGTTTTTACACAGGTTCATGGTTATAAGTAGTAGTGGTCTTCGTCTAACCACTTTTCACACTATAACATACACTAGGTCATGTTCCATGAACATGACTTAGCCGGGTTAGATGACGATCCGAGCTACTACTAGCATAAATCAACACTAAATAATCATAATAAAACAAGTCTTACAAGTTTTACACAAATATTCATCTATTAACCCCTTTTGTTTATATTATTTAGTAGACTTTTACCATGTCTTTTGTGTGTTCGTAGATTTTAACCGACAAAGTTCCTTTTAACCACTTTAAAATAGATCAAGAGTGTGTTTCAAGCAACTTACTACTAGCTCGAGGCTAGGGAAGAAACTAGTCGGAAAACGCGTGGATAAAAGCAATGGGGTGAGGTTCTTGACGATTCGTAAGCTCCACACTCCGTGATTCGCCTTGTTACACCTTGTAGTGAGCTTTGAATACTTGTATCAAAATCAAAATAAATGATGGGGGTGGCAAGGTGTTCGGCCGTAGCCTTGCAAGAGAGGAAGGAGTTTGTTTTGTGAGTGGGGATTAGTGGGAAATGATGGTGGTTATTTGTAGATCAAATTCTTTATCCAATGGGTAACATGTCTATATAAGTACAAACACTATCTTTGGTAATCTTCATATGGATTGCATGGGGAATACACAAAGTCCAAATAATATCTTGTGGTGTCTTGCCAACCGAAAATTCAGCCAAAGCAAAAGGGGTTTAGTGTAAGTTTTGAATGGTGGGAAGTGATGGGTTAAGGGTGTTAAGTGTAATAGTTAGGGAGGTGTATGTACTAACGTGATCTTTTACATAATTCCAAGGATAATTGCATAGGGACTTGGTGGATTCTTTTTGGCACATGGGGAAATCGAAAGCTTGAGAAAAGGGGCCATGTTATTTCGTCAATTTCATGATGGGGGTTCATAGTTGAATTTCAATCTCAAGTTAGGTGACTTAGTTAGTTTAATTAGGAGGTTAAAACTAGTTACTAGCGCGTAGTGTTTTGTAACGGGTGTTAGGGTGTCTGGGTACCCTAACTAGCTCGGAAAAGAAAAACAATTTCAATGTCAATATTTTTGTGTCCCGGGTTAAGTCCGGTTGTTTGGTTTGATAGTAATCCGTTAAAGCGTTACTAAAGCTTTAAAGTGTCGTTAATACTCTTTTTAGTGACACAACTCATTCCTGAAAAGTGTCTAGTGTTATTTTTCTCATGTTTTGGCACTTTATTAGTTAGCTAAAAGCTGAATTATTTTGTAAAGTGCTGAATTTTTGTACTTAGAGTACGTTTTAGGCACATCCAGTCATAGTGACTTATTCCTAGAGACGCAGTTCCACAACCCTTATATCCCTACACTCACTACTAGTGTAGCAAAACATTTCAGGCTCTTACAGGCCTTAGAGGCAGTGTTTGCCTGATGCTGGCTTTATCAGCATGTTCAATAGGTTATCCGTGTATTGTGCTACTGTGCTTTTTGTGCATCATGGTTGTCACTAGGTTTCAGCATGTAAATAGTGTAGTGACGAATAGTAAAGTATGATGCAAGTAAGTACATGTATCAGATATCAAGTAGCAGTTCATCAGCTAGTTCAGATAAGCACAGTAATTAAGCAGTAATTAATCATTTGTTAAGTCGTACGGATACCTGGTTTAGTGCGGGTTGTCACAACGCCCCTGTGTCGGGGATAGAAGCTTCTATAGCTTTGTCCTTTCTGCAGACAACTGGCCACGCCCCCGTGTCCGCTGGGCACGGGGCCGTGGTCAGCCTTCTGTTCTCTTGTTTTTGCTTGGGAGGATGCTGTCGAGGGGTCGGGCATGCCACGTTTATTCCTTTTCTTGTATTTATATTAGATTTGACTGCATATTTGTTCCTTTACGCTCATTTAATCATGAAAATACAAAAGGAAGAGAAAAGCACACTTTTTCCAACATTAGTACTAAAAAGGGTTAGTTTTATGCCTCATTTGATGTAATTTATATGTTGCATTTTACACACATCAAATACCCCCACACTTGAATCTTTGCTTGTCCTCAAGCAAAACTCTTTATAATGTGGCTTACACGCCCAAATTGAATGGGTAGAAGAGAAGTTTTGGGCTTGTCTTGAGTGTCGGGATTCCATGATCTTTATTAGGCTTTATTTTTATGCTATTTACAATCTTATTCGTTATGATTTATTTAGAACGTTTTATAAGAGAAACTACTTATTTGAGCATATCATGCCTCTTTAAAGTTCCATTTATATACAAGTTCACATACCTTACGGGAGATCACTCAACAGTCGGCCAAAGATGTATTTTTGTGAAACACTCGAGACCGGCATGGAACTTACTTCTACCATATGCTTGCCAAGCAATCAATCCTCTTCCTTTTTAACTATAAACCTTTGTAAATGTCAAGAGGACTTGGGGAAGGGTTTGGCTTGGGTTAAAGGTAGGTGGTTTTGGGTTAGTGGTTAGTAGAAAGGGCTAAAAGCGTAAAAAGCATCGGTCGTCGTAAAACTTTTTGTTTTTGTGACTTTTATTCAAACAAAACATTTTCAAACAAAGTTTATTTGAGGAACTTGTTTGTTTATTGCTAGACTTCATTTTTTTTGATAAGGAATGTCACATGAAAACCGAGCTTTTTACTAAAATAAAGGGTTTAAAAAATAAAAAGGTTTTGGTGGGTAAAAGGGTGTTTGTTTTGTGGGTTTAGAAACGAAAAGATTTAGGCTCAAAGGGGTTAACTAGGGGGATTTTGGGTAGGTGGTAAAAAAATGAAAAATAATGGTGTTGAAAAGAAAAGGGGGTAGTCCTAATGCCTCCATCATTTACTTACTTGGGTTTAAGTTGGTAAGGACCCAGAATGTGTCGTCATGGCAAGTTCTAGAGTCGTAAGAGACCAAGCGGCTATTCACACAAGAAACGAAAAATGAGCATTTAATTTAAAGATGTGTATTTGTGTGCTCAATAAAGGCTCAAATCTCACTTTTGTGGGAATGGGTTTATAATGTGATCAAGTATATATAATCAAATTTTAACTAGATTTGTCATGCCGTTTCATAATTTTCTTATGTTGGTTCTTTTTATCACGACGCTATCGGTTGTAAATTTGTAAAAATATAGCCTTTTTAGAACTTGTTATTCCCAAATTAAACCAAGACAAGTACAAAAATGAAAAGTTTTTGAAAAAAAATTGGGGTGATTAGCGGTTTCAATAGAGTTTTGTGTAAGGCTTGTTATTAGGACTTGCAAGATTCAAGGTTTTAGCATCCCCCCACACTTAAATTACACATTGTCCTCAATGTGTCCCGAAAATAAATTTTTAGATTGATTGAATGCGTAAAAAGGTGTTAAAAAACAAGGTTTTGTTGTTACCGGGCATTTGGACACGACCCCGTGCTGGGTGGGCACGGCCCCGTGGTCAGACCGCCAGTAACGAAAACTTACAGAAGGTGGACACGGGGGCGTGCCTGGTGAACACGACCCCGTGTTGGACAGAAATTTAACAAACAGCAGGTACTGGGCGGTGAACACGGGGGCGTGTTGGCTGGACACGGCCCCGTGTTGACAATCAGCAATCATTGAAAACAGGTTTCGGCCTTTAGTTCTGCTTTCCCGGCTTTTGTAACACTAAGATTTAGTGCTTCAAGTCTCGTAGGTACCTGTTTTACTTATAAATACAACACTAAACAAAATAACCAACATCCTACTTAACCATAAGTTCACCATTCACATCACAAACTAAAAAAAAAAAAAAGAAAAAAAAATCCAGGAAAATTAAAAGTGTTAAAAAAAGTAAATTGTTCAACAAGTGGCACGCAGGCCATGAAATTGTTTGTGAGAGATAAAGGGTTAACCTGTTACGTCCTTTAACCATGTTATGCCACCTCCAACACCTCCCGCTCAATCCATGTCGTCATCCTCGTCATCATCATCATCCCCTCCTTGGGCCGCCATGTACTCCCGGATGTTGCTGATATCATCCTGCATGTCGGAGATGTTTCTTTCTATAACTCCGACCGGGCGTACGTGTTGCTGACCATGTTGTAGGTGTTCCGGGTTCACATGAGATTTTCATGCAATAAATCATGTAAACTTTGAAAGTTAGGAAAACCACCTCCTTGAGAGGAGGATTGGCCCGGATCACCATAGTGCTGATACTGGTACTGGGGAGGAGGACGGATATGTGGAGCGTGTAGGACGAGAGCTTCTTGAGGGTTCCACACATGCCCATGAACCGTCTGAAATCTGACCATCCCGTCATTTGCTCCATTGATTAAATTCATGGAGCGACAAATGACAAGGTCCACTTTTCCCTACCACGGGCCCTTTTGAAAGGACCTCGGCATCCTTGGCACAAAATGTTTGAAGAGGCGGTAGATCCACCCTCCAAAAAGGATAGGGGTCGGGGGAGTGGCAAGTTGGTTCAAGTGCATGTTGCGAAGTTGCAGGTATGGAACTTCGAGGTTGATACGGTTGTGAATGCAATGGAGTACTATCAGATCGCGCAACCCTATAACACCACCACTGTCATGTCTCTGGCAAAGAGAGTAGCTGAGGACCCTATGGATGTAGCGGTAGAGAGGGTCCCTCAACAGTGTGCTCTTAGTTCGGCTAGGGTTATAGTGTCCCTCCCCAATCTGAGCCTAAGCAGCTTGGCGTTGATCTTCTGGAAGCTCGCGGAGACCACCAGTGTTCTCTTCCTCTCCAGCATCCTCTTCCGAATATAACCCGATGAGTGCCCCAAATTGTGCAATTGAAATTGAGTACATAACCCCTGCACAACGAAATTCTACCCTCATTGTCAAACGGATCTGCTCTTGTCTTGTCTTGAAAGCAAACGTGCTGTAAAAATCCATGTTATATTCGTGCACGGAGTGAAGCCGAGTGCAAAGAGCTGCTCGTAGTGGGCCAGTAACAAGATTGTTGAAGCGGTCTATTTGGTCTACTGCTTCTAGAGTATCCAAGCAAACTTGTCGGGGATTTTCTTCGGGCCTTGTTTTGAGAACCTCAAACCGCGCTTGAGCAGCCAACTCACTCGCGTTGAACCTGGTGAATTTCTTGGCCATCTGAAGAAAACACCAAACAAGTAGCACGAAACAGTAAAATTTTTGAAGAAAACTGAAAACAGTCAGCTGAACACGACCCCGTATTCAGCGGACACGCCCCATGTTCACCTGAAATCAACTGGACACGCCCCCGTGCTCGCTGAGCACGACCCCGTGCTCAGGTGTCTGTTTCCCAAAAATTATATTTTTCGACCCGGTCCCGAAAATTTGAAAATTTTTGGTCCAGTAGGGGAGGTTTTTCCTGAAAATGAAACCCCAAGTGCCATTTTTCCCAAAACAAACCGTTTACCCCTTCAATTTCATCTTTTTCGGTTCAAAAACAAGGGTTTGAGGTTTTTGTGAGAAATCGGGCAAATCTACAAACAATTCAAGTTGATTTACTTTCTATAACATGCATCTACACTAATGCTAACAGATCTAAGCAAAAATTTGAGGTTTGATTCGGTTTAAGTTGAAGAACCCTAGATTTTTCCCCAAATTTTTGATGTTATACTACATGCAAGTGATTAAACTAACTAATTATGATGATAGAATCATACCTTGACGTTGTCGGAAGTCGAAAAAACGTAGAAATCTGCAGAAATTTCTTGTGGAACCAGAGAGTTTGCGGGGAAACTGGTCGTGTGGAAGTGAAGAACTGACTAGAAAAAAGGGTTTTTATCCCGACAGTTACGCGAACACGGCCCCGTGGGCGGGCAAAACTAATTTTTTTTAAGTGCACGTGTGAATGCCCTGTTTCCCGAAGCTTGGTTTTAGAAATATTACCGATTTAGATGCTTTCCCAATGTTCTTAACTTACAAGATATGATGTTGATGCTTAAACCTTCGTTTTATTCTTTTGCTGCTTGAAGCGAGATTTCCTCCTCTTCATCCTCAATAAATCCTTGATAAAACTTTAGACGTTGGCCATTGACTTTAAATGGAATTCCATTCCGAGATTTAATCTCAATTGCACCGTGTGGGAAAATGTGGGTGATGGAAAAAGGTCCCGAACACCTAGACTTTAATTTACCAGAAAATAATCGAAGTCGTGAATTAAACAATAGAACTTGATCTCCTACCCGAAATTCATTAAGTTTAATGTGTTTATCATGTAAATTTTTCATTCTTTCCTTATAAATTTCGGAGTTGGAGTATGCGTGATTCCTTAACTCGTCTAATTCATTTAATTGACAAAATCGATTTTTACCAGCAATTTCTAAGTCAAAGTTTACGTTTTTAATTGCCCAGTAGGCTTTGTGTGCTATCTCTACCGGCAAATGACAACTTTTTCCATAGACAAGCTTATATGGGGTTGTACCTATTGTTGTTTTATATGCAGTTCGAAAAGCCCATAAAGCATCGTCTAATTTATTGGCACATTCTTTTTTATTTAACCCTACGGTTTTTTCAAGTATTCTTTTTAAACCTCGATTATTCACTTCGGCTTGTCCGTTTGTTTGAGGGTGATACTGTTGAGACCCGGTGATAGACCCCATACATTGTTAAATTTTTTTCAAGTTGATGGTTACAAAAATGGGTACCTCTATCACTTATTAATGCTTTTGGAGTTCCAAAACGAGAGAATAATCGTTTCAGGAATCTTACCACAACTCTTCCATCGTTTGTTGGAAGTGCTTCGGCCTCAGCCCATTTAGTAGACAAGTAATCCACTACCACAAGTATATATTTGTTTCCTTTTGACGGTGGGAAAGATCCCATAAAGTCGAGTCCCCACACATCAAAAATTTCACAAACAAGAATGCCATTTTGTGGCATTTCATTTTTGGAAGAAATATTACCTGATCTCTGGCAAGCGTCACATGTTTTGATAAGACTTTGGGCATCTTTGTAAATGGTTGGCCAATAAAATCCTGAATCAAATACCTTTCGTGCGGTACTAGCGGCACCATGATGTCCTCCGTATGGACTTTCATGACAATGGCGGAGAATTCTTCTTGCTTCACTACCATGTACGCATCGACGGATAAGTTGGTCAGCACACATTTTGAAAAGATAAGGATCTTCCCAAAAATAATGCTTTACATCAGCAAAGAATTTTTTTTCTTTGATGATGTGGCCATCCTTTTGTGACTATACCACTAGCTAAGTAGTTAGCATAGTCGGTGTACCATGGCTCTTCTCGGTACTCCACCATTTCTAGGGACTCCGTTGGGAACTTTTCATTGATTAGCTCATCCCTAGTTGCCTCCAAAGCTGGATCTTCCAAGCGGGAAAGATGATCTGCAGCGGTGTTTTCTGCTCCTCTTTTGTCTTTTATTTCAATGTCAAATTCTTGTAGGAGTAGAATCCATAGAATTAAACGCGGTTTAGCATCCTGTTTCTTAAAAAGATATCCAATGGCTGCATGGTCTGTATAAACTATTGTTTTAGAAAGAACAAGATAAGAACGAAATTTATCAAAAGCAAATACTACAACTAGTAATTCTTTTTCTGTTGTTGTGTAATTTTCTTGTGCATCATTAAGTGTTTTACTAGTGTAATATATTGGGTGAAAATGCTTATCTTTTCTTTGTCCTAAGACGGCTCCAACTGCAAAGTCACTTGCATCACACATGATTTCGAAAGGTAGTTTCCAATCAGGCGCTATCATGATAGGTGCATTGACTAACATTTCTTTTAGTGTTAGAAATGCTTGATTGCAATCCTTGTCAAAGATGAAAGGGGCATCTTTTTCAAGTAATTTTGTTAGAGGTCTTGAGATTTTAGAAAAGTCTTTGATAAATCGTCTATAAAATCCAGCATGCCCTAGGAAACTTCTGATAGCTCTAATGGAGGACGGGGGTGGTAATCGAGAAATAGTTTCTATTTTTGCTTTATCAACCTCCATTCCTTCGCTTGAGATTTTGTGACCGAGTACTATTCCCTCCGTTACCATGAAATGACATTTTTCCCTGTTAAGGGCGAGGTTAGTTTCCTCATATCGGGATAACATTCGTTCAAGGTTATCGAGGCATACGTCGTATGAATCTCCAAAGATAGAAAAGTCATCCATGAAGACTTCCATTGTCTTTTCTATCATATCATGGAAGATGGCCACCATGCAACGTTGGAAGGTTGCAGGGGGCATTGCATAGATCAAAAGGCATGCGTCGATAAGAAAAAGTTCCATAGGGACATGTGAATGTTGTCTTCTCGTGGTCTTCGGGTGCTATCGGTATTTGAAAGTAACCTGAAAAACCATCTAAGAAACAATAAAATTTGTGACCAGATAATCTTTCTAACATTTGATCAATAAAAGGTAAAGGAAAGTGATATTTCTTTGTTGCCTCATTTAATCGACGATAGTCTATACATACTCTCCATCCTGTGACGGTTCTTGATGGTATTAATTCATTTTTCTCATTCGTTACTACCGTCATACCTCCTTTCTTAGGAACTACTTAGACGGGACTTACCCAAGGACTATCAGAGATTGGGTAAATAAGTCTGGCGTCAAGTAATTTGATGACTTCATTTTTAATTACTTCTTGGACGTTTGGATTTACTCTACGTTGTGGTTGTATTACCGATTTATAGTCATCATTCATTAAAATTTTGTGCGTGCACATGGAAGGACGTATTCCTTTAATATCTACAAGCTTCCAAGCGATCGCGTTTTTTTGTTTTTTCAAAAGCGTGATTAATTTTTCTTTTTCTACACTAGTTAATTTTGACGAAATAATTACAGGTAATTTACCATCTTTGTCTAGAAAAGCATATTCCAAACCTTTTGGAAGTTCTTTGAGCTCAAGAGGTGGGTCTTTAGGAGACTCCTTATTTGGTCGCTCATTTTGATCAAGAACCAAGAAGGTTTGTTCTATGGCGACCTCTTCTTCAACAAAGTTGTCGATTTCTTCTCTTGTATCAGGTGGTTCATCTTCATCTTCAATTAGGGGGTCATTATTGCCGAATGGATATTTCATTGAACGCTCAAGATCGACACTTTTTTTAAATGCCCCTAATTGAATAGGTAGATTGTTGTACTTCCGATTTTTCAAAGCTTCGTGGGTCTTTACAAAAGGTCGTCCCAACACTAGTGGAGCAGCATCAAGGATGACAAAGTCGGTTGGGATTACCATTTGATTGGTTTGGACCAACACATCCTCAACTACCCCTATTGATTTTATTGTTTTCCGATTAGATAGAAAAATGGGTATTTGAAGTGGAGAAAAATCACCAATACTTAATTTTTTGAAAATGTAGTTTGGCATTATATTAACACAAAGATCTTTATCAATTGTAATATTACTAATAAAGGAGTTTTGAAAAAAACATGGAACCGGTGTAATGTTAATTTCAAATGGACCTTCTTTTATCAGCGTAGTTTGATCATTTGTTAACTTAATGCTTACCGTTTCGTCAATTTTAGTGTTAGTGTTTAACTCTTTTAAAAACTTTGCATGAGTGGGTACTTTGTAACACCTGTGTCACTTCAACCATCAGACAAATGCCAAACCAATGAAATATTGTATTTCATACTTGGGATTTGTTAAATATATGTGTATCATTTGCACATATCAACTCTAGTTCAATTTCAAGCTCTAAATCACTTTCTGGAAGGTTATACACGCACTGGTGCGTAAATATAACCAGTTTAATGCAACAAACACTCTGGAATAGTGAAATAGACTTAACATACCTTAAATAACCTTTACATAACTTAGAAATAAGTTTTGAAGGCTTTGGTATGGCAAAATCAAGTTAAATCGCTTACAGGGACTAAAGTTGACAAACTGCGAAAGTATGCCAATTTGAGCTGTAACAGACATTTCGGAACATGGCCATAAGTTAAACATACCATAAATATCCTTTACATAGCCTAGAAATAGGCTTTGAGGGGTTGGGTGTGCTAAAATAAACTTTTGGGACATTCAGGGACTAAAAGTGTCAAAAAGTGCACAAGTTTGCATTTTCGCGCATAACTTACGTTCTGAATACATCTGGACATCCAAAAATTTATGTAAGCATGACTATATTTTATTTTAGTGATCGCCTTAAGAAAAATCCATTCGTTGCGTCATTTGGTTCGTTTTTCGCGCTTATGCGCATTCCGTCGTAATTAAGCGAACATCGCGTTCGTACGACCAAACGAACCATCATCCGGCATATTTTTGAGTATGTTTTGAGTTCCCTATACTTTAACTACATTTTAGAGCCTTGAAATGAGGTTAACGGGGTTCAAACGCATCGAAAAAGGCCTTAAACACGTGCAGGGACCATTGCTGCCAAAATTGAAACTTTCTGATTCAGGATGAGTGCTAGCGTAGCGCGAGCCCATAGGGCTTATCCGTCGCGCTACGCGACTGACTATCTGGGAAGATTCAATGTTTCTAATTACAAGTTGCAACTAATTGATTCTTAACCACATGTTTTAAGTTGATGTGTCACTAAGTTAAGGAGCATATGTGGTTCCATAACATTCCGACAAGTGTACGCACGAGATTCGATCACGTTATTCAAGAAACGATCCTAACGGTTACCCGAAAACTATATATACCCCATGCCTTTCATTGTTTTAAGGCACTAGAATCTTATTAGTTGTGTTCTAAGTTGAAACCTTGTTTCATACCTGAACTATACTGATCTAGATTAGCATTCGGGGACCCTTCGTAAGTATTCTTTCGTTCTTTTCCTTATTTTTACTGCTTTTCGAGTCAGAAAGTCAAACTTTGTTTGACTTTCAGCGTTGACCAGTAATGGTCAATGCGAAGTTCGTTAGAACTTCGCAACGTGATTGTAATCACGATGGTCATAGTCCCTTGGGACTATGCCTACTGATTACCACGTTGTCTAGGGTCGTAGGGTAAGCGATCTAATAAATCGCTTATACTTCGAACCCGACCTAGTTTGGTCGATCATTAGGATCCGACCAAATACATTAGGTGACCATAGTGTAGGGAATAACCTTCCGAGGTTATACCTTATGGTCACGACGTTTAAGTAGTTGTATGATAGGTAGTTTATATGCCTTAGGTAAATTACCAGAATACCCTTTTCATACATAATTGGTAATTTAGCATATGTAACCTAAACTTTTATCACTTAACTAATTATGTAACATGTTTAGGCATACAATACTTGTCATAGGACTAGTTAGGCGGTCCGAACGCGTTTCACGCGAACGACGCGTTAAAGTAGCATAAGCTACCTAAACGGGTCGTAATGGGTCGAAAGCACTTAAGTTAAGTTTCATTTAGTATGTAGGCTTTGTTAAACCATATCATATGAGTTCCTACACTCATTTGGTTTACAAACCCTAATACTACCCAGTCTTCCGATTTAGGTCCGGTTGTTAACATAGTTACCTATATTAGGTGCCGTTTGATTCCGAGATCTCTAGCATTACTTGGTGGTTATCTTTAGACATCTGAGCAATATCAAGTGAGTACATAGACCCCTCTTTTACTGTTTTCCAAACTGTTTTGGGGTGAAACACATGTGCCTACTTGTTACTTTCATGCTTTCCTGTTTTCACATCATATACTGGTTATGTTCATTAGTACACTATTAGTACATTGATTTACATGACTTTTCTGCTTCGTATGTTAACTTAGCATACTTGGTACATCATTTTACATTACATTTCATGCTACGTGTGCCCATTGTGTGCATTACTTAGTACAACTGATTTCATCACATACTTACATTTTGACATTTGATCATACAAGTTATTACTTATCTTTTGACAAACTAAATGACTATCTATGGTTTTAAACACTGATTTCTCTAAAAACATAAAATAAATGGTTGAATTGTACTTATTTTGTTCACCAGACCGATTGTTAGTATGATATAGCGCTATAGGATTTGACACCCCATTCCTGTTGGCATGGAATGTCTGAAACCAATTTGTTGCTCCATCCAAATAGGGATTGCCTTTGTGGTATCCTTATAGTCTCAAAGGTGTATTTTGATGCACCAGGTCTGAATGAATTCTTAAATCACACTATTAAAGTATAGTTTGATATACTCTCATGTGTGGTATTGTTCAAAACCAACATATTTATTTTATTAATCATCCAAAGCATATTTTGATATGTTACTTACTAAACCAAAAACATAGTTTAATATGTTATTTATCACATCCAAAGCATATTTTGATATGTTACTTACTAAACCAAAAACATAGTTTAATATGCTACTTACAAATCCAAAGTATACTTTTTATATGCTACTATAAGGTTATTCGTTTAACTTTACATTACTTACCATACATAAACATTTCTTCAATTGTTAAACATAGACATTCTATATTGGTGGTTTGGTTTGATTAAGTGATTAAGTAACGATGCGTGTGTAATATGATACAAACATGGTGGATACGCCGCTGGTACTTCCTATATATAAGTGTTTGTATGGTATTACATGTCGTAGCGTTATTTGAATCATTTCAGTTTGATACATAGAACATTTTATACAAATAACATACTTTTCACAAGACATTGTTTTACAAACAACTTATCTTATACAAACTCATCTTAAATGGTTATTCATTTAACCATACATTATTTCACTTATTTATACATATCATCTGAACTTATTGTTTTTCAAATGATTTACAAGACAAAGCAAATTACAAGGTTCATGACTAAACATTTTCTCCAACATAAGTCATGAATTCTATTTTCACAAAACCTATGTATCTCACCGGCATTTTTATGCTGACGTACCTATTTTCACATGTGTTTTCAGGAGATGAAGCATAGGACTTATCAAGACATACTTAGGCGGACCTGTGCCTTAGTGACTTAAAACGAGACAAGACTAGTTAATTATGTTGTACTTCTTTGTTTATTAAGACATTGTAACACTTTTGATTAATAAAACGAAACTTCAATTGCCATGGATTTGAAACATTAATTCTGTTACAACACTCCTCGACATTTCCGCCACGTTTTGTATGTTCTACGTGGTCGGGGTGTGACATACTTGTCACACCCCGACCGCGTAAAACAACAAACTGCAGCGGAAACGTCGGGGAGTCGAGCAACAGAATTATTGTTTCACAACCATGGTATTTAAAGTTTTGTTTTATTTATTAACAAAAGGGGTTACATTGTCTTAGAACAAGAAAACAAAGAGTATATAACATAATTAAACTAATCTTGCTTCATTTTATGTCACTAAGGCCCAAGTCCGCCTACGTGTATTCTTGATCATTCCTATGCATAAGCTCCTGAAAACACATGTGAAAACAGGTACGTCAGCATAAAAATGCATGTGAGATACATACGTTTATTGATTTAGAATTCATGACTTGTATTTGAAAGGAATGTTTAATAAAAAGTTAGTCATGAATCTTATTAAAAGTGTTTTCTTTTGTAAAGCATATGAAAATCGATAAGAAATTGATGATATAAAAGAAAGATGTGTGGTTAAATAAATAACCAAGTAAAAATGAATTTGTATAAGATATGTTATTTGTAAAACAATGTTTTGTGAAGTTATGTTCTTTGTATAAAATGTAATATGTCTAAATTGAAATGGTTTAAATAACGCTACGATGTGTAATATCATAAAAACACTTATATATAGGAAGTACCAGCGGCGTATCCACCATGCTTTTATCATATTACACATGCCTCGTCATTTAAATCACTTACCCAAACAAACTACCAAAATGTCTTGTTTAAACTCATGTCAAAATGTTTATGTATAAACAATGTCAAATGTCATATGTAAATCATGTTCATGTATAATCAAATGTAATGTATAGTGAATAAAAGTATTTACTCAATCCTATAAGAAAGAAATGTACAAAACAATGTATTTGATAAATCATAATTTAAATCAAAAGTTATGTTTTGTAAAATTAATGCTTTATTGATACAAACATCTATGCGGTAATGTTAAAACGCATACATTCAAGCCTTGCGACTGTGGCGACAAACCCTTAAACAAATTAAAGGTTTATCTAAATTTATGAATATCGGATTCAGTCATTTCCTACTTCCAAACAAACCTAGGAAGCTAGAAATGGGAGTTGTCAATTCCTATGGTACCACTACTTACTATCGAGCGGCATGGCCAATGTTAATGAACGTACTTTTGTCCCGTTAAACAAACCAAATGTCATACCAAATGTAAGCATGTTATGTGAAGACAATTTACTAAGTATGCAAAAATGAACATACATAGCATGAATATGATGTAAATCAATGTGTACATATGCTGAAATGAACATATGAAACAAAATGTAATATATGAAATCAATGTGCTAGCATGTTAATAAAACATACATAGCAAAAACATGGAAGAAATCATGTACTATATGTGTACTAATGAACATAATAAGCATACGATATAAAAACATGAAAAAGCACGAAAGTAACAAGTAGGCATATGTGTTTCACCCCAAAATGTTTGAAAACAGTAAAAGAGGGGTCTATGTACTCACTTAAGATTGCTCAATAGTCTTTGAATAACAACCAAGCAATGCTAGAGAGATCACGGAATCAACCGGCACCTAATATAGGTAACTACGTTAATAAACCGGACCTAAATCGGAAAATAGGATAAAATGAGGTTTTGTAAACCAAATGAGTATGGGAACTCATGTAATAAGGTTTAACAAAGCCTACATTCTAAATCGGAACCTATCCTAAGTGCTTATGACCCATTACGATTCGTTTAGGTAGCTTACGCTACTTTAACGCGTCGTTTGCGTAAAACGCGTTCGGACCGCCTAACTAATCCTATGAAAAGTATTATATGCCTTAACATGTCTAATAATGTTTCCTAATCAGTTTAGATGTCAAAATTTAAGTTACATATGCTTAAAATGAATTTATGCGTAAAAAGGGCATTTTGGTCATTTTCCTAAGGCATATAAACTACCTATCATATAACTAACTAAACGTAGTGACCATAAGGTATAACCTCGGAAGGTTATTCCCTATATAACTATGGTTACAAAATTTATTTGGTCGGATCCGAATGATCGACCAAATGGGTCGGGTTCGAAAGTCTAAGCGGTTGTTTAGACCGCTTATCTTACGACCCTATATAAGCACTAAACTAAAAGTGACGAGTTAAACATGTTAAAACATGTTTAACAGAGTTAGAAAAAAAGTTTGATATCAAAACAAAGGGTTTTGATACCCAAGAATAGTTTAGTTGCAAAATACGCATAAACGCGTATTCTGACCGAAACTATGACTCGTCACTATGCCTAAATAACGTGGTAATCAGTAGGTATAGTCACAAATGACTATGACCATGGTGATTACGCTCACGTTGCGAAGTTCAAATGAACTTCGTGTTGACCATTGAGTGGTCAAAGCAGAAAGTCAAACACTGTTTGACTTTCGTGCTTAAAAAACGCGTAAAAGAATGAAAAAAACTTACAAGAGGTCCAAGCAAGTAAGTTTTGATTCAAATTACTCAGATATGGAGTATAAACCCCAACTTAGAGCAGATTGAATCAAAAGGTGTGAGCTTGGAATGAATTGAGAAGGGTATTTATAGATTTCTCAAAACCGTTAGGATTGTTCCTCGATTTTTGAGCTTTAATCTGAGCCTTACATGTGTACCCACTGTTTTATAATAGTATGGGTGCCAAAAACAAGCCCATAGATTGAAAGAAACCATGTGCAAAGCAAGGGAACATCTCGATTTTGCTGGAAACAACTTTTTGCAGACCTGATGGTCTGTTGCGCCCCGCATACGAGCCAGGGGTGGCTTACGCGGCCCGCGACCACTGTTCAGCTCAGAAACAGTTTGCTAAATTACAGAATCAGTCCCTGCACATGTTAAATGCCATTTTTGACACATTTAAGGCCCGTTAAGCCATTTTCAAGGCTCTATAATGATGCCAAAGTGTAGGGGACATGAAATATGCTTGAAAATATGTCGGATGTCGGTTCGTTTGGTCGTACGGTCACGATATTCGGTTAATTACGACGAAACACGAACGGACGCAAAAAACGATCCAAATTGCGCGAAGAATGGAATTTTATCATGTCAATCACTAAAATAAAATATTTTAATGATTACAAAAATTTTTGGGTGCCTGGATATGTTCAGAACGTAAGATATGCGCGTAAAGGCAAACTTATGTACTTTTTGACGCTTTTAGTCCCTGATTGATCAAAAAGTTTATTTTAGCATACCGAACCCCTTAAAGCCTATTTCTAAGCTATGTAAAGGATATTTATGGTATGTTTAACTTATGATCAAGTTCTGGAATGTCCGTTAGGGTACAAATCGGCATACTTTCGTAGTTTCTCTAAAATAGTCCCTGTGAGGGAATAAACTTGCTTTTGCCATACCAAACCCTCCAAAACTTATTTCTAAGTTATGTAAAGGTTATTTAAGGTGTGTTAAGCATATTTTGATGTTCCGGAGTGTTTGTCGCATTAAACTGATTACGTTTACGCATCAGTTTGCGTATAACTTTCCAGAAAGCGATATAGAGTTTGAAATTGAACAAAAATCAAAACGAGCAAAATGTCAAACATAAATAAACAAATATTGGGATCAAATCAATTTGTTTTATTAATAAAAGAATTATTCAGAGTATATACAATGATTACAAGCACATATGTCATAGTCTCCCCTACTTGTGGAAATTTCTTCCCGAAATTTATTTAGAGGAAACTTGTGAGAATAGATGTGGATATTTCGCCTTCATTTGATCTTCACGTTCCCAAGTAAATTCTGGTCCATGTTTAGATTCCCAGCGAACTTTGACAAGTGGAATGCGCTTGCGTTTGAGCCATTTGACTTCACGGTCCATGATT
The DNA here is from genome assembly GCA_030545235.1 of Helianthus tuberosus. Classification (NCBI taxonomy): domain Eukaryota; kingdom Viridiplantae; phylum Streptophyta; class Magnoliopsida; order Asterales; family Asteraceae; genus Helianthus; species Helianthus tuberosus. Next base: position 126,240,709 of record CM060408.1, read on the forward strand.
TCCACAGGCTTCTCAACGAAGTGCATCGTGTTGTCAACACGAATTTCATCAAATGGTATGTGGAGGTTCTCATTAGCTAAACACTTCTTGAGATTGGACTCGTGGAAGGTTGGATGAACATTTCCAAGTTCAGGAGGTAACTCAAGTCTGTAGGCTACTTTTCTGATTCTTTCGACGATCTTGAATGGTCCAACATATCTAGGTGCCAGTTTTCCTATCTTTCCAAATCTGATCACACCTTTCCAAGGTGAAACCTTGAGTAAAATGTGATCACCGACTTGAAATTCCAAGGGCTTGCGTCGTCGATCCGCGTAACTCTTTTGATGGCTTGTAGCTGTCTGAAGGTTATCGCGAACTTTCTTAACCTTTTTTGTTGTCTCTAGAATGAGGTCAGGTCCAGTAAGCTGAGACTCACCGATCTCATTCCAGCAGACTGGTGAACAACTTTTTCGACCATATAAATCCTCAAAAGGAGCCATGTTGATGCTGGAGTGATAAATATTGTTGTAGGAGAATTCAATCAACGGAAGATACGAATCCCTACTACCACCAAAATCGATCACACAAGCTCTAAGCATATCCTCCAAAGTCTAGATTGTTCTTTTAGATTAACCATCCGATTGCGGATGATAAGCTGTGCGCAAATTAAGTTGGGTTCCCATAGCAGATTGCATGGTTCTCCAAAAGCGAGATGAGAATCGAGCATCTCTGTCAGAAATAATGTTCCAAGGAACACCATGACGGGATACAATCTCATCCACATAGATTTTAGCAAGCTTGTCGGCAGATAGATCCTCACAGATTGGCAAGAAATGCGCTGATTTGGTAAAGCAATCAACAACTACCCAGATGGCGTCATGACCTTTCTTAGTGCGAGGAAGTTTGGTAACAAGATCCATAGCAATGTTTTCCCATTTCCAAACTGGAATCTCTGGTTGCTTCAATAATCCAGAGGGATGTTGATGTTCAGCCTTAACCTTAAGACAAGTAAGGCATTTTGATACGTATAAGGCAATGTCATTCTTCATACCAGGCCACCAATACTGGGTTTGAAGATCCTTATACATTTTATCTGAGCCAGGATGAATAGAATAACGAGACTTATGAGCTTCGTCCATTAGCAAGGTGCGAAGATTGTCTTAACTTGGGACCCATAAATGATCCATGAAATAATATGATCCATTGTCCTTCAGTTCAAGATCAGGCTTAATGTGATAGGGCAATTCCTTACCCATTAAGTCTTGTGAAACACAAGTATGCTGAGCCTGAGATATACGGGTTTGGAAATCAGATCGAACTTTGATACAGTGAAGCTTGACACGTTCCTTACGACTCAATGCGTCAGCCACGACATTTGCCTTACCAGGATAGTAGCGAATTTCACAGTCATAGTCGTTTGGAAGTTCAATCCAATGTCGTTGCCTCATGTTGAGTTCTTTCTGATTGAAGATGTGCTGAAGACTTTTGTGGTCAGTGAAAACCACACATTTTGTGTCACACCCCGACCGCGTAAAACAACAAATCGCGGCGGAAACATCGGGGCGTGTTGCAACAGAATTAATGTTTTATAACCATGGATATCAAAAAGTGCTTCGTTTTATTAAACATTGAATAATTACATCGTCTGGAAATCTAAATACACAAATTAAACATAGTCTATCATTGTTATTGAGTCACTAAGGCCTTGTCCAGTCCTATGTGAGCATGCATCTTATCAATCGATATCATTCAACAATACCTGAAACATATGTGAAAACGAGGTCAGCAAAGAAATGCTGGCGAGTACATAGGTTTTGTGAAAATAAGATTCATGACTTCTGTTTAAGAAAATGTTTAGTCATGAACCTTGTAATTTGCTTTGCCTTTGTAAATCATTTGAAAAATAATAAGTTCAGGTGATATGTATAATAAGAGAATAATGCATGATTAAATGAATAACCATGTAAAATGAGTTTGTATAAGATAAGTTGTTTGTAAATAAATGTCTTGTGAAAAGTATGTTACTTGTATAAAATGTTCTATGTCTCAAACTGAAATGATTCAAATAACGCTACAATATGTAATACCATACAAACACTTATATATAGGAAGTACCAGCGGCGTATCCACCATGCTTGTATCATATTACACACGCACCGTTACTCAAATCACTTACCCAAACCAAACCACCAAAGTAATGTTCATGCCCAATGTAAATCATGTAATATGTAACCAAAACCCAATCGTATATCGCTTTGAAACCAATCGTTTACCCAATCGTTAAAACATCGTGTGAAAACCAATCGTTTATCCAAATCGTTTAATTCGTTTTAGGTCGTGAAACTACTTATGTGGTCGTCTCGCTAACAACATTCAAACCTTCGTGACTCATCACTCGTCGCTTCTCGTTTTCGTCGCTTCTCGTTTTCGTCGCTTCTCGTTTTCGCATTAACAAACCCTTGCAAGAGGGTAAGTTAATACTTACAGATTCAGTCGCTACCCACCATACCCACACATAACCACGGGTGTAGTAAATAACGGGATTAGTCAGATCCTATGGTACCATAACCTAATACTGGTCGGCTTGATCATTGCTAATGAATGTCATTTGTTATGTAACTACAACCAACAAGTTTGTTCACTTTATCGAAATCGTTATTAGTTTTGTATAAATCGTCTTAATCGTTTTTGAAACCATCGTTATAACATCGAAAACATTTAGCACATATGAGTCACCCCAAAACAATTGAAAGCAGTAAAATAGGGGAATAATGTACTCGCCTGATAATGCTTGGAGGTCTTGAACAACAACCAAACAAAGCTAGAGGGAGCACGGAATCAGTCGGCAATCTAAGACTATATAAATAAACCGGACTTAAATCGGGAGATCGGATAGGATGAGGCTTGGTAAACCAAATGAGTGTTGGAACTCATATGATATGGTTTAACAAGACCTACATACTACATTGAGACTAACCTAAGTGCTTTCGACCCATCGCGACCCATTAAGGTAACTTATGCTACTTTAACGCGTCGTGCGCGTGAAACGCGTTCAGACCGTCTAACTAGTCCTATGACAAGTGTTATATGCCTAAACATGTTACATAATCAGTTATGTGACAAAAGTTTAGGTTACATATGCTTAATTACCAATTATACATGAAAAGGGTATTCTGGTAATTTACCTAAGGCATATAAACTACCTATCATACAACTACTTAAACGATGTGACCATAGGGTATAACCTCGGAAGGTTATTCCCTACCTATTATGGTCACCTAATGTATTTGGTCGGATCCTAATGATCGACCAAATGGGTCGGGTTCGAGGTATAAGTGATTTATTAGATCGCTTACCCTACGACCCTAGACAACGTGGTAATCAGTAGGCATAGTCCCAAGGGACTATAACCAACGTGATTACACTCACGTTGCGAAGTTCAAACGAACTTCGCATTGACCATAACTGGTCAATGTAGAAAGTCAAACAAAGTTTGACTTTCAGACTCGAAAGACTCGAAAAGCAATAAAAGAACGAAAGAATACTTACCCAGGGTCCCCGAATGCTAATCCCGATTCAAGAATCTCAGGTATGAAACAATGGTTTCAACTTAGAGGTTCTCAAATCAGAATTCTAGTGATTTATGCAATGGGGTGGATGGGTATATATAGGATTCGGGTAACCGTTGAGATCGTTTCTTGGAAAAGGGGAAACGATCAAGGCCGTACATGTGTCGGAAAGTTGTGGTGACTAAAAATGGGTCTAAATGAGCTGAATGTGCAGTTGAGAATGTGTGGGTGAGGATCAAACAGCTGGAATCTGCTGACTGTTCGATATTATCTGTTCTGGGAGGCTGAAGCGGGCTGCCTAAGATTTAAGCTTGGCTGAGGCGGGCCGCCTAGCTCTTCAGATCAGAAAACAAGTTTCAGAAATGACAGTTTCAGCCCCTGCACGTGTTTAAGCCCATTTCTGGCACTTCTAAGGCCCGTAAAGCCAACTTTAAGGCCCTAAAATGATGCCTAAACATTGTGGACATGAAACATGCTAAAAAATATGCCGGGTGTTGGTTCGTTTGGTCGTACGAACGCGATGTTCGCTTAATTACGACGGAATGCGCATAAGCGCGAAAAACGATCCAAATGACGCAACGAATGGATTTTTGGCAAGCCAAACACTAAAGCATAATATAGTCATGCTTACATAAATTTTTGGATGTCCGGATGTATTCAGAACGTAAGTTATGCGCGAAAATGCAAACTTGTGCACTTTTTGACACTTTTAGTCCCTGAATGACACAAAAGTTTATTTTAGCATACCGAACACCTCAAAGCCTATTTCTAAGCTATGTGAAGGATATTTATGGTATGTTTAACTTATGGTCATGTTCCGGAATGTCTGTTACAGTTCAAATTGGCATACTTTCGCAGTTTGTCAACTTTAGTCCCTGTAAGCGATTTAACTTGATTTTGCCATACCAAAGCCTTCAAAACTTATTTCTAAGTTAAGTAAAGGTTATTTAAGGTATGTTAAGCCTATGTCACTATTCCGGAGTGTTTGTTGCATTAAACTGGTTATATTTACGCATCGGTGCGCGCATAACCTTCCAGAAAGCGATTTAGAGTTTGAAATTGAACAAGAATTGATATGTGCAAATGATACACATATTTTTACAAATCCCAAGTATGAAATATGATATTTCATTGGTTCGGTATTTGTTTGATGGCCGTGGAGGCACAGGTGTTACATTTTGTACCATACAAATAGTGTCTCCAGATTTTGAGAGCGAATACAACTGCACCTAACTCAAGATCATGAGTCGTGTAGTTCTTCTCGTGTATCTTCAATTGCCTTGATGCATAAGCTATGACTTTGTTCCTTTGCATGAGAACACAGCCAAGACCTAATTTGGATGCATCACAATACACGACAAAATCGTCGTTGCCCTCAGGTAAAGATAGAATAGGCGCATCACAAAGCTTTTGTTTCAAGGTCTGAAAAGCTTCTTCCTGTTTAGATCCCCATTCAAAGGGTTTGTTCTTCTGAGTTAGAGCAGTTAGAGGAACTGCAATCTTGGAGAAGTTTTCGATGAAGCAGCGGTAATAACCCGCGAGACCAAGAAATGAACAAACTTCAGTAGGAGTAGTAGGCGTATCCCAATCCTTAATCGCACTGATCTTGGTGGGATCTACATGAATACCTTGTTCGTTGATAATGTGTCCCAAAAATTGAACTTCCTTAAGCCAAAATTCACACTTGCATAATTTGGCAAAAAGTTGCTCTTTCTTTAGGAGTTCCATTGTAAGACGGAGATGTTGCTCATGATCGGCTCGCGTCTTAGAATAAATCAAGATGTCATCAATGAAAACGATGATGAACTTATCCATGTAAGGCTTCAAGACCATATTCATCAAGTCCATGAAAACAGCAGGAGCATTAGTAAAACCTAATGGCATAATTGTGAACTCATAATGCCCATATCTTGTGCGGAAAGCAGTTTTAGGAATATCTTCTTCAAGCACACGAAGTTGATGATACCCAGAACGTAGATCAATATTTGAGAAACAAGTAGCACCCTATAACTGATCAAAGAGATCATCAATGTGAGGTAGGGGATATCGATTCTTGATGGTAAGCTTGTTAAGCTCACGATAATCGATGCACATCCTAAACGATCCATCTTTCTTCTTAACAAAAAGAACGGGAGCACCCCAAGGTGAAAAGCTAGGACGGATAAAACCTTTGTCAGAGAGGTCCTGAAGCTGCTTAGATAACTCTTGCATCTCAGACGGTGCAAGACGATACGGAGACCTAGCGATAGGATTAGCACCAGGTACAAGATCAATACGAAACTCGACTTGGCGTGCTGGGGGTAAACCAGGTAATTCTTCAGGAAACACTTCAGGATAATCCCGAACAACAGGGATATCTTGAATAGACTTACCTTTGCCTTTATCCGCTACAACATGTGCCAAGAAGGCCACATAGTTCTTTCGCAGATACTTCTGAGCTTGAGTACAAGACATGAGTTTGAGACTACTAGTAGGTTTCTCACCACGAACCTCTAAGACCTTACTAGATGAAAGCGGCACACGAACAATCTTCTCAAAAAAATTTACCTCTGCGTGATACTTGGCTAACCAATCCATTCCCACTATGATGTCGAAGCTTCCAAGTTGCATAGGTGTGAGGTCGATAGGAAAAAGATGGTTATTAGGGTTCAATTGGCAGTTTCGAAGAACAGAATCAAGAACAATGGGTTCACCACTAGTTACCTCTACTGTCAAGGGCTTTCCTAGTTTCGTTCTAGACATGCAAAGCAAAGGCTCGAAAGATAATGACACAAAACTCTTATCGGCACCCGAATAAAAAAGAACAGAAGCAGGCTAATTATTAACAAAGAACGTACTGTTCACCACCTCGTTGTCTGCTCGCGCCTCGTTTGCGTTCATGTTAAAGACTCAACCACGAGCCTGCGCCTGATTTGTATTGGCTAACCTCGGACACTGGTTTTGATAGTGGGTCAAATCTCCACAATTGTAGCACGATCCAGGAGGATAGTGAGGTCGTGCAGCCTGAGCCTGTTGTTGAGCAGGCGGTTGAGCAGCTTGCTGTGCTGGGTTATGTGTGGCTTGATTAGGAGCAAAGCGGAAAACGTCGACAAGATGACCCGATTTTCCACAGTTAGCACAGAAACGACACTGAACTTGTGGTTGACGGTGACTATTGCATCTGTTGCACAACGGTGCATTCCCCGCATACTGTTTCTTTGCTGGTGGTTGTGCGGCTGGTTAGGGGTTGCCTGATTGGCTTGAGCAGTAACAGCGAAGTTTTGGGAAGCCTTGCGCTTCCTAGAATTCTTCAAGGATCCAGCTTTCTTACCCTTCTTGCTCTCACTCTTATCAGACGATTGTTTCTTATCCTTGTCACTTTTCCTATGAAGCTTACCCTTTTTAATTTGCGACTCAGTCAAAGTCGCAGCTAACTTGATTGCCTGACGAACTGTAGTAGGGTTGCTACCAGTGACGATGTCTTGCACGGGGTCAGGTAAACCATCAATATACCTCTCGATGGCTTTCTCGAGTGGGGTAACCATTGTAGGACAAAGCAAACTCAACTCCTCATACCTGTCGGTATAAGCCCGATGTTCACCACTATCCTGTTTCAAGTCATCGAACTCCCTTTCCAACGCCCTCTGTTCGTGACGAGGACATAATTCCCTCATCATAAGAGCCCTAAGCTCTTCCCAGGTTTGTGCTAGAGCAACATTAGCACCACGGTCTCTCATGACTCCATTCCACCAAGTAAGAGCCCTTTTTTGAAACACACTAGAAGCGAACTCGACTTTGCGATTATCAGGACACTGTACATGAAGAAAGGTACTCTCAATGCTCTCAAACCACTGTAGGAGCCCAGTTGCTCCCTCAGAACCACTAAACTTGAGCGGTTTAGCTAAATTGAAACTTTTAAAGTTGCATGGAGCATTATGGTTATTGTTGGCTTGGTTAACTAGAGCAATAATGTTTGGGAGTGCAGTAGCCATTTGCTGCCAGTTCAGCACTAGGTATCTGATTATCGCGTTGAAGAGGCATTCTAAAAGAGGAAACATGAGAGAAAACGAGTGAGATGATTAGATGGAAAATGAGATGATACAAATATCGACAAAAGGCATGGATCGTGGTCATTTGTTTGTACAAAGCAAACAAACGACACACAATGACTAATCAAAGTAAATTGGTCAAAAATAATGTATCGCGGAGACATGCTTTAACCTATAAGTGGACACTCACCCCAAGAGTTCCCAGGTAAGAGTGACTGGTCCGATTATGTGGATTTGTACGAACACTCTATCCTAGAGAGAAAACTCGAGGTACAGGCACCCACCTTCCAGATTGCACGTGTTCACACTATTTAGACCCAAACTTTGACGAGATTTTGAAAACTTAGAGGGTTAAAAACCTTATTGTGACACCTGGGTCACTGCGACCAGCAAACAAATACCAAATCAATGAAATATTGTGTTTCATACTTGGAATTTGTATAAATATGTGTATCATTTGCACATATCAATTCTTGTTCAATTTCGGGCTTTAAATCGCTTATACGCGATCTGATGCGAACACATAACCAGTTTAATGAAACGAACACTCCGGAATAGTGAAATATGCTTAACATACCTTAAATAACCTTTACATAACTTAGAAATAAGTTTTGGATGGTTTGGTATGCCGAAATCAAGTTAATTCGCTTACAGGGACTAAATTTGACAAACTGTGAAAGTATGCCAATTTGAACTGTAACAGACCTTCCGGAACATGACCATAAGTTAAAAATACCCTAAATATCCTTTACATATCTTAGAAATAGGCTTTGAGGGGTTCGGTGTGCTAAAATAAACTTTTGGGTCATTCAGGGACTAAAAGCGTCAAAAAGTGCACAAGTTTGCACTTTCGCGCATAACTTACGTTCTGAATACATCCGGACATCCAAAAATTTATGTAAGCACTAAAATATTATATTTTAGTGTTTAGCATAAGAAAAATCCATTCTTCGCGCAATTTGGATCGTTTTTCGCGCTTGTGCGCATTCCGTCGTAATTAAGCGAACATCGCGATTGTACGGCCAAACGAACCGACATCCGAGATATTTTTGAGCACATTTTAAGTTCCCTATACTTTAACTTCATTTTTGAGCTTTGAAATGGGGTTAACAGGCCTTAAACGTGTCAGAAATGGCTCAAATGCATGACAGGGACCAAAACTGCCATTCTGCCAAACTTGATGGCTTGCGCACCGTAAGCCATGACCCTTACGGTGCGTAAGCAGTGCCTAGATAGTAGAATGTCAAAAACATTGGATCTGGTCCATTCTCCTTGTGCACATGGTATTGGGCAATACTAGGGGCTCACATGGTTTTCTAAAACCAGGGTCTTGAGGTGTATGGCCAAGATCAGAGCACGGTTTTCAAGAAACGATCTTAACGGTTTCACGAAAACTATAAATACCCCCTCAAGTCTTGAGCAAAACCCACTTGATCTTCTTGAGAGTTCTCTAAGTGGTTGTGATATTTAACTTCCTACCTGAGAATACATGAGAAATCAAAGCTTTCGGGGACCCTTTGTAAGTGTTCTTTCGTTCTTTTCTTTCTTTTAGCGTTAAAGTCAAAATTTGTTTGACTTTTCCGCATTGACCAGTTTATGGTCAATGCGAAGTTTGTTTGAACTTCGCAACGTGAGCATAATCACGATGGTTATAGTCCCTTGTGACTATGCCTACTGATTACCACGTTGTCTAGGGTCGTAAGGGTAAGCGATCTAATAAATTGCTTATACCTTCGAACCCTACCCATTTGGTCGATCATTAGGATCCGACCAAATACATTAGGTGACCATAGTAGGTAGGGAATAACCTTCCGAGGTTATACCTTATGGTCACGACGTTTAAGTAGTTGTATGATAGGTAGTTTATATGCCTTAGGTAAATTACCAAAATACCCCTTTGATGCCAAAATTCATTTTAAGCATATGTAACATAACTTTTGACATATAAACTGATTTGATAACAAAATGTTAAGGCATATTTTACTTGTCATAGGACTAGTTAGGCGGTTCGAACGCGTTTCACGCGAACGACGCGTTAAAGTAGCATAAGCTACCTAAACGGGTCGTAATGGGTCGAAAGCACTTAGGTTAGGTTTCATTTAGTATGTAGGCTTTGTTAAACCATATTACATGAGTTCCCATACTCATTTGGTTTACGAACCTTCATTCTATCCGATCCTCCAATTTAGGTCCGGTTTATTAACATAGTTACCTATATTAGGTGCCGGTTGATATCCGAGATCTCTAGCATTGTTTGGTTGTCACTCAAGGACTACTGAGAAATCTCAAGTGAGTACATAGACCCCTCTTTTACTGTTTTTCAAACTGTTTTGGGGTGAAACACTTGTGCCTACTTGTTACTTTCATGCTTTCCTGTTTTCACATCATATACTTGCTATGTTCATTAGTACATTTATAGTACATGATTTCAATACATTTTATGCTATGTATGCCCATTGTGTGCATACTTAGTACATTATTTCACATACATTTTATGCTATGTATGCCCATTGTGTGCATACTTAGTACATTGTTTCACATTACATTTTATGCTATGTATGCCCATTGTGTGCGTACTTAGTACACTGTTTTACATTACATTTCATGCTATGTATGCCCATTGTGTGCATACTTAGTACATTGTTTCACTTTACATTTCATGCTATGTATGCCCATTGTGTGCATACTTAGTACATTGTTTTACATTACATTTCATGCTATGTATGTCCATTGTGTGCATACTTAGTACATTGATTTACATTACATCTTGTTGCATGTGCTCATCCATCATATGAACACATTATATTACATTTGAACCGTTTGTAACTATTTGACTATGTGAACCGTTTGTAACCGTCGAACCGTGTGAACCGTTTGTAACTGTTGAACCGTTTGTATCCATTGACATGATTTATATTTGACAATAGACAATTGACTATACATAAACATTACATCTTGGTGGTTGTTTGGGTAAGTGATTTAAGTAACAAGGCATGTGTAATATGATACAAGCATGGTGGATACGCCGCTGGTACTTCCTATATATAAGTGTTTGTATGGTATTACATATCGTAGCGTTATTTAAACCATTTCAGTTAGACATATTATATCTACGATACATCTTTACATAAACATCGTTTTACAAAGAACTTAACTTATACAAACTCATTTCACATGGTTATTCACTTAACCATGCACAATCCTTTTATACATATATATATCATTTGGTTTATTCATTGCTTTTCAAACGATTTATGAAAGCAAACACTCAACAAGATTCATGGCTACTTTTTATCAAAAAGTTTCTTTAAACTCAAGTCATGAATCCTATTTTCACAAAACCTATGTATCTCACAGGCATTTTTATGCTGACGTACCTATTTTCACATGTGTTTTTTTCAGGAGCTGTTGCATAAGATGATCAAGATACACATAGGCAGACTTGGACTTTAGTGACATTAAAAGATGCAAGACTAGTTAATTATGTTGTACTTCTTTGTTTGTTAAGACATTGTAACACTTTTAATCAATAAAACAATATTTCAATTTCCATGTGTTATGAAACAATGATTCTGCTACAACACTCCCCGACGTTTCCGCCACGTTTGGTTATCCTACGTGGTCGGGGTGTGACAGAAAAGTTGGTATCAGAGCTCATGGTTATAGGGAATTAGGTTATTAGTAATGCTTTGACCTAGTCTATAACCTTCCTAGGACCCTAACACAAGTTATCTTGTGTTTAGTTTTAAAACAATACCGTCACTTGTCCTTAAGTGACAACCACAATAAGAACACAAATTTCAATCCTGCTTTGAAAACTAATCATCTGTTCTAGGATGATTGATTGTAAGGTTTTGAACCTTCAAAGTTTTCAAAATCTCGTCAAAGTTGGGTCTAAATAATGTGAACACGTGCAAAATGGAAGAGTGGGTGCCTATACCCTGGGTCTTCTGTCTAAGGCTAGAGTGTTCGTATAAATCCGCAGTATCGGACCAGTCACTCTTACCTGGGAACTCTTGGAGTGAGTGTCCACTTATAGGCGAGCATGTCTTCGCGATACATTATATTGAACCGCTTACTTTGATTAGTCACTGTCTCATTTGTTTGCCTTTGGTAACAAACAAATGGTCACAATTTTCATGCGTTGTCATTTTCTTTTGACTATCTTTCGCTTGTTTCCTCCTATGCCTTTTGTTATCTTCAAGATGCCTCATCATCGCAACAACACTCAAATGTCCGAACCGGGTGCTACAATTGTCCATCAATTAGGTGTCGTACTACCAGAAGGCCATTGATTTAGCTATCACCATAACTCGCCTCAGGGATGAAGCCTTATAAGGGAACTGCTCCTTGGTGCAATCAATGCCACTGTCATCATCCGAACCAAATACCCTGTCTCAAATGTACCCACGGTGGACGATGGAGACATTGGGTTAACATGTGCCACTTTGCAATCCAAAGCAAAGCTGTTACAAATCCTGCTGCTGCTCAACCTTCAATTTCTGCTTCATATGTCGCCTTGGCATATCTAGCACCTCAACCTCATGAACTTTCTATCATATGTATCGACTTAAGCACGCCTAGTGCAAGGTGTCGGAACACCTCTCGTTACACAAATTCCAAAATCCATGTAGGATCTTTCTATCCTCATAATTAGATCCTTGCGGATGAGTATCATTCATCGGAGTCCTTAATTGAATTCTTTGCATGATTCAATACGTACATCACGATTCAATAAGGACAAAGCCGAATTCCTATTAAGATTTTCCTATCTTCATAGATAGATTCTTGAAATGATTAATGTGCCAAATGAAATCCACGAATTTGATTCCTGGTGTGCTTTAAGTATCCGCATCCAAAGATAACAAGTTAAAGGTCAAAATAAACAACTATGTGATTATGTGTTCCCTTTTATGTTTTTGGTGTAATCTAAGTTTTTGTTTTCTAAAATCCTTAAATGGACTTCTACGTTGTAGTTAAGTCCCTTGGGTTATAAAGTACTACTCCATAATTAGACCCCTTGAGTGGTCTAGTTAAACTGATTGATCCAAAAATCTGGTTAGGAATATTATGTGATGATATAGCTGAAAGGACTCCTTGGTGGCCTAATTAAGAAGATCCTCTGTCGATCTAATTAAAAGGACCCTATGGTAGTCTAGTCACCCTCATCACAGGTTTGATATCCTTCCCCAAAATATTACAAAACAAACTGTGCGGACTGTGCAAGGAATTACGTAATTATGGATGCATACATAATTATGGAATTTAGTGCACAAGAATCACAGCAAGTTCTGTCATGTATCTAGAGTTAACCCAATTCATTTCCAACTCTGATGAAGCAACCATTGAAAATGACTCCGTTAGTTCATTTTCGTTTATGAAGATTACCCGTTGAGGAAATGAATATCCGTTGTTAAATCCTTCATTTCCGTACCTGAGGAAGCAACCGTTGAAAATGACTCCGTTAGTTCATTTTCGTTTCTGAAGATTACCCGTTGAGGAAATGAATATCCGTTGTTAAATCCTTCATTTCCGTACCTGATGAAGCAACCGTTGAAAATGACTCTGTTAGTTCATTTTCGTTTCTGAAGATTACCCGTTGAGGAAATGAATATCCGTTGTTAAATCCTTCATTTCCGTACCTAAGGAAGCAACCGTTGAAAATGACTCCGTTAGTTCATTTTCGTTTCTGAAGATTATCCGTTGAGGAAATGAATATCCGTTGTTAAATCCTTCATTTCCGTACCTGAGGAAGCAACCGTTGAAAATGACTCTGTTAGTTCATTTTCGTTTCTGAAGATTATCCGTTGAGGGAAAAGAATATCCGTTTAGTTAACTCCTTCATTTTCCATTTCCGAAGAACCCATTGAGGAAAATGACTCCGTTTGATCATCTTCGCTTTTGAGGAATATCCGTTGAGGAAAATGACAGGATTATGCCTTGCGTATCACTGATGATCATTTAACACAAAGTCTCAGACAGACTCCTACGAATAAATTTCGGGATGACATTTCCTAAAGTAGGGGAGACTGTGACACCTGGGTCACTGCGACCATCAAACAAATACCAAATCAATGAAATATTGTGTTTCATACTTGGAATTTGTATAAGTATGTGTATCATTTGCACATATCAATTCTTGTTCAATTTCGGGCTTTAAATCGCTTCTAGAAGGTTATACGCGATCTGATGCGAAAACATAACCAGTTTAATGAAACGAACACTCTGGAATAGTTAAATAGGCTTAACATACCTTAAATAACCTTTACATAACTTAGAAATAAGTTTTGGATGGTTTGGTATGCCGAAATCAAGTTAATTCGCTTACAGGGACTAAATTTGACAAACTACGAAAGTATGCCAATTTGAACTGTAACAGACCTTCCGGAACATGACCATAAGTTAAACATACCATAAATATCCTTTACATATCTTAGAAATAGGCTTTGAGGGGTTCGGTGTGCTAAAATAAACTTTTGGGTCATTCAGGGACTAAAAGCGTCAAAAAGTGCACAAGTTTGCACTTTCGCGCATAACTTACGTTCTGAATACATCCGGACATCCAAAAATTTATGTAAGCACTAAAATATTTTATTTTAGTGTTTAGCATAAGAACAATCCATTCGTCGCGCAATTTGGATCGTTTTTCGCGCTTGTGCGCATTCCGTCGTAATTAAGCGAACATCGCGATTGTACGGCCAAACGAACCGACATCCGAGATATTTTTGAGCACATTTTAAGTTCCCTATACTTTAACTTCATTTTAGAGCTTTGAAATGGGGTTAAGGGGCCTTAAACGTGTCAGAAATGGCTCAAATGCATGACAGGGACCAAAACTGCCATTCTGCCAAACTTGATGGCTTGCGCACCGTAAGCCATGACCCTTACGGTGCGTAAGCAGTGCCCAGATAGCAGAATTTCAGAAACATTGGATCTGGTCCATTCTCCTTGTGCACACGGTATTGGGCAATACTAGGGGCTCACATGGTTTTCTAAAACCAGGGTCTTGAGGTGTATGGCCAAGATCAAAGCACGGTTTTCAAGAAACGATCTTAACGGTTTCACGAAAACTAAAAATACCCCCTCAAGTCTTGAGAAAAACCCACTTGATCTTCTTGAGAGTTCTCTAAGTGGTTGTGATATTTCACTTCCTACCTGAGAATACTTGAGAAATCAAAGCTTTCGGGGACCCTTTGTAAGTGTTCTTTCGTTCTTTTCTTTCTTTTAGCGTTAAAGTCAAACTTTGTTTGAATTTTACGCATTGACCAGTTTATGGTCAATGCGAAGTTCGTTTGAACTTCGCAACGTGAGCGTAATCACGATGGTTATAGTCCCTTGTGACTATGCCTACTGATTACCACGTTGTCTAGGGTCGTAAGGGTAAGCGATCTAATAAATCGCTTATACATTCGAACCCGACCCATTTGGTCGATCATTAGGATCCGACCAAATACATTAGGTGACCATAGTAGGTAGGGAATAACCTTCCGAGGTTATACCTTATGGTCACGACGTTTAAGTAGTTGTATGATAGGTAGTTTATATGCCTTAGGTAAATTACCAAAATACCCCTTTGATGCCAAAATTCATTTTAAGCATATGTAACATAAATTTTGACGTATAAACTGATTTGATAACAATATTAGACTTGTTAAGGCATATTTTACTTGTCATAGGACTAGTTAGGCGGTCCGAACACGTTTCACGCGAACGACGCGTTAAAGTAGCATAAGCTACCTAAACGGGTCGTAATGGGTCGAAAGCACTTAGGTTAGGTTTCATTTAGTATGTAGGCTTTGTTAAACCATATTACATGAGTTCCCATACTCATTTGGTTTACGGACCTTCATTCTATCCGATCCTCCAATTTAGGTCCGGTTTATTTACATAGTTACCTATATTAGGTGCCGTTTGATATCCGAGATCTCTAGCATTGTTTGGTTGTCACTCAAGGACTACTGAGAAATCTCAAGTGAGTACATAGACCCCTCTTTTACTGTTTTTCAAACTGTTTTGGGGTGAAACACATGTGCCTACTTGTTACTTTCATGCTTTCCTGTTTTCACATCATATACTTGCTATGTTCATTAGTACATTTATAGTACATGATTTCAATACATTTTATGCTATGTATGCCCATTGTGTGCATACTTAGTACATTGTTTCACATACATTTTATGCTATGTATGCCCATTGTGTGCATACTTAGTACATTGTTTCACTTTACATTTCATGCTATGTATGCCCATTGTGTGCATACTTAGTACATTGTTTTACATTACATTTCCTGCTATGTATGTCCATTGTGTGCATACTTAGTACATTGATTTACATTACATCTTGTTGCATGTGCTCATCCAGCATATGAACACATTATATTACATTTTGAACCGTTTGTAACTATTTGATTTGACTATGTGAACCGTTTGTAACCGTCGAACCGTGTGAACCGTTTGTAACTGTTGAACCGTTTGTATCCATTGACATGATTTATATTTGACAATAGACAATTGACTATACATAAACATTACATCTTGGTGGTTGTTTGGGTAAGTGATTTAAGTAACAAGGCATGTGTAATATGATACAAGCATGGTGGATACGCCGCTGGTACTTCCTATATATAAGTGTTTGTATGGTATTACATATCGTAGCGTTATTTAAACCATTTCAGTTAGACATATTATATCTACAATACATCTTTACATAAACATCGTTTTACAAAGAACTTAACTTATACAAACTCATTTCACATGGTTATTCACTTAACCATGCACAATCCTTTTATACATATATATATCATTTGGTTTATTCATTGCTTTTCAAACGATTTATGAAAGCAAACACTCAACAAGATTCATGGCTACTTTTTATCAAACAGTTTCTTTAAACTCAAGTCATGAATCCTATTTTCACAAAACCTATGTATCTCACAGGCATTTTTATGCTGACATACCTATTTTCACATGTGTTTTTTCAGGAGCTGTTGCATAAGATGATCAAGATACACATAGGCAGACTTGGACTTTAGTGACATTAAAAGATGCAAGACTAGTTAATTATGTTGTACTTCTTTGTTTGTTAAGACATTGTAACACTTTTAATCAATAAAACAATATTTCAATTTCCATGTGTTATGAAACAATGATTCTGTTACAACACTCCCCGACGTTTCCGCCACGTTTGGTTGTCCTACATGGTCGGGGTGTGACACTTATAACACCTAAGGATAGGTGACGGTAATGTTTTAAGATCTAAACACAAGACAACTTGTGTTAGGGTCCTAGACAAGTTATAGTCTAAGTCAAAGCATTACTAATAACCAAATTCCCTATAACCATTGGCTCTGATACCAACTCTTCTGTCACACCCCGACCGCGTAAAACAACAAACCGCGGCGGAAACGTCGGGGAGTCGAGCAACAGAATTATTGTTTCACAACCATGGTATTTAAAGTTTTGTTTTATTTATTAACAAAAGGGGTTACATTGTCTTAGAACAAGAAAACAAAGAGTACATAACATAATTAAACTAATCTTGCTTCATTTTATGTCACTAAGGCCCAAGTCCGCCTAAGTGTATTCTTGATCATTCCTATGCATCAGCTCCTAAAAACACAAGTGAAAATAGGTACGTCAGCATAAAAATGCCTGTGAGATACATAGGTTTATTGATTTAGGATTCATGACTTGTATTTGAAAGGAATGTTTAACAAAAAGTTAGTCATGAATCTTATTAAAAGTGTTTTCTTTTGTAAAACATATGAAAATCGATAAGAAATTGATGATATCAAAGAAAGACATGTGGTTAAATAAATAACAAAGTAAAAATGAATTTGTATAAGATATGTTATTTGTAAAACAATGTTTTGTGAAGTTATGTTCTTTGTCTAAAATGTAATATGTCTAAATTGAAATGGTTTAAATAACGCTACGATGTGTAATATCATAAAAACACTTATATATAAGAAGTACCAGCGGCGTATCCACCATGCTTTTATCATATTACACACGCCTCGTCATTTAAATCACTTACCCAAACAAACCACCAAAATGTCTTGTTTAAACTCATGTCAAAATGTTTATGTGTAAACAATGTCAAATGCCAAATGTAAATCATGTTCATGTATAATCAAATGTAATGTATAGTGAATAAAAGCATTTACTCAATCCTATAAGAAAGAAATGTACAAAACAATGTATTTAATAAATCATAATTTAAATCAAAAGTTATGTTTTGTAAAATTAATGCTTTATTGATACAAACATCTATGCGATAATGTTAAAATGCATACATTCAAGCCTTGCGACTGTGGCAACAAACCCTTAAACAAATTAAAGGTTTATCTAAATTTATGAATATCGGATTCAGTCATTTCCTACTTCCAAACAAACCTAGGAAGCTAGAAATGGGAGTTGTCAATTCCTATGGTACCACTACTTACTACCGAGCGGCATGGCCAATGTTAATGAACGTACTTTTATCCCGTTAAACAAACCAAATATCATACCAAATGTAAGCATGTTATGTGAAGACAATGTACTAAGTATGCAAAAATGAACATACATAGCATGAATATGATGTAAATCAATGTGTACATATGCTGAAATGAACATATGACACAAAATGTAATATATGAAATCAATGTGCTAGCATGTTAATAAAACATACATAGCAAAAACATGGAAGAAATCATGTACTATATGTGTACTAATGAACATAATAAGCATATTGGGGCATGTCCTATATATGAACTAGTGTGGAACACATCCCCACTACTTGTACTTATTTGCGATTGTTTATAATAGAATCACCGGGGTAACCCTTTACCCAAAAAAAAAAAAACATAACAAGCATATCATATAAAAACATGAAAAAGCACGAAAGTAACAAGTAGGCACATGTGTTTCACCCCAAAATGTTTGAAAACAGTAAAAGAGGGGTCTATGTACTCACTTGATATTGCTCAATAGTCTTTGAATAACAACCATGCAATGCTAGAGAGATCACGGAATCAATCGTCACCTAATATAGGTAACTACGTTAATAAACCGGACCTAAATCAGAAGATCGGATAAAATGAGGTTTCGTAAACCAAATGAGTATGGGAACTCATGTAATAAGGTTTAACAAAGCCTACATTCTAAATCAGAACCTATCCTAAGTGCTTATGACCCTTTACGATTCGTTTAGGTAGCTTACACTACTTTAACGCGTCGTTTGCGTAAAACGCGTTCGGACTGCCTAACTAGTCCTATGACAAGTATTATATGCCTTAACA
Source organism: Helianthus tuberosus (assembly GCA_030545235.1). NCBI lineage: Eukaryota > Viridiplantae > Streptophyta > Magnoliopsida > Asterales > Asteraceae > Helianthus > Helianthus tuberosus. The sequence continues at coordinate 126,259,566 of CM060408.1, forward strand.
TGTTTAATAATGTTGCCTAATCAGTTTAGATGTCAAAATTTAAGTTACATATGCTTAAAATGAATTTATGCGTAAAAAGGGCATTTTGGTTATTTTCCTAAGGCATATAAACTACCTATCATACAACTAAATAAACGTAGTGACCATAAGGTATAACCTCGGAAGGATATTCCCTATACAACTATGGTCACAAAATGTGTTTGGTCGGATCCTAATGATCGACCAAGTGGGTCGGGTTCGAAAGTCTAAGCGGTTGTTTAGACCGCTTATCTTACGACCCTATATAAGCACTAAACTAAAAGTGACGAGTTAAACATGTTAAAACATGTTTAACGGAGTTAGAAAAAAAGTTTGATATCAAAACAAAGGGTTTTGATACCCAAGAATAGTTTGGTTGCAAAATACGCATAAACACGTATTTTGACCGAAACTATGACTCGTCACTATGCCTAAATAACGTGGTAATCAGTAGGTATAGTCACAAAGGACTATGACCATCGTGATTATGCTCACGTTGTGAAGTTCAAACGAACTTCGTGTTGACCATTGACTAGTCAAAGCAGAAAGTCAAACACTGTTTGACTTTCGTGCTTAAAAAACGCGTAAAAGAATGAAAGAAACTTACAATAGGTCCAAGCAAGGAAGTTTTGATTCAAATTACTCAGGTATGGAGTATAAACCCCAACTTAGAGCAGATTGAATCAAAAGGTGTGAGCTTGGAATGAATTGAGGTGGGTATTTATAGATTTCTCAAAACCGTTAGGATCATTCCTCGATTTTTGAGCTTTAATCTGAGCCTTACATGTGTACCCACTGTTTTATAATACTATGGGTGTCCAAAACAAGCCCATAGATGGAAAGAAACCATGTGCAAAGCAAGGGAACATTTGGATTTTGCTGGAAACAACTTTTTGCAGACCTGATGGTCTGTTGCGCCCCACGTACGAGCCAGGGCTTGCTTATGCGGCCCGCGACCGCTGTTCAGCTTAGAAACAGTTTGTTAATTAAAGAATCAGTCCCTACACATGTTAAATGCCATTTTTGACACATTTAAGGCCCGTTATGTCACACCCCTACCGCGTAAAACAACAAATCACGGCGGAATCGTCGGGGAGTGTTGTAACAGAATCATTGTTTCATAACACATGGTAATTTGAAGTTTTGTTTTATTGAATTAAAAGAGGTTACAATGTCTTAAAAACAAAAATTCATAACATGATTAACTAGTCTTGCATCTTTTGTTATCACTAAAGCCCAAGTGCGCCTAAGTGTATCTTGATCAATCCTATGCATCATCTCCTGAAAACACATGTGAAAATAGGTACGTCAGCATAAAAATGCCTGTGAGATACATAGGTTTTATTAAAATAGGATTCATGACTTGTAAGTTTAAAGAAAATGTTTGTCAAAAGTTAGTCATGAACCTTGTAAAATGTTTACTTTTGTAATTCATACAAATAATGATAAGACATCAGATGATGCAAAAGAAAGATGCACAGATAAATAAATGACCAAGTAAAATGAGTTTGCATAAAATTTGTTGATTGTAAAACAATGTTTCATGAAGATATGATATAAGTGTAAAATGTATTATGTCTAACTTGAAATGGTTTAAATAACACTACGATATGTAATACCATAAAAGCACTTATATATAGGAAGTACCAGCGGCGTATCCACCATGCTTTTATCATATTACACACGCCTCGTTACTTAAATCACTTACCCAAACAAACCACCAAAAATGTCATGTTTAAACCAATTGCCAAATGTTCATGTGTAAACCATGTCTATTGTCAAATGTAAATCATGTAATGTGTAAACAAATGTCATGTATGGTAAGTAAAAGAAGTGACTACTTAAACCATATGTAAAAATGCACAAAACAAAGAATTTGAATAAATCAAAAGTTATGTTTTGTAAAATCCATGCATGCTTTACTGATACAAACATTTATGCGGTAATGTTAAAATGCATACATTCAAGCCCTGCGACTGTGGCGACAAACCCTTAAACGACATTAAAGGTTTATCTAAACTATGTATATTGGATTCAGTCATTCCTTCTATCCAAACAAACCTAGGATTTTTGGAACGGGAGTTGTCAATTCCTATGTTACCATTACTTACTACCAAGCGGCGTGATCAATGTTAATGAATGTATTTTTGTCCCATTTAAACAAACCAAATGTCATACCAAAATGTAAGCATGTTTTATTAAAATAATGTACTAAGTATGCAAAATGAACATACCTAGCATGAATATGATGTAAAACAATGTACTATGTATACAATAAATGAAAATACATAGCATGAATGTGATGTAAAACAATGTACTAAGTATGCAATAAATGAACATACATAGCATGAATATGATGTAAAAACAATGTACTAAGTATGCAATAAATGAACATACATAGCATGAATATGATGTAAAAACAATGTACTAAGTATGCAATAAATGAACATACATAGTAAAAACACGGATAAAATCATGTACTATACGTGTACTAATGAACATAGCAAGTATGAGTTATGAAATCATGAAAAGCATGAAAGTAACAAGTAGCCACATGTGTTTCACCCCAAATGTTTGAAAAACAGTAAAAGAGGGGACTATGTACTCACTTAAGATTGCTCAATAGTCTTTGGATAACAACCAAGCAATGCAAGAAAGATCACGGAATCAAACGGCACCTAATATAAGTAACTACGTTAATAAACGGACCTAAATCGGAGGATCGGATAAAATAAGGTTCGTAAACCAAATGAGTATAGGAAATCATGTAATATGGTTTAACAAAGCCTATATTCTAAAACGAAACCTAACCTAAGTGCTTACGACCCATTACGACCTGCTTAGGTAGCTTACGCTACTTTAAAGCGTCGTTCGCGTAACACGCGTTCAGACCGCCTAACTAGTCCTATGACAAGTATTATATGCCTTAACATGTCTAATAATGTTGCCTAATCAGTTTAGATGTAAAAATTTAGGTTACATATGCTTAAAATGAATTTATGCGTAAAAAGGGCATTTTGGTCATTTTCCTAAGGCATATAAATTACTTATCATACAACTACTTAAACGAAGTGACCATAAGGTATAACCTCGGAAGGTTATTCCCTATACAACTACGGTCACAAAATGTGTTTGGTCGGATCCTAATGATTGACCAAACGGGTCGGGTTCGAAAGTCTAAGCGGTTGTCTAGACCGCTTATCTTACGACCCTATATAAGCACTAATCCTAAAGTGACGAGTTAAACATGTTAAAACATGTTTAACAAAGTTAGAAAACAAGTTTGATATCAAAACAAAGGGTTTTGATACCCAAGAATAGTTTGGTTGCAAAATACGCAAGAATACGGATTTTTACCGAAACTATGACTCGTCACTACGCCTAAATAACGTGGTAATCAGTAGGTATAGTCATAAAAGATTATGACCATCGTGATTACGCTCACGTTGCGAAGTTCAAACGAACTTCGTGTTGACCATTGACTGGTCAAAGCAGAAAGTCAAACACTGTTTGACTTTCACGCTTAAAAACGCATAAAAGAACGAAAGAAGCTTACAAGAGGTCCAAGCGATGGAGATTTGATCCAAAATTCTCAGGTATGAAGTGTATGAACTCCAACTTAGAGAATGAATTCAAATCAAGGTGAGTTTACAAATGAAATCATGGGGGGGTATATATAGTTTTTGGGTAACCGTTAAGATCATTCCTCGATAAACGAGCTTCGGTCTGAGCTGTACAAGTGCACCCCCTGATTTAGAATACCATGGGCACCCCTAAACAAGCCCATAGAATGCTTAAAACCATTTGCAAACATGGGGAACAGCTGGAACAAGCTGGAAATCAGTTTTGCTGATCTGGGCTGCTTACACACCCCGCGTAAGATGAAAGTCTATCTTACGCGCCCCGCGAGTGCTGGGTTTCCAGAAATGTCAGAAATGGTCCCTGCATGTCCAAAACTTGTTTTTCGATGCATTTTTGGCACGTTTAAGCCCTGTTAACCCCATTTCAAAGCTCTAAAATGAAGTTAAAGTATAGGGAACATGAAACATGCTCAAAAATATGCTGGATGTCGGTTCATTTGGTCGTACGATCACGTTATTCGGTTAATTACGATGAAACACGAACGGACGTGAAACACGAACGGACGTGAAAAACGATCAAAATTACGCGACGAATGGAATTTTATCATGCCAATAACTAAATAAAATATTTTAATGATTACACAAATTTTTGGGTGTCCTGATATATTCAGAACATAAGATATGCGCGAAAATGCAAACTTATGCACTTTTTGACGCTTTTAGTCCCTGTTGATCAAATAAGTTTATTTTTGCGCACCAAACACCTCAAAGCCTATTTCTAAGCTATGTAAAGGATATTTAGGGCATGTTTAACTTATGATCAAGTTCCGGAATGTCTGTTATAGTACGAATCGACATACTTTTGCAGTTTATCGAAATTAGTCCCTGTAAGCGAATAAATTTGATTTCGACACACCAAACCCTCCAAAACTTATTTCTAAGTTATGTAAAGGTTATTTAAGGTATGTTAAGCCCATGTCACTGTTCCAGAGTGTTTGTTGTGTTAAACTGATTAAGTTTATGCATCAGTTCGCGTATAACTTCCCAGAAAGCGATTTAGAGCTCGAAATCGAACAAGATTTGATATGTGCAAATGACTCACATATTTATATAAATCCCAAGTATGAAATACAATATTTCATTGATTTGGTATTTGTTTGATGGCCGTGGAGGTACAGGTGTCACACGTTAAGCCATTTTCAAGGCTCTATAATGATGCCAAAGCGTACGGGACATGAAATATGCTTGAAAATATGTCGGATGTCGGTTCGTTTGATCGTACGGTCACGATATTCGGTTAATTACGACGAAACACGAACGGACGTGAAAAACGATCCAAATTGCGCGACGAATGGAATTTTATCATGTCAATCACTAAAATAAAATATTTTAATGATTACAAAAATTTTTGGGTGCCCGGATATGTTCAGAACGTAAGATATGCGCGTAAATGCAAACTTATGCACTTTTTGACGCTTTTAGTCCCTGATTGATCAAAAAGTTTATTTTAGCATACCGAACCCCTCAAAGCCTATTTCTAAGCTATGTAAAGGATATTTATGGTATGTTTAACTTATGATCAAGTTCGGAATGTTCGTTAGGGTACGAATCGGCATACTTTCACAGTTTGTCGAAAATAGTCCCTATGAGCGAATAAACTTGCTTTTGCCATACCAAACCCTCCAAAACTTATTTCTAAGTTATGTAAAGGTTATTTAAGGTATGTTAAGCATATGTTGATGTTCTGGAGTGTTTGTCGCGTTAAACTGATTACGTTTACGCATCAGTTTGCGTATAACTTTCCAGAAAGCGATATAGAGTTTGAAATTGAACAAAAATCAAAACGAGCAAAATGTCAAACATAAATAAACAAACATTGGGATCAAATCACTTTGTTTTATTAATAAAAGAATTATTCAGAGTATAAACAATGATTACAAGCACATATGTCACAATACTAAACAATGATTTTCGAAAGAAGGTTACAAGAGATTAATTTCTTTAAAATTAGACTCTTCTTGAATTTTAACGTTGTCGGACTCACCTTTTTCGTTGTTTAACTCATATTTTGGCTTTTCACTTACTTGTTCTTCCATTTTTACCTCTTCAACTATCTCTTCTTTATTACAAGCTAATTCTTCCCTTGCGCGAGATTCCTCTTCCCTTGCGCGGGATTCTTTTTTGCAGCGCTCGATAGTTTTAATGTGTTCTATTATCTTTTTGGCTATGTGGGTGATAGAATAAGGATCTTCAAAGCTTGAATCCGGATGTTCGATCCTTGGTTCTTCATGATGCTCATATGAGGTAGATGGTTCACACCATTGTTCCTCATTGTAAGTATATGATGGATAAGGGTCGTAACTTTGTTCTTCATAATACTCATATGAGGTGGGTTGTTCACGCCATGGTTCCTCATAGTAAGTATATGAAGGTGGATACTCATATCTTGGTTCCTCAACGTATGAGTATGAAGGCTCATACCTTGGTTCATCAAAATATGAGTATGAGGGAGAAGGTTCATACCTTGGGTCTTCATAGGATGTATATGAAGTGGACGGCTTGTACCTGGGCTCCTCATAGTAGTTGTATGAAGTGGATGGTTTAAAGAGGTCACAATATTGTACCGAGTGAGGGTTACCACAAATGGTGCAATAGTCTTCCCTATAATCATCCTCCTCAAAGTGGTAGTTGTAATCTCCTGAGTATTGATCCATAAGAATCACTCAGCAGACCACAACAGAGTCTTGGGACCAGAAAACAAAAATAAAAACAGAAACAGAGGCTGGACACGGCCCCGTGTGCAGTGAGCACGGCCCGTGTTCAGGTTCTGTATCTAGGCGTTTTAATAAAAGTGACTGGTTTTGTGCAGCACGGGGGCGTGTTCAGCGAACACGACCCCGTGTTCAGACTCTGTATCTGGGAGTTTTAAAAAAAATATGCAGCACGACCCCATGTTCAGTCTACTGTAATGCAAAAACTAACTAAAATGCAGAAAATGTGCGCGCGATTTTAAAAAGGGTTTTGAAAAACTGATTAGGCAGTCGATTTTAAGCTTTCTTAAAATCGTTGTGTCCCCGGCAACGGCGCCAAAAACTTGATGCGTGTGTACCGTGATATATTTTTGTTAATATTTTTGTCACACCCTGACTTTTGCGGAAGCGTGGTTATTTGGTGTGACTTCTTAATACCATAGCAACAACCATAACAGTGATATAAGATAGAAATACGAGATGTTCATCCATTAATATAGTTTAGAAAATACCGTAACATACTTGTCTTGAAACATCAACCCCAAAATAAGTTACAAACCATGACTTGTTTAAAACGAGTTCATAAGACTCAACAAACGACTTTCAATAAAACGAGGTTTAGAGACATGTAACCCGTCCAGGAGGAGGTTACGCCTCCCAAACCCTACAACCCTGGATGACATCTTTATTTAGTACGCAACTTGACTAACATGCATCACTTTGTAGTTTGAAAAATCAACAAAAGTTGAGCGAGTTCATGTGTATGTGAGTATGTATAAACCTTTGTAAACAATGTATGTATAAATGTCCCGGTATGATTGCAAACAAGGAAAAGATCACCAATGGTTTGCAAGGCCACTGATATGTGTGACGGTGTAGGAAGACTCAAACCTAGCAAAGTTGTACCAGGCTCCCAGCTGGAAGACATAGTTCACCTCTATGGGCCGCCCCGGCCTCATGGGTGTGGGCTCGCTACACCCAAATAGATCTATCACTCATGCCCCTCGCTCCTGATACGAGGATTAATGGTCCCAAGTATCCGCCTACCCTATCACATGATCTATGGTTCTTTCCTAGGCTAATCATACCAATAGTATTGTAAGTATCCCTTTTGTAACATGTATTTCACCCCCGAAGTAAGTAAACAAAACAGTTTAAGGAAAAGGGGACATGAACTCACTGTAGTGCGTCTTGTACCGTATCTCAAACTCTGTCAGCTACACGACAACCTACAACGTACTAATGTCTATTAGACGAACGGGCCGTGCCTTGGCTTAGAGTTTAATGTTTTTGAGTTGCGTTTCTTATGTTATTCCAAGTTATAATTATTTGTCAAATAATTAATATTCCAACTTAAATTATATGTAGTGTTGGAATAATCGTTCATTCAATATTTTTGTATTAGTACTTCTAAAGTATTTTACTCCGTATTCCTTTCCCATGTATGGGGGTATTTATACATGTATGTTCGTATTCGAAATAATATATTTTTAAGTCCCACTTAGAAAATATATATAACTTATTTGTCAAAAATAATGTATTCCAAAATATATATATCTTTCCCAAAAATAATATATTTTCACTTCTTGTATCCAAAACAATATTTAACAAAAATATATTTGTAAAAGTATTTTCTGGAATATTTCATAAGTTACATTTTATTGTTTGGTTTCACAATGTCAAGTGTGTAACTTAATTATTTATTCCTATTAATTTTTGGTATTATTTTGGAGTTGTAATTGTCATGGTAAATTGTTAAGTTATATTATTTTACCTTAAAATAATATAACTACTCCACAAAATAAAAAAATATTCACACAAGTGTCTTAGTATGAAATATATATTCTAAATATATATTTAGCCATTTTTGTGTACAAACCAACCTCCGATACTTTGTATTTTTGTTACAAAAATCATGGCGAGGTTCATGTTTGAAAAACATAGTTTAAAATATACTAGTAAACACTTATCAAGAAAATATTTACTAAGTGTTGAAATTTTTAGAAAATTTCGCCATAGTTTCCTTTGTAAATGGAGGTGTCCACGCTAAATAGCATATCATTTTCTTTTTCAAAAATCATTCAAACAATCAACAACAAGTCACTTAACCATATTATGTTCACCAAGTGTAAAAACTATATGATTTTCATAACATCATGAACTTGATATTTCCCAAAAATATGTAGTAACTTGATAAAGCGTTTAGTGGCCTTAGTTACCTTGCAAAGTATATTCATCCCTTTAAAAATCTCATTTTTAAAGAATCTCGGTGTTAACAACTTGTGAACAAATTTTACAAAAATATTTATTTACAACATATTCTTGTTTACTAGCCTTCCTACACTTATTTTATTTAAAAAATAATGTAAGTGCAAGAAAAGTTATGATCTTTTAAAAATCGTCTTTTTAACTTGGTTTTTCTTGGAAACTTATTCACAAGTCTTGGATTCACAAATTTACTAGTTCACTTGGTTATTTTTTTTGCTAGAAAATTATTTCATTATCAAGTTCATGTATTAATAAGAAGATGATCATTTTATGTAAATACATAGTCACCTCTTATCTTGTTAGATCATGTTTCTAATCATAATCTAACAAGTTTCATATGATGATCAACATCATATTACCAAGAAATCAACATGCAACCATCATCCATCTACTAGACAACATCATACTAACAATATTTCATCCCATTTCATCTTTATGTAAAGCTTTATGTTCATGATTTATGTTTGTGTTCTTTTAGTGTTCATATGATTTCATCACAATATAATCTTTTAACCATGAAAATAAAAGTAAACAAGAGTTATGAGAGAGCTTACTACTAGCTTTAAGCTAGGGAAGAACACTAGTGAAAAAGATGATGAAAAGTGGTGAATAAATGCAAGTAAGAGAGCTCCTTGATGATCCACAAGCTACAAGCTCCTTTAATCACCTTCTAGTACTTGAAACAAGCAAGAAAATGGTTGTATGGTGGTGATAAGGTGGTGGTGGTGGCGGTTGTAGAGTGAGCCGAGAGGGAGAGAGAGAAGTTGAGGGAGGTGGTGTGAAGAAGTGAGAAGTGAAATGATGAAGATCTCAAGTGAATCCCTTATGCCATACTTATAATATCTTACACTCAAGATTATATCCAAGAAATCAAGCAACAATCAAATAAAATATTAGAAGGAGATCTAGTGGTGGGGTCCCTTTGGTGACCGTAAATGGGTATGGGGAGGGGGGGGGGTTAATTGTAAGTTTTTGGTGATAGTAGGTAAATAATTGGAGGTTAAGTGTAATATCTAGTGTTATGATTGTAAGGTACATTATATAACGTGTTGGGGTATTCGGGGACCATAACTAGTCCAAAAATAATAAAACAATGTTTCTGGCAAAAAATTGATGTTCCGGGTAATGTCCGGTTGTTCGGTTAGATACCGTTCCGTTAAAGTGCTAAGTTGTTCCGTATAGTGTCCTTTATGTATCATTTTGTAACACAATTAATTCCCAACAATTAGGAAAGCATTCAGGACCATTTAGTCAATTTTCTGCATAATACAAGTATGTTAAAATGCTGAATTTTTTTTGCTGAAAATGCAGAATTCTGCACTTAAAGTGAGTTTTAGTCACTTTCCGGCACTCAAACTATCACCTAGTGACGCAGTTTTATGGTCCTCACTTCCCTACACACCATACTAGTGTAGTACCTTGTCCCTGGCCCATACTGGGTTTCAAAACACTGTCTGTCTATGTACTGGCACCGTCAGTATATTTCTGAGTTATCCGCTCACTGTGCTAACTGTGCATCAAGTATGTCACTAAAGTTTGTGTGTAATAAATGGTGTGACAGTATGAAATGTGATGCACATGTATGGATGATGCAGTAATCAAAAATCAATTAAGTAATTCAGCACGGTTATTAAGCACTTAATTAATATTAATTAATTGTACGGATACCTGGTTTAATGAGAGTTGTCACATTCTCCTCCCGTTAAGAAAATTTCGTGCCGAAATTTTAAGTTCTGCTTCTAGTTGCATGGGTCTTGGGGAATAAATGTGGGTACTTTGCCTTCATACGATCCTCACGTTCGCACGTGAATTCTGGGCCATGTCGTGCATTCCATCGAACCTTGACGAGTTTGACACTACTCCTGCGTGTTTTGTTAATCTTCCAATCCGTAACCTCAACTGGTTCTTCAATAAAGTGGACTGTGTCGTCAATATGAACTTCGTCAGCAGGTATGACAACTGTTTCTTGAGTTGGACTCTTTTTCAAATTAGATACATGAAATGTATCGTGAACGCCGTTTAGTTCAGCAGGTAAATCCAACTTGTATGCTACGAGACCAATCCGTTCCAGGATTCTAAATGGACCAATGTATCTGGGGTTCAACTTCCCACGCTTCCCAAAGTGTGCCACACCCTTCCAGGGTGAAACCTTCAATAATACCATATCTCCCACCTCAAATTCCAGAGGTTTTCTTCTCCGGTCCGCATAACACTTTTGTCGATCACGAGCCGCTTTGATGCGCTCTCGGATCTGTATAATCTTGTCAGTCGTTTCCTGGACCAATTCTGGGCCAACAAGCTGTCTATCACCCCCTTCTGCCCAGCATAGCGGTGATCGACACTTGTGTCCATAAAGAGCTTCGAACGGTGTGGCTTGAATGCTTGCATGATAACTGTTGTTGTATGAAAATTCAACCAATGGTAGGTGAGTGTCCCAACTTCCACCTAAATCCATTACGCAAGCTCGCAACATGTCTTCCAGCATCTGCATCGTTCGTTCGCTCTGTCCGTCTGTCTGTGGGTGAAAGGCAGTACTCAGATTCAACTAATAGCCAAAAGCTTCTTGGAAGGATTGTCAAATTCTTGACACGAATCTTCCATCTCTATCAGAAATAATTAAGAGAGGCACTCCATGACATGCAACAATCTCTCTCAGGTATAGCTCAGCAAGTTTGCTCATGTTATCTTTTTCTCTGATTGCCAGAAAGTGTGCAAATTTCGTTAAACGGTCTACAATTACCCAAATTGTATCATGGCCCTTGGGCGTCTTTGGTAATTTCGTTATAAAGTCCATCGAAATCTGTTCCCATTTCCATTGGGGTATTTCAGGTTGTTGCAAGAGACCTGAAGGCTTTTGGTATTCAACCTTTACCTTGGCGCAAGTTAAACATTTGCCAACATATATCGCAACATCGCCTTTCATTCTCGGCCACCAATAGAAATCCTTTAAGTCTTGGTACATCTTATCCGATCTTGGATGGATCGAGTACCGTGACTTGTGAGCCTCATCGAAAATAATGTCTCTCATACCACCAAAGAAAGGAACCCAAATTCTTCCCAAGGAAAATAATGTTCCATCCTCCTTTGGTACCAATTGCTTCTCCATTCCCCGGAGATATTCATTCTCAAGGTTCTCCCTTTTAAGAGCTTCCCTCTGCGCAGCACGAATGCGCAACGTGAGGTCTGTCTGAACAATCATTTCCAAAGCCCTAACCCTTATGGGCTTAATCCTTTCTTTCCGACTTAAGGCATCGGCGACTACATTCGCCTTCCCTGGGTGATACTTGATCTCACAATCGTAGTCGTTCAACAATTCAACCCAGCGTCTTTGTCTCATATTAAGCTCTTTTTTATCAAAGATATGCTGCAGGCTCTTGTGATCAGTGAAGATTGTGCATCGCATGCCGTACAAGTAATGTTGCCAGATCTTTAATGCAAACACCACTACGCCTAACTCCAAGTCATGTGTGGTGTAGTTTTTCTCGTGAACCTTCAGCTGGCGTGAAGCATATGCTATAACTTTTTGTCGCTGCATCAGCACGCAGCCTAAACCTTGACGTGAGGCGTCACAATATACCACGAAGTCGTCAGTACCTTCGGGTAGAGATAGGATCGGTGCGTCACAAAGTTTGTTCTTCAACAATTGAAATGCTTCTTCTTGCTTGTCTCCCCAATCAAACTTCTTATCTTTCTGCGTGAGGAAAGTCAGAGGTTGAGCGATTTTCGAGAAATCCTCAATAAACATGCGATAATAATCTGCCAAACCTAGAAACTATCGAATCTCGGTTGGCGTCTTCGGGGTCTCCCAATTCTTGATTGCTTCAATCTTTGTAGGATCCACATGGATTCCATTCCCATTAACTACATGACCAAGAAACTGAACTTCCCATAACCAGAACTCGCACTTCGAGAACTTCGCGTACAACTTCTCTTTCTTGAGCAGTTCTAAGATAGCTCTTAGGTGTTGCTCATGTTCTTCCTTCGTCTTCCAGTAGATCAAAATATCGTCCATGAACACAATCACAAACTTGTCGAGGTACGGCTTGCAGACTCTGTTCATCAAGTCCATGAACACAGCTGGCGTGTTTGTCAGACCAAACGGCATAACCAGGAACTCGTAATGACCATAACGAGTTCTGAAGGCAGTCTTCAGAATACTCTCCTCTTGTATACGCAACTGGTGATAACCTGATCGAAGATCGATCTTTGAGTAAAAACTCGAACCTTGTAATTGGTCGAACAGGTCATTGATTCTCGGCAAAGGATATCTATTCTTGATAGTTAACTTGTTAAGCTCCCTGTAGTCGATACACATGCGAAAACTACCATCTTTCTTTTTAACGAACAAAATTGGAGCTCCCCAAGGCGAGAAGCTTGGTCTGATAATTCCCTTGTCTAACAACTCCTGAAGTTGTGTCGACAACTCCTGCATTTCCGAAGGCGCAAGTCGATAGGGTGCCTTAGCTACAGGCGCGACGCCTGGAACTAAGTCAATATGAAACTCAACTTGTCTTTGTGGCGACAATCCTGGAAAGTCTTCTGGAAAGACTTCGTGATACTCCTTCACGACTGGAATATCTTCTAGTCTCGGCTCAGCGGCTTCCTTATCCACGATGTGTGCCAAGAAGGCAACATATCCCTTCTTCACACATTTCCTAGCTTTCAAACAGCTAATGATCCTCAGGGGCGTATCGCGCTTCTCTCCATGTACCACAATCATTTCTCCATCCTCCATTGGAATGCGAATGGTCTTCTCGTGACATACAATTTCGGCTTTGTTGCTGGATAACCAATCCATCCCTACTACCACGTCGAAGCTGCCCAACTTGACTGGCAGTAGATCCAGTGTAAACTCGTGTTCTCCCAGCTCTATAACGCATCCTCTGATAACTTCATTCATTTCAACTAACTTCCCATTAGCCAGTTCGATTGAGTACGAAATGTCTAACTTACTAGCAGTTAACCAAGCATATTCTTAAATTCTAACGATACGAAACTATAATCGGCACCAGTATCAAATAGGACAGATGCAAAGCGTTGATTAATAGGGAACGTACCAGTAACTACATTGGGATCCTGGTGTGCTTCCCTTGCACCTATGTTGAAGACTCTGCCTTGTGCTTGATTGAGTTTCGGGCATTCCCACTTAAAGTGCCCCATGTCTCCACAATTGAAACACCCTGGTCCTCGACCATTCCCATTACCATTACCGCCTCGATTGGTGTTTGCTCCCCGGTTACCAGCTTGATTCCCAGCATTTCCATGATTTCCATTTCCGCCATTTCCTCCCTGTTGGCGGTTTCCATTCCCTCCTCCATAACCTCTCTGATTACCACGCCCAACACCATTACCAGCCCAGCATGTTTCTTTTGAGTGCCCAGCTCTTCCACAAGATTCACATTTTCCGGTTCGGCATCGTCCCTCGTGATGCAACTGACACGCGTTACACTCGGGCAAGGTGCCCATATATCCTCTTCCTTTGCTTTCGGCACCAGTTTTGGCCCTGGCTGGTGCGTTTCCCTCTTCTCTCTTGCTGACACTGTTGGTACCCTTTTTGAAGTTTGAGAACTTCCTCTTGTTCTCACTCGATGATTCAACATGTGTCTCCTTTTTCTTCGGTTCAGAAATTGAAAACTTGTCCAATCGGATGGCTTCCTTTGTAAGTGCCACGATGAGATCAATGGCTTCGGTAATTGTTGGAGGCTTGGACGTTGTTACCATACTCATGATCTGGGGTGCCAATCCCCAGATGAAACACTCAATGCGTTTAAATTCAGGATCAACCATATACGGCACAACGCGTGACAAGTCGTGGAATCTTTGGACATATTCAGCAATTTTTGGACCGTCCATTTTGAGGTGCCATAATTCAGTTTCCGGCTTCTGTATTTCGGCCCGTGAGTAGTATTTCTTCCTCATGAGCTCCTTCAGTTCAGTCCATGTCAAAGCATACGCCACCGCCTCCCCTAGGGTTTGGACTTGCAGGTTCCACCAGGATAAAGCACCATCAAGAAAGAGTCCTGAGATGTAAGTAACTTGGTTTTCAGGAGCACACTTGCTCATCCTTATTACCGAGTCCGTCTTTTCCGTCCATCTGACGAAAACAACAGCACCCCCAGTGCCGTCGTAATTTAAGGGCTTACAATCCAGAAATTGTTTGTAGGTACAGCCTGTACATGCAATATCATTAACAGAAAGCATTAGCGGATGTGTAAGAAGTATCCAAATGTAACGTAATGTGTCTCAATCGACTTGGACATTACCATTGGGTGGGTTATTGTTCCTTGAGGAACCTCCGCTGGTCTCGGCGCGTGAGGCCTCATACTGCGTTATTGCTGCGATAATTCGCTCCTGTAGTTTTGCCTCAGAAGTGGGCAAACGTGTGTCTCGTCGTGGAGGCATCTTTTAAAAGAAGATCATATCGGTCAGGTCATAGTAAGTATAGTAAGTAAGTAATATGCGTATGTCATAATATTCATCAACACAACAATATATAACATCCCATGTCATAACCAAAAAAATAAATCAACAATGCATGTAATGAGAAGGCTGCGATTGAGCTTTGCATATAACAAGACCATCAGTACAGTTTTACAATTGTATCATATGTCAAAAGAGACTAAGGGTCACATCACCCTTGTCTGAAACGTCTAACAATTTACAACAACCAAAAAGTCAAATATCAAAAGTCATAAGTCATCATGTGGTCTTCAAAAATGCTACGCAATCAGGCTCAATTGCTGTACTCTCATCAAAAGCATGACATCTGCATCAAACCAAATGCCCCTAAGCTGATGGTGGGGGAGGAGGAGGTGAAGTAATGAAAATCAATCTACGCAAACGCGCCAAATCCTCCTCAAGAGCATGGACAACACGTAGCAGGTAAGCAATCTGCTGGTCCGTGGTGAGGAAGCGGACATCAAAATCAGGGTGCAGTCCGAGAGGAGCTGGTGGTGTCGCAAATGGAGACTGGCAATGACAAGGGGGAGGATGCGGGATCCTCTCCAGCTCCTGGACTCGTCGGCTCAACGCATCTTGCTGTAACTGCAAGGATAAGAGTATATCATCCGTCATATACCCAACATGAAAAGAATGGTATGGATCTGACAAAGGCATGACGTTGGGCAAAGACCACATAAATGGCTCGCCCGTGGGTGCTGAAGAAGTAAAAGCAGTGTGTGCAGTAGGTGCAAAAGGGGGTATAAATCGAAAAGCTGCTGTCATAGGTGGTACGTGATCATGCTGCTGAGTAGAAGGTCCTTCCCTTGGACGGGGAGGAGGAATGTCCTGAAGAAAAGTGACGGGTAAATCCATGCGGTGGACGTCTAATACGAGAGGGGATACTGTGGGACATCAATGGGTGCAAAAACAGGTGCAGCAGGGGGAGTGTCTGGTAGAACAAATGGAGGATAGTCATCATCATCATCATCCTCAATCCACCCGTTATGGGTGTCGGCATATCTGGGATCAATGTGTGTAGCAAAAGGTGCACGATCATCAACCATAGGCATAGGGTTGGGTAGAGGGGCAACAACTGGGACATCAACAACTGGTGGTGCAATGACCGGAACATCAACAAGTGGTGGTGCAACAACTGGTGCATCAACAACTGGTGGTGCAACAACTAGTGCATCAACGGATGGCTCAGCAGGTACAAACTCAACCTCAGGATCCGGGTCAAAGTCATGGGGAACAATGGGTGCAGCAGACATCGCCATGTCTGAATCAGTGTCGGTGGAGTAGTGCTGCACGTCCTGGGCGTGAAGAGTGGCGGATGATACAGACTCAAGCAAGTAGGGACCAGACGGATCGGGTAAGGCCTCCACAATAGGAGCCTCGCCAGGTGGCACAATAATGGCATCAACAGCAGGAACCTCAACCACAGGAACAACAGGGTCATCGACCGGAATATCAGCAAGTGGAATATCGTCATCCATCGGGGCCCTGCCATCCTGGTCACCCTCCGGGGGACCCTCGATGAATAGATCAATGTCGTTATCAGCTATCGCGTGCTGTGGCAGATCCTCAACAGGAACTGCAGCGAGGAGAAGAGGAGCAGGGACCTGAACAAGAGGTAGGTCCCCGTTAAAAAGACCATCAGCTAAAGGCATATCGTCTCCAAAGTCCGGTAGAGCGAAAGGATGAAAATCATCCTCGTCGGTACTCGTGGTGTCTGATGCATAAACCTCCGGGTCCGTGGCTATCTCATCATCCGAGTTAATAGCCATAGGGTCTATCGTGTCGGACACTCCGCTATCAGAAGAAGATGCCATGGTGTCTGTAACACAACCACAACATATGCACGTATATCAGACAAGCATGTAAGCAAATAACAATGTAATCATGTATGCATCCTAGTCTTCCCAGACTATCCCAACCAGTCTCTTAGACTAAACTCCCTAGTCTCTCAGACTAACTCCCTGGTCTCTAAGACCAAACCTCCCAGTCTCTAAGACTAACTCCCTGGCCTCTAAGACCAAACCTCCCAGTCTCTAAGACTAACTCCCTGGCCTCTAAGACCAAACCTTCCAGTCTCTAAGACTCAAATTTTCCCCAGTCTCTAAGACTGAAATTTTCCCCAGTCTCTAAGACTGAATTCCCTCAGTCTCTAAGACTGAACTCCATCAGTCTCTAAAACTGAACTCCCTCAGTCTCTAAGACTGAATTACATACATAACCTTTTTGAAATGTGTACTTGTGCCTTTTGTTTGTAAAAATGTCTGTTCCTGGATCTGGACGTTTTGTGTATGCAATGTAAGAATGTTTGAAAACGTTTTCGTGAGAGCCCTAGTGATCATAGTCTAGACTCGAGGAAGAATCCTAGTTCGCTATGATCGAGGCTCCGATACCAAGCAGTCACACCCTGACTTTTGCGGAAGCGTGGTTATTTGGTGTGACTTCTTAATACCATAGCAATAACCATAACAATGCTATATGATAGAAATACGAGATGTTCATCCATTAATATAGTTTAGAAAATACCGTAACATACTTGTGTTGAAACATCAACCCCAAAATAAGTTACAAACCATGACTTGTTTAAAACGAGTTCATAAGACTCAACAAAAGACTTTCAATAAAACGAGGTTTAGAGACATGTAACCCGTCCAGGAGGAGGTTACGCCTCCCAAACCCTACAACCCTGGATGACATCTTTATTTAGTACGCAGCTTGACTATCATGCATCACTTGCCAGATCCGATTAATTCCCTGAAATACATGTAGTTTGAAAAATCAACAAAAGTTGAGCGAGTTCATGTGTATGTGAGTATGTATAAACCTTTGTAAACAATGTATGTATAAATGTCCCGGTATGATTGCAAACAAGGAAAAGATCACCAATGGTTTGCAAGGCCACTGATATGTGTGACGGTGTAGGAAGACTCAAACCTGGCAAAGTTGTACCGGGCTCCCCGCTGGAAGACATAGTTCACCTCTATGGGCCGCCCCGGCCTCATGGGTGTGGGCTCGCTACACCCAAATAGATCTATCACTCATGCCCCTCGGTCCTGATACGAGGATTAATGGTCCCAAGTATCCGCCTACCCTATCACATGATCTATGGTTCTTTCCTAGGCTAATCATACCAATAGTATTGTAAGTATCCCTTTTGTAACATGTATTTCACCCCCGAAGTAAGTAAACAAGACAGTTTAAGGAAAAGGGGGACATGAACTCACTGTAGTGCGTCTTGTACCGTATCTCAAACTCTGTCAGCTACACGACAACCTACAACGTACTAATGTCTATTAGACGAACGGGCTGTGCCTTGGCTTAGAGTTTAATGTTTTTGAGTTGCGTTTCTTATGTTATTCCAAGTTATAATTATTTTTCAAATAATTAATATTCCAACTTAAATTATATGTAGTGTTGGAATAATCGTTCATTCAATATTTTTGTATTAATACTTCTAAAGTATTTTACTCCGTATTCCTTTCCCATGTATGGGGGTATTTATATATGTATGTTCGTATTCGAAATAATATATTTTTAAGTCCCACTTAGAAAATATATATAACGTATTTGTCAAAAATAATGTATTTCAAAATATATATATCTTTCCCAAAAATAATATATTTTCACTTCTTTTATCCAAAACAATATTTACCAAAAATATATTTGTAAAAGTATTTTCTGGAATATTTCATAAGTTACATTTTATTGTTTGGTTTCACAATGTCAAGTGTGTAACTTAATTATTTATTCCTAGTAATTTTTGGTATTATTTTGGAGTTGTAATTGTCATGGTAAATTGTTAAGTTATATTATTTTACCTTAAAATAATATAACTACTCCACAAAATAAACAAATATTCACCCAAGTGTCTTAGTATGAAATATATATTCTAAATATATATTTAGCCATTTTTGTGTACAAACCAACCTCCGATACTTTGTATTTTTGTTACAAAAATTATGGCGAGGTTCATGTTTGAAAAACATAGTTTAAAATATACTAGTAAACACTTGTCTAGAAAATATTTACTGTGACAACTGTCACTTTTCCGTACATTCCGTACACTAAATGAACAGTGATCTGTGCTCTAATGACTGTACATGATCTAGTTTACAAGACAAATAAATTTCTGATTTCTATACAAGTAAATTCGTGCACGTTTTATACTACAATAATTGCTTTATGCATTAACGAAAGCGTTGCGTCAGAAATACTAGTAAACTCACCGGTAAGACACAATATGCCAACAATGCTGCAGAAAGTAGTTAGACAATAGAAATGGAGCCTAGGTGTAGGTCCAACGTCAAGAATACATTAAAACCCAAGAGTACATACAAGGGTTTACATATAGACATTACGAAAGCTAAAATACACACTAAAAAGCACCCGACATGCACTTTAAGTGCAGAATTTGTAGGATCGTTTGCACGACCAAACGAGTCGTTCAGAAGAGATCTCGTCCAATACGAGAGGCGGAATCAAACGTATCGGTATTATTTCAGCTGTACACACACTAGAATAACTTAATCTATCTCTTGTATTGATTTGATGACGATTCTGGAGATACTTCGGCAGAGCTTCGCTACCGGAATGACAAAGTTTCAAATGAAAATCACAAGTCACCTATATATAGTCTCACCACTTCGTTTGAACAAGCAACTCCAGTTCGTACGAACTGGTCCAGTTCGTTTGAACTGTCCACTTTGTTTGAACTGTCCAGTTTGTTTGAACTGGCCACTTCGTTTGAACTGGCTTGTTCACCTCTATTTTCTGTTTATCTCGAACTACGTGACTTGTTTCATCTATTCTATTACACGAATCGATACAAGACGAAGTCGACAGACGTATGCACCAACAGACTCCCCCTCGGATGTTGACGAGTCTTCGGTATGCCTTCAGAACATCTTCAGTCTTGATCAGTCTTCAAGCTCTCTCCAAAGTATCTGACAATGTAAGCATCCTCAAATCTTTCTCTTCTCTTTTCACCATCACCAACACACTCCTTCCTTTAGGTGTCTTCAGACTCCCCCTTTCGATATGCTGGGATTGCAGCCTGGCTTTTAAAAATCACAGAGTCCCCAGGTATCGGAACCTGGCTCTCTATTATCTATCCAAGATCACCTAGCTCTTATCCTGCACATTCTTACCCAAAAATAAATTTTCTGATGATAACTTGTAAAAACAATCTCACCATCTAATGAACCACTTGCAGGAAATTTACAATCAAAGAATGATTTTACAACGTTAATCTTTGATGAACCACTTAAAGAAATATCGTTTTTCTTATCAAAACAACACACTCTCCCAAACCATCTGTTCATCATGTCTATCACTCGGAATTTTGAAAATTAGTTTTCCAACATCAGTTGTCGAAAATATTTTTGTATGTTTCAAAATTTATGCTAAAACACACTGAAAATCTTTTTGGATTTTGAAATTAAATGAAATGCAGTAAAGAAATATTTACAGACAATATTTTTGCGAGTTTGTGTAAGAGGATCATATCAGTTTATGAGACAAATCACCAACACCGTTAAGCTTTAAACATTTTAAGATCTAAACGATTCACTTAGATTGTCAGTATACTGATCCACTTAAATTTTCACACAAATTTCAACTGTTTTGAGATACGAGATTAATGTCTTATGCACTTAAACTTAATCGTGTGTCCCACCTCAGAATATACTCCCGTATCCAGATCCCAATATTCAGTCTTACAGGTGAGTATACCACAAATGATACCTGTAAGGGAATAAATTATGAATTAGTACGAAACCGTGAGAGCTCAGGTCAGAACTTCCGTTCAGCAGAGAGATGATGGTTTAGAGGATCTTTTTTACAACAACAATGATTATCAATTTTATTGTTTCATCATTTTTGCTGAGGGCGGCGCTATATTTCAAGCAAGTAGAAAGTATTCTCCGGGTACTAGGCCATTGCTTCCACAAAATCAGAAGTCCCGGGATAATACCCCAGATATCACTGAGTATAAAGACCTAGTATCTCAGAAAGAGGGACCTTTCAAACAAGATTTTGGGGGTTACCCATATATCCGAGAGATGTTTCCCCACGATATAAGTAAGTTTGAAATTTAGGTTTATATCTCGTCACAATCTACTAAATGTGCAAAAACCTACTGGCACATCATCAGTGAGACCGTTTATCACATTTGACTTTCCAATTCTTTAGCATGCTGTGATAGTCCACTGATGTACTATCATTTCCTCTTCTTTGACACAAAAACTCATTTTCAAATTTTATCATGTTTTTGTCTTTTTCAAATTTTCAAATGTTTTTGGATTTTCTAAAATTTTTTACTCCCCCTAAAATGCAAACACATTTTAAGAAATTTGAAAATAAACTGTACAATAAACTTGACAACTGATATCGAATCGCTTCAATTCGCCATCCACTTGGCATAAACAATCAGAACTCCCCCTCACAACAAACTATTTTCCCATTGATTTCAAAACACTTAAGTTTGTTTTAATCAAATGGTTTTTCCGGAAAATAAGTTTTGTTGATTTCATAAAACCACTTGTAGGTTAGGGGATCAATTCATCACATTGTTCTCTTTAACCAAATATCACTTGTAGGAAAATGCAAGTACAACTTAATGTCCTTGATTTTTCCACTTGTAAGAATAAACCTCTTTTAATCACTAGTAGGTTCATTCACCAACCTCTTGTAGAAAACTAACAATTTAAAATATCACCTGTACTTTACCAACTGTACCACTTGTAAAATTACCAACCAAGAAAGATGAATGCCGATTCCTGCTCCACTCTTACCAACCTAGGAGCTCCGGCAAGTCCAGAGACTTACTGTTCATAATATGTACCATCCCAGTTACAAACCAGGGATGGTTCAAATTTATCTTTCTTCATCTTCTTCTCGTAAAACACTTTCACTCCTTTGACCTTCCTGTCAACCATTTTTCCAAAAATGTTATGGACTTTGGAGTTAAAAGCTTTTTCAATATCAAATTCTTTCTTTTCTGAGAAAAATTGATTTGAAATCTCAATTTTACCAACTTTCTTCTTAAAATTTTCAGCCCGAAGTGGTGGAAAATTCACATCATCCACAGTTGGCACTGATTTTTCACCTTTTACCTCAACCTGTGGTTCCTCTGACTTTGTGGAATCAGATTCATCACCAGAAGATAGCTCCTCTGATTTTGACGAATCAGAATCATTGCTCGAACTATCATCAGACTTCTTAACAACCCATTTTTGGTTGCCAAGGTTTCCCTTTTTATTGTAAAATCTGTTTAAACATTCACCAATCTCAAAAGTTGAATTTTTGAAAAGTTTTGTTCTATCAATTGGTGGTTCAAACATAATCTCTTTATCTTTCATTTTAAGAGAAACTCCCTGTTTTGATTGTATTGCCTTGGAACAATTCTTGGCAATATGTCCAACATTGTTGCATTGGAAACAGGTTCTCGTTTCTTTCATTTGATTAGCAAACTTCATTTCTTCTTGCTTCTTCGCAAGGAATTCTTTGTTAGATTGCTTCCAGAATGGACTCTTTTGTTCTTCCTTGGCAGAAGTACCTGCAACAAATATCATTTTTGATTTAAAATCACGAACATATTTTTCATTTTTATGATTTTCTGGAGGAATAAATCCAAGACCTTTCTTTTTGAAATTACCATTATGGTTTGGTTTCTTTCGATAACCAGAACCAGAACTGTAACCTTTTTTCTTGTTTTCTCTTTGTTGAACTCTTGAGGTGTACTTTTTAGGTTTATCATTAAGATTTACATCTTTTATTTCAGAAATATTAATTTCTGTTAGTTTGAAAACCTTTTTTATCATTTCTGGTTTAACACCTCTTATTGGAAATTCCTCATCAAAATATAATTTGTCAGAATCATTCAAAGTATATGCAACTTTAAACGTTTCGTCATTCAAATTAGATTTTGATAACAGGAATTCTTTATTGTAAACTCTTTTGCCCTTTTTGTCGGTTTGACTCGGAATGCTTGACTCAGACTTTGACTCTGATATAGACTCCGACTTTGACTCCTCGGATTCATCTTTATCTAACACCTGATCGACCACTTTCTTTATTAACTCGGATTCATGATCAGTGTCAGACGATGTATACGTGACATCAATATTATCTGGCAAGTTAACTTTAGACTCCGACTCCCACTGTAAATTTGTTGCCTTTTCGACTCTTTCTGAATTTGGATTTCTCGGAGAATATCCATTTTCAAGCGGGGGTGGACACTTGTTGTAACTGAAACCTTGTTTCTTACCACATGTCTTTTCTTTAGAAGCCTTCTTCTTATCTTTCTTCACAGGAGTCTTTTCTTCAGAAACTTTATGTTCTTCTGTTACTTCATCATCTTCAAATGCCTTCATGCCTTCAACAGTTGGATAAATCCTGTCAATGACATAAGAAGTACATGAGTAACTTTTCAACAAACGATTTACTCTTTCTGTTTCAATTCTTTGAGCTTCCAGTTTTTGTTCTAGCACAGCACACTTCTCGATGTAGTTGTTCACAACTTTCGACTTTATCATGAAAGCTCCCTGAAGTGTCTTCATTGCTGTTGCTTGTTCTTCACTTGATTGATTGTATTGACTCATAGCCTTGTTCAGAACATCGTAAGATTCCTTCAACTGATTTATGTTGTTAATCAGTTCACTGTTTTTCTTCTTGAAAATCTCACAATTCTCACAAATCACAGGAATCTTTTTAGCATTAACTTCTGCATCAACTTTGAACTTTGGAACTTCAACCTTTTTCCTTATTACTGGAACGGCTTCATCATCACTGCTGACCGGTGTTTTGACCTTTTTCTTTTTCTTTTTAGCTTTGTCATCTTCATTATCACTTTCTGCCATCATTTTAAAATGAGCTGCCAAACTTCTTGCATGATACTTTCGATCATCATCACTATCTTCTTCAACTCGAGCAACATACGCTTTGTGATTTGAATCTTTGTTTAGATTATAATCATCCCAATTAAAATTTGCCCAGCTAAAACCTTCAGGCAATTTTTCATCATCTTGATTTATCAGGCATGCTTTGTTGTTAGCTGAGATATATTTATCCCAACTGAAACCTTCCGTTGGCTTTTGATCATCCTGATTCACAATACAAGCTCTCTTTGAAGATTCTTCAATCACTTTTCTTCCATGAGCCACTTGTGGTTCTTGTTGTTGTTGAGCAACTTGATGATAGATCGCCTTCCGATAGTAATCATTGTTGTTGTTGAACGGATTTTGAGCTTCACTTGCTTCGTAGTTTTTGCACTCCCTCTTGAAGTGTCCTTTTTCCCTGCAACGAAAACAAGTGACTTTAGATTTATCAAAACCTAAAGTGGAAACATTAGCTTCACGTAGATCATCTCTTCCTGTGATCTGCTTAAATTTCTCAGCTCGTCTTAACACACTTGCCAAACACCACTTTATGTCCATCAATTCCATCTCTTCAGCATCAATCTGATCGTAATCCTCTTTAGTAAGCATTGGATTTCCGATCCGACCTACAACAAAACTACCATAGGATTCCAACATAGTTCCTAACAAAGACATGTGACTCTTAGCAATTTCTGCTGAATAATCCTCATCATTCTCCAGATTAAGTACAATATTACATTGTAGCTTCTTGCCATTTTTTTCGTTGAAATGTTCGGATCAAAAGATGGATATGATGAAAAACTTGTGTTGCTGTTTGATCCTTTGGATGAACTACCAGATGAATCTTTTGCATTTAAAGCAGTTTGGATTTTTGGTGACATGTTGGTGGATTTATCACTGACACCACCTTTGTAATAGAGACTAATGTCTTGTTCACCGTTGAAATCTTTCATTCTTGAAATCTTTCTCTGTTCCATCTCCTGGGCCTCAATCTTTTCGATGAACTTGCTTATTGTCAGATTGTTAAAACCTTTCTTATTCCTCAACATCATGAGATATGTGCCCCAAGTCTCATATGGCAACGTATCAGCTAGTTTTTCAATCAACTCTTCATTAGTTTTGTCGATGCTCAATCTCTTCATGTTGGCTAACAAATTGCAGTATCTTTCTATAATCTGTTTTGTGTTCTCATTTTTCAAACCACGAAATAAATGGAATTCCTTTTTCAAAAGTGATTTCTTGTTTTTAACCATTTCTTCGCTTCCATGAAACTTCGATCTTAACGCTTTCCAAATCGAATAAGAAGTTCCATTGTGTTGCAATAAGACCAGGATATCTTCTTTCACAGCTTGTTGTAGCAGACTTAGTATCATTTTCTCATCTTTGTATTTCTTTCTATCTATATCACTCAGATCTTTAATAGCAATATTTTCCTCATCATCATTCATCGGTCGTACATATTTCGTCTCAACACATTCCCAAGCATCTAAGTAGTTTGCTTGTACCCAATTCTCAAAACGTCCTTCCCAACCCTTATACTCCTCGATGTTCAAGAGCTTAGGCGGTTTTTGCATCATCCCCGTTTCATTTTCCAACATCGTGTTCTGAGCAAGAGTAATCGGAGTAACCGGAGTAGCGAATGCGTTATAGAATTCCTCTTCCATAATACGGTATCGAAAGATTTCTCAAACAAGCTTTCAAACAAACTGGTTCACCTCGTGAAACACCTGGAGAAACAAAAACAAATGATCAGTTTAAAAAATGAACTGAACATGTAAAAGTGTGAGGGCGAAATTGATCTAGGACTCGTGTCGAAAACTCGCGGACTCGTTTCAATGTAGTTTAGGTGAAATCACTGAATGAATGGACTTAGAATGATTTGGGCCGAATTTTTATTGGGCTGCTTTACACTAAATGCATTCAAATTGATGAATTCACTGTTTGGACCTTGACAATTAGTGGGCTTTAATATTGTTTTTAATATTTTGATTTGGCCGCCCCCTTTATAACATACATACAATGATTGGACCTCTAACACTTTGAACAGAGATGATCACGTGATTCTTAGGCTTGCAATTCTGATTCAATGAAAGAACCAACTGATTATGATTGAGCCGCTTTATAGGATCAACTCACATGCACAACTGACATATTTGTTTATTATCACATGCAGCACTAAACCGACAAATTTAATTCACATGCACTAAATCGTGATCCTTTATGACAATTAATTTTGAATGTTGTGGAATGATTGGGCCGAGATATATTCAGTCAAAGCACATGAGTTGGTGATATGTTTCACATGCAAACAACAACATTGAATTTCTCAATCGCCGACACTCTCACATGCAACGTGTTTCGATAGACTGAATCTTTTAAACAGACTGAAAAGCTTTCAAATGGACTGACGACTTCAGACGAACTGTGATTCAGACGACCTAAGGTTCAAACGAGGTAAGTTCAGACGAACTTGACTCTTATGCGAACTGGATTTTCAAGCGAAGTGAACTGATAATACCACGCAAACTGATCCTTTTTCATACGAACTGGCAACTCCGTGTGACCTTTCAGACGAACTGGATTCAAAGTCTCAAACGAACTGAGCCATTGTTCAAACGATCTGATGTAATTTTCTCAAATATGATCACGTTTTCGGTTGAATTAGAATCTGATATGTTCAAGGATTATGCTACACTGAAATCCGATCACAATGATGTGTATATCGATAAAAAAACTTCCACTAAATCATCGTAGATATGAGATTGAAGTTTTGTTCGTGTGAATTGGATAACTCTTCAAACGAACTGCACTATTTTTAAACAAATTGATTGAGTTTTAAACTTTGTTTTATGGTCTGGTACTTTCACATATTATTCAAAACATCATTTCGCACAAAATATATCAAAATCAATTCATTTTATCCAGAAAATTTAGGTTAATTTTGAAAAACTTGACAGAATGGAGTAGAAATCAGAATTTATCGGCGAATATCGGCTGAAATAGCAAGAGCTCTTCCTCCTGAGCTCTGATACCACTTGTAGGATCGTTTGCACGACCAAACGAGTCGTTCAGAAGAGATCTCGTCCAATACGAGAGGCGGAATCAAACGTATCAGTATTATTTCAGCTGTACACACACTAGAATCACTTAATCTATCTCTTGTATTGATTTGATGATGATTACAGACCTGGAGATACTTCGGCAGAGCTTCGCTACCGGAATGACAAAGTTTCAAATGAAAATCACAAGTCACCTATATATAGTCTCACCACTTCGTTTGAACAAGCAACTCCAGTTCGTACGAACTGGTCCAGTTCGTTTGATCTGTCCACTTTGTTTGAACTGGCCACTTCGTTTGAACTGGCTTGTTCACCTCTATTTTCTGTTTATCTCGAACTGCGTGACTTGTGTAACACCCGTGTCACTCCAACCATCAGACAAATTCCAAACCAATGAAATATAGTATTTCATACTTGGGATTTGTAAGAATATGTGTATCGTTTACACATATCAACTCTTGTTCGATTTCAAGCTCTAAATCGCTTTCTGGAAGGTTATACGCGCACTGATGTGTAGATATAACCAGTTTAATCCAACGAACACTCCGGAATAGTGAAATAGGCTTAACATACCTTAAATAACCTATACATAACTTAGATATAAGTTTTGGAAGGTTTGGTGTGGTGAAATCAAAGTTAAATCGCTTACAGGGACTAAAGTTGACAAACTGCGAAAGTATGCCAATTTGAACTGTAACAGACCTTCCGGAGCATGACCATAAGTTAAACATACCACAAATATCCTTTACATAGCTTAGAAATAGGCTTTGGGGTGTTCGGTGTGCTAAAATAAACTTTTGTGTCATTCAGGGACTAAAAGCGTCAAAAAGTGCACAAGTTTGCATTTTTACGCGTAACTTACGTTCTGAATACATCCGGACATCCAAAAATTTATGTGAGCATGACTATATTATATT
Organism: Helianthus tuberosus; assembly: GCA_030545235.1. Lineage (NCBI taxonomy): Eukaryota > Viridiplantae > Streptophyta > Magnoliopsida > Asterales > Asteraceae > Helianthus > Helianthus tuberosus. The sequence continues at coordinate 126,287,491 of CM060408.1, forward strand.
TTAGTGTTCGCCATAAGAAAAATCCATTCGTTTCGTCATTTGGATCGTTTTTCGCGCTTATGCGCATTCCGTCGTAATTAAGCGAACATCGCGTTCGTACGGCCAAACGAACCGACATCCAAGATATTTTTGAACACATTTTAAGTTCCCTATACTTTAACTTCATTTTAGAGCTTTGAAATGGGGTTAACGGGCCTTAAACGTGTCGAAAATGGCCTAAATACAGTTCAGGGACCAAAAGTGTAATTCTGCCGAAATAGTGCCTAGCGGTGCGCTACACTTTAAGCGTAGCGGTGCGCTAGGGGTCTGCTGACCAGATGCAGAGTTTCTAAACAGCAGGCTGCAGCTGTTCTAACCTCCACCACATGTTCCCAATTGCCTTGTCATGAAGATAAGGATCATTTTTAGGCACCATAACCTTTCAACACTTGTACGGATCGGATCATGGCACGTTTTCCATGAAACGATCTCAACGGTGGACCGAATACTATAAATACCCCACCCCCCATTGCTTCTAAACCCACAAGAATTCTGATTTGAGAGCTCTAAGTTGAAACCATTGTTTCATACCTGAGTTCTTGAGTCGGGATTAGCATTCGGGGACCCTGGGTAAGTATTCTTTCGTTCTTTTCCTTATTTTACTGCTTTTCGAGTCAGAAAGTCAAACTTTGTTTGACTTTCAGCGTTGACCAGTAATGGTCAATGCGAAGTTCGTTTGAACTTCGCAACGTGAGTGTAATCACGTTGGTCATAGTCCCTTGGGACTATGCCCACTGATTACCACGTTGTCTAGAGTCGTAGGGTAGGCGATCTAATAAATCGCCTATACCTTCGAACTCGACCCATTTGGTCGATCATTAGGATCCGACCAAATACATTAGGTGACCATAGTAGGTAGGGAATAACCTTCCGAGGTTATACCCTATGGTCACATCGTTTAAGTAGTTGTATGATAGGTAGTTTATATGCCTTAGGTAAATTACCAGAATACCCTTTTCATGTATAATTGGTAATTAAGCATATGTAACCTAAACTTTTGCCACATAACTGATTATGTAACATGTTTAGGCATATAACACTTGTCATAGGACTAGTTAGGCGGTCCGAACGCGTTACACGCGCACGACGCGTTAAAGTAGCATAAGCTACCTTAATGGGTCGCGATGGGTCGTAGACACTTAGGTTAAGTTTCATTTAGCATGTAGGCCTTGTTAAACCATATCACATGAGTTCCTACACTCATTTGGTTTACAAACCCTAATGCTACCCAATCTTCCGATTTAGGTCCGGTTAATTAACATAGTTACCTATATTAGGTGCCGTTTGATTTCCGTGATCTCTAGCATTGTTTGGTTGTTACTCAAGGACTGCTGAGCAATCTCAAGTGAGTACATAGACCCCTCTTTTACTGTTTTCCAAACTGTTTTGGGGTGGAACACATGTGCCTACTTGTTACTTTCATGCTTTCCGTTTTCACATCATATACTTCCTATGTTCATTAGTACATTATAGTACATGATTTCAATACATTTCATACTAGGTGTGGCATTGTGTGCATTACTTAGTACATTGTTTTACATTACATCACATGCTACGTATGTCTATTGTTGCATACTTAGTACAGGTCGCATGCTACGTATGTATGTTGTTGCATACTTAGTACAGTTCACATGCTATGTATGTTCAATCGTTGCATTGTTCTTCATACTTAGTACATTTGTTATTTATCACATTCTTACAGTTTGGACACATATTACATGATTTACATTGATCATGCATTTACTACACAAAACATAACTTTGATTTAAACCAAGTTTTACTTCAATACTTTGTTTTGTGCATATGGTTTAGTTGAGACATTTCGCTTGCCATACATGACATATTTGACATAGACATCTTACATTGTTTGGTTTGGTTTGATTAAGTGATTAAGTAACGATGCATGTGTAATATGATACAAGCATGGTGGATACGCCGCTGGTACTTCCTATATATAAGTGTTTGTATGGTATTACATATCGTAGCGTTATTTGAATCATTTCAGTTTGATACATATGACATTTTATACAAATAACATATTTTTCACAAGACATTGTTTTACAACAACTTATCTTATACAAACTCAGTTACATGGTTATTCAGTTAACCATACATTTTTCATTATTTATACATATCATCTGATCTTATCGATTTTCAAATGATTTACAAAACAAAGCAAATAACAAGGTTCATGACTAAACATTTTCTCAAATATAAGTCATGAAACCTATTTTCACAAAACCTATGTATCTCACCGGCATTTTTATGCTGACGTACCATATTTTCACATGTGTTTTTCAGGAGCTGTTGCATAAGATGATCAAGATACACATAGGCAGACTTGGGCTTTAGTGACAATAAAAGATGCAAGACTAGTTAATTATGTTGTATTTCTTTGTTTGTTAAGACATTGTAACACTTTTAATCAATAAAACGAAACTTCAATTGCCATGGATTTGAAACAATTAATTCTGTTACAACACTCCCCGACATTTCCGCCACGTTCTGTATGTTCCACGTGGTCGGGGTGTGACAGAAAAGATGGTATCAGAGCCAATGGTTATAGGGAATTAGGTTATTAGTAATGCTTTGACCTAGTCTATAACTTTCTTAGGACCCTAACGCGAGTTTACTTGCGTTTAGTCATAAAACAATACCGTCACCTATCCTTAGGCGACGACCACAACAAGAACATAAATTTCAAAACCGCTTTGAAAACTAATCATCTGTTCTAGGATGATTGATTACTAGGTTTTGAACCCTCTATTGTAAGGTTTTGAACTCTCTATTATAAGGTTTTGAACCCTTTGAGTTTTCAAAATCTCGTCAAGGTTTTGGGTTTTAAATAATGTGAACACGTGCAAACTGGAAGGGTGAATGCCTGTATTCTGGGTTTTCTGTCTAGGCAAGCACTTCGTATACATCTCATCAGACGCGAGACCAGTTGTGCTTACCTGGGAATTCTTGGGATGAGTGTTCACTTATAGGCGAGCATGTCTTCGCGATACATTATATTGACCCGCTTACTTTGATTAGTCACTCTCTCATTTGTTTGCCTTTGGTAACAAACAAATGGTCACAATCTACATGCCTTGTCATTTCCTTTTGACTATATTTCGCTTGTTTCCTCCTATGCCTTTCGTTATCTTCAAGATGCTTCTTCATCGCAATAACAATGTCCGAACCAGGTGCTGCAACTGCCCAAGCAAATAGGCGTTGTACTCCAGAAGACCATTGATTTAGCTATCACCATGACTCGTCTCAGGGATGAAGCCGTATAAGGGAACTGCTCCTTGGCGCAATCAATGTCACTGCCATAATCCGAATCAAATACCTTGTTTCAAATGTACCCACGGTGGACGATGGAGACATTTGGTTAACATGTGCCGCTTTGCAATCCAAAGCAAAGCTGTTACAAATCCTACTGCTACTCAACCTTCAAACTCTGCTTCATATGTCGCTTGACATATCTGGCGCCTCAACCTCACGAACTTTCTACCTTGTGTATCGACGTAAGCACGCCTAGTGCAAGGTGTCGAAACACCTCTCGTTACACAAATTGCAAAATCCATGTAGGATCTTTCTATCCTCATAATTAGATCCTTGTGGATGGGTATCATTCATCGGAGTTCTTAATTGGATTCTTTGTATGATTTAATACGTACATCACAATTCAATAAGGACAAAACCGAATTCCTTTTGATATTATCCTATCTTCATAGATAGATTCTTGAAATGATTAAAGTGCCAAATGAAATCCACGAATTGGATTCCTGGTGTGCTTTAAGTATCCGCGTCCAAAGATAACAAATTAATAATCAAGTCAAACAACTATGTGATTATGTGCTTATGTGTTTCCTTTTATGTTTTTGTGTGATCCAAGTTTTGTCATCCAAATCCTCATAGAATCTTCCATATTTTCGTATAAGGGATTCATAGTAGGATATCCAAGGGTACTATATTAAACCCTCAATGGGCTTCTACGTTGTAGTTAAGTCCCTTGGATTTTATTGTACTATTCTATAATTAGACCCCTTGAGTGGTCTAGTTAAACAGATTGATCCAAAAATCTGGTTAAGTATATCAAATGATGATATAGCTGAAAGGACTCCTTGGAGGTCTAATTAAAAAGATCATGTGTTGATCTGATTAAAAAGGACCCTATGGTAGTCTAGTCACACTCATCACAGGTTTGATATTTTCTTCCCCTACACATCATGAAATGCACTGTGCGGACTGTGCAAGGAATTACGTAATTATGGACGCGTACATAATTATGGAAATTCAGTGCACAGAGACCACAGCGAATTTTGTCATGTATTCCGTTCATTTTTGTTTCTGAAGATGTAAAATGACTATTCTGTTCATTTTTGTTTCTGAAGATGTAAAATGACTATTCTGTTCATTTTTGTTTCTGAAGATGTAAAATGACTATTCCGTTCATTTTTGTTTCTGAAGATGTAAAATGACTATTCTGTTCATTTTTGTTTCTGAAGATGTAAAATGACTATTCCGTTCATTTTTGTTTCTGAAGATGTAAAATGACCATTCCGTTCACTTTTGTTTCTGAAGATGTAAAATGACTATTCTGTTCATTTTTGTTTCTGAAGATGTAAAATGACAATTCCGTTCATTTTTGTTTCTGAAGATGTAAAATGACCATTCCGTTCATTTTTGTTTCTGAAGATGTAAAATGACCATTCTGTTCATTTTTGTTTCTGAAGATGTAAAATGACAATTCCGTTCATTTTTGTTTCTGAAGATGTAAAATGACCATTCCGTTCATTTTTGTTTCTGAAGATGTAAAATGACCATTCTGTTCATTTTTGTTTCTGAAGATGTAAAATGACCTTTCCGTTCATTTTTGTTTCTGAAGATGTAAAATGACTATTCTGTTCATTTTTGTTTCTGAAGATGTAAAATGACTATTCCGTTCATTTTTGTTTCTGAAGATGTAAAATGACTATTCTGTTCATTTTTGTTTCTGAAGATGTAAAATGACTATTCCGTTCATTTTTGTTTCTGAAGATGTAAAATGACCATTCCGTTCACTTTTGTTTCTGAAGATGTAAAATGACTATTCTGTTCATTTTTGTTTCTGAAGATGTAAAATGACAATTCCGTTCATTTTTGTTTCTGAAGATGTAAAATGACCATTCCGTTCATTTTTGTTTCTGAAGATGTAAAATGACCATTCTGTTCATTTTTGTTTCTGAAGATGTAAAATGACCTTTCCGTTCATTTTTGTTTCTGAAGATGTAAAATGACTATTCTGTTCATTTTTGTTTCTGAAGATGTAAAATGACTATTCCGTTCATTTTTGTTTCTGAAGATGTAAAATGACCATTCCGTTCACTTTTGTTTCTGAAGATGTAAAATGACTATTCTGTTCATTTTGTTTCTGAATAATGCCTGTTGAAAATAACTCCGTTCATTTTTCATTTCTGAAAAATGTTCGTTAAAGAGAAATTACAGGATTACGTCTTGTTCATCTCTGGTGGTTATTTGACACAAAGCCACAGTTAGACTCCTACGAATTAATTTCGGGACGAAATTTCCTAAAGTAGGGGAGACTGTAACACCCGTGTCACTCCAACCATCAGACAAATTCCAAACCAATGAAATATAGTATTTCATACTTGGGATTTGTAAGAATATGTGTATCGTTTACACATATCAACTCTTGTTCGATTTCAAGCTCTAAATCGCTTTCTGGAAGGTTATACGCGCACTGATGTGTAGATATAACCAGTTTAATCCAACGAACACTCCGGAATAGTGAAATAGGCTTAACATACCTTAAATAACCTATACATAACTTAGATATAAGTTTTGGAAGGTTTGGTGTGGTGAAATCAAAGTTAAATCGCTTACAGGGACTAAAGTTGACAAACTGCGAAAGTATGCCAATTTGAACTGTAACAGACCTTCCGGAGCATGACCATAAGTTAAACATACCACAAATATCCTTTACATAGCTTAGAAATAGGCTTTGGGGTGTTCGGTGTGCTAAAATAAACTTTTGTGTCATTCAGGGACTAAAAGCGTCAAAAAGTGCACAAGTTTGCATTTTTACGCGTAACTTACGTTCTGAATACATCCGGACATCCAAAAATTTATGTGAGCATGACTATATTATATTTTAGTGTTCGCCATAAGAAAAATCCATTCGTTTCGTCATTTGGATCGTTTTTCGCGCTTATGCGCATTCCGTCGTAATTAAGCGAACATCGCGTTCGTACGGCCAAACGAACCGACATCCAAGATATTTTTGAACACATTTTAAGTTCCCTATACTTTAACTTCATTTTAGAGCTTTGAAATGGGGTTAACGGGCCTTAAACGTGTCGAAAATGGCCTAAATACAGTTCAGGGACCAAAAGTGTAATTCTGCCGAAATAGTGCCTAGCGGTGCGCTACACTTTAAGCGTAGCGGTGCGCTAGGGGTCTGCTGACCAGATGCAGAGTTTCTAAACAGCAGGCTGCAGCTGTTCTAACCTCCACCACATGTTCCCAATTGCCTTGTCATGAAGATAAGGATCATTTTTAGGCACCATAACCTTTCAACACTTGTACGGATCGGATCATGGCACGTTTTCCATGAAACGATCTCAACGGTGGACCGAATACTATAAATACCCCACCCCCCATTGCTTCTAAACCCACAAGAATTCTGATTTGAGAGCTCTAAGTTGAAACCATTGTTTCATACCTGAGTTCTTGAGTCGGGATTAGCATTCGGGGACCCTGGGTAAGTATTCTTTCGTTCTTTTCCTTATTTTACTGCTTTTCGAGTCAGAAAGTCAAACTTTGTTTGACTTTCAGCGTTGACCAGTAATGGTCAATGCGAAGTTCGTTTGAACTTCGCAACGTGAGTGTAATCACGTTGGTCATAGTCCCTTGGGACTATGCCCACTGATTACCACGTTGTCTAGAGTCGTAGGGTAGGCGATCTAATAAATCGCCTATACCTTCGAACTCGACCCATTTGGTCGATCATTAGGATCCGACCAAATACATTAGGTGACCATAGTAGGTAGGGAATAACCTTCCGAGGTTATACCCTATGGTCACATCGTTTAAGTAGTTGTATGATAGGTAGTTTATATGCCTTAGGTAAATTACCAGAATACCCTTTTCATGTATAATTGGTAATTAAGCATATGTAACCTAAACTTTTGCCACATAACTGATTATGTAACATGTTTAGGCATATAACACTTGTCATAGGACTAGTTAGGCGGTCCGAACGCGTTACACGCGCACGACGCGTTAAAGTAGCATAAGCTACCTTAATGGGTCGCGATGGGTCGTAGACACTTAGGTTAAGTTTCATTTAGCATGTAGGCCTTGTTAAACCATATCACATGAGTTCCTACACTCATTTGGTTTACAAACCCTAATGCTACCCAATCTTCCGATTTAGGTCCGGTTAATTAACATAGTTACCTATATTAGGTGCCGTTTGATTTCCGTGATCTCTAGCATTGTTTGGTTGTTACTCAAGGACTGCTGAGCAATCTCAAGTGAGTACATAGACCCCTCTTTTACTGTTTTCCAAACTGTTTTGGGGTGGAACACATGTGCCTACTTGTTACTTTCATGCTTTCCGTTTTCACATCATATACTTCCTATGTTCATTAGTACATTATAGTACATGATTTCAATACATTTCATACTAGGTGTGGCATTGTGTGCATTACTTAGTACATTGTTTTACATTACATCACATGCTACGTATGTCTATTGTTGCATACTTAGTACAGGTCGCATGCTACGTATGTATGTTGTTGCATACTTAGTACAGTTCACATGCTATGTATGTTCAATCGTTGCATTGTTCTTCATACTTAGTACATTTGTTATTTATCACATTCTTACAGTTTGGACACATATTACATGATTTACATTGATCATGCATTTACTACACAAAACATAACTTTGATTTAAACCAAGTTTTACTTCAATACTTTGTTTTGTGCATATGGTTTAGTTGAGACATTTCGCTTGCCATACATGACATATTTGACATAGACATCTTACATTGTTTGGTTTGGTTTGATTAAGTGATTAAGTAACGATGCATGTGTAATATGATACAAGCATGGTGGATACGCCGCTGGTACTTCCTATATATAAGTGTTTGTATGGTATTACATATCGTAGCGTTATTTGAATCATTTCAGTTTGATACATATGACATTTTATACAAATAACATATTTTTCACAAGACATTGTTTTACAACAACTTATCTTATACAAACTCAGTTACATGGTTATTCAGTTAACCATACATTTTTCATTATTTATACATATCATCTGATCTTATCGATTTTCAAATGATTTACAAAACAAAGCAAATAACAAGGTTCATGACTAAACATTTTCTCAAATATAAGTCATGAAACCTATTTTCACAAAACCTATGTATCTCACCGGCATTTTTATGCTGACGTACCATATTTTCACATGTGTTTTTCAGGAGCTGTTGCATAAGATGATCAAGATACACATAGGCAGACTTGGGCTTTAGTGACAATAAAAGATGCAAGACTAGTTAATTATGTTGTATTTCTTTGTTTGTTAAGACATTGTAACACTTTTAATCAATAAAACGAAACTTCAATTGCCATGGATTTGAAACAATTAATTCTGTTACAACACTCCCCGACATTTCCGCCACGTTCTGTATGTTCCACGTGGTCGGGGTGTGACAACTTGTTTCATCTATTCTATTACACGACTCGATACAAGACGAAGTTGACAGACGTACGCACCAACAAAATTTTATTAAATTCAGCAAAAATCAGCATTAGGACATAGAAATATTATGCAAAAATTTTGATTTATCATCCAGAATACTTCCCTAAGTGTCGGGAATTAAAAGTGTCACAAAAAGATACTTGAAAGACACTTTACGGATTAATTAAGCACTTTAACGGAACAATACCTAACCGAACAACCGGACATTACCCGGAACACCAAAATAATGCAAGAGACATTGTTTATATTTTTCTAAGCTAGTTAGGGTCCCCGAACACCCTAACACACAATATATTGCATACACACTTATAACATTTACTAGATACTTAAGACCTAACTAGTTAATTAACTATCCATTGCAAACCAACTAAACCACCCCCCCTAAACCGGTTCTAGAAGTGGGATCCGCACTTTGATTTTCTTGTTTTGTTTATTGTAATTGTTTTGTACTTGGGGAGCATTAAGTCTAATGGTTAAAAGGATGTTGGGAAGATTAGTTATAAACCCACAAGTCCTTCATTCTCATTTCATCATTCACTCATCAACACCATCACACCCTCTCCCTCTCTTCTTGGTCTCGGCCGAGAGCCCCACCACCCTCACCATCATCTTCAAGTCTTCATCATTCAATCTCTAGTGATCCTAAGGTGCTACAAGGTGTACAACGAAGCTTGGTGTCTTCGGAAGTTGAAGGACCTTCTCTATTTGCTATTAACCACCACTTTTCTCCTCTTGAACTTCCCTAGCCTTGAGCTAGTGGTAAGAACATCTTACACTTCATATTTCATCTTATTTAAGTGGTTAAAGTAGGTTACATGATGATAAACTTAAAGAACACTAAGAAACTTGAACTTGAAACATGAACATAAGATAAAGTTATGAAGAAATTATGTTGTTTAGTGTTGATATACTTGTTGATTGTTGATTGTTTGTAGAAATGATGTTAATCATCATGTAGTCTTGCTAGATCATGATTAAAAACATAATCTAGCAAGATGAGAGGATGAATATGTTAAAGGTTATGAACCATCCTCACATATAGCCATGAACTTGAATAAATATGATGTTTCTTGTAAATGATGAACAAGTAAGTTTAAAGTCTTGTAAATCTAAATATTTCAAGTATGATTTACCAAGAAACCAAGTTAAAAATACAAGTTTCACTAAATCTTGGTTCTTACATAAATAAACATCATTTTTTGTGGTTAACAAAGTAAAGAAACACATGTGTAACAAGAAAAATACATGAAGAAATATTTTTAGAAAACATGAACACAAGTTGTAAAGAATCATATTCTTTGAAAATGGAGTTTTTAAAGAAGCAATCACACTTTAAAGGATAACTAGGCTTACTAATAACACTAGTAAGTTCCTACGGATTTTTACAAAGTTTCAAGTTCATGACATAGTGTAAATTTCATATTTTTGGCACATGCTGAGTCTTGAATAAATTGTTGATTGTTGAGATGATTTTAAAAGAAAATAAACACATGTTTTGAGAACATGGGAAACCTCCATTTTTAGGGGAAACTCTGTCAAAATTTCTATAAATTTTGACACTTAGAAAAATATAAGTTTTGTGAAACTTATTCCCTAAAAATGTACCTAAAAATATTTACCAAGGTTTCCAAATTTTTATGAAAACTTCAAGATAAGAAACGATGATTTCGTCAAGATTAAAATTGATATTAAGTATGTATATTTTTGAGGAAAAATATATGTATTTATTAATCACCAAATTTTGGTGCTAAGTGTATGTAGTATGTATTATACATGAATAGTGTATTAGGACTTGAAAATACACTAAATACTCATAAGAGTAAGAATACAAAAATACACATACAACATGCTTAGACACATACAAAAAGATATATTTATGAGAATATATTACTTGGACAAAATACATAATTCGGGTGCAAAATACAAGATACTTATATTTATTTTTGAGAAAATAATATAAGTAAGACACTTAGTTAAAAATATAAATTATTTTTAACACAAGAAAACATATACAAAAGATAGTGACTGTACTTGTGCGATACAAGTCTGGTGACTAACGTTAAGAAAACACGTATAGGTCACGACGCTAATTAAGCAAATCCGGTGAAGTTTACGACGCAAAGGAACGCAAAGTAGTGAGTTCATGCTCCCCCTTTTCTTTAACTGTTTTTGGTTTTATAACTCTCGGGGGTGAAATACATGTTACAAATATTACAATGTTTACAAATGGTATGATACAAAAACAAGAAGCACTCTTGGTGAGGACGAGTACCAAGTATGATGCGTTTTAAGAAATGCCTATGAAATACTAAATCATGTGAGCATAGACTTAAATACAGAAATGCCATTAGTACATAATTAGGGACGAGGGTTAGATCTAACGGGTACGATCGAACCCCACTCATGGTCACAACTAGTACCTAGTAGTGCTTCGAAGTCCCAGTCGAGGGAAATCGACACAGTTGAGGTTAATCGACACAGTCGAGGGTAATCGACACAGTCAAGGGAAATTGACACAGTCGAGGTTAATCGACACAGTCGAGGAAAATCGACAAGGATATGAGCCATTACAAGTGCTCCCTAGGAGTCATAACAAGTACTCCCCATGTCCTCACATGCCTTAAAGTCTCTCAAAGATTTACAAGAATACTTTATTGGTACAAGATTTGTACCACAAGAATACATTATTGGTACAAGATTTGTACCACAAGAATACTTTATTGATACAAGATTTGTATCACAAGAATACTTTATTATACAAGAATACGTTATTTCACAAGAATACTTTATTTGTACAAGATACATACCATGTTTCATACAAGGTATGCCAAACACATGAACTCGCTCAACCTTTGTTGATGTTTTCCAAAATTACATGTATTTCAGGTGACATGATGCATCTTGGGCGCGGGTGTCGTAACTAGAAGTAGACTTCAAGTTTAGATGTCATCCACTTTTGTTAAATTATAACCTAGACGAAGGTTGTGTTTTTGAAACTTAAATAACAAGTGTTTTGTAATACTCAAATTTTCATGGATGGATGAACATCGTTTTGATCATGTAGTTGTTTATTACGATTAAATGCAATGATATTAAACCAGTCACACATCATACGCTTCCGCAATAGACAGGGTGTGACAGTTTGGTATCAGAGCTTCGATTGTAGTGAACTAGGATTCCTTCTCGAGTCTAGACTACAATCACTAGAGTTCTCTCACGAAAACATTTTACGAAAAGGTTTTTATTGCATTCACGTAAGCGCCAAGATCCACGAGTTAAACACTTTTCAAAAAGAGACAAGGCAAGGACATTAGTAGGGAATACCCTCAAGATAAGGTACCAATTAAGGAATAGTCTACACGAGTTAGACTTGCCAAAGATAAAATACACTCTTGGTGATAACTAGTACCAAGTAGTGTTTCTGTCGTAAATCGATACGTGATATAATCAAATTGCTTGATTATGCTAAGTAGCATATTTGTTATTGATATACATACATACGAATAAGTGTACGAAATAAATATTGACGTGAATACATACAAATAAGTGTACGGAATGATTATTGATGTGAATAAGATACTTTCGACTCTGACTCCTATTACTGTACGTGACTGGCACGCTGAAGCTATCGACCTCGCGTCCTTTGGCAAAGCTCATGGCTGGAAGTGATTACCAAATAAGATTCTGAGCTTGCTTTCGTAGGAAATGACTGCTCTTCTCTCTCGATCGCGAAGGTGCCTGACTACGATAGTGACGACGAGGCAGAGGCGGCAACCTTGATCAACTTCTTAATCAGCGGGACGAGACCCCTGCGGCTTATGTAAAGCAAGATCGACGGCATACTCGACCGGAAAAGGAAGATGAAGTATTCATATTGAAGGTGCCCCTCCAACTACTAGGAATTCTCTTTATTCCTATCATCGTGCCTGTTCGCGCGTAAAGATAACGAGTGTTAGTGCATGGACCACCGCAATGGTCCTTTTCATTATAGAGGTATAAGGACAGTAGTGTCCCCTCCTTGATTGATCATCTGCTTGGACAAGAGAAAATTGGGGTAACTGTGCAAGACAATTTTTTATTACGGGGGCCCACGTAATAACGACTTGTAGTGCACAGAAATCCTGGTGGACTCTGCGGGTCGAGCTAATGAAATCACATAAAATTAATCTATAGGTGTTCACACCTTCATCTGGTAGAACAATACATAGATCAGTGCTTTAGCGCATCATAAAGTAGGAAGCCTGTCTTAGCCTACTTCGTGACTGACACTTCTACCTGTGTACGAGACGTTTGAGAAAACGACATTTAAGCAAGTGAAGATGGGTAACATTCAAAAAGATTCAGCGACGTTATACTCTCTATCACCTCTACACGAACAACCCCATCTCTGGGAAAATATACACATCAATAAAGCTAATGTAGCAGGAAATAACTGAAACCTAAATGACCGAGGCGATGTAACCTCGAGTTCATTACAAACAATAAGCCAAATTGGCAAGCCTATGTGAAGGCTCAGTAATTGTTTCCTCGCTCACACCTTGATTATATATACATTTGAAATTGGGTGATTACATGATGGCTTATGGTGCTATATACCTCATAGACAATTATGGAATATTGTCTAACCTACTTCATGCCTCTTGACAGAAGATAATGCCGCCCAGACGAGACACAAACACCAGTACGTTTCCAAGAACAGAAGCTGAGCTTCAAGAATAAATCTCACAAGAAATTGCACGACATGAAGCCCTCCGCTCCAAACACAGCGGTGGCACTTCCAGAAATAACCCTCCAACTGGCTGCACCTATAAACAGTTCCTGGACTGCAAGCCATTGAATTTTGATGGCACAGGAGGTGCCGTTTCATTTTTTCGTTGGGCAGAAAAGACTGACTCTGTTCTAAGAATGAGTAACTGTTCACCCCAGCAGAGAGTTACCTATATCTCAGGGTTGTTTTTGGATGGCGCACTCTCCTGGTGGAACCTTCAGGTTCAGACCCTTGGTGCAGATGCTGCTTATGCACTGAGCTGGGACGAGCTCAAGGAAATGATGGAAAAGAAATACTGTTCTAAGGCTGAAATCCAGAAGCTTGAGGTGGAGTTCTGGAATTTGAAAATGGACGGACCGAAGATTCCTGAATATGTCCAGCGATTTCACGACTTGTCTAGGGTCGTCCCCTACTTAGTCAAACCAGAATTCAAAAGGATTGAACGATTCATTTGGGGACTTGCACCTCAAATTAGGAGCTTGGTTACTACTTCAAGGCCTCCAACCATCGCAGAGGCTATCTATTTAAGCGTTACGCTTACTGAAGAAGCTCTACGTAAAGGAAAATTTTCGGAATATGAGGATAACAAGAAAGAGACTCATGTGGAGTCATCAGGCAATAAGAAAAGGAAGTCTTCGAACCTAAAGGTAGGCACCCAAGTCAGCTATGGAAGCTCTAAGGCAAAAAAAAGAAAGAAAGTGAATCCACCGCATGGCTGGAAAACTGATGGAGCCACTAATAAGGCCGGTGGTAAAGTTTACTCGGGGATTAAGCCGAGGTGCTGGGAATGCAATTTTCACCATGAAGGTCGATGTCTGAGGCCTAAGTGTGGGAAGTGTGGAAAAGAAGGGCACAACAAGGACGCCTGTTGGGCGAAGGACCCAGATGGAAGAAATAAGAGAATACCAGGTTGCTACAGATGTTGTAAAGTAGGGCACTTTAGGAAAGATTGCCCCAGGAAGAAACAAGCAAGGAAGGGTTTTCGCGATCGAAACTCATGAAGCACGCCAGGATCCAGATGCGGTTATGGGTACGTTCCCTATTAACCAACCTAATGCATCTACTTTTAATTAATACTGGCATCAACTTTAACCTTGCATGCTTAGAACTTAAGAAACTGCTTGGCCTAGTTTCGAGTAAAATAAACGTCCTGTATTCTTTAGAAATGGGCATGTAGAAGGCTAATTTAAACAGACGAAGCAAATAAGGAATTATATTCTAGGAAACTCAGAAGGCCGGAACCTTCTGTTACCATTAACTTGAGAAGTCATGATATGATAGTCAGCAATGATTAAATATCCAAGTATGGAGCCTGAGAACATCCCCGTTATAGAAGAAGTTCCAGTAGCCTTTTCTGAAGACTTGCCAAGAATACCTCCACAAGCGACAAGAGGAGTCTAGGGTAAATCTCATGCCAGGAACGGCACCAGTGCCGAATGACGCCTTACCGACTAGCTTCGTCCGCGAAGCATGAGCCCCTGATATAACTGCAAGAGCTGCTAGACAGAGGGAAATTAAAGACATGACATCCTTAGTAAGGACACGAGGAGAAAGTTGACAGTTCCATTTTGCATAAATTCCAGAGAATTGAGAATCAGAATCCTTTGCCAAGGACTGATAACATGAACAGACCAACCGTAAGGTTCTAGTTACCACTCAATGATCGACTTGAGGACAGGATGTCCTCCACTGTGAATAAAGAAGGAAATATCCCTAAAACGACCTTTGGGACTCGCTTCGAGCAGTACGAGTTCCTTGTCGTACCATTTGGCTTAACACATGCATCGACAATATTCATGGACCTCATGAATCGAACATGTAAGCCATACCTGGATAAATCATGATTATACTTATTGACCACATTCTTATATGGCCAACGACCAAGGAAGGTCGTGAGCAACAGCTGCAATTTACCTTGCAACTCTTAGAGAAAAGAACAGTTATATGCTATGATGACAAAAAGCGGATCTCGAATTCGCGAAGTGAGAACTTTAAGATACATGGTGGATAAGAACGAGATTCATGCCAACCCTGCAACCAAGAGCTAAGGAGCTAGAGTTGCAATTATGTGACGCTTCTCGACAAAGTCTCAATTGTACGTCGATGCAACGAGACCACAACATTGCATACGCGACACATTGATTAAGGAATCATAAGAAGAAACCTTGAGCTAGATACAGTAATTGCGTGCCACAAACTTGACGTCATTACCTGAAAGAAAACGCTGCCCGATCTTTACTGATCATAAAGATTGCAGCACACCGTTGATCATAAGAACTTAAATGTTAACGATGATGGACTAAGCTACTGAACGATGCAGACTGTATGAACACGATACGTGCTTGTGTGATAAACTTTAATAGAAAGTTGGAACACTCACTCGCCCTTAGTGGAGTCTTCCTACAACAGTACTTATCACACCGCCATTTAAACCGCTTCGTGTGAAGCTTTAAATGAAACATAATACACCGATCCCTGTCATGTTGATCAGAGACCAGGAATAAACAATCTACTGACCCGCGTTGGTTCAGGAAAAACTAGAGGCAAACCGTTTAGATATGTGAACATATCATGGCAGCCCGCGGAATACAGAAAGATTACGCCGACGAGCGGCAGAAATCGTCAGAATTTGAGACAAGAAGCATGACTTAAATGAGAGCCTCGCCTAGAGAAGGCGTAGTGTGATTTGGAAAACGAAAAGGGTGAATCCCCGGTGTAGGGATCAGAACCATTGCGCACAAGATGAAACTTCCAGAAAAAGATCAGTAGTGATCGCGACGCATTCATGTGTCTAGTCTTTAGAGGAGTCTGACTCAAGGAACAGTCGTTGTTCCCACAAATAAGATAGATTCACGTCAATGACAAACGACAAAATTACTATAGAACCTGTTAAGGTTTCGGACCAAGAGTCCACAATACTATAAAAACCTGTTAAGGTTTCGGACCAAGAGTCCACAATACTATAAAAACCTGTTAAGGTTACGGACCAAGAGTCCACAAGACACAGAAAAGACAAAATTGATTTACTTGAGTACGTTAGAAATTCATAACATGACCCCGAATTACATGGGAACATAAAGACAAATCATGAATATAAGTAACCGCGTTTGATTCACAACTCCCCTGCGACCGATGGCATCGCTTGAATTTCGGGACGAAATTCTTTTAACGGGGGGAGACTGTGACAACTGTCACTTTTCCGTACATTCCGTACACTAAATGAACATTGATCTGTGCTCTAATGACTGTACATGATCTAGTTTACAAGACTAATAAATTTCTGATTTCTTAACAAGTGAATTCGTGCACGTTTTATACTACAAGAATTGCTTTATGCATTAACGAAAGCGTTGCGTCAGAAATACTAGTAAACTCACCGGTAAGACACAATATGCCAACAATGCTACAGAAAGTAGTTAGACAATAGAAATGGAGCCTAGGTGTAGGTCCAACGTTAAGAATACATTAAAACCAAAGAGTACATACAAGGGTTTACATATAGACATTACGAAAGCTAAAATACGCACTAAAAAGCACCCGAAACGCACTTTAAGTGCAGAATTTTATTAAATTCAGCTATAATCAGCATTAGGACACTGAAATATTATGCAGAAATTTTGATTTATCATCCAGAATACTTCCCTAAGTGTCGGGAATTAAAAGTGTCACAAAAAGATACTTGAAAGACACTTTACGGATTAATTAAGCACTTTAACGGAACAATACCTAACCGGACATTACCCGGAACACCAAAATAATGCAAGAGACATTGTTTGTATTTTTCTAAGCTAGTTAGGGTCCCCGAACACCCTAACACACAATATATTGCATAACACACTTATAACATTAACTAGATACTTAAGACCTAACTAGTTAATTAACTATCCATTGCAAACCAACCCCCCCCCCCCAAACCGGTTCTAGAAGTGGCATCCCCACTTTGATTTTCTTGTTTTGTTTATTGTAATTGTTTTGTACTTGGGGAGCATTAAGTCTAATGGTTAAAAGGATGTTGGGAAGATTAGCTATAAACCCACAAGTCCTTCATTCTCATTTCATCATTCACTCATCAACACCATCACACCCTCTCCCTCTCTTCTTGGTCTCGGCCGAGAGAACCACCACCCTCACCATTATCTTCAAGTCTTCATCATTCAATCTCTAGTGATCCTAAGGTGCTACAAGGTGTACAACGAAGCTTGGTGTCTTCGGAAGTTGAAGGACCTTCTCTATTTGCTATTAACCACCACTTTTCTCCTCTTGAACTTCCCTAGCCTTGAGCTAGTGGTAAGAACATCTTACACTTCATATTTCATCTTATTTAAGTGGTTAAAGTAGGTTACATGATGATAAACTTAAAGAACACTAAGAAACTTGAACTTGAAACATGAACATAAGCTAAAGTTATGAAGAAATTATGTTGTTTAGTGTTGATATACTTGTTGATTGTTGATTGTTTGTAGAAATGATGTTAATCATCACGTAGTCTTGCTAGATCATGATTAAAAACATAATCTAGCAAGATGAGAGGATGAATATGTTAAAGGTTATGAACCATCCTCACATAAAGCCATGAACTTGAATAAATATGATGTTTCTTGTGAAATGATGAACAAGTAAGTTTAAAGTCTTGTAAATCTAAATATTTCAAGTATGATTTACCAATAAACCAAGTTAAAAATACAAGTTTCACTAAATCTTGGTTCTTACATAAATAAACATCATTTTTAGTGGTTAACAAAGTAAAGAAACACATGTGTAACAAGAAAAATACATGAAGAAATAATTTTAGAAAACACGAACACAAGTTGTAAAGAATCATATTCTTTGAAAATGGAGTTTTTAAAGAAGCAATCACACTTTAAAGGATAACTAGGCTTACTAATAAAACTAGTAAGTTCCTACGAATTTTTACAAAGTTTCAAGTTCATGACATAGTGTAAATTTCATATTTTTGGCACATGCTGAGTCTTGAATAAATTGTTGATTGTTGAGATGATTTTAAAAGAAAATAAACACATGTTTTGAGAACATGGGAAACCTCCATTTTTAGGGGAAACTCTGTCAAAATTTCTATAAATTTTGACACTTAGAAAAATATAAGTTTTGTGAAACTTATTCCCTAAAAATGTACCTAAAAATATTTACCAAGTTTTCCAAATTTTTATGAAAACTTCAAGATAAGAAACGATGATTTCGTCAAGATTAAAATTGATATTAAGCATGTATATTTTTGAGGAAAAATATATGTATTTATTAATCACCAAATTTTGGTGCTAAGTGTATGTAGTATGTATTATACATGAATAGTGTATTAGGACTTGAAAATACACTAAATACTCATAAGAGTAAGAATACAAAAATACACATACAACATGCTTAGACACATACAAGAAGATATATTTATGAGAATATATTACTTGGACAAAATACATAATTCGGGTGCAAAATACAAGATAATTATATTTATTTTTGAGAAAATAATATAAGTAAGACACTTAGTTAAAAATATAAATTATTTTTAACACAAGAAAACATATACAAAAGATAGTGACTGTACTTGTGCGATACAAGTCTGGTGACTAACGTTAAGAAAACACGTATAGGTCACGACACTAATTAAGCAAATCCTGTGAAGTTTACGACGCAAAGGAACGCAAAGTAGTGAGTTCATGCTCCCCCTTTTCTTTAACTGTTTTTGGTTTTATAACTCTCGGGGGTGAAATACATGTTACAAATATTACAATGTTTACAAATGGTATGATACAAAAACAAGAAGCACTCTTGGTGAGGACGAGTACCAAGTATGATGCGTTTTAAGAAATGCCTATGAAATACTAGATCATGTGAGCATAGATTTAAATACAGAAATGCCATTAGTACATAATTAGGGACGAGGGTTAGATCTAACGGGTACGGCCGAACCCCACTCATGGTAACAACTAGTACCTAGTAGTGCTTCAGAGTCCCAGTCGAGGGAAATCGACACAGTTGAGGTTAATCGACACAGTCGAGGGTAACCGACACAGTCGAGGTTAATCGACACAGTCGAGGAAAATCGACAAGGATATGAGCCATTACAAGTGCTCCCTAGGAGTCATAACAAGTACTCCCCATGTCCTCACATGCCTTAAAGTCTCTCAAAGATTTACAAGAATACTTTATTGGTACAAGATTTGTACCACAAGAATACATTATTGGTACAAGATTTGTACCACAAGAATAGTTTATTGATACAAGATTTGTATCACAAGAATACTTTATTATACAAGAATACGTTATTTCACAAGAATACTTTATTTATACAAGATACATACCATGTTTCATACAAGGTATGCAAAACGCATGAACTCGCTCAACCTTTGTTGATGTTTTCCAAAATTACATGTATTTCAGGTGACAGGATGGATCTTGGGCGTGGGTGTCGTAACTAGAAGTAGACTTCAAGTTTAGATGTCATCCACTTTTGTTAAATTATAACCTAGACGGTAACTCAAATTTTCATGGATGGATGAACATCGTTTTGATCATGTAGTTGTTTATTACGATTGAATACAATGATATTAAACCAGTCACACATCATACGCTTCCGCAATAGACAGGGTGTGACATTTACTAAGTGTTGAAATTTTTAGAAAATTTCGCCATAGTTTCCTTTGTAAATGGAGGTGTCCATGCTAAATAGCATATCATTTTCTTTTCCAAAAATCATTCAAACAATCAACAACAAGTCACTAAACCATATTATGTTCACCAAGTGTAAAAACTATATGATTTTCATAACATCATGAACTTGATATTTCACAAAAATATGTAGTAACTTGATAATGCGTTTAGTGGCCTTAGTTACCTTCCAAAGTATATTCATCCCTTTAAAAATCTCATTTTTAAAGAATCTCGGTGTTAACAACTTGTGAACAAATTTTACAAAAATATTTATTTACAACATATTCTTGTTTACTAGCCTTCCTACACTTATTTTATTTCAAAAATAATGTAAGTGCAAGAAAAGTTATGATCTTTTAAAAATCGTCTTTTTAACTTGGTTTTTCTTGGAAACTTATTCACAAGTCTTGGATTCACAAATTTACTAGTTCACTTGGTTTTTTTTTTTGCAAGAAAATTATTTCATTATCAAGTTCATGTATTAATAAGAAGATGATCATTTTATGTAAATACATAGTCACCTCTTATCTTGTTAGATCATGTTTCTAATCATAATCTAACAAGTTTCATATGATGATCAACATCATATTACCAAGAAATCAACATGCAACCATCATCCATCTACTAGACAACATCATACTAACAATATTTCATCCCATTTCATCTTTATGTAAAGCTTTATGTTCATGATTTATGTTTGTGTTCTTTTAGTGTTCATATGATTTCATCACAATATAATCTTTTAACCATGAAAATAAAAGTAAACAAGAGTTATGAGAGAGCTTACTACTAGCTTTAAGCTAGGGAAGAACACTAGTGAAAAAGATGATGAAAAGTGGTGAATAAATGCAAGTAAGAGAGCTCCTTGATGATCCACAAGCTACAAGCTCCTTTAATCACCTTCTAGTACTTGAAACAAGCATGAAAATGGTTGTATGGTGGTGATAAGGTGGTGGTGGTGGCGGTTGTAGAGTGAGCCGAGAGGGAGAGAGAGAAGTTGAGGGAGGTGGTGTGAAGAAGTGAGAAGTGAAATGATGAAGATCTCAAGTGAATCCCTTATGCCATACTTATAATCTCTTACACTCAAGATTATATCCAAGAAATCAAGCAACAATCAAATAAAATATTAGAAGGAGATCTAGTGGTGGGGTCCTTTGGTGACCGTAAATGGGTATGGGGGGGGGGGTTAATTGTAAGTTTTTGGTGATAGTTGGTAAATAATTGGAGGTTAAGTGTAATATCTAGTGTTATGTGTGTAAGGTATATTACTAGTCCAAAAATAATAAAACAATGTTTCTGACAAAAATTTGGTGTTCTGGGTAATGTCCGGTTGTTCGGTTAGATACCATTCCGTTAAAGTGCTAAGTTGTTCCGTATAGTGTCCTTTATGTATCTTTTTGTAACACAATTAATTCCCAACACTTAGGAAAGCATTCAAGACCATTTAGTCAATTTTCTGCATAATACAAGTATGTTATAATGCTGAATTTTTTTGCTGAAAATGAAGAATTCTGCACTTAAAGTGAGTTTTAGGCACTTTCCGGCACTCAAACTATCACCTAGTGACGCAGTTTTATGGTCCTCACTTCCCTACACACCATACTAGTGTATTACCTTTTCCCTGGCCCATACTGGGTTTCAAAACACTGTCTGTCTATGTACTGGTACTGTCAGTATATTTCTGAGTTATCCTCTCACTGTGCTAACTGTGCTTTGTGCATCAAGTATGTCACTAAAGTTTGTGTGTAATAAATGGTTTGACAGTATGAAATGTGATGCACATGTATGTATGATGCAGTAATCAGAAAGCAATTAAGTAATTCAGCACATTCATTAAGCACTTAATTAATATTAATTAATTGTACGGATACCTGGTTTAATGAGGGTTGTCACAATTTTAAGCCCTTTTTAACACTTTAGCCAAGTTTTAGATTTATAAAACACGATATTTTACTAACACTAAACACACATATGGACAAGTGCACCCATCGTGAGCGTAGTATAGCGTTGGTAAGATACCGAGGTCGTCCAAGGACACAAGAGCTTTTAATACCGGTTTATCCTCAACGTCTAATCAAAGCAAAATTTTAGAAAAGGGTTTTAAACATAAAAACTAAAAATGCTGAAAAAAAAACAGATAGACAAGATGAATCACTTGGATCCGACTCGCCTTTAGTGTAACCTTTGATGATTTTCGCAATTTTACACTTTTTAAGAGATTATCTTAGTTATAGTTGTAGGCCCCTCTTTTGAAGGACGTTACCCTCAACCCAGTAGTTTGAGTCAGCAAGGAAACAATCCTAAAGGGTTGGATTATTGAAAGATAATTAATTAAGTTATTAATGCATAATGTGGTAGGCCCCTCTTTTGAAGGTGACGTTACCCTCGGCTAAGTGGTTTGAGTCAGCAGGGATACAATCCCAAGTAGCCGGGTTAATGTATTAATAGTAGTTTACATATGAGGGGATCAAGCCATTCGCACCCCCGCCATCCAATACCAGTGGGTATTGAAGGAGGTCCTAGTAAGCTTGACCCAGGTCCTTGCAGGATCTATACACTGAACAAGGCAAGAACCTTACCAAACCATTCCCTTAACCCCCGACCAGGTAGCCAACATATCTCTATATAGACCGTAGAGATATGAATGGTTAAAATCTTTTATTTTATATAGACAGTAAAATAATGCCAAGACACCATGGACAAATGAAAAGGAAGTTTCACCTTCAACATAAGAAACTAGTTATTAAAGTCATTAATACAAAACCAAATAAAAAGTGCGAAAAGATTAAAAATCAAAAGTATTACACTAAATGCTTGTCTTCACCAAGTGATGTAAGAGACTTAGGCATACATGGCCTTTGATTGTCAAGAACTCTTACTATCAATATTGGATCCCGAGACTACTACACACACTCTATGATGGATGATGGTGGTGGATGTGGGTTGTAGTGGTGGTGTAGTGTGGGTGAAGTGGGAGAGAAGTGGTTTGCCAATGGATGCTTTTGAAGTGAACCAAGCACCTCTATTTATAGCCTGCACAGAAGCCCGGACACGGCCCCGTGTCCATCCACTTTCTCTTTTTTCATTAATTGCAATTTGTCTGCATTAGCTCCACACGCCCCCGTGTCCGCTGTGCACGGCCCCGTGTGTTGAAGCGTATCTGTACTATCAAGATTTGCTTGGATTCTATGAATCTTAGCGTTGACCATGGCCGTGTTGAGCTGGGCACGCCCCCGTGTCGGGGATAGAAGCTTCTATAGCTTTGTCCTTTCTGCAGACAACTGGCCATGCCCCCGTGTCCGTTGGGCACGGGGCCGTGGTCAGCCTTCTGTTGCTTGGGAGGATGCTGTCGAGTGGTCGGGCATGCAACGTTTATTCATTTTCTTGTATTTATATTAGATTTGGCTGCATATTTGTTCATTTACGCTCATTTAATCCTGAAAATTCAAAAGGAAGACAAAAGCACACTTTTTCCAACATTAGTACTAAAAAGGGTTAGTTTTATGCCTCATTTGATGTAATTTATATGTTGCATTTTACACACATCACCTTCTAAGAATCTAGCATATTAAAGTATGGAAGATTCTATAAGGATTTGGATAGTGAACGGCTGAATCAACTAAACACAAAAAAAAAATCCTAAAGTGATTTAGATAGTGCTACGAGGGTGATACAATAAGAACACTTATATATAGGAAGTACCAGCAGCGTATCCACCATGTTCTTATGGTATTACACTCGTTTCGTTATCTGAATCACTACTAACCACTTAAACACATAATCATCAACTTGGTCATCAACTTGTACATAGGCATTAAAGTACAAAAGGAATCCAATCAAGGACTTCAATTTAGTACTTTAAACATCCCACAAGAATCTAACTATGAAGATAGATAGATGCCATAAGGATTCGGTTTGGTCACATTGAATCATAACATGCGCATTAAAGCATATAAAGAATCCAATTAAGGACTTCAATTTAGTACTTTAAACATCCCACAAGAATCTAACTATGAAGATAGATATATGCTATAAGGATTTGTTTTGGTCACATTGAATCATAACATACGCATTAAAGCACACAAAGAATCCAATCAAGGACTTCAATTTTGTACTTTAAACATCCCACAAGAATCTAACTATGAACATAGATAGATGCTATAAGGATTTGGTTTGGTCACATTGAATCATTAAATCATTGAATCACAAAATCCTAATTCCTAATGGTGATTCAGATAACGCCACGAAGGGTAATACAATAAGAACACTTATATATAGGAAGTATCAGCGCCGTATCCACCATGTGCTTATTGTATTACTCTAGTTTCGTTATCTAAATCACCAACAATTCTCTACACATAAACAATGATCATCGACGCGTTCATACGTAAAGCACTCTTAAAAATCCAACTATGAAGATAGGAAGATCTAAAATTGTACTTTAAATATCCCACAAGAATCTAACTATGAAGATAGGTAGATCCTAAAAGGATTTGGTTCGTGTTCTCAATCGTCGTGTTTTGCTTAATAAGAATAATACACAAAAAGCACTTAGTAAACACATATACGCCATACTTTGAGAAAAATCGATTACACTTATGAATCACCCCAAAACATTTGAAAAACATAAAAGAGGGGACTATGTACTCATAGGTTTGCATAAAGGTCTTGTTCAATTGAATAGCAAAGCTCAATGTGCAAGTGTTTGAAATGGTTCCTAGTGTATCGGATAACTACATGTTAGTGTGTCGAAACTTGAAAACGAGAGATCGGATATAATGAGGTATATAAACCAAACAAGAGTTGGATCTTGTATAACATGGTTCATAATACCATACATTCTGATTTGGAAGTGTTTCAACGTGTTTTTGCTTGTTACGACTCGCTAAAGTGGTTTATGCCACTTTAACAGGTCGTACACGTAACTATGGGTTCAGATGGTTAAATACGCCCTATGACGAGTCTAATATGTCAAAAATAGTTTATATAAGTTGTATAATCAGTTTAGATGTCAAAACAATGTTTTTATATGTTCAAAACTATTTTATGCGCAGAAAGGGTATTTTTGGCATTTTTAAGAATATCTAATCAACTCGTCATTTAACTAACCAAACGATATGACCATAAGTTATAACCTCAGTAGGTTATTCCCTAAAATACTATGGTCAAAATAAAGGTCTTGGTTGGATCCTGAAGTTGACCAAACGGGTCGGATTCGAAAGTCAGGGCGGTAGTCGAACCGCTCTACTAAGGACTAAAGAAATAAGCGCTAAACTAGAAACGAAGAGTTAAACATGTTGGAACATGTCTAATTATGTTTATAAAACTGATTTGGTGTCAAAAATTTAAGTTTTAAAACCCGAAAACCATTTCGTCGTAAAATGAACTTATGCACATCTTTGACTTTTAATAAACAAAACTTTGACTCGTCGTTTCGCGTAGTAAACGTGGTAATCAGAAGGTGCAATCGCAAGGGATTATAACCTTCATGATTACGATCACGTTGTAAAGTTCAATTGGACTTTGACTTGACCAATTATGGTCAGAACCGAAAGTCAAATAAAAAGTCAAACTGTTTGACTTTTGGCTCAAAATAGCCAAAATAATGAAAAGAGACTAAGAAAGAACACTTACTTGTGTTATAGGAATGCTTAGAACTCAGTAGGAGGTTTCCATACATTGGAAATAAGCTCCAAGAGCAGGTTAGAGAAGAATGAATGAATGAGCAAGTTGAAATGGTGAAAATGGATGGCTATTTATAGTTGTGGAGGTGAAATAAGATCATGCCATGTGTTAGGCTATGTTTCAAGATCATCACAAGTGTCTAGTGAGGTGTCTCAACCAGAAGGAAGGTGGAAGTTTCGAGCTAGGTGTCAAGAAATGAAGCAATGAGGCAGAATTTGATGGCTAAGCAAAAAATCTTCTGCTGGCATTGGTTTACGGATTGTATGGTCCTAGAGTCTTACGGTCCGTATGCAGGTCTAGGGGCCAAGTTTTGCTTTTTGGCAGATTTAGCCAATGGACTTGTATTGTTGCGTTTTGTCATTTTTAACCCCTTTTAACCTAATATTTAGGTTATATAAAGTTGTTCAGGCATAGGTAATTTGGATTTTGTCCAGGAAATGTCATGGATGTCGATTCTTTTGGTTGTACGGTTACGCGTTTTGCAAATAACGTCCAAGACTTTACCGAACACGAAAATGATCGAAATTGCACCACGATTGATAATTTTGCATTCTTATTAATAAAATAAAAGATTTTGTTGAGAATGAAAATGTTCGGATTTGTACATACAGTCCGTATGCTAAGGGTTCAGGCAGACTTTTGCAGTTTGTCAAAAATGGTCCCTGAACTTGTATATACGTGTTTTTGTGATTCCTAACCCTTCAAAACTTATATCTAAGTTATGTAAAGAGTATTTAGGGTATGTGTAGCTTATGTCCTTGTCCCGGTGTGTACGTTATGTTAAATGGATTATGTTTAAGTATTAGTTAACGAATTGCTTCCAAAAGAAAAAGTTTTTGAAAGCCCGAAATTTTGCACAAGGGTTACAGTCTCCCCTACTTTAGGGAATTTCATCCCGAAATTCTTTCGTAGGAGTCCATAGAATATGTTTAGAATTATTGAAAGATACACAAAGATTTAGAATCCAAAGATGCGGAGCATCATTTGGTATTGGAGATTTTTGGGATTCAAAGTGTGAGTGGGGATATTCAAAGTATCTCAAGGTATTCAAATCTTTAGAACTTATGAATCTAAAAAGTGTCATCAAGTGTATAAAAATTGTTTTATGTGGCACTATGTTATACTAAGCTCTTAGTGTAAATCCTAAGCAAACAAAAGGGTGTACTGTCACACCCTGTCTTTTTACGAAAGCGTGCGGTGTGACTCGATTAGTTTTCATTGCATACGATAGTAATAAACAACTACATGATTAAAATAAACAATGTTCATCCATTCATAAGTTTAAAACATCACAAACTATAAGTCGTTAAGTCACAAATCACCATAAATTTTAAGTTAAGTTACAAAACAACACAAGTTGTAAGTTCCATAAAGACTAGTTTAACAGAAGATGTAAAACACGAGGCTTTGCATCCTATATCTCATCGAGGAAAAGATATTTGGACCAAACCCTCCCAAAAGAGGATGACATCGAGACTTGTAACCCAAAAGCTTGAAAACAATGCCTGCACCAGAGATCCATACAATTCCCTGAAATACATGTAAGTTTGAAAACAATCAACAAAAGTTGAGCGAGTTCATGCGTTTTGAGTGAGCTCCAAATAAACTTTTAAACATTTGAGAGATCTTTTAACAACAGGTATGTAAAGCATCTATAAATAGATCATTAATGTTTTGCAAGGACATTAATATGTGTGGCGACATAGGAAGCACTCAAACCTAGCGAATTTCCTTCGGTCCACCCGGCTGGAACAACAAAAGCACTACATGGGCCACACAGGGACCCAAGAGTGGGGCTCGCTACACCCGATAGATCTACCACTTTTGCCCCTCGATCTTAAACAAGATTAATGGCACTTAAGAGAGATAATATTCACTCACATGATCTAACAGTTCATTCCCTAGCTAAACCATACCATCAAGACATGTATTTCACCCCCGAGAGTTATAAAATCCGAAAACAGTTAAGAGAAAAGGGGGACATGAACTCACAAGTTTGCATCCGTAACAGTGCGTACTCAAAGTCGGTTTCCTCGGGTCATGTCGCTACCTACAAATGTGCTAGGTTTTGTTAGACACCTCGGTCATGTAATATAGCAACCCTCCTAAATATTCCCGACACCCTAAAAATAATTAGAATGTCCCAATACGTCCTAAAATAACTGTATACGAAAACAGACCCTGAATACCTTTAATATTATAAAAATTAAATAAAAACTAGAAAATAAGGCGCTCGCGGGCCGCGTAGCCCTTAGCTACCTCCTACGCGGGGCGCGACGGCCTGGCCACCAAGCTTAACCCGGTGCCACCACGTGTCGGACTCGTGTCGAAGCTACATGTCAACTCTGCCAAGCTAGGACCTACCCTAGCCACCCTCGCGGGCTGCGTAGCCTTCGGCTACTACCTACGCTGGGCGCGACGAAGACAAAATCTGGCCCTATAAATAAGATCGATCAGCTTTCACTTTCCGACTCTTACACCTTTCTTTCTCTCTCGAAATTTTGCATAGTAAACATAATTTTCGGGTATAATACCCCCTAAATAACGAAGTTCTGCCCTGTTGGTGCATGTTATGTGACAACAGCGTTGGTTTGGTCTTTGGATATTGAACACGTGTTTGGGCCGCGAAGACTCGCGAAGACTTATGAAGACTTAAGGAATTCGAGTTATTGAAGCCCAATCAAGTCCAAGTTTGTATCTAGTTTATTAGGTCCGAATTTATGATGTAATTGTATACGGGCCAGAGCCCAATTCGTGTATGGGAGGTTGTGGTATATAAACAACCTCTTGCTACATGTTTAGGGTTAGACTTTTGGAGATTGTTGAGAGCATTCGTATTGTGAGAGAGTTTAGAACAAACAGAAATCGGCTGTTGGGTTCTAGGAGATCTTTAGTGATTGTAAACGTTTCCGTTGGATAATCATAGAAGATCGGTTGGTAAAGCGTTTCGTGTTCTTGTTTCTGTTTACTAGGTTTATCAAGGGGATTCCGCACCCTTGGTAGATTGTCGGTTTTGTTACGATCCATACGGGATAGGGACCTACAATTGGTATCAGAGCATTTGCTCTTGTGTACGGTTCAAAACTGATATTACAGATTCAAGGATTTTGTTCGTTTGAAGATTTTCGGATTTTGTGTGAAGAACAAGGAAGAACATCGAAGAACAGTCAAAATTTTCGTGATTTTGATCGGTTTTGGTGTTATTTGGAAGTTGTTTGCTGATTTTTTGGAGTTTTAGTTAGAAAGTTATCAATCAGAAGATTCTACGGTGTAAAAGGTGCTGATTTTTCGGTATTTATTACTGGAAGATTGCTGGTCTCGACAGGGTACTGCTCACTCGAAACCGTGGTCTCGACTAGCAACTGTGGTCTCGACTTGTGCTGTTTTGACTCGCAACCGTGGTCGCGACTTGTGCTATTTTGACTCGCAACCGTGGTCTCGACTTGTGCTGATTTGACTCGCAACCGTGGTCTCGACTTGTGCTGTTTTGACTCGCAACCGTGGTCTCGACTTGTGCTGTTTTGACTCGCAACCGTGGTCGCGACTTGTGCTGTTTTGACTCGCAACCGTGGTCTCGACTTGTGCTGATTTGACTCGCAACCGTGGTCTCGACTCGCAACCGTGGTCTCGACTCGAAACAGCGGTCTCGACTGGACTGAGTAGTTGCACGAGTGAAAGTGGTGGAATTTTTCTAGGCAATCGTAGGAAAAATTTCACTGTTTCGTGTTTAGAGAATTATCCGTAACTCATCTGGACAAACCGTTTGCACCGTTGGACTCCTCGGATTTTTAGGACAAAAAAAAAGACTCTGGAAAATCCCGAAAACGGTTTTAGACATTATATATCATTGGAATCGTAATCTCGAGATGAATCTAACGGTATAACTTGGTAAAAACAGGTTTCGGACTAAAATTGTACGGTTTTATCAGGCTGCTTAAGTTAAAATGTCGAACATGTCTAAATTGAACGAACTCTTAAGGATGGAACATGAGGTAGGCACAACGAACAAACCACCTAAGATGATGAAGGTGGAGAACTACCTGACATGGAAGGATAGGTTTCAATCCTTCATTGAATATCAGGACACACGCATGTGGATTTGTATTGAAGATGGGTACACAAACCCTACACATGACTTTGAAGGCAGACCGCGTGTCACACCCTATGTGAACATGCAAGAGAATGATAAAAGGATGTATGAGGCTGAAAAGAAAGCCTTGGCTGCTATCAAGATGTCCCTACCTGATAGCATCAAACATACCTTTAAGAAGTATACTACTTCAAAGGAAATGTGGGATGCGCTAGAGAAGAGATATGAGGGAAATCCTGATGTCAAGAAGAACAAAGTTGATCTTCTAAAGAAGCAGTTTGCTGTGTTCAAGTTTATGAAAAATGAGTCACTTGAAGACATCATCACTCGATACTATCATCTGATGTCAGAATTGGACAATTATGACATAGATTGCTATTCTGACATAGAGAAAAATGACAAACTGCTTGATGCTCTACCTACTAAGTGGGATATCTACACTCTCATGATCAAGGGAGAAGCAGATTATGAAACAAAGGAACTGGAAGAAGTAGTTGGAAAACTAAGAGCTTATGAGCTCAGCATGAAGAAGAAGGACACTGGATATGATCAGGTTCAAGATCCAGGGGTTTACAATGGACTTACATCTTCTTCATCTCACGATGCTTCTAGCGACTCTGCTACTGTTTTTCTTTCGTGTGATAATGAGCAGGTCACAGTAAATGAGGATGGTGATGTTTGTTTTGTAGCTGCTTCAGGAGGATCAACAGGAGTCAAGAGAACACAAGCTTCTAAGCAAATAAGCAGTGCAAAGTCGATGCCTATGAGCGTGAAATCTGCTGAAGAACATCTTGCTCTACTTGCTTCGTTTGTGGCTTCTTATGAGAACTATATTCAGGGGAAGATATCTGATCCTGCCACTTTAGATGAAGATTATGATCAGATTGACCCTGATGATCTAGAAGAGATGGATTTGCAATGGCAGATGGCCATGATATCAAGACGTGTGAAGAGGTTCATGAACAGAACTGGAAGAAAGTTTGTAGGGAAGAGTGTTGGATTTGACAAGACCAAAGTCAGGTGCTTTAACTGTCAGAGTTATGGTCACTTCGCTAGGGAATGTCAGAAACAAAAGCATGAGACTTCGAGTCAGAGTTCAAACAATAGAAATTCATCAAACAACTCTAACTCAAGAGCATTGATCTCTACTGCAAGAGAGGGTTCATATGACTGGAGTATTCACTTGGAAAATGATGAGAATGTCACTCAGGCATTCATGGCAGAGATTGTGCCAATTGATGATGGTGAAGCTACAGTAGATGAGGCTAAAGTTGAGAAGAAGAGTGAAGCTGAGGAAGATAAGGCTGATCAGACAACAGATGCTGAAGAGAAAAAGCCACAGTCTAAGCATGAAATGGAAGCTAATGAGAAAGATGAAATCATCAAAAGAATGGAAGCTCAACTTGCTGCTCTCATGGCCAACTCAGATAAATCGACAGGAGAGGTAAGTAACTCTGCCACTTCTGTTTGTTTAAAGTGTCGTGAACTACAGGGTGAAGTTGACAACTTGTCAACTCAAAACAAAAGTCTTGTGAGCGAAATGTCTAACGTAAAAGAATCAAATTTCTTTGCTAAAAGAAACGAGTCATCATATTTGAAAAAGATAAAAGGCTATGAAGCTGAAATTGAAGCTTTAACCTGCAAATTAAATGAAAAACTTCAAGTCATAGACTTAGCTCATGACATGATGGCTGAGAAAACAAAAGAGATTTCTGATAAAAACAAAGAGTTGTCAGATGCCCAACTTAAAATTGTTGAACTTGAAAAGAAGTTAGGTCAATTCAGAGATTCTACTTTTGTTATGAAACACATGATGGGTGGGTTAAAGAAGAGTAATGACAAGACCAGTGTGGGATTCAATGGATTTAATGAAGTCCCACCTCCTCTTAGTCATGACTATTCTTTCTTACCTGATGAAGATGAGTTCACAGACTTTCTGTCAACATCACCAAGTAGTTTCACATCTAGTCAAGGTGATGTGTCTGAAGATAATGATGCTAAGAAGGAAAATAACAGCAAACCTGTTTTGAAAAAGAAAAACTCAAATCCTACGAATAAAAATCCAATTTTTGTTAAAAAGGTTAATTTTGTTCAAGGAAGTGACATGAAAAACGAAACAGCTGTTATTGAAAACGAATCAAATTTAAAGTTTGCAAAAAATAAGAACATCTAAAATCTTGAAACTGAGCAAACTGAACCAAATCCTTCTAAGGCATCATCATCAACACCAGAATCTAGTTCAAAGGCTTCAGCTGAGAAGTCTTCGAAAAAGAGATCGTGCTTCAAATGTCACACAAAGGGACATGTAGCGAGCTGCTGTCCTAACAAAAGGGTTGAAGCACAAGTTAGTGAGAAACAAAGAGGGAAATCACCTGAGAAGCAAGGTGATAATGAGGAGAAAGTCTCAAATTCTCCAAAGAAATCTGCTCCAAAGCAACAACCGGGTGTTGCTGGTGGTGTAGATAAGGCTGAAAAAGGAACTCCACAAGTTCCTCATTTTCAAAGAAATCAACCAAGATTTCAGCCTGAATCTACATCAGGCAGATATGAACGACCTAGAAGTAACTCACCAAGAATGAAAAATCAAAATTCAAATAATTTCAGAAGTTAAGGTCAATATCAAAATCGATACCAAAATAATGGTGGTCGAACTTTTTATAACAATGGCTTTAGAAATTACAATCAAGGCTCTTGGAATCAAAATCAAAATTTTCAAAGGTCACATAGTCCAAACACAAATAGGTACCCTCAGGACCAGAGACCTTATGGAAATCATGCCCCATTTCCATCAACAGGCCCAAGATCCAAGACTCCAGCTAGGAGTGATGGATACTGGATGGATGTTCCTGTAGTTGATGAATCTGGAAGACCCAAGACCATTAAGGCTTGGGTCCCCCAATCTAACTAATCTTTTGGTTGGTGTGTGCAGGAGCTGCTAAGGAGGATTATCAACCTATGGTATGTTGATAGTGGCTGCTCCAGGCACATGACGGGGGATGCGAGGTTGTTTTCTGAATTTGAAGAATATGATGGTGGACATGTAAATTTTGCTGGTGCTAAAGGTGGTAGGATTACTGGACGAGGAAAAGTGACGAATGGGAAGATCACTTTGGACAAAGTGAACTATGTTGAGCAGCTTAAACACAATCTGATGAGCGTGTCACAAGTCTGCGACAAGGGTCACTCGGTCCATTTTACAAATACTGAGGCATTGGTGTTGAAACCGGGTTTGGTTATTCCGGACGATTGGATAGTGATGCGTGCACCGAGGAAAAATGATACTTATGTCATGGACATGGGTGCCAAGGATCCAACAGCTGCGGTGGCGTGTTTACTGTCAAAAGCATCTGAAGCTGAATCTATGTTGTGGCACAGACGCATGGCCCACATTCACTATCGCAAAATGAATTATATCATAAAAAATGAGCTAGTGAAAGGGGTTCCATTGCTGAGGTTTCAAGTGGAAGATAAATGTCTTCCATGTCAAAAGGGAAAACAACACAAGAAACCTCATAAGTCTAAAACAGTAAATTCCATTAATGCCCCTTATGAATTACTTCACATGGATTTATTCGGTCCAGTGAACGTGAGGAGCATAGGTGGAAAGTACTACTGTCTGGTTGTCACTGATGATTATTCACGTTATTCATGGGTTTTCTTTTTAGGTACAAAAGATGAGACAGCGGAGATGTTAATAGATCTTTTTACAAAATTGGAAAACGTCCATGATGCAAGGATAAAGAGGATAAGGAGTGATAATGGCACGGAGTTCAAGAATCGGATTCTGGATCTCTATTGTCTTCGAAAGGGAATCGAACATCAATATTCTGCTCCTTATACTCCTCAACAGAATGGAGTCGCTGAGAGGAAAAACAGGACATTGATTGAAGCCGCTAGGACGATGCTTTCAGATTCAAAGCTACCAGTTCTTTTCTGGGGAGAAGCTGTGAATACAGCTTGCTACGTTCTAAACAAAGTTTTAACCGTTAAACGTTTTAACAAAACTTGTCATGAGTTGATGTTTAACGAAAAACCAAACTTAACAGGCTTTGAACCATTTGGATTACCCTGCACAATTGTGCGAAACAAAGATAAACAAAAATTCGGTGAGGTGACTGACGAAGGCTACTTTCTGGGTTACGTGCCTGGCACACCGAATAAAAGGGTCTTTAATCTCAAAACTGGTAAAATTGAGGTTGTTTTTAACGTGGAAATTACTTCCTACAAACCTCAACAATCAACGAATGGTCCTGCTATATTATATGATTATGATAGTGTGTTTAAATCATTTAATATTCCTGAGGTTTCTGATGCAGATGCTTCTCAGCTGATTCAAACAGTGATTGGTGAAGACGATGAAGGTGAATTTATGCCTAGATCGAATGTAGATATGTCAGATGCTCCGGGAACTTCCCACAGTGCTGCTGATCCTGATTCAAGCGATAGTGACTCTGAACCCATTCAGGGGGAGGAGTTTGTTAATCCATTTGCAAATCAAAATATTCAGGGGGAGATTGGATCAAACCTGGGTGATAATCTAGAAGTCGATGTCGTTGCTACTACACGAGCAAATAAAGATCATCCGGTTGACATGATACTTGGAGATCCTACTGCAGGTGTTCAGACGAGAAGAAGCATAGCAGTGAATTCTGGGTTATTTGTTTCGATTGAGAAGACTGGGATAGTGAATGAATGCTTGTATAGTTGCTTTATTTCCCAAGAGGAGCCGAAGAACATTCATATGGCTCTTAAAGATAATTCATGGGTTGAAGCAATGCAAGAGGAATTGGCCCAGTTTGCGAAGTTGAAGGTTTGGGAGTTAGTAGACCTTCCTAAAGGTGAAAGAGAGATTGGCACTAAGTGGGTGTTTAAGTGCAAGAAGGATGATAGAGGTATTGTTACGCGCAACAAGGCTCAATTAGTGGTAAAAGGGTTCAATCAGCAAGAAGGGATAGATTACAATGAAGTGTTTGCACCAGTGGCTAGGTTGGAGGCAATTCGTTTGTTTCTAGCTTTTGCTTCATTCAAGGGCTTCAAAGTTTTTCAACTAAACGTGAAGAGTGCGTTTCTTTACGGGAAAGTCCAAGAAGTGGTGTATGTCTCACAACCAGATGGGTTCGTTGATCCAGACTATCCAGATCGAGTGTACAAACTTGATAAGGCTTTGTATGGATTACATCAAGCTCCCAGGGCGTGGTACGAGACACTGTCTACACATCTGCTCAAGAATGGTTTTGAAAGGGGTCAGATAGATAGTACACTGTTCATAAAGAGAAAGAAGGAAGATTTTCTGCTGGTACAGGTATACGTGGATGACATCATCTTTGGGTCATCTGATGTGAACATGTGTAAAGAGTTTGAACAGGTGATGAAGAGCAAGTTTGAAATGAGCGCTATGGGTGAGCTGTCTTACTTTCTGGGATTACAAGTTGAACAGAAGGAGGATGGGATGTTTATTCATCAAACGAAGTATGTGTATGACATTTTGGATCGGTTCAAAATGAATGATTGCTCTACTTTCAACACACCCATTTGCGAAAATCACAATCTTGGCCCAGATCATGAAAGCACTGAAGATGTTGATCCTACTCAATACAGGGCGATGATTGGTTCTCTAATGTACTTGACTGCTTCAAGACCTGACATCATGTTTGCCGTATGCTTGTGTGCCAGATATCAGGCGAATCCGAAAGAGTCACACATGAAAGCAGTGAAGCGTATTCTTCGTTACTTGAAGGGGAAACCTAAACTTGGGTTGTGGTATCCAGCTGATAGTGATTTGAGGTTCGTTGCTTACACTGATTCAGACTTTGGAGGATGCAAATCAAACAGGAAGTCTACAACAGGTGGTTGTCAGTTCTTAGGAGGCAGGATCGTGTCTTGGCAATGCAAGAAGCAATCCTGTGTGTCTACATCTACGTGTGAAGCTGAATATATTGCTGCGGGTAGCTGTTGCTCTCAGGTTCTCTGGATTCAACAGTAGATGCGCGATTACGGTTTGGATTTCACTCGTACTCCTATTATGATAGATAATAATGCCACTATATCAATCACAAACAATCCCGTAAAGCACAGTAGAACTAAACATATTGACATACGTCATCACTTTATACGGGATTGTGCTGAAAAACGACTAATTGAATTACATCGAGTCGACACAGAAGATAACCTTGCTGATCTTTACACTAAAGCTTTTGATCGAGCTCGCTTTGAACACTTAGTCGAACTCAACGGGATGAGGAATCCTGAATAACTGGTTTTTCATAAGAATTTTGTAAATAGTTTACTGCTTTTCTTAAAAATCAAAAATACAAAAACATTGAAAATTAAAAACATAAAAAAAAATAGAAAATCAAAAATGAGTTATCACTGTGTGAAAAAGAAGAAATGATAGTACATCAGCAAGTTAGACTGTCACACTGAAACTGAATTAAATTGCTTAAGTGTGATAGCAGCTTCATCATATGATGTACCAGTAGGCAAAAAGCATGAAATAATCAACTTACCAATGTGATATAAACCTAAATGCACTGAGTATGAGTGGGTAACACATTAGTGGTGTATGGTTTAATGACCTTAATTCTTGCGTTGATAGATTGCCAAAATCTGAAGTTTTGGGTCTTTATACTGTTATTTCATCTGGGGATATCTTGGCTGTCATTCTGTTCAGAACTAAAATTGTACATAACCCCAGGAAAGAAAGTCACTTAGAATTAGCTCATTTCTATTTGAATGTCTGTATGTGTCCCGATACACACAATTTTGGTCTGATTCTGAAATCTTCTCTGACAAAAGTCGTGTACCTCCTCTGCTGCATCCAGATATATGCTGACCTGGAGGTGCTAGGCAACGACAGCTGTTGCTGCATCCAGATACATGCTGACCTAGCTGTACGTTGTCGCGCTATAGATCTAATACACCCGAAAGAGGCCCTCAAGTGCCCAAAAGAAACCCAAGAAACTTATATCAAACTGAGAAAACCTCATTTGATCTGTATATTATACCATCTCTGCTAAAGATCTATTCTGTTCTTTTCTCAACCTATTCCCAGTTAAGATTTTAGAAATCTGGATTGGACTTGTGAAATATGTGGTAGGGAAGATACTTGCATGATAGAGTGTGTTGTTTATATTTCCAGGATTTGATTAGTATTTATTTGGGTGTTCATTGTTAAGCAATTAAAACATGATAAAACAGATTATATGCAGACCTAGACACTGTCAGGATATCTTAAAGGATGAATTTAGTATACTCACCTACTACGATGAATCATTGTGCATACCTTGATCGTGGGGGTATATCCTGAAGTGGGACACACTAGTATTTCAGTAATAAAAAAAATTACCTTAACGTATCATATGGTAATGGTACTTGAAATGTTCATGCATTTTGTTTAGGTGGACGAACATACTGGTAATCATCTTGGACTGCTTTTCACGAAAATTAAATAAAGAATTATCTAATAGTGTGAAAACAGTTTGATTGTGCTGATATGATCTTCTTACCGGTGATTCTCACAAAAATAGAGTGTTTATTGCTTTTAGTATTTATTTGCTTTCAGAAAATATAAAAATACAAAAATAGTGTCTTTTTCTGTTTAAATTCTTAATGTACGGAAAACTGTTATTCTTGGAGGAATTGTTACTGATAGGGGGAGACTGTGTTAGAAAGTGAGTTCAAAATTTAAAATCATGCAGGTTATAAGGTGTTTGATTAAAAATTGTTGCGTGTTAGTGCTTAATTTGAAAATGCTTAATCTGATACGGTTTAACTATCTCTTGAATAATAATAATTCTTTAACTATGTTGAAAAATTCTTATGGTTTCTCGAGATGTTTGTTTTATAGTATACAGATTGAAGCAGTTTGTTGATAATAAGTTACTTTGAAGAGATGAGGAGTTGGTTGCTGCTTGGTAGAATCCTCCTTCTACAATGCAGAATGGATGCTGTGAAGACTTATTGGGAATGCTGAATCACAACTTGGAAGATTTGGTGATTGGATACATCAGCTTAGGGGGAGTCTGTTGCTGACAGAATTCATGTTGAAGCTGACACTATCCAAAGACCAAAGACTGTGAGATTCTGAAGACTAAAGTTTCCTTTGCAAGCTATTGTCAAGGGGGAGTTTGTTGGTGCATGTTATGTGACAACAGCGTTGCTTTGGTCTTTGGATATTGAACACGTGTTTGGGCCGCGAAGACTCGCGAAGACTTATGAAGACTTAAGGAATTCGAGTTATTGAAGCCCAATCAAGTCCAAGTTTGTATCTAGTTTATTAGGTCTGAATTTATGATGTAATTGTATACGGGCCAGAGCCCAATTCGTGTATGGGAGGTTGTGGTATATAAACAACCTCTTGCTACATGTTTAGGGTTAGACTTTTGGAGATTGTTGAGAGCATTCGTATTGTGAGAGAGTTTAGAACAAACAGAAATCGGCTGTTGGGTTCTAGGAGATCTTTAGTGATTGTAAACGTTTTCGTTGGATAATCATAGAAGATCGGTTGGTAAAGCGTTTCGTGTTCTTGTTTCTGTTTACTAGGTTTATCAAGGGGATTCCGCACCCTTGGTAGATTTTCGGTTTTGTTACGATCCATACGGGATAGGGACCTACATGCCCCGTTGTAAGTATTATAACCCCGGTTACGTATTAGATACGCTGCCCGATTGATCCAGGGTTCCGTAACGGCTGTCGAGGTTCTGCCCGACATAGTCGTTGGAATGCCGTCTCGAGGAGGGTATTACTAATGTAAATATTGGGTTATTATACTAACACATGTGCATTTGTGTAATTTATAGATAATCACCAGGAAACCCTAAAGGAAAACCTAAGACAGCAATGTGAGTAATCTCCGTTTTTGCAAACTGTTTTTACAAAACCTCACTTAATTAATATTATATTAAACAGTTATTGAGTATTTGTATTCTACAATTATCGTCGGTATGTTAGAGTGTTGTATACAAAATTTGTTGCTACATTGTGAGTAGTAACATGACCACAAGTCGGGTCGACAATACCGTGGGTGGTAATTAAAGTAGATGGAAACAAATGTAATTGCGCTACCGCCCTTAATACTGTACAATGGTTTTACTTAACTTGATTAAACTGAGATTCACTCACCAGTATTTCCAACTGACAAAATGTTTTTAAACGCGTTTCAGGTAACAAAATGTGAAAGCCAAATAGAAGCCAGCTGGACAGCACCGAAGGCTTGGAAAAGTGGCTATAAAGTTACCTAAAATAAAGAGATGTTTTATTAAATAAAATAGGGTTTATCCCTATAAAAATGTGTGTACTGAAACTTGGGATTTTTCCCACGTGTTTAATATTATGAAAATGTGGTATTTTACTCTGATAAATTATTTCCTAACTACGGTCCTGATGTAATTTCCGCTGCTAAAAAGATAAACACCGATACCACTGAAACTGGCCACGACCGCCCATTCCCGGTTTGTTAGGGGACGGGGGTTGTGACAGAAGGTGGTATCGGAGCTAACTAGCTAAGCCACTGATTCAGCCACATAAGTGTTCTGCTGACACCAAGATATTATTTAAAATGTTAGGAAATTATCTACAGAAATACGTGCAAATTTTTATTTTATTGTTGTGTGTTATTTTACTATTTGTCAGTTTACAGTATGAGCGACCAAGGACCTTCCGATGCCTACCGTCAGATGTCTAGCTCACCTAGGAGCGAAGGCACCTCTTCATAGCCTGCCCTCTTAGGGTATTCAGCTGACAATGAAGATGGGATATTCGTGTTTAAGGCTCAGTCTGAAGAGCGATTCCCTCCTAAAAATAGAGGATGGTTCAATAGAGGAGCGCATGAACGTAGGAAAAGAATTAAAAAGTTACACCAGCAACGTGTTTTTGCAGCCGCTAAGAGAGAGAGACAGATGCTCATGCCCAGGATATGTTAAATAGGAGTCTAGCAAACTTCCATATTTTAGCAACTATAGCCGCAGACCCTAACCTGGAGCAACTAATAGCACCCCAGCCATTACCTTTATTTCCCACACAACCAATGGAGATTGAAGCCAACCCAGAAAATCAAATCCAAATGCATGATTTTAACCCAGAAGAGATACCTAGAGTGCCAGCACCCAATCCCTTAGACCCAAACTACGACCCGTGGTTTGACGACCATAGGGATTACCAGCCACACTACCCAATACCAGAAGACGAACCTATGCAAAACCTAGCAGCTTACCCAAACTTGGACCCT
The DNA here is from genome assembly GCA_030545235.1 of Helianthus tuberosus. Lineage (NCBI taxonomy): Eukaryota > Viridiplantae > Streptophyta > Magnoliopsida > Asterales > Asteraceae > Helianthus > Helianthus tuberosus. The sequence goes on from CM060408.1 coordinate 126,327,727, forward strand.
CTAGATCCTTATTACGATAATGATCAGTTCATCAGGGAAATTCTAGAGAATCCATACCCTTACTAGGAACCTATGCCCCAGTTCCCAAACCCAGTCGCAGCACCTGCACCCCTAATGAGTGCAGAAAATGTGTAAGAGCTCCAAACTTTCGGTGAGGAGATTTTAGAAAGTAGCGAGGGAATGAGGCAGGTCAGAGAGCGACTCATCTGGAAGTATGACGAGCGCAATATGGAGTTCTGGATGAACCCATATCAGTGATGGTGGTGGTAGTAGTAATAATAATAATAATATAATAATACATATATAATATGTGTGTATGTTTGAAAAAAATATCTAGACAGTAGCTACTGATGCCTAATAGTATTGTAATTTTCAATTCCAGTATCAGTTTGTATTAGATGCATACTATATATAAGAAAGAGTAAGTCGCAATGCTCGACGTTTTTGATCAATATACGTGTTTTGTGATTGTTTGTATTCAACGTTATCTTGTGATATTAATAATTGGCAAATGTTTAAAACTCAGATGGACAACGAAGTGAATCAGGAAAACCAGAACAATGAAAACCAGAATAACAATGATAACCCGAACAACAATAACAATGGAAACCAAGTGGATAATAGTGCCATCCAACACATAGTGGCACAAGGAATTATAGAAGCAATGCCATTTATTATTCAAACTGTTAAGGAAGCTGATAATAAAGGTAACAATGGCTGTAAGCGACCAACTGAACCAGATCACAGCATAAACAATGGACCAGCACTTCAAGTGCCCATCCCCAAAAGAAGAAGAAATATGTCTTATGGTTGTTCTTACAAAGAATTCTGGTCCTGCAAACCAATAGAATTCTCGGGCAATGAAGGACCCATTGCAACTCTACGCTGGATAGAAAAGACTGAGGCAGTCTTAAAAATAAGCAAGTGTGCGGAAGAGGATAAGATAATGTTTGCTTCCAATCTGTTTAAGAACTCAGCATTAGAATGGTGGAACACTATCCTCCAGTCTAGGGGAAGTGATAGTGTTTACTGTATGGAATGGGAAGAATTTAAGAATATGGTGGAAAGGAAATTCTGCCCTCCCAATGAAAAAGAACAGATAGCAAATAAGTTCCTAAACCTTAGAATAACTGGAGCGGATAGTAAGGGTTATACTACTACATTCTTTGAATATGCTAGAATAGTACCAACCCTTGCATCACCTGAACCAGTATTAATCTCCCGTTACCTCTGGGGATTAATTGGGGAGATTAGGCATGTAGTCAAGGCAGCTAGACCCCAAACCATAGAAGAAGCTGTAGAACTAGCAAACACCATGACAGATGAGTTAGTGCGTACACGAGAGGAGGACCAAAGAAGGAACCTAGCTCAAAGGCTTACCCAGGAATTCCGCTACGGTAATTCCAACCGTGGGAAAAATGTAGGTTCTACCTCTGTACCTTACTGCAAGGCCTGCAAGAAGAAGCATTCAGGAAAATGCTCCACCTACTGCAATTACTGCCAAATACCAGGACACAAGGAGGATGATTGTAGGAAGAAACCTAATAATGGAATGTGCTTCAACTGTGGGGAAAAAGGTTATATCAAGCCGAACTGTCCAAAACTAGCTCCAGCCATGAATAACAAGACTACTAAAAATGCTAGAGCATTTGTGCTGACCGCGGAAGAAGCAAAGATGATTCCGGGCATGATTGCCAGTACGTTTTTAGTTAATGATGTTTTTGCTAAAGTATTATTTGACTTTGGTGCGAACCAAAGTTTTATTAATACTTCATTTTGCAAACTTTTCAATCAACCATTAACTAAACTCTCACAAGAATGTCTAGTAGAGACAACAAATGGAGAAACCATTAAGATTTCTGAAATCTTACAGGGAGCAAGAATAGAATTTTTAAATCAAAAGTTTATGGCAAACCTTTACCCAATGAATCTGGCAGGCTTTGATGTTGTCTTAGGAATGGATTGGTTAATAGCCAATAAAGCCAGTATTTTATGTGATCAAAAGTCAATCCAAGTAAATTCACCAAAGGGTGAAAAGATCACAATTAAAGGAGATAAGCCCTCTAGATCCACAAAATTCATCTCTGTAATGAAAACAGCTAGCTATATAAGAACAGGATAATTAGTGTATTTGATTTCTATAATCACTAACACTAAAGGAAAAGAACTGAAGGATATTCCAGTAGTATCTCAGTTTCCAGATGTGTTTCCAGAAGAATTACCAGGATTACCGCCAGACAGATAAGTCAAATTCAGAATCCATCTGCTACCCGGAACAACACCTATTGCCAAAGCACCCTACCGCTTGGCACCAGCAGAAATGAAAGAATTAAAGAAACAATTGGATGAATTGTTGGAGAAAGGATTCATACAACCAAGTTCATCGCCATGGGGAGCACCAATACTGTTCGTCAAAAAGAAAGATGGGTCAATGCGAATGTGCATTGACTACCGTGAATTGAACAAAGTCACGATTAAGAATCGGTACCCATTACTGAGGATCGATGATTTGTTCGATCAGTTGCAAGGAGCTTGATTTTTCTCAAAAATCGATTTACGATCAGGATATCATCAACTAAAGGTACAGGAAGAGAACATTCCTAAAACCGCTTTCAGAACAAGGTATGGCCATTATGAATTTACTGTCATGCCACTTGGTTTAACCAATGCCCCAGCTGCATTTATGGACATGATGAACCGATAAATACCTATATTATTAGTATTATAAAAAAACAATTAAATATGCGAAATACGTTATTTCGATATAATAAAAGGAATTTCTTACCATTAGAAATGTTTGAAAGAGGAGTTATGTCCAAAACACCTATATGTATACATGGATTATTAAAAATAAAAATAATGTATAGTAGGTTAAATAATAATTATTTAAAAAATTTAAACTTACTGTTAACATCTAATGGTATTGATTTACCTGATGATGATGTTGATGAACGAAAATTATAGGTTCTATTTGACATTTTCTATGAAAAATAATATCTGCAAAAATTAACGACATACCATATAAAACATAGAATGAATGATACACTTTCGTAATTTTGAGAATGCATATTAAGTATACCTTCAAAAATTTGTAAACAAAACATTGGATACAAGGATACAAAGAAATTACCTTGAAGATGTTATTGATGTCTTTTGAAGATTGAAAGTATTATGGTTGAAACTGAAGAATGATTTACATGACAAATAGGAAATGATTTCAATTGAAGTCTATCCTACACATATATAGGGTTGAAAACATAATTTATTATGTAAATGTTGGGTTAATATGGAATGTATTTAAGTAATTTGTTAGGCACACTTAAAGTTACCATAATATTTACTACTAAACGATGGAAAGATAATAATTAGTCATATTAAAATCGAAGAAAAAATTTCGATTATTATTAATCACTAATATATCGAGTGGTGGAACAAAAAAGAAAAACGAAGTAAAACAAAATGCAATAAATTTTATTTCACGTAATATCGATATTACAAAATAAAACCTTCAGAAACACTAATAGGGATTCTTGAAATGCAGAAAACACGGAAACTAAAGACATGACAAAAATCCTTTAAATATTTCATAACTAAAGCTAGATCACACTAGACGTGGTACTTTCAATCGATGGTCTTGCGCTTTGTAGAAAGAGAATGTTCGATCAGATGAATGTCTTAGACTTCATTAACACCTCATTTACCCTTGACAAATTTCTGATCCTGCAAAACATAATACAAAAAAAATATCGGCTATATGAAATATTCATGCACCTTAAAATTGAAACATGAATTCAATACCTGTCCAGAAACAAACTTGTTCTTAATCTCAACAATAAGACTTGCATCATCGCTTATATGGGTAATTCCATAAACCTCGTCATAATGTACCAAATTGTACTCGGTGACTTCTATCTTGAATGCAAAAACCTTCCCAACCATTAACTTTATGTCTTCTGGAATCATAACTATATCGTCACACTGAAAGTATTGTAAAATGTTTGTGTAACTTTTTAATATTTTAAAATGTTAAAACAAACATAATAACTTTTATATATGAAATAAATATAAAAAAAACTGTTGTGTTCTCTTCAATCAACTGTTTTGGAGACTTATTAATAAGCTGAACAGCCTGGTCGTGAAACAATATCAGTTCAACCGACTCAGAGTCATCAGCAACTTCAAGATTAATTTTGAACTTAGGAACAGGTTGCACTGTAGTCTCAGAACATTGGTAATTGGAACAGTTATAAACCTCGAATTACTTAAAATCATCAAAACATTTAGGTGCAAACAGTTCTTCGACCTCCAAAGTGGCTTCGTCTGAACAGGTAGGGGATGTCATATGGTACCAGCAGTTGTTAATACATATAACAGTACCAACAATAACAACATGTTTTGGCTGGAAATATGTAAAACACAAAATCACTTAGTTATTAAGTGTAAACATCCTTAATATAGCTTTATAAATAGACGTATACCTTTGATATCTCCCAGACGGCACCAACATTAGTGAAGGTTGTATCTTTAAGAAATAAACTTGATGACATTTCTCCATTTGCAGACATGACAACTGATATAAATTAAAGATATGCATTATAAGTAAAAACATAAAGGTAAAAATTATTTCGAAATCCTTTCTTACGGATTAAAAAGAAATACAGACGCAATATGAATTTATGAAAAATACAAGTTATTGTTTAACATGTACGAAATTACATGGAAAATTAATGACATGAATGCTTTCTGATTATTTTCATATACATACAAGTGCATCACACATTACATGATTTCATATCATTATTGCATGCAACACATTATGATTCAAATGATGCATGAAACAAAGTTAGCACAGTTACCAGATAAACTAGAAGTACTGATGGGAGTTCAGTACTCAGACAGACATGATGTTAAGACACAGAATGAGCCCGAAACCAAGAGTTGCACTAGTACAGTGTGTAGGAAAGTAAGGATCATAAAACTTCCTAGAGATAGTTTAAGTGCCGGAAAGTGCCTAAAACTCACAAAAACTGCAGAATTCTGCATATTTAAGCAAAAATCAGCTTTTTAATAACAAAATATAATGCATAATTTTGGTTTAATGATCCAGAATACCTTCCTAAGTGCCGGGAATCAAAACTATCACAAAAGGGAACATAAAGTACACAAAACTGCGTAGTTTAGCACCTTAACGAACCAGTAACCAACCGAACAATCGGAGACTACCCGAAACACCAAATTTTCACTAGAAGCATTGTTTTAGAGTTACGAAGCTAATTATGGTCACCGAAGATCATAACACATCTTAAAAACACTAAACACCTAAAACACTAACCGATACACTTGGAATCCAACTAAATTACATAACTTATCATTACAACCCAACTAGTAACCCCCCCCCCCCACTTGAGGCCGGTTCCATGAGGGCCCCACATGGCCATAATCTTTTGATTATTTTATTAAGTATGTTGAGAATATCCTAAGCATATTACACAAGGTATAATTTTATGTTGGGTGAAACATTTAAAAAGACCATAAGACATAACATATTATCATTCTTCATGAACACAACTCCAACCTTCTTCTTCTTCTCTCCTTGTTCACGACCCAACATCACCACCATACTTCCACCATTTTCAATCACTTCTCATACAATCCAAGGTGATCTAGAGGTTCAAGGAGCTTAGTTAAGAAGCCTAGAAGCATTGGAGATTGAAGGACCACCACCAAGAGCTTTTATCCACCCTCTACATCATCTTCTTCATCTTTGATTTCTTCCCTAGCCTTGTGCTAGTAGTAAGACTCTTATAACTTGATTTTACTTCTCTTTTGATTGGTTAAAAGATTATGTAAGTAACTAATCATAAAGATCATGAAGAAACAAGAAGATAATCCTTCACATAAAGCTTAAAATCATAAGAATCTATGTTGTTTTAGTGTATGTGTGATACTTGATGATTGATTTCTTGTGATTATGATGTTGATCATCATAAAAAGCCTGCTAGATTGTGATTAAACACATGATCTAGCAAGTGAGAGGATGAATCTTGTGAAAATCAAGATGATCATCCTTTATGTTCCACATGAACTTGAAAATGAAGTTGATTTTGTGTATGATGAAGTTGGATACATGTCATAAGTCTTGTAAATGGATGATTACAAAACTAATTTTCTCAAGAAACCAAAGTATTTCACAAGATTTACAAGATCAAGATTTTTAAAGAAACTAATCATACTTTTAGTGTTAAATCAAAGCTAGAAACATGTTGGTAACAAGAAAAATACAAAAGAATTGTTTTTAGAAAATTCATCTTGTAAGTTGTAAAAGACTAAATTTTACAAGAAAGGGATTTAAGAACAAAGAACCATGTTTTAAAGGGTAACTAAACCTACTAAATAACATACTAAGTTACTACAAGTTTTTACAAAGTTTCAAGTTCATGATGTAGTTTAAATTGCATGATTTTGGCTCATGGTAAGTCTTGAATGAATTGTTGATGATTGATGATTGATGATAATTTTAAAAGAAAATGATTTTCTTTTAAAGCATGTAACCTCCATTTTTAAGGGAAAACTATGGCAAATTTTGTGTAGAATTTAAACATTTAGAAAAATATTTTTAAACAAGTGTTTATAAGTAAATTTTTATCATGATTTTCATATAAAAACTTGCCATAATTTTTGTTACAAAAATTACAAACATTGGAGGTTGATTTTTGATAAATAAAAGTGACTAAGTACACATTTAGGAAAATATATTTAGAAGTCACAATTTGTGTGATACTTGTATATTATGTGTATTAGTTATATTATTTTAGGACTTGAAAATTATATAACTTACCAAAATTCCAATAAAACAAATATATAATTTATACTCGAATATTGAACAAACCGGACAAGGACTATGGACTAAATATATTACAGAATTAAACTCATATATAGTTTGACAAACGAGTTAAACGGTAATTTGGAAACCATGGAAACGGAAATTGTGATTTTTACAAGTATTAAAAAAATATATCATATTTTTATCAAGTAGAAAATATATTATTTTGAATGGAGAAAAAATAAATATATTTTCTTGAACGATTAGAAGATATATTATTTTTGAAGAAAATATATATTTTCTTAAACAAATTAAGAATATATTATTTTGGGTGAAAAATGGATTATAAATATTGTCTAAGTTAATCTTGAAAACATATTATTTTTGGGGATTTATAAGAAAGTATAATTATTTTTGCCAAGAAAGATTTATAGATATTTTTCTATAAAAGTTTTCTTAAAATAAATATATTTTAAGAATACAAATTGGTGATTTTTAGTTGTCTAAAAATATATTCCGGAAAATTAAATACAAAATTAAGTGTAAAATACTTAACAAATACATGAAAATACGTATTTTCATACGTACCAATACTCACCGGAATACGCCATCAATACTTGACAAAACACACAAGGTATAAAAATACACAAGTATAATTATACCCATACTTGGGAAATATTCATGAAGGAATTACAAAATGAAATGAGTCAAAAATATATTATCTTAACAAATATTCCAAATAATTGACAAATATAATTTAAGTTAAAATATTATTATTTTAACTAATAATTGTACACCTTGGAATTATACAATGTACATCAAAAACGTAACTCAAAGGATACTAAGTCTTAACAAAGCAACTAAGACTAAAAGTCGTTACACGACCTAAACGTCTAATAAAACCTGGCACGTGTGTAGGTTGTAGTACGGCTTAAGGATACATACTTTGGGTATACAGGAGACATGACGCAAATCTATGAGTTCATGTCCCCCTTTTCTTTGACTGTTTTCGGTTTATAACTTCGAGGGTGAAATACATGTTTCAATGTTTCAAATGTTCAAATGTTTCAATTGGTATGGTTAGCTAAGGAATGAACTGTTAGATCATGTGAATGGGTAGGCGTTAACTTAAGACCATTAATCCTTGTATAAGGACCGAGGGGCATGGGTGATAGATCTATTTGGGTGTTGCGAGCCCCACCCATGAGCCCGCGGGTTGGACCATGTTGTGATTATGTCATTCCCGCCGGATGGCCCGGTACGAAATACGCAAAAGGGTTGAGCCTTCCTACACCGTTACACACATATTAATGTATTAGCTACACATTAATTGATCTGTTCATAGACGCTTTCATACCGGTTTACAAAAGGCATACTTACAGATGTTTACAAGATTATTCGAACCCATACAGAAACACATGAACTCGCTCAACTTTTGTTGATGTTTTCAAAATTACATGTATTTCAGGAAACAAGATGGATCTTGGGCGCCGGAGTTGTTTTCAAGACATAAATTTCAAGTTTTGATGTCATCCACTTTTGATTTGTAACATAACCTGAGGATAAGTTGGTTGAAACTTAATGACTTGTGTTTGTAACATTTTAAACTTATGAATGGATGAACATCATGTTTTAATCATATAGTTGTTTATTATAATTGAATGCAATGATATTGAACAAGTCACACATCATACGTTTCGCAAAAGTCAGGGTGTGACAAAAACCAACCAACTTCTGATGAATGAAAACAAATCAAAAGAGTATTTATAGAGGAAGATATAAGAATTTTCGGAAACAATGACAATATAGTATATGATTTAAAAAATTTGTAAATATGTGATTGAAATTTTGGTTGTAATAAAATCTATCGTCTATCAAATCTTAATAAAGGAAAGGATTTGGGCAGTGATTAGGAATGATTTTATAAAATCTTTCATTTAATTTTTGGCGGGAATGTTCGCTTGGTTCAACTTTTTCATTCCGGTAGAACATTTTATAAGAGTTGACTATTAATTTATCATCCAAACAATTTTTATAACTTTGAACTATATAAAAAAAGTTGGAATTACATAACTTAAATAATTTAATTGCAAATAAATAGCCCACTTCTGTACGAATATTCTATAGTTTAAGTTTTTAGAATGAATTAAATATATGTATTATCTGAACCATATCAATACAAATGATTAACAATACTAAAAATAGGCGATTTTTTAGATTTGAATTATAAAATAAGTTAGCTAAGATTTCGGCTATAATCAATAAAGTATAATATTCTATATTGTAAATTTGTAATTAAATGTAATTGCTTGAAAAGGAAGAAAGGATGGTTTAAAATCCGAATTATTTATACACAAATTACTAAATATATTTTTTGTAAACTTTGTATGAACGAACAAATATTATGTTAGGTTAAAGATTGAATAGAATGTTATGAAAAAAAATAGTAAACAAAAAATTGTGTTACAACTTAAAACAAACAGTTTACAGACATAATACATATATAAGCCGAATATACATTTAAAATTTAAACCCATTAATAATACAACATACAGTTGGGCTCAAAGTGTTGTCACATGCAATGTTACTAAACAAAATAATATAACCAAGCACAAAATTGATACAAATGAGAAACCATAAATTCAATAATAACATTAACGTCAAATAAATGCCAACGATAGATATCTTTAATTAAACAAAATTATTAATATCATATTGTCTTAAAACCATTAAAAAAACATTAGAAACCTCAAAAAACCACCCTCAACACGAACAAAAATAATAACCAATTGTTTTAAGTTCAACACCATCAAACCATACATCTAACGACACACACTACTTCTCGATTTTTGGAATCAGAAGATTAGCGCCTTCAGAATCTGGGGCTTCATCATTCACATCATCAACACGACATTTGGTTGATGAACATCCAAGTGTGTCATCAACATCATACACCTCGTGTAGATTACGTTTCACCTCACCAGAGGAAGATGTCTTGGGATTACTCTCTAATCATTTAGACAAAGGTGTTTCATTATCACCGGTGAACGAAACCCCATCCTGAAATAAAAATATTATTAATAAATGATTATGAAAAAACAAATATGATACAAGTTCATCTATTTAAGTATAATAAAATTTAAAAATAATTTGTTTTTTTTTTAAAAGAAACCTATGAAACATCACAAGGAATAGATTGAATTTCAGACGGTTGAACGCTGGATGAATGGATTTCTCATACTATATCAATACAAAAGAAATATCACTTGCACTTGTAATACAATATAAAACATTTAAAAAAAACGACTTCTAGTAATGATACCAGATTTTATACCTCATGAATTTTAAATTTATCGTAGAGGGCAGAAAGAATATCTAGATCAGACGTGAGCATTGAAATTCCGTAGTTCTCGACTTGATACTTAATGTTAAACCCTGACACACTAATGATAAAAACAAATTTCTGACCAACCAAAATGTCAAACAAATCGGGATATGGTTTGGGAACGCCACCAGAAGCCAACTCCTATCAACCAAAAAAAAGGCATTTTAAAGAATTAGGGCAACAAAATACAGTATTCATACAAATTAATACTAACAACGAATTTGGTATTTTAACATACCTCATCCTGCGCTTCAACCAACTCTTTTGCAGGTTTTTTGAAAATCTTAAAAGCCTCGAAATCAAATGGTGTCAGTGTAATGGTACCATATGAGTCTTGCACTCGAATAGGAATCTTGTATCTATTTTATTATAAACACAACCGAATATAAATGTTTGAATGTTGTAAATTTATATATTTAGACAATAGTTTTATTGTTGATATTTAAAAAAAAAAAAAAACAAACCGAGGAAAGGAGACAATATCCACTGCTTTACAATCAACGTTGGTACACACTACAGTCCTCTTGTCGTCAAAACCACCGGAACTATCCTCTTTGTCAACAGTAACAAAGGTTTCTTCAACACGAGATTTGCAATGGTTGCAAGCATTATAGTACCAGATTTTATCGGAGGAGATGGCGATTACTGTAGCAACCAAGATAACCTTCTTCGGTTATTTAAAGGAAAAAGCATTCACAAATACATTTTATGAAAGTTCTATTTGTTATCACGATAAATAGAATTATTAAAAAAAATAACCTTTGTTATGGAACTAAGATAAGCCGACAAAATAAAACAGTGTTGTTCAGAAACTCATCCTCAGCAGTTGATATCATATAAGAGCCAACGTTGTCACTTGAAGATGGTGTTGATGCAAACTTCTCAATATAACTATATTATTTCCAATATGTAAAGGTATTATGTAGTTCATAGTATTGTTAAAAAAAGTAGGAAAAAGTATAACAATTTGATAGTAATGTTTCTTGAAGGTAAAATAAAATATTATAAAGTACCACTTCTTGAAAGATGTTACTTCATCCAATTCAGAGTTGATGAACATCCTACTGATATCAAATGAGCTTGACAAACCTTGTTTATCTACAAATAAGCAAATGAATAAATACAACAAAAAGTTACTAAATTTGATGCTAACTAAAATAATATTTGAAAGTTTTATATTAGAAATGAATACATTAAAATAATATTTGAAAGTTTTATATTAGAAATGAATACATTTCACAACATTCATACCTCTGTAAAGATTCACGATACCAAAGTGAATCACCACGACGACATGCTTCTCTCGATTTGGATCATTAAAGTAGGCATGCATTTCAATGGAAAATGAATCCCACATTGTGGCAATAACTTGATGACCCCTACATGTAGACTCCAAATGTTATATACATAAACTTTATGAACAGTATATAATAGGGAGGTTATAAGTATTAAGTAAAAAACTCACTCAAGATATTTAAGTTTGATATTCAATCTCTTCCCTTTCGTTCCATCCTTTTTATTTGTGTTCTCTAGATTGAAGCAAACTTCAACATACCCTATGAAGTCTATAAACGAAAAAAAGGTCATAAATTAATACCAAAAACAAAATGAAACATACTTCAAATGGATCGTCATAAGTTAAATTAAATCACTCACCAACAGTTGTACCACTTCGACTTTATTTTGGACAACATCCTTGAAGTTGACAAAAGAGAAGCAATATTTAGGCCCACACCTTGAATCTGGGTGAAAAGACTAAATGTTAACTTCTGCTTATTCTTCGTGTAGTTGATACTTGCATTGTTTGGTGCAATAGATGGCCTGCTGATTAGAAGACATTCATCGAGTTTGAAGTGATGATCAAATCTTGGCAATATCCTATGAAGACAATTTGCTAGAATCATATGACCCTATAACAAAAAAATAATAATTAAATTCTATGTCCAAACATATTAATAAGAGCAGCAGAAATACATAATATATTAAGTTATTTCTATAGAATAAACATAATTCAATCAATACCTCTTCATCCATACAAATCATATCAACACGGTATGTTTCATTGTTACGTCAGTGCATCATCTTCCTCCATAACGAAACTATCTTCAACTTCAGAGTATAGTTATTTGACAGAGCATTCACATTAGACAACATCGTTATGTTGTGAGGTTCCATTTCGATAGCAGTGAATCGATATAGGGAAGAAAAATTGTAAACTATGGTGATAATGAAAGATGTATATATAATAAAACTATAGACTATTTATTTTAAGAAAGTGTATAAAATTTAAACGTAATATAAAATCTTGAATAGGTTGACAATTATCAATTTCCTTTATAGACTTTCAATTACGTATATAACTATTATATGCATCAGAATAAAGAATATTGATAAATATATTTGGAAATTTTGAAACAATCTTTATTCCCTTAATTAAACGTAAAAAAAATTGTTGATTACATTGACCATTTTAAAAAAATCTTGATTAGGTTGAGCATAATCAATTTCCCTCAATAAGACAACTAACTTTTCAAAATTTATAAATACGAAAAATCTGTACAATAACTTTTGAATGATAGTTAAATATGTCAGTTATTGAGCATAATCTGTAAATAAAAATTCTTAAATTTGGCAGTTACAAAAAAAAATTGATTTATAAAATTAAGGTTTTGAATGATAGTTACAGAAAACTCCTAAATATAGTGAGCTCAGAATAATATACTTTCTAAAAACAACTGAATATATTATTACGTATAACTTGAATTCGTCATTTAAATAAAATTTTAATAACCTTAATTTTTTAATAAAAAGGCGGCACAAATATAGCAAACTATATCATTATGACCATAATTAATGTCCATTATTAATGAACACAATAAAAGTTGGAAATGATATTTAAAATTAATTTTAAACTTGCAATTTACTCGGCAATCATTGTGGGCTTAGTTTAAGAATGGATGCTTCATAAATTAAATACATTTGCTTTGATTGAGAGATAATTAATTCGAATATCATACTATAAACTTAAAAGTTAGTAAAATTAGAATTATAGAAAGAAAGTTTGTAATGAACTTTATATATACTATATAAAGTTTGACAACCTAGCAATTACGAAACAGTTATAATACATACGATCATGATTCAAATATAACAATTAGTAATGTTAAAAGATTTACAAAACATGATACGCAAACATCTAGTAATGTTAAAACATGTACAGAACATGCAAAAGTTGGTAACCTAACATATCGTTACTGATTATAAAGTAGCAGACCAACAAAAACAGTTATTGGTAATACCATAACAAAAATCCATAAGATCATTCGACTGTTTATAACCACCAAACGGAAAGATCATTATACTGTTTATAACCACCAACACATACCCTATAACTTCACCACCTCAGTTGTAAAGCAACATACCTTTACTTTTCACATAAATCATATGAAACTCGGAATCCTTGACCAACTATTTGTCTCTACCAAACTGTTTCATACCAAGCACATTGTAGCGCGGACAGCCTTCCGAGTGCTCCACACCAATCGCCATGTCCAAAGTCCCACCAGCGCTGTCCTTGATCATCAAATCCATCTTTCGATCCAAACCGTGCGTTTGTGCCGACTTCTTTTTCAGACGCTACGAATAGCAATACAAAGTTTTAATAATTAAAGTGGTTACACAGTTGTCATCCAATTAGAAGGAATATAAAAGAAAACATACATTAATAGTATCACAAAGTAAATAACAGAAACTTACATAATGATTGTCCACACGAAAGTAACCGGTACTTCGTCATGCTGATTCTGTTCAACACCAAGTTCAGCAATCGGATTAGGCATTTCATCATCGGATACTTCAATAAACTCATCTCTAGGTTTTTTTGGTAACACAGAGTTCAGGTGGGAAAGTTAAAATGGCAGGTTTGCAACTAAAAACACTCATCTCAAACGTCCTCAAATCAACCATTTCAAAAACCACCAAATGCTCATCAGTAATAGACATCTCTTTTTTGATTCGACTCCACCCTGTTGTAATATACAGCTCATCGTCAAACACATCCATACGGACAAACCATTTACAATTTCCAGACGACCGTACCACAACAGGATATGACGGACACATATTCAGCATCTTGTGATGAACAAAAAACCTATTCACATACTACACATAGTAGAAAACCATATATCATTTCAAATGTTAAATTGCTATGCAAAACAATTTATGAATGTAATGAATTAATAATTTTAAACATTATATGTTCCAGTACCATGCAATTATCTCAGTCTTTAACATTTCCAGGTTTGTAGTAGAAATACTTAGACGGCACAAGAGAGATGTCTTGATAAAAGTAGAAGAGCCGAAATGAAGATAAAGCTTCTTCGAACTGGAAAACCACCTAGGAATTGGATGGTAACTTCAAAGAGGTGACCAAATCCAACCATTCGTTAAAAAGAAAGTAGTCGCCTGCAATGTTAATAACTTTCACTTTGAAAATCCTCCCATCGAGAGTCCGAATGACAACATTCTTCTTCGGGTAGCTGAACGTCTTAATTCATTCCCCATATGCGGCCGGAAGTTTCTGTAAACGGACACAATAGGCAATGTTAATGGCAATTATAAGATCAAAACTCACAGAGGATTTATTACAAAAAAAAAAAAAAAAATTCTGGCCTCACATTCTTATAAGATCAATACTCACCAAGGATTTCTTGTCGTTGTTCCGGACACATGCAGCAAATCCGTAAACCATTTCGCCTTTCAACGTATGACCGATACATGACAGCATAAAATTGAGATTTAATTAGGATCAATAAACCAACAAAACATAACATTCAAAAGATAGCAGTTCAAATAAGACACTATCTGTATTACTAATAAAAATAAACTCCATTTTACAAACACACATCAGAATACAGCACTAAAGATCTGTCACACCCCGATATTTCCACGTATTACCGGTGGGCCCGGTGGGGAGTATCGTGACGTAGTTGATATCATCATCGTCAAATAATCACAGTTTAATGCTCAGCGGAAGTCTAAAGTAATATTACAAACTGAATTGAAAGTATAATAAAATATTACACAACGGTTGTAAGTGGATCCACAGGCGGATCTAAAACAGAAAGAAAATATTGTTCAACAGACTTTATGTATTAAAAGCATGCAAGACTCTTTATTTAATACTCAGGAGTTTCCAGCCCATTACGCGTAGTACCTACACTTAATCTTTTTTGAAAAATACGTCAGTTTACACTGGTAAATACAATTAACTGACTCTTTTAAAAAGTATTTATAAAATTGGTTTGGATGCACAAGGCATATTATTTAAAAATAATCTTGTATACAAATTTATATGTTTGTCGTCCATTCAGGACCAGAATAGAAGAGCCGGTAAAAGATTAATAGACACACCACAAGTATAGGCCCACAAGGAGTTTCCTCATGAGTGAGATACCGTTTATACATACACAACTGTCAGGTGTATGCCTACACCCCATGCTTAAGCCGTGGCAATTTCAAACGAATGAGCCGAGGATATCCAGGACACGGTCATTAACCCCCCAAAGGCATTGTATCAAACAAAACAGATTAAAACGGGTTATGTAAATTTATTAATCACAATCCGATTAAATGATTTCATACCTGACCAAGCGGTATTATTATAATACCGTATCCCAAGCCCGTATAACGGAAAATAAGTTAAAAGTATTTACCTGAGCTAAAATGTAAATTTTTATTCTTAGCCGTATATCAAATCAGCAAGTACAAGTAGCTTTTACTGGGCTCCTAATCTGGAACGAAGGTTTTATTAACCTATTAGATTCCTAACGGGTCTTATTTAAGTTTTAACTTAGACCGGTTAGTTTTAAAGAAAGGTTTACGGTTCAAAACGCAAGATTAAGCGAAGACCGGATTAGAATGTGATTTATACCCAACAAGTATGAAGACTTGTATAAAATGGGTAAACAAAATACATTCTGGATTTGGAAGTAAAAATGATAAGGCTGACCCGTTTCGGTTAATTTAAGCAAACTAGTTACATAAACCGTACCGAACGCGTATATGCATAACAGTTAACCGAATGAGTCATGTACAAGTTCCATAAGTTATTATGCTTAAATTATGTTGTGATATCAGTAGGATATCTTCCATTATGCCCAAAATGAATTTAAAATCAATTTAAGCCCCGTAGGGGTATTTTGGTCATTTTAAAGTTTATAAAAGAGGTTAAATAGCAATCTGAGGTTTTGGTCTAAAACAATCAGTAAAAATATTTATTTTAACAAGTTACATCAGTAAGATATCATATATATGTGAAATTTATCATTTATGGCCAAACTATGCACCGTAGGGGCATTTTGGTCATTTCACATATGCTTTAAGGGTCAAATTTGGAAATCTGAGTTCAAGACTTATACTTACTGTTAAAGTATAAAAATTTATTTTTAAAATCAGTAGGTAACAAGTCTTAAGCGTTAAATATGGTTTTAAACCATACTATGCGCTTAATAAGCGTAAAAGTCGGTAATTGACGGTATTCAAGATGTTTATAAAATTCTGAAGTTTTGATCAGTTTCTAAAGCTTAAAATATTTTATTTAACATATGATATCAGTAGGAAAAGGTTTGGTATTCAAATCATATGTTAAACTCATTTTATTAACAAAAGGGTATTACCGTCACTTACTGAATTTATGCTAGAACTCTATGTTATGGTCAGTATAAAATTTGACAAAAATTTCCCAAAATCCCTAAATATTATTTCATAACAGTGGGTAGCAAGTTTGGTGTCAAAAATTGGGTTTAAATATGATTTATGCCAAAAATGCTATTTAATTAACAAAAAGCTTTTGTTTTACAATATCTTGCATAACTCTTATTTCAGACCAGAAACGGATGTCAAATTTTTTTGGACATACTTATATATCAGTAATACAACTTTCTCTCCTCTCACATTTTCAAAAATCTCATTTTAATGATAAAAGGGCATAATGGTCCATTTTTAAGCATTTAACGGGAACATGCAAATGAATCATATTTCTATGGAAACGTATAGTATAATCTCAGAGGGTTATACTAACATATATCGTGGTCCCAAAGGAACCCTAAGGCATAACTAAACTAAGCTAAATCGGGTCAGAACTGAAAGTCAAAGCAAAAGTCTACTTTTGCGACTTTCGGTTGCGAACCGAGCCTAAACTCAGAATTGTCGGGTTGAACATGCCTAAACATGTTTTTATATTATTTACCAAGTTATTTATATATTAAAACATTTTTCATAACTTTTGCATTATCAGTTATGAATTATTTTGTAAAAACTGACCCGTTTGACTTTTTGTTCATAACTTTGACCCGACAATTTACTGAGATAACGTGATAATTAGAAGGTGTCCTTTTAAGGGGTTAACACCTACATAAATACCAACACATAGCCACTTTCAATTAGAAAAATGCCAAAGGAACCCTAAGGCATAAATAACTAAGCTAAATCGGGTCAGAACTGAAAGTCAAAGCGAAAGTCTACTTTTGCGACTTTCGGTTGCGAACCGAGCCTAAACTTAGAATTGTCGGGTTGAACATGCCTATACATGTTCTTGTATTATTTACCAAGTTATTTATGTATTAAAACATGTTTCATAACTTCTGCATTATCAGTTATGAATTATTTTGTAAAAACTGACACGTTTGACTTTTTTTTCATAACTTTGACCCAGCAATTTACTGAGATAACGTGATAATTAGAAGGTGCCCTTTTAAGGGTTTAACACCTACATAAATACCAACATATAGCGGCTTTCAATTCGAAAAATGGCTGGACCGTTAGTGATTAATCACAAAGTCAAAGCGTAATTACGTTATCTTTGACTTTCGGTCATTAAGCTAATGAAACCTTAACTATAGAAGCTAAGAACACTTACAAGAGTCCTTAGCACAAATATTCAACTGGAGAAAGCTTCCTTGAACACCAAGATGCTTCAGAGGGTGAGTATGAATGAAATTTGAAAGTATGCAATTGAAGAACACAAGACATGGCCTTTATATAAGAAGTTTGAGTGCCTTAAGATCATTGCAGCTGTGCCTAGGAGGTTATCAGATGTTCACAAGTGTCCCTAGGGAAGTAAAAACCAGTTGCACAGTCCCTGGTATAAAAAACAAGCATGCAATGGCGGTGGAACATGCTGCAACATGCAGCTGTGCTTTTTCTGTCACTGGTGACACTGTCGCGGCCCGCGTAGACCTTAGAGGGAGTATACACGGCCCGCGAGGACCTGGCAATCCGGTAAAAAGTTTCCCAGCTTTTCAATTTCAGTCCCTGGTCCATTTAAGTTTAAATAACTTTCTTTTATTGCACTATTGACCCCCGTAGTTAACTTTCAAGTGCCTTGGGTCACAAATTAACTCCGTTAAGCTCCCGGTTAGTTGTGATATCACCGAAAAGTCTTGTTTTCACTAAAAATTCATGAAATTACTATCCGATATTTGTGAGAGCAATTATAAAAATATTACAATGCTTTTGGGATCGTTAAAAGGTCATTCAGAGGTAACATTTAACATGTTGACACATTTAACCCCTATGCTTTGTAAAATTTTCAAATTTAAGCACAAACGACTTTCTATGTCCGACAATTTATTCTTTAAAAAATACGAACGTCGTGTGAGGTCAATCGGAGGCACAAGATTGGTATGTTGACATTTTTAGTCCTTCCACACACATCTTTACATTGTTTGTCAACTATAGTCCCCCGAAAACAATTCGTTAAACAATTAGAGTTCATGACACGTGTCTTTATTATATTGGACATGATTTTGCGAGGTGTTACATCCTCACCCCCTTAAAAGAAATCTCGACCTCGAGATTTACTGTAATAAATGAGGGTATTTCTGTTTCATTGTGGATTTAACCTCCCACGTGTATTCTGGGCCTCTACGGGCATCCCATTTTACCTTCACAATCGGCACATGCTTTCTTCGAAGCTTCTTGACCTGTCGATCCTCGATTGACAAAGGTTTTTCAACGAACTTTAAGATCTCATCTATCTGCACGTCTTTATGGGACATTGCTAGCGACTCATCGGCTAGACATTTCTTTAAGTTGCAGATGTGGAATACATTATGTTTTCCACTAAGCTCCTCAGGTAGATTTAGCTTGTAGGCCACAGTTCCGACACATTCGATGATCTCGAATGGTCCTATGTATCTTGGGCTTAGCTTTCCCTTTTTGCCAAAACACATCACCCCTTTCCAGGGTGATACCTTGAGTAGCACTTTGTCACCTACCTTGAATTTCAGAGGTTTACGCCTTTTATCCGCGTAGCTCTTCTGCCTATCCCTGGCAGCTTTGAGAAGATCACGAATTTGGACAATCTTATCCGTCTTCTCGAGGACTGTACCAGGTCCTGACAGTTGGGTTTCTCCAACTTCTGCCCAACAAACTGGCGTTCTACACTTCCTTCCGTACAAGGCCTCAAAAGGCACTGCTTGGATGCTCGAATGACAGTTATTATTGTATGAAAATTCAATCAAAGGAAGATGGTTATCCCAATTTCCACCTAAATCAATAACACAAGCCCTGAGCATATCCTCAAGCGTTTGAATCGTACGCTCGCTTTGGCCATCTGTCTGA
The DNA here is from genome assembly GCA_030545235.1 of Helianthus tuberosus. NCBI lineage: Eukaryota > Viridiplantae > Streptophyta > Magnoliopsida > Asterales > Asteraceae > Helianthus > Helianthus tuberosus. The sequence goes on from CM060408.1 coordinate 126,347,559, forward strand.
GGATGATAAGCGGTGCTGAAGTTTAAACGAGTGCCTAAAGATTGCTGAAAGCTTTTCCAAAAGTGAGACGTGTACCTAGTATCCCTATCAGAGATAATAGATAGTGGCACTTCGTGGAGAGATACTATCTCATCCACGTACAGCTGAGCTAGCTTATCGAAGCTGTGTGTTTCTTTAATAGGCAAGAAGTGAGCTGACTTGGTTAGCCTGTCGACTATAACCCAAATATTATCATTCCCGTGCTTTGTCCTTGGTAACTTACTGATATAATCAATAGTTACCATTTCCCACTTCCAAGTGGGAAGTTCTGGCTGTTGCAACAAACCTGACGGATTTTGATGTTCGGCTTTAACCTGTGCACACGTCAGACATTTAGCCACATAAATGGCTATAGATTTCTTCAAACCTATCCACCAATAATTTGCCTTTAAATCCTGGTACATCTTATCACTACCAGGATGGACTGAATATTTCGAACTATGAGCTTCCTGAAGAATCACATCTCTAAGCCCTCCATGGATTGGAACCCAGATTCGTCCATTTAATCTAAGGATTCCATCAGTGCCATGTAACAATTGATCAGCAATGATACCTAACTTTTCATTCGGAAAGTTAGTTTCCAACACAGCTTCCTTCTGAGCAGCTAATAGCTTTTCATTCAAGCTGTTCTTTAGTTCGATGCTTTTGGCATTGATTCTAATAGGCTTAACCCTTTCCTTCCTGCTTAGAGCGTCAGCTACAACATTCGCTTTGCCTGGATGGTAGCGAATTTCGCAATCATAATCATTTACTGTCTCCATCCAACGACGCTGCCTCATGTTAAGATCTTTCTGATTGAACAAGTATTGAAGGCTTTTATGATCGGAATAAATCACACACTTGGTTCCATATAAATAATGCCTCCAAAGTTTCTGTGCAAATACAACGGCACCCAATTCTAGATCATGGGTGGTGTAGTTCTTTTCGTGCACTTTTAGCTGTCGTGAAGTGTTAGTGCATTATGTCTATTGACTTCGTCTTGTATCGAGTTATGTAATAGGATAGGATAGAATGACCAGTGCTCGAGGTGCTAGAAACTGATTTTCACATGATTGGTTGTAATTTCGTTTGAAACAACACAAGACACATTCAAACGAAATTAGACAAGCTAATTTCGTTTGAAGGTAGCTTGGTCATGTTCAAACGAAATCACTTCTAGTATAAATAGGTGAGAGCATGTGTCATTTGTAACGGGATTAGTTCTTGAGATCTGGTAACGAAGTGCTGCCGGATTGTCACGAAGGTTGTAAACTGCTGTTATATCAATATAAGTGATTGTTAAAGTGTATCAAGCGTCCATTTCATTGATTCCGCCTTTGATTCGGATCTAAAACTCTTCTGAACGACTCATTCGGGTGATACAACGATCCTACAAGTGGTATCAGAGCTCAGGATGAAGAGTTCAGCTTGATTTCACCTATTTTCTGACTTCTATACCTTCTTTTTCAAATTGAACAAGTTTTCACCGATAAAATTGGCTAAAACTTTCACAATGTGTGCATAATTGTGTTTTAACAAACCCTTGAGAGTTTCAGATCATAATTCAACCATTTGCTTGATTAATTGAACAAAGTTTGGACCGAAATGATGATGTCATGCTGATTTCGTTTGAGGAAACTTGATAATTTCGTTTGAGATTGCACAATTTGATTGATTCCGTTTGAAGATCATGGGTAATTCCGTTTGAATACGGAATTTCGTTTGAGAAATTGAGTAATTCCGTTTGAAGACTATATTCCGTTTGAAAAATCAAACTAAATCAGGGATTTCGTTTGAGGAAAGTTATTCCATTTGAATTGTCGATATATGTTCTCTTGAATCCAAATTGACAGAACCCATGTGCTTTGTCTGAACATATAACATAGGCCCAATAAAATCAATAGTTAAACTGTTGTCGGTCTAGTGTTATAATCGGTCCAATCAAAGTGTAAAAGTAGATTGTCTCGGCCCATGTGATAAGTGATATTGTCGGACATTATAGAATTTAAATAAAAAATTGCATGTGATCTGATTAAGTGTTTGGCCCAATCAGTTTTGAACAATGAAAGTATTGTCGGCCCATATGCAATTCTTGTGAAGGTCCAATTGAGTTTTAAAGTGTCAGCTCAACAACAGTTAAAGGTCTCGAAGTTGTCCAAGTTGCACGGGTTGAAATTAGATCCAAAGTGTTTGGGTTTTGTTGGGCCAGAAAGGTTGAAAGATCATTTCACTTGAAGTTGGGATTTTGTTTGAAAGTGAACTTTTTGTTTCAAGATCATTTCACATCAACCAAGTGTCAGTTTGTGTCAAGTTGTTTGATATAGCTTATACTGATTGTGTTTGTTTGATTGTTTTGTCTCCATGTTATTAAATCAAAGTAAAAGATTCAAGAAGCATAGCAAAGATGTCGGATTTTGGAGAAGAGTTTTATAACACGTTTTATAATGCGCTTACATCTGAAGATATTCCAGTAACACCAAAGAATGCTACTAAAGTGATATCTGAGAGTTTGAATCATGATAAGGTGTATGGAAATCATCAGAGACCACCAACACTCATGAATATCGAAGACTATCATTGGTGGTATGAGAGATTTGAAAACTGGGTGCAAGCTTATGCATATGATAGCTGGATTTGTTTAACAATTGGATATGAAAAACTGAAAAATGAAAAAGGTGAATTAATCACACTTAAAGATTTCACTGCTGATGATAAAAAGGAACACTCAGCTAAATTGAGAATGAAAACTTTACTTCAACAATCAATCAGAGAGGATATTTTCTCATTACTTCAGTATGGTGAAACTTCTAAGTCAATCTGGGAAGCATTAAAGTTGAAAGCTGAAGGTGGGAAAGATATCAAGAAAAACAAAATATCGTTGTTAAAGAAAGAGTTTGACATGTTTAGCTGCATGAAGAATGAAACAGTTCGTTAAATGATAGAAAGGTTTTGTCATTTGAAGATTGAAATGGAAAGATTTAAAATCCACAAAGAGACAGAAGAAATGGTAGATAAACTTGTTGAGGCTTTACCAAATGAGGACGATTGGAAAACTTATGTGATTGTGTTGAAGGATCATGAGAATATTGATACAATGACATTAGATACTCTGATTGAAAAGATAGAGGGACATGATCTGTTGATTGAAAAACAAAACAAGGTGTCTAGGTCTAACTATCAACAGAATGTTGGCTTGTACTATCGCAAAGGGTTGCTACAGAACACTGAATCTCCAAAGATCAAAACTGGTTTTACTGCAGAAAAGAATGGTGATTCATCAAAGAACACGTCTTCTAGTTATGATCCAGGATATCATTCATCATCCACATCAGGATCATCAAAATCAAATTCCAACTTTGATTGGAAGAATTCTCCACTCTTGAACAATGAGTTTGTTCAACAGCATATGAGCTTCTTAGCCTCTATTCTGGTATCTTATGAAGGTTTAATTGCAGGTAAGATCGGAAATCCTAACATGACAAAGGAGGATTACGATCAAGTGGATCCAGAAGAAATGGAACTCATGGATATTCGCTGGTGCATGGCGAGTGTTATTCGTAGAGCTCAAAGATTCATGGAGATTACTGGCAAAAGATGTTTAGAAGGACCAGAAATGAAGATAGGTTTTGACAAGAACAAAGTCACTTGTTTCAAGTGTAAATAAAAGGGTCATTTCAAGAGAGAATGCACAAACAACAAAGCTGATGATAGCGTGAATCCTTTCTATGAAGATTATTACAAAAAGGTAATTTATCACAAGAACAATGAGCAGCCAACCAGAAAGCAGATTGAAGAAGGAACTTCTAGAGAAAAGAGAGCTGTTTTGTCATTGCTTGATCAAAGTGAAGATAGTTTAGATGATGATTATGAAAGATCTAAACAATATGTCCTTAAAAACTTTGATTGGGATAAATAGTTTGAAGAAACAGAAGGACTTGGATTAAAGTTTCATCATGATGAAGGGTATGATTGGAGTCAACATGATAAATTAGTAGGAAATGGTAAAGCAATGGTTGCTGAAATAAAACATAGTCGTGAAGAAAGACATGCTCGACTTAGATTGGATGATGTGTATGATGCTTACAAAGAAGCAACACTAGCAGGCAGGTGGAGCAAAGAAAAGGAATGCTATGTTGATCCCCAGGGAAACCCGACGGTTGATCCGAAGAAGGTTGACCTTGAAGCATTAGTTGCAGCTATACCTACTGTAAGTGTGTGGTGCAAAGGCCTTAGGGAGATTCCAAGGTTCAAGGAGAAGGTTGAAGAAGGCATTAGGAAGGTGATATATGCTATCCTGGAAAAGAAAAAGACGGTTGAAGAGCTTGTGAATGAGAGTGAGAAGTTGGTGAATGAAGTGAAGAAGGTTGAAGAGAAAATTGAGGAAGCTGTTGAAGAGAAGCAGCAGGTGTTTGAAAAAGTTCAGAGTTCAGAAGCAAAGGAAACCACAGTGCCAATCACTGAGGTAACTACTCAAACTGATAATGAAGCTGAACAACAGTGCAAGAAATGCATGGAAACGTGCAGTGCTTGTACTGAAAAGGATGAAAAATTTAAAAACAGAGACATTGAATTCATTAAAATAGAAAAGATTTTCAAAGATAAATGTCATGAAATGATTGAAAATGAAAATTTTTTGAAACAAGAAAATGAAAAACTAAAACAAAAATGTGATGTTTTTGAAAAAGAAAATAAAATACTCAAAGAAAAGTGTTCAGCTATTTGCAACGAATGTGTTCCAAAAGATAACAAAATTCAAGAGTTGCAAAAGGAATATGATGGAATGAAATTATCATATCATACTGTAAAAGAGGCATATGAAACTTTGAAAAGTAAAGTTAAAAGTCTAGATGATAGATTGTGTGCTTGTCAAAGAAACACTAAATTTCTTAAAGGCAGATTTGAAGATAAACAAAGAGTTTTAAATCAATATATTAATGATGTTGCTAAGCTTAAACAAGAATTGGCAGATAAAGAAAAGTTGGTCAATAAATTGCAAAGTTATCATTCATCTTTATATATTCTGGAACGTATTTTCAACATCACACCCGATGGAAAAGAGTCTGAAAAGAACATAAAGGGAATTGGATCTGAATACCATCAAGTTCCACCACCGTTGGAGAATAATTATACATTCTATGATGGCGAGAAGGTGGAAAAAGCAATAAACATGGTTGATCAGTTACCCGATAACATCGATGTGACTTACACCAAATCTGATGATATCAGGGATTCAGAGGTGGTTGGTAAGGTTGTTGAAAGTGTTTTAAAATAAGAGTCGGTTGATCCAGGTAAAACTGAATCACAAAATGAAAATGAGGGAAATTTTCATGATAGTTATCTGAAACATTCAAAATCTGAAAAAGTTGTGAATGATGATTCAAAAGGATTGGTTTATACCATGATTGGATCGGACAAACTATTTTTAGATGTTGTTTTCCCGATTCAGAATGTGATTTCAGAAAAGGTTGACAAAGTTTTTAAAATGATTGAGATTGAAAAGTCTGAAATTTCAAAATTTGCTGGAAAAAGTAAGAAAACTTTTTATAACAAACCTGGTTACAAGAAGAAAAACATGAAGGCTGGGTTGGGTTATAAAAAAAACAGAATTGGAAAGGAAATAAACAATCGAATTTTCAAAAGAAAATGGATTTTGTTAATGGGAAAAGTTTGAAAGAAGAGGAAGAACTCCAATTTAGACAACAGTCTAATGAAGAGTTTTATGCTCCGAAAAAGAAACAATCTCAGGCTAAAGATGTTTCAAAGAAAACATGTTTTAAATGTGATCAAATTGGACATGTTGCACGAAAATGTCCAAACCCAAAGTCTGTTGATGTTCACAAACAGAAATCTGAGAATGTGAGACAAAAATCAACCTATTTTGACTCAAAACAAAGTTGGAGATATAACACAAACAAGTTTGTTTCGACTCAAAACTAGAAATCAAATCAGAAAAGATTTTATTCTAGACAGACATGGAATTCTCACACACCCAAAGTTAGGACAACACAAAGTTGGAAAACATCGGTTGACATGACAAAACCACAACAGTTTTGGAAACCAACAGTTGTTCAAAATCAAAGTGTTAAAAAAGAATCACATTTTTACAAAAGAGGGACTCCGAAAGGGCAAACATGGTGTATTAAGAAACAGGTTTCTTTGGTTAAAGAAGAAAAAGTTGATGCTAAAATTGAAAAAGTCTTTGATGAAAAAGATTTTTCGAAATTGAATGAAGCATATTGTGTTGATATGCCTAAGGTCAAACAGACCTGGGAAAAATTGTTCAAGTAATTGAATAGTTGAATGTGCAGGTGCTCATGAAGTTTGAAGATTGTGAGAGCAGAATTCGGAGCAGCCTGGCATGAGAAGAGGAGGCTGCTGGACCCTGCGATGGTTAAACAGGGAGTTTGTTTGTTTTCTGTACATAAACAATATTTCAAAAACCCTAAAAATTGAAAAATTAAAAACCAAAAATATGTTTTTCTTTTATCAAAATTTGAAAAATAAAAAATATGTTTGTTTTTAATTTTTGTCAAAATATTCAAAAATCCAAAAATTTGTTGATTGAATATGCCGAAACCCTCACGGCGGAACAAACATGATTACTTTCACAAGATTGAAAAACGGTTTTCAAGCTGTTGAAAATCAATGGGTTGTAAATCATGGGGGTACGTTATACTCTTTGCAAGACAGAGCACGAAAAGCAGAAAATGGATGGCGAGACAAAGCTATCAGCATCGGTTATCAAATTTTTTTTAAATGATTTTGCATTTTAGGGGGAGTAACGTTGTTAGAAAATACAAAAACATTAGAAAATTTAAAAAAGTCAAAAACATGATAAAAATTCAAAAATTGAGTTTTTGCGTAAAAAGAGGAAATGATAGTACATCAGTAGACGATCACAGTACGCTAAAGAATTGGAAAGTCAATATGTGTTAAACGATCTCACCGTGGATGTGTCGGTAGGTTTTTATACATTTAGTAAACTTTTTCGGGATATAAACATAAATTCAAACTTGCTTATTTCATGGGGAACACTACTTGGATATATAGGTAACCCCTGAAATCTTGTTTGAATGACCCCTCTTTCTGAGATACTAGGTCTTTATGCTTAGTGATATCCGGGGTATTATCCCGGGACTTCTGATTTTGCGGAAGCAATGGCCTAGTCCCCGGAGAATACTTTACTACTTGCTTGAAATATAGTGCTGCCCTCAGCAAAAATGATGAAACAATAAAATTGATAATCATTGCTGTTGAAGAAAAGATCCTCTAAAGGGGACACACCAAAAGTCGAAGCCATCATCTCTCTGCTGAATGGAAGTTCTGACCTGAGCTCTCACGGTTTTCCCAATTTAACCCCTTACATATATCATCTAGGTATACTCACCTGTAAAACTGAATATTGGGATCTGGATACGGGAGTATATTCAAGAGGTGGGACACATGAATGAGTTTAAGTTCTTAAAACATCTAATTCGTATCCTGAATCAGTTGAAATTTATGTGAAAATTTAAGTGGATCAGTATATCGACAATCTAAGTGAATTGTTTAATTCTTAATGTGTAACTATGCTCAACGGTACTTGTGACTTTTCAAAAACTGATATGATCCTCTAACGCAAACTCAAAACAAAAATATTGCTTGTAAATATGTTTGTACATATTTCTTTACTGCTTTATATTTTCAGAAAATACAAAAAGATTTTTTATTCTTCTTTATTTTAGACAACTGATGTCTGAAGTGCTGAGTTTCAAAATCTGAGTATGCTGATTGTGTTTCTGAAAATAAAACAAGTTCATTAATTTGAAACTTGAAGTTTTTAAACTCAAAAATCAAAAACAGTTTGTGATATCTCCAAGGTCATTAGTTTGGACTTGGATGATTAACTGTGGGGGATTTGGATGCATATTCTGTTAAAATCAGTGTAATAGAGTCAGTTTTTAGATCCTGTTCGCTAAAATTGCCAAATCAATGAAGTTTGTTGATAGGTGAAGAGTTTTAGTTAGTTGAAAAGAGCCAGGTTTCTAATTCCTGGATAATTGGAAGTTCAAAATGTTGTTACTTATAAATGTTTGAGTGATTGCAGATGAGATTCCAGACTACGATCCCGGAAGCTGAGTCTAAGGGGGAGTTTGAAGACGAGCTCAAAGCAAGGGGGAGCTTGTAACCAGAAAAAAAGGTGTCGATCCCTAAAGCACAGAAGCTTGATGAAAGGGGGAGCCTAAAGACTTGAAGCTGAAAGATTGATGGATACTTGCAGTGTTAGACAATTTGGAAAGAGCATGAAGACTGATTAAGACTGAAGATGTGTCATGATAAAGACTCGACACTGAAGACTTCGTCAACATCCAAGGGGGAGTCTGTTAGTGCATTATGTCTATTGACTTCATCTTGTATCGAGTTATGTAATAGGATAGGATAGAATGACCAGTGCTCGAGGTGCTAGAAACTGATTTTCACATGATTGGTTGTAATTTCGTTTGAAACAACACAAGACACATTCAAACGAAATTAGACAAGCTAATTTCGTTTGAAGGTGGCTTGGTCATGTTCAAACGAAATCACTTCTAGTATAAATAGGTGAGAGCATGTGTCATTTGTAACGGGATTAGTTCTTGAGATCTGGTAACGAAGTGCTGCCGGATTGTCACGAAGGTTGTAAACTGCTGTTATATCAATATAAGTGATTGTTAAAGTGTATCAAGCATCCATTTCATTGATTCCGCCTTTGATTCAGATCTAAAACTCTTCTGAACGACTCATTCGGGTCATACAACGATCCTACATGAAGCATAGGCAATAACCTTGCCTCTCTGCATAAGCACACAACCTATACCGGTGCGCGATGCATCGCAGTACACAATAAACTCTTCAATCCCTTCTGGTAACGTTAACACATGAGCATTGCTTAATTTCTACTTGAGGATCTCAAAAGATTCTTGTTGCTTGGGACCCCAGTCAAACTTTACATTCTTGCGAGTTAACAAAGTCAAAGGTGCAGCAATCCTTGAAAATTTTTCAATGAAACGCTTGTAGTATCCTGCTAGACCCAAGAAGCTACGAATCTCTGTAGGTGTTTTCGGTGCTTTCCAATTCATAATTGCTTCAATCTTAGCGGGATCCACCTGGATACCACACTCACTCACTACATGCCCCATAAATTGGACTTCTCGGAGCCAGAATTCATATTTAGAGAACTTAGCATAAAACTTCTCTTGTTGCAGAAGTTCAAGAATAAATCGGAGATGTTTTTCATGATCGGTTTGATTCTTCGAATATATAAGTATGTCATCAATAAAAACAATGATAAACTTGTCCAAATATGGCTTGCAAACGCGATTCATGAGATCCATGAATGCTGCAGGTGCAGTAGTGAGCCCGAAAGGCATCACCAAGAACTCGTAGTGACCATATCGAGTTCTGAATGCAGTCTTATGCACATCTTCGGTTCTGACCTTCAGCTGATGATATCCTGACCTCAAATCGATCTTGGAAAAGTAGCTTGCTCCTTGAAGTTGATCAAACAGATCATCGATCCTAGGTAATGGATATCGGTTCTTGATTGTAACTTTGTTCAACTCGCTATAATCAATGCATACACGCATTGAACCATATTTCTTCTTCACAAACAGAATCGGCTCTCCCCAAGGAGACGAGCTAGGTCGAATAAAACCTTTCTCTAACAAATCATCCAACTGTGTTCTCAATTCTTTCATCTTAGTTGGTGCCAATCGATAGGGTGTTCTTATAACTGGTGCTGCTCCAGGAATGATATCGATCCTGAATTCCACTTGCCTGTCTGGAGGTAACCCAGGTAACTCTTCAGGAAAAACGTCTGGATATTCGGAAATAACAGGGATGTCTTCGATCTTGGGCTTTGGTTCATCAATGGTTACCTGTGCCATGTAAATGACACAACCTTTCTTCAAACACTTCGATGCCTTAAGCATAGACACTTGTTTAGGCAACCCATACTGTGTATCTCCTTGTATTGTAAGTGGTTCACCATAAGGAGTCTTGATAACCACTTGCTTCTTATTACAAACAATTTGGGCTTGGTTAGAAGATAACCAATCCATGCCTATCACTATATCGAATCCTGCCAATTTCAACAGAAGTAAAGACAGTGGAAAAGAGTGGTTCCAAATGGATACGAAACATCCATCTAAGATTGTCGAAACAGTCTCTATGGTACCATCGGCCAATTCTACTTCATATTTTATGCTTAGGGTTTTAACAGGCAGATTTAACAGTTTACAAAATTTATTGTCTACAAATGACTTATCTGTCACACCCCAAAAACGTCGCAGCGGAATATTAAACGTAGTGGAGACGGAAGTTGGTGCCCATTTATACCTTGTTGGACGATGCACTCTTTTATTGGACATTTTGACATATTTTAAAACATAGATATTAAACATTACATTTTAAAAGTCACGACATGACCACATAAGTTAAGTTGTTATAATCCTCACGAATCTTACTACAAACGCCCCAGGTAGTTTAAAAGTTGTCCAACATAATTAAACATAACATCATGCATCATCAAACATAAGATACGCCATGATTTTTCCCGAAGCCAAACTCAAGTACCTATAGAACACGTTAAAATCAAATGTCAACACAAAGGAAGGTGAGTTCACTTATTTGTTTACTAACAGATTTTATTCCAAGGAAAACTTTCTGACTAGGTGTTTATTTGAAAACATCTATGTAATTTTAGAAAGTCCATTTTATTTCCTTAATAAAATCCATGGGATTTCCGTCGGTTCATTACTCCGACGATTGTAGTATTGCCCAGGTTTTGTATATTAAATTCTAGTGTCAACTTTCAGACTCGTATGTTAGCTAGACGATACGAAATATATATTAACCATGCAGGGATAATCAATGCTAGACAATAAACAGAATCTTAATTCATCGTTTGACATTGACTCAGGGCGACCGGTCACGACGGGGTTGTCAACCCGATAGATCTACCAACAATTCCTCGCGTACCATACTTAACTGATTAAACGACATCATGGGCACAGAGTTCTTTCTCGAAGAACAATATGATGTCTGCCTCATGTACAATATATATATCCTACTAATATGACAATTTAATATACTATGACTTACGAATTCCCCTGTCACTCAAATGTTGAGACTCAGTCCGGAATTCATTCCCATTGCGTACGGTCCCGTTTCTCTTAAGAAATACCGCACTTTTCATATTCATTCTTCAAAATCGTTTTACTTCGAAACGTATAATTTATCAAATTTATATATTTTCAGCGAAAATATATATTTTATATTAAAAAGTATGTTTTATTTCGAAAACATTATTAAACCCTTTTAACAACGTGTTCCACCACCAAAAATATATATAAAACAGTAAAAAGAGGGGTTTAGTGACACTCACCTTTGGGTGCGTTTTTTTAATACCGCAATCCCAGAAATTGATTATATACGTCCTAATATGGGAATAACTCTAAATCAAAATAACATTTAATCACAAAAATCCAAAGTTGTCATTTTTGATTATGTTGGCACGTTAAAATATATATATATATATGAGTCCATATATATTTATTATGATTTTGCATTTTGAACGATTTTATTGGTGACCATTATTGTGTAAATCCGTTAACTCTTCCGTTTATACGCGATATATCTATGATTTGCGCGTCGTAATATATATATATATATATATATATATATATATAAACGTTCACATAATTTAACACTGAAACATGCGAAACATTACTAACTTAACTATTTTGTCATTTTTAAATCAAACATACATAAAACATCTCATATGTACCAAATTCCCTGCTCAACAAACAAGTTACACATTTAACGCAAATTTACCATTTCTACCGCACAAAACGTACATGCATACATGCATAGTCTAATTTTCCCATTATCGAGTTAACACTTAACATATAATCACATTTACATGCTCAAATCACTTAATACATTTTATCACATAAGATTCACTCAAAATTCACCCATACTCATGTTCATTGAAAAAAATGCGTATTTTAGCGATTCGGTAACGTTTTAGGGCGTCGGAAGTCACGTATGACCAACCAAACACCAAGTAATCTTAAAATTAGTTAAAATATTTATTTTTAAACTAAAAATATCAGTTTATTTACTGATCTAATTCAGTTTTATAGAAATCACCCGAAAAGCCGATTTTTGACCGTTTTAACGCATAGTTTTGCGTTAAACGTTACCGTAACCATCCCTACTCGAAATGACTTAATATTTTAACACAATACATGTTATTTACTGATTAAAATAGTAGTTATAATCAGATTAGTGTAGTTTTTATATAAGTCACATAAAGCATGCGATTTCACGTATTTTACAACTTTTTATGCACCGAGTACCACATGCAAAGTTAGTAAACATTATGACAAAGTTATATACTATTAAACACTTCAAAATAACTTTATTTTAAGGTTTATAATCTGCTCATAACCTATTTTTACTTAATCACATTCAAATCATCTTTTTAAGATCATATATCATCATGCATGTGTAAGTATATGCATCTAGTATGCTCATATCATAAATTTTATCATCTAATATGATCTTAATGCATCAAAATCTCACTAAAACCTTATTCTTTCAAATATCATACACAACACCTTAGATCCTTTAATCATCCATGTTCATTCATACTTAAATCTTTCACTTTTATGATTACACATCAACTTTAACACACATGTATACACATATACACACATCATTCTCGGCCATGGATACATACATGCATTGATGCGCGATAAAGTGTCGTATATATTAGGTGTGTATTTTAAGCCCTTTTTAACACTTATTTTTGCCAAGTTTTAAATTTATAAAACACGATATTTCACTAACACTAAACACACATATGGGCAAGTGCACCCATCGTTGAGTGTAGTATAGCGTTGGTAAGATACCGAGGTCGTCCAAGGACACAAGAGCTTTTAGTACCGGTTTATCCTCAACGTCTAACCAAAATAAAAGTTTAGAAAAATGTTTTAAACTAAGAAAAATAAAACTAACTAAAATGCTGAAAATAAAAATAAAAGAAAAACAGATAGACAAGATGAATCACTTGGTTCTGACTCGTATCTAGTATAACCTTTGATTATTTCCGCACTTTTGCACATAATTAAGAGATTATCTTAGTTATTGTAGTAGGCCCCTCTTTTGAAGGCGACGTTACCCTCACCCCAGTAGTTTGAGTCAGCAGGGATACAATCCTAAAAGGGTGGATTATTGGAAGATAATGAATTAAGTTATTAATGCAGTATTGTGGTAGGCCCCGCTTTTGGCGGTGACGTTACCCTCGGCTAAGTAGTCTGAGTCAGCAGGGATACAGTCCTAAATAGCCGGGTTATAGTATTAATAGTAGTTAACTTATGAGGGGGTCAAAGAGTTTGGACCCCCGCCATCCAATACCGTGAAGTATTGAAGGAGGTCCTACTAAATTTGACCCAGGTCCATTGCAGGACCTCTAAACGCTGAACAATGGCAAGACCTTTACCAAACCGTTCCCTTAACCCCCTACCAGGTAGCCAACATACCTCCATATAGACCGTGGAGATATGAATGGTGAAAATCCTTTATTTTATATAGACAGTAAAATAATGCCAAGACACCACGGATAAACGATAAGGAAAGATCACCTTCAACATAAGTAACTAGTTATTAAAGTCATTAATACAAAACCAAATAAAAAGTGCAAAAGATTAGAAATAAAAAGTATTATACTAGACACTTTGTCTTCACCAAGTGATGTAAGAGACTTAGGCAAACATGGCCTTGATTGTCAAGAACTCTTACGATCAATCTTGGATCCCGAGACGACTCACACACTCTACGATGGACAGTGGATGATGGTGGTGGATGATGGTGTTGTGATGGTGGTGGGTGGTGGATGAGGTGTGAGAGAGGTGGTGTGCCAAGGGATGAGATGAGATGAAATGAATCCAAGCACTCCTATTTATAGGCTGAACAGAGAGCTGGACACGGCCCCGTGTCCGCTGGGCACGGCCCCGTGTCCGTCTGACACTCTCTCTCCTCATTAATTGTAATTCGTAATTACAATAAATGCGCCTGCTGTACTTTCGACACGCCCCCGTGTCCGCTGAGCACGGCCCGTGGTGGGCAATAGAAGCTTCTATAGGTTTGTCTTTTCTGCTGCTTCTTGGGCACGGCCCCGAGCTGGCTGAGCACGGGGCGTGTTTAGTCTTCTGATTTCTCTATTTTGCTTTGGAAGGTGCCGTTGAGGGTTCGGGCAGTCCACTAATATTCCTTTTCTTGTATTTATGTTGGATTTAGCTGTCTTTTTGCTTCTTTTGCGTTTTTGAGCTCATTTAATCCTGAAAATACAAAAGGAAGACAAAAACACTCTTTTTCCAATATTAGTACTTAAAAAGGGTTAGTTTTATGCCTCTTTTGATGTAATTTATATGTTGCATTTTACACACATCAAATACCCCCACACTTGAACTTTTGCTTGTCCTCAAGCAAAACTCTTTAATATGTGGCTTACACTCCCAAATGGAATAGGTAGAAGAGAAGGTTTTGGGCTTGTCGTAGAGTGTCGGGATTTCCAAGATCTTTTTGGGGTTTTATTTTTATTTATTTACACTCCTATTCGTAATGATTTATTTAGAACTTTTCATAAAAGAAATTACTTATTCGGGCATAACATGCCTTTTTAAAATTCTATTTATATACAAGTTCACATACCTCGCGGGGAAATCACTCACACTCGGCCGAAGGTGTATCTTTAGTGAATCACTCGAGAGCGGCATGGAACTTATTCCTACCATAGGCTTGCCAAGAAATCAATCCTCCTCCTTTTTAACTTTTATACCTTTGTAGATATCAAGAGGACTTTGTGGGTTAAGGGTTTGGCTAGGGTTAAAGGTAGCTGGTTGGGTTAGTGGTTAGTAGAAAAAGGGCTAAAAGCGTAACAAGTGTCGGTTTTCGTATTTTTGCAACTTTTTTATTTTGATGAAGCTTTTATTCAAACTAAGTTATTTTTGATTAACTTGTTTGTTTATTTTCTTTTTGCTTCATCATTATCACACTTTTTTTTTTTTTTTTTACGAAGAACCGAACTTGTTACTAAAATAAAGGGTTAAAAAAAAAGAAAAAGGTTTTGGTGGGTAAAAGGGTTTTTGTTCGGGTGATGAAACGAAAAGGTTTAGGCTCAAAGGGGCTAACTAGGGGGATTTTTGGGTAGGTGGTAAAAGATAAAGAAAAATAATGGTGTAGAAATAAAAAGGGTTAGTCCTCATGCCTCCATCATTTACTTACTCGGGTTTAAGTTGATAAGGACTGGGAATGCATTGTCATGGCAAGTTCTAGAGTCGTAAGAACCAAGCGGCTATTCACACAAGAAACGAAAAATGAGCATTTAGTCAAATGATATGTAATTGTGTGCTCAATAAAGGCTCAAAACTCACTTTTGTGGGAATGGGTTTTTATGTGATCAAGTATATATAATTAAATTTTAAATAAGTTTGCTATGCCTTTTCATAATTTTCTTATGTTGGTTCTTTTTATCACTACGCTATCGGTTGTAAATTTGTAAAAATATAACCTTTTTGAGAACTTGAATTTCCCGAGTTAAACCTAGACAAGTAAAAAAAAAAATGAAATTTTTGAAAAAATTTGGGGTGATTAGCGGTTCCAATAGAGTTTTGTGTAAGGCTTGTATTTAGGACTTGCAAAATTCAAGGTTTTAGCATCCCCCCCACACTTAAATTACACATTGTCCTCAATGTGTCCCAAAAATAAATTTTTAGGTTGATTAGATGTGTAAAATAGTGTTAAAAAGCAAAAATTTGTGTTACTGGGCACTGAACACGGCCCCGTGTTGAGTGGGCACGACCCCGTGTTCAGGTGCCAGTAACAAGAACTTACAGAAGGTGGACACGGCCCCGTGTCCACTGGACACGGCCACGTGTCTGACAAAGTTCTGCAGAACAGAAGCCAAACAGCAGGTCTGGGAGGTGAGCACGGGGGCGTGTTGGCTGGACACGTCCCCGTGTGGACAGTCTGAAAGCCTGAAAAACAGGTTTCTTCATCCGGTTTTTCCATTCTGGCCCTATAAGTGCTGAGGCTTAGCACCCCAAGCCTTGGTTTGTACCTGTTTCATCACTTAATACCACACCAAGCAGTACAAACATCCTACATTACCACAGTTAATTGTTCCAAGCATAA
This sequence comes from Helianthus tuberosus, assembly GCA_030545235.1. Classification (NCBI taxonomy): domain Eukaryota; kingdom Viridiplantae; phylum Streptophyta; class Magnoliopsida; order Asterales; family Asteraceae; genus Helianthus; species Helianthus tuberosus. The sequence goes on from CM060408.1 coordinate 126,363,795, forward strand.
AGTAAAAGAAAAATAAAATGCAGAAAATAGTTAGGAAAAGTAAATTGTCTAACACTTGGCATGCAGGCCTTCAATTGTTCAAGATTGCAAAGGGTTAACCTGGGGAGTCATCCATTAACCGCTTCCTCCTATGCTCCTCCCGCTTACTCCATAGCATCATCATCATCATCATCATTGTCATCATCCCCTCCATGGCGTGCAATGTGGTCTCGTATGTATCCGACATCTTCTTGGATCTCGGATAGGTTTCTCTCGATAGCTCCGACCCGGTGGTAGGTGTTGCTCGCCATGTTATAGGTGTTCCGAGTACACATGAGGTTTTCCTGCAACAAATCATGTAAACTTTGAAAATTAGGAAAACCACCTCCCGAGGAGGATGATTGGCCCGGATCACCGTGGGGTGGGTATTGGTACTGGTGATGTTGCGGAGCTGGGAGGACAAGTGCTTCTTGCGGGTTCCATGCATGACCTTGCATCCTTTGAAAGGTTACCGTCCCGTCTTCTGCCTCATAAACCAGGTTCATCGAGCGGTATATGTGAATATCCACCGTACCTGACCATGGGCTCCTTTCAAATGACCTAGGTATGTGGACAAAATGCTTGAAGAGACGGTGCACCCATCCCCCGAAGAAAATAGGAGTTGGTGCACTAGCAAGGCGGTTGTGATGCATGTTTCGGAGCATGAGGAACGGAACATCGAGCGGCCTGCGGTTGTGAATGCAATGGAGGACAAGCAAATCTCTTAACCCAACGACGCCACCACTGTCATGCCTTTGGCTAAGAGAGTAGCCGAGGAGCCTATGAATGTATCTGTAAAGCGGATCCCTCAGCTTGGTACTCTTAGTGCTGCTCGGATTGTAGAACCCTTCCCCAATCTGAGCCCACATGGCTTGGCGCTCGTTGTCTTCAATCTCTCTCAATCCCCCTGTATTCTCTTCGTTTCCCGCATCCTCTTCCGCATACAACCCGATAATCGACCCGAATTGTGCCATGGAGATCGAATACCTCGTTCCGCCACACCTGAATGACACCCCGTCATCATCGAACGGGTCACACCTTGAGGTAAATGCAAAGGTGCTGTAAAATTCCAAGGTGCATTCATGGACGGAACGGAGTCGGGTTGTTAGTGCGACTCTGAGTGGTCCCGTGACAATGTTGTTGAAACGGTCAATTTGATTCACCAAGGTTAGCAATCCTGTGCACGCCTGCCTCGGGTATTCCTCCGGCCTTGTTTGAAGAAGCTCGTATCGAGCTCTTGCATCTAGCTCATTGGCGTTGAATCTTGTAAACTTCCTGGCCATCTGCAAGAATACACCAAAAGTTAGCATGAAACAGAAATATTTTCGGACAAAACTGCAAACAGCGGGCTGGACACGACCCCGTGTCCAGCGGACACGGCCCCGTGTCCAGAGGTCTGTTACTCAAAAACTTCATTTTTCGACCTGGTTTCGAAAACTTGAAAATTTTTGGTCCAATAGGTGCGGTTTCCCCCGAAAATGAAACCCTAAACACCGTTTTTCCCAAAATATCCCGTTTACCTTATCAATTTTGTCTTTTTCGGTTCAAGAACAAGGGTTTGGGGTTTTTGTGAGAAATCGGGTGAATCTATGAACAATCTAAGTGTATTTACTTCCCTTAACACTAATCTAACTAAATGCAAATAGATTTAGGCAAAAATTTTAGGTTCGATCCGGATGAACATCAAGAACCCTAGATTTTTCACCAAATTTGTGGTGTTTTAACTACATGCAAGTAACTAATCTAACTACTAAGAGTGATAGAATCATACCTTGACGTTGTTAGATCGGTAAGAGACGTCGAAATTTCGCGAAAAATCGCCTGGAACCAGTGCTTTTGTGGGGAAACGGGGCGTGTGGAATGAAGAAACTGTTTTGAAAAAGGGGTTTTATCACGTCTGCAGCGCGAACACGGCCCCGTGTCCAGCGGACACGGCCTCGTGCCGAGCATTTTTTTTTTTTATATATGTGCGCGTGTGAGTGCCCCTTTTTCCCATAAGCTATGGTTTAGAAAACTTACCGCTTTATTTTGTCGTCTCAATCGTTCGTTACTTACCAGGCATGATGTTTTTATTCTTCCATGGTTTGAAGTGAGATCTCTTCTTCCTCATCCTCAATAAATCCTTGATAGAGTTTCAGCCGTTGGCCATTGACTTTAAATGGTGGCCCATTTCGAGGTTTAATTTCTACTGCACCGTGTGGAAAAATATGGGTGACGGAAAAAGGTCCTGACCACCTAGTCTTTAATTTACCAGGAAACAATCGAAGTCGTGAATTAAACAAAAGAACTAAGTCTCCCACCCGAAATTCATTAGGTTTAATATGTTTGTCATGCAAATTTTTCATTCTTTCCTTATAAATCTCGGAGTTTGAGTATGCATAATTCCTAAGCTCGTCTAATTCATTCATTTGACAAAATCGATTTTTACCAGCAAATTCTAGATCTAAGTTTACATTTTTGATTGCCCAGTAGGCTTTGTGTGCAATTTCTACTGGCAAATTGTCACACCCCTTTCTGCGGCGGAAGCACGAGGTGTGATCATGAAAGGTTCTCATTGCATACGAAGAGTAAACATGCTACATGCTCGTAAAATAACATCAAATACCATGATTTGAAAACATAAGTTTAGCGTTTACATCGCTAGACAGCTTAAAACATTGTCTTAAAAGTTTACAACTTTATTTAAAGTTAAACACAAGCGACATCCACGAGCATAAGCAAGACCACGCGCACATCCATCCTAGTTACCTGAAATACATGTGAGTTTTTGGAAAAACGTCAACATAAAGTTGGTGTGAATTCATGCAGTTTTGTATTTCACGTTTGTATACTTTGTATAAAAACATAGTTGTGAATAAATCAAGTTTTTCTCGAGTACTCCACGTACTTCAAGTTATATATCAATCCTCTTGAGTACCCCACGTACTTCAAGTTATATATCAATCCTCTTGAGTACCCCACGTACTTCAAGTTATATATCAATTTTAGAATGGTATGAATTTTATGTAAATACAGTATTTCTGTAATTATCAGATTGTTAATGGGTTGCAAAGCCATTAACATGTGGCACGTCATAGGAAGTCACCAAACCTAAGGCATTTAATTGGTATATTCTGAGACACAAAAGCACTCCTCGGTTCTCGCCCCGACCGGGAGTGTGGCTGCCAGGCACCCGTTAGATCTAACCTTTTGTTCTGCGGTCTGAATGTATACGTTGATTAATGGTGCTTCTGTACCCTATTCGTGACACTATTTCTCATAACGCATCCTACTTGGTTCTCGTCCTCACCAAGCGCGTTTCTTGTTATCATTTCTCATAGCGCCTCATACTTGGTTCTCGTTCTCACCAAGTGCGCTTCTCATATTCTTATATTTCGTCACACTTGGTTCTCGTTCTCACCAAGTGTACTTCTTGTATTCTTATATTTCGTCACACTTGGTTCTCGTTCTCACCAAGTGTACTTCTTGTATTTATATCATACCATTTATAAATATTGTACATTTGTACATGTATTTCACCCCCGATGTTATGAAAACTGAAAACAGTTAAAGAGAAAAGGGGGAGCATGAACTCACAACTTTGCGTTCCTAGCGTCGTAAACTCCACCGGATTTGCTTAATTAATGTCGTAACCTATACGCGTTTTCTTATCGTTAGTCACTAGACTTGCGTCGCACAAGTACAGTCACTCTCTTTTGTATATATTCTTGTGTTAAAAATATTCTATATTTTTAACTACGTATCTTACTTATATTATTTTCTCAAAAATAAATATAAGTCTTTTGTGTTTTGCACTTTGCACCCGAATTATGTATCTTGTATGTTGTATGTGTATTTTTATGTTTATACTCCTCATGAGTATTTAGTGTGTTTTTAATTCTTAATACACTAGCACGTATAACACATACTTTATACACTTAGCACAAAAGTTGGTGATAAAATAATATATATTTTTCTCTCAAAAATATACATACTTATATCCATTTTTATTCTTGAAGAAATCCTCGTTTCTTTTCACCAAAAAATAGGGAAACCTTGGTAATACCCTTAATTACATTTTTAGGGAATAAGTTTCTCAAAAACTTATATTTTTCTAAGTGTCAAAATTTATAAAAATTTTGACAGAGTTTCCCCTAAAAATGGACGTTTCCCATGTTTTCAAAACATGTGTTTATTTTCTTTTAAATTGTCAACAATCATCAACAATAATCATCAACAATAACCATCAACAATAATCACTAATTCCTCCATTTCATGAACTTGAATATTTACAAAAATGTGTAGTAACTTACTAGCACATTTAGTAAGTCTTGTTATCTTTAAAAATAATTTTAGTTTCTTAAAAACTTTATTTTTAAAGAATATGAAGTTTCACAACTTCTAGTCGAGATTCGCAAAAATATTTCTTTGTTAAGTTTTTCTTGTGACACAAGTGTCTACACACTTGTTTATGTACTAAAATGCTTTTAGTTCGGATAAGATCCGGGTTTTAAAACATGATTTCTTTAACGCTTGGTCCTTTGAAAATACCACTTGCAGATACGTAGATCTGCTAGTTTTAAACACTATTTTGCAAGTAAAAATACTTTTACACAAGTTCATGTTTCATGTGTGGTAGAGTTTCACCTTTTAACCCTTATATCTTCTAACATAACCTTATGTCATGATCCAAGAACATGACTACATCGGGTTAAATGGTGATCCGAGCTACCACAACCATAGATCGGGTCTCAATAATCATACATTTCGAATACTACATCATTTACACAACTTATGTGCTATTAACCACCATTTTTAGTGTTTTTAGTAAACTTTAAAACATCATCTTGCATGTTAATGAGTTTTAACCGATAAAAATCCTTTTAACCACTTTAGATTAGTTCGAATACGAGTTTTATGCATTATACCTCTAGCTCGAGGCTAGGGAAGAATCTATGCGCAAAAGAGGTGGATAAAAGCAAGATAAAGAGGTCCTTCAAACTCCGAGTGCACCAAGCCTCCTAATACGTGATCCTTGAAGCTTGTAGATGCTTGGGATGTGATGATGGAAATCGAAAGTATGATGGATGTATAAGGGGATGTTCGGCCGAAGCCTTAGAGGGCAAGAGAGAAAGAGTGGGTTTGTTAGGTGGTGAAATGAATATGGTGGACATAAACTTGAACTTATAGACAAATCTCTAGTGTGTTTAACCATTGGGTTTTATGTCTAATTGATATTAGACATGTGGGATTTAATTAATCAATAAGTACAAAAGGGTGTCCCCTTCTAGTTGGGGCCGGTTAGAGGGGGGGGGGGGTCCTAGTCCGATTCCAACTAGATAGGTTAAGTATTAGTTAGGTTAAACCAAGTTAGTTAAGTGTTTAACCCAGTTACTAATGTGTAGTGTGTTTTGACGGGTGTTAGGGTATTCAGGGACCCTAACTGGCTCAGAAAAAGATAAATAATGTTATTAACAATATTTTCGTGTTCCGGGTATAGTCCGGTGGTTCGGTTACATACCGATTCGTTAAAGTGCTAAATTACACTTTTTAGTGTCGTTTAAGTACCTTTCTTGTACTCTTTCAATTCCCAACACTTAGGGAAATATTCTGGATAATAAAACGACATTTCTGCATAATATTTATATGTCTAAATGCTGATTTATTGCTGAATTATATAAATTATGCACTTAAAGTGCGTTTCAGGTGCTTTTTAGTGCTTATATTTGCTTTCGTATTGCATATATATTAACCCTTGTATGTGCTCTTGGGTTTTAATGCATTCTTATTGTCGGGCCTACACCTAGGCTCCAATTTTATTGTCTGACTGCTTTCTGCAGTTCAGTCGACACAGTGTGTCTTACCGGTGAGTTTACTATTATTTTTGACGCAACGCTCTCGTTTATGCATAAAGCAATATTTCGTAGTATACATCGTGCATGAATTCACTTGTTTAATCATGTGTTCAGACATTGCTGACAATTAAACTCATAATTGCAGTCATTAAGCAATAATTAATGTGTACGGAAATTACCGGTTTGGACCAGTTGTCACAGTCTCCCCCCGTTAAAAGAATTTCGTCCCGAAATTCAGGCTGAACTCACTCTCGCTGTAGTCTTCTTGAATAGGTGGGGATACTTTTTCTTGAACTGGTCTTCACGTTCCCATGTGTACTCGGGTCCGTGCTTAGAGCTCCAACGTACTTTGACAAGTTTCACACTGCTCCTCCTGGTCTTGTTGACTTTCCAGTCAGTAACCTCAACGGGTTGCTCTGTAAATCGGAGGGCTTCATCAATATGCACTTCATCCATCGGGATGATCACGTTTTCTTGTGTTGGACTCCTCTTCAGGTTGGATACATGAAACGTATCATGTACTCCATTAAGTTCTTCCGGTAACTCCAACTTGTATGCCACGGTACCAATTCTCCTCAAAATTCTGAATGGTCCGATGTATCGTGGATTCAGCTTTCCACGCTTTCCAAACCTGACTACGCCCTTCCATGGTGAGACTTTTAACAACACTTTGTCTCCCACCTTGAAATCTACCGATTTTCTATTTGGATCAGCGTAGCTCTTTTGTCGCTCTCGAGCCGCCTTAATGCGCTCTCGGATCTGCGCAATCTTCTCGGTTGTCTCTTGTACAAGTTCAGGACCAACCATACGCTTATCTCCAGCGTCTGCCCAACATAAGGGCGATCGGCATTTGCGGCCATACAGAGCTTCGAACGGCGCGGCTTTTATGCTCGTATGATAACTGTTATTGTAGGAAAACTCAACTAAAGGTAGATGAGTATCCCAGCTGCCGCCTAGATCCATGACACATGCGCGAAGCATATCTTCTAACGTTTGTATAGTCCGTTCGCTCTGGCCATCTGTTTGCGGGTGGAATGCCGTGCTCAGATCTAATTGAGATCCAAAGGCTTCCTGAAATGATTGCCAGATTCTTGAGACAAAGCGTCCATCTCTGTCTGAAATGATTGAGATTGGCACTCCATGTCGTGCCACAATTTCTCTTAAGTATATCTCTGCCAGCTTTCCAGTGCTATCCTTCTCTCGGATTGGTAGGAAATGCGCAGACTTCGTCAATCGATCAACTATTACCCATATCATATCGTGCCCTCTCGGGGTCCTGGGTAATTTCGTTATGAAGTCCATCGAGATTTGTTCCCACTTCCACACGGGAATCTCTGGTTGTTGTAGTAGGCCGGACGGTTTCTGATATTCTGCCTTAACCTTGGCACAGGTTAGGCATTTTCCAACATAAACAGCAACGTCGCTTTTGAGTCTCGGCCACCAATAGTACTCCTTCAAGTCTTGATACATTTTGTCCGATCCTGGGTGGATCGAATATCTCGATTTGTGGGCTTCATTAAGGATGACTTCTTGTATGCCACCATAGAGTGGAACCCAAATACGCTTCTTGAAGTATAAGGCTCCCTCTTCGTTTGGCACCATGTATTTCAGCATACCCCGTAGGTATTCAGCTTTACGGTTTTCTTCTTTAAGAGCTTCTTGTTGTGCATCTCGAATGCGTGCTGTGAGGTTCGTTTGAATCGTCATTTCCAATGCTCGAACCCTTAGGGTCTTAACCCTTTCTTTTCGGCTCAACGCGTCCGCTACAACGTTCGCCTTTCCAGGATGGTACTTAATCTCACAGTCATAATCGTTTAGCAGCTCGACCCAACGTCGCTGGCGCATATTCAATTCCTTCTGATCAAATATGTGTTGCAAGCTTTTGTGATCTGTGAAGATTGTACATCGAGTACCATATAAATAATGTCGCCAAATCTTCAAGGCGAATACCACTGCACCCAGCTCCAGGTCGTGAGTGGTATAATTTCTCTCGTGAACCTTCAGTTGTTTTGAAGCATAAGCGATGACGTTTTGGCGTTGCATGAGCACGCAACCCAAGCCTTGTCGTGAGGCGTCGCAGTATACCACGAAGTCTTCAGTGCCTTCAGGTAATGATAGTATCGGTGCATCGCATAGCTTGCTCTTAAGTAACTGGAAGGCTTCTTCTTGTTTGTGACCCCAGTCGTACTTCTTGTCTTTCTGAGTAAGGGTCGTTAGCGGTTGAGCTATTTTTGAGAAATTCTCGATGAATCGCCGATAATAGCCCGCTAAGCCCAAAAATTGTCGAACTTCAGTTGGGGTCTTGGGAGCTTCCCAATTCTTTATTGCTTCAATCTTGGACGGGTCTACATGAATGCCCTTCTCATTCACCATGTGACCAAGAAATTGTACTTCGCGAATCCAGAATTCGCACTTCGAGAACTTTGCATAAAGTTTCTCTTTCTTCAGTAGTTCCAAGATGGTTCTGAGATGTTGCTCGTGTTCTTCTTTCGTTCGCGAATAAATCAGGATATCATCGATAAATACAATCATGAATTTATCGAGATATGGTTTGCAACCGCGGTTCATCAGATCCATGAAGACCGCTGGTGCATTCGTCAGCCCAAACGGCATTACAAGAAATTCGTAGTGCCCATAGCGTGTTCTGAATGCAGTCTTTGGTACGCTTTCCTCTTGGATTCCCAGCTGATGATATCCAGATCGAAGGTCGATCTTGGAATAGTAGCTTGATCCTTGCAGTTGATCAAATAAGTCATCAATCCTCGGTAGCGGATACCGATTCTTGATTGTGAGCTTGTTCAGTTCCCTGTAATCGATACACATCCGCAGTGATCCATCCTTCTTCTTCACGAATAATACTGGAGCTCCCCAGGGCGAGAAGCTTGGCCTTATGAATCCTTTATCCAACAACTCCTGGAGTTGTGTAGATAATTCTTGCATTTCGGATGGTGCAAGTCGATAGGGTGCCTTGGCTACAGGAGCAGCTCCTGGAACTAAGTCTATACGGAATTCGACTTGTCGTTGCGGAGGTAGTCCTGGCAGATCTTCAGGAAACACATCAGGAAATTCTTTCACCACAGGAATGTCTTCGAGTTTCGGCTCCACAGCCTTCTTGTCTATAACGTGTGCTAGGAAAGCGACACATCCTTTCCTCAAGCACTTCTGTGCCTTCATACAGCTGATGATTCGAAGAGGTGCGTTTCGTCTTTCTCCATGCACGATGAGAGTTTCACCATTCGCTAAAGGGATGCGAATGATTTTCTCATGACAAATAACTTCAGCTTTGTTCTTGGACAACCAGTCCATTCCGACTACTACATCGAAGCTACCCAATTGAATAGGTAAGAGGTCGATGCTAAAATTTCGTTCGCCAAGTTCTAGTGTGCAGCCTCTGACAACTTCGCTCGATTCAACAAGTTTACCATTGGCTAGTTCTATGGAATAAGGAATTTCTAATCTACTAGATTCTATTCCGAGTATGCGTTTAAATTCCACAGACATGAAGCTATAATCGGCGCCAGTGTCGAATAATATGGATGCAAAGTGATTGTTAATGAGAAACGTACCGGTGACCACGTTAGGGTCCTCGCGTGCGTTCTTTGCTCCAATCACAAATGCTCGAGCCTGAGCACTGTTTCCTTCTGGGCAGTCCTTCATGAAATGATCATTGCTTCCTCACTTGAAGCATCCTTGGTTCTGCCCTTTCCCGTTACCATTCTTGTTACCAGCACCGTTCCCATTTCTGTTCTTTCCTTTTCCCCAACACTCTTCTGTTTGATGACCCAATTTACCACATTTGTCGCACCTTGGAATGCGACAAGCTCCATCATGATGATACTTACACTTTTGGCATCTAGGTATGGAGCCTTGGTATGCTTTGGTTGCATGGGTTTTCGTCTCCTGGGACAGGTTAGCGTCACGCTTCTTGCTGAAACCCTTGTTGTTGCGAGTTGCTTGGTTCAAACTCGTATGCTTTCTCCTTTTTTTCACCGGATGACTCAGCATGCGTCTCGGTCTTCTCAGTGGGGTTCAACGATAGCTTCTTCATATGAACACAATCTTCAGTAAGGCTGACAGCCAGAGTTACAACCCCGGTGATCGTTTGAGGTTTGGCCGATGTCACCATGCCGCGAAACTCTGGGGCTAGTCCCCAAATGTAGCGTTCAACACGCTTAAACTCAGGAGTCACCATGTAGGGAAGCACTCTAGACAGGTCGTGGAACCTTCGAGTATAACTGCTAATATCCGCACCTCCCATGGTCAAGTGCTAGAACTCCGTTTCCAGACTTTGGAGTTCAGCACGAGAGTAATACTTCTATCTCATTCTTTCCTTCAGTTCCTCCCAAGTTAGGCCATAAGCGGCATCATCACCCAAAGTTTGGGCTTGCAGGTTCCACCAAGTCAGAGCTTCATCGACGAATAACCCAGTAGCAAAAGTGACTTGCTGATCCGCGGTACACTTGCTCATGCGGATAGTAGCTTCAGTCTTCTCCGTCCAACGCACAAATGCTACTGCACCTCCTGTGCCGTCATAGTTCATCGGCTTGCAGTCGAGGAACTGCTTGAAAGTGCAGCCTGGAATTGATTCAACCAATTCACATGTGAGCAATCGAAGAAATAATGAAACAAAGACCGTTCATAAATTTCCTCATGCTTAGCACAGTGTCTTAAGGTTACCTTGAGCTGCATTGCCTCCAGACGAATCTCCATTCCCATTACGCCTAGCGTTGCTTGGTCCTCCACTGTCTTGAGTTCGGTTCGCCTCGTACTGGGCGATAGCAGCGGAGATCCTTTCCTCCAGTAGAGCGTTCAGCTCTTCAGCAGTTCTTGGCAGTGGGGGAGGAGGAGGTTGATCGTTATTGCGAGCATTCACAGTTTTCCTGGGTGCCATGTTCTGACAGAACATAACACAACAGGGTTAGACATTTGTTTGATATCGTCACACTAGATAGTAGTATCATATATATTCACAGGTATACATACCACATAAGTGACATCAAACAATTATTACTCTAGCAGAGTACTTAGTAGGCTTGCTCTGAGGGAATCTATACGTGACAAGACTTGCTGTGGTTTCTGTGCACTGAATTCCATAATTATGTATGCATCCATAATTACGTAACTCCTTGCACAGTCCGCACAGTTCGTTTCATCCTCGTATTTTCTTCCTTTAGGTAGGCCATTGCTTTCAGGTAAAGTCACATATACTTGCGACATTCTACTTCTAGTACATGCTAATTATCACACATAATTGCAAGTAATTTCTAGTCAACGACAAGTGCTACTCAAGTACACTCTAAGTCTCGTAGTGTAGACTCATGTAGACAGTTTCAGGCAGTGGATGTCGCGGGACGTTTTATGCAATGAAAACTCTTTGAAAATTGTTTTCGTGAATGGATCCTAGAGATTGTAGACTAGACTCGAGAAGGAATCCTAGTTCACTACAACCTGGCTCTGATACCAATCTGTCACACCCCTTTCTGCGGCGGAAGCACGAGGTGTGATCATGAAAGGTTCTCATTGCATACGAAGAGTAAACATGCTACATGCTCGTAAAATAACATCAAATACCATGATTTGAAAACATAAGTTTAGCGTTTACATCGCTAGACAGCTTAAAACATTGTCTTAAAAGTTTACAACTTTATTTAAAGTTAAACACAAGCGACATCCACGAGCATAAGCAAGACCACGCGCACATCCATCCTAGTTACCTGAAATACATGTGAGTTTTTGGAAAAACGTCAACATAAAGTTGGTGTGAATTCATGCAGTTTTGTATTTCACGTTTGTATACTTTGTATAAAAACATAGTTGTGAATAAATCAAGTTTTTCTCGAGTACTCCACGTACTTCAAGTTATATATCAATCCTCTTGAGTACCCCACGTACTTCAAGTTATATATCAATCCTCTTGAGTACCCCACGTACTTCAAGTTATATATCAATTTTAGAATGGTATGAATTTTATGTAAATACAGTATTTCTGTAATTATCAGATTGTTAATGGGTTGCAAAGCCATTAACATGTGGCACGTCATAGGAAGTCACCAAACCTAAGGCATTTAATTGGTATATTCTGAGACACAAAAGCACTCCTCGGTTCTCGCCCCGACCGGGAGTGTGGCTGCCAGGCACCCGTTAGATCTAACCTTTTGTTCTGCGGTCTGAATGTATACGTTGATTAATGGTGCTTCTGTACCCTATTCGTGACACTATTTCTCATAACGCATCCTACTTGGTTCTCGTCCTCACCAAGCGCGTTTCTTGTTATCATTTCTCATAGCGCCTCATACTTGGTTCTCGTTCTCACCAAGTGCGCTTCTCATATTCTTATATTTCGTCACACTTGGTTCTCGTTCTCACCAAGTGTACTTCTTGTATTCTTATATTTCGTCACACTTGGTTCTCGTTCTCACCAAGTGTACTTCTTGTATTTATATCATACCATTTATAAATATTGTACATTTGTACATGTATTTAACCCCCGATGTTATGAAAACTGAAAACAGTTAAAGAGAAAATGGGGAGCATGAACTCACAACTTTGCGTTCCTAGCGTCGTAAACTCCACCGGATTTGCTTAATTAACGTCGTAACCTATACGCGTTTTCTTATCGTTAGTCACTAGACTTGCGTCGCACAAGTACAGTCACTCTCTTTTGTATATATTCTTGTGTTAAAAATATTCTATATTTTTAACTACGTATCTTACTTATATTATTTTCTCAAAAATAAATATAAGTCTTTTGTGTTTTGCACTTTGCACCCGAATTATGTATCTTGTATGTTGTATGTGTATTTTTATGTTTATACTCCTCATGAGTATTTAGTGTGTTTTTAATTCTTAATACACTAGCACGTATAACACATACTTTATACACTTAGCACAAAAGTTGGTGATAAAATAATATATATTTTTCTCTCAAAAATATACATACTTATATCCATTTTTATTCTTGAAGAAATCCTCGTTTCTTTTCACCAAAAAATAGGGAAACCTTGGTAATACCCTTAATTACATTTTTAGGGAATAAGTTTCTCAAAAACTTATATTTTTCTAAGTGTCAAAATTTATAAAAATTTTGACAGAGTTTCCCCTAAAAATGGACGTTTCCCATGTTTTCAAAACATGTGTTTATTTTCTTTTAAATTGTCAACAATCATCAACAATAACCATCAACAATAATCACTAATTCCTCCATTTCATGAACTTGAATATTTACAAAAATGTGTAGTAACTTACTAGCACATTTAGTAAGTCTTGTTATCTTTAAAAATAATTTTAGTTTCTTAAAAACTTTATTTTTAAAGAATATGAAGTTTCACAACTTCTAGTCGAGATTCGCAAAAATATTTCTTTGTTAAGTTTTTCTTGTGACACAAGTGTCTACACACTTGTTTATGTACTAAAATGCTTTTAGTTCGGATAAGATCCGGGTTTTAAAACATGATTTCTTTAACGCTTGGTCCTTTGAAAATACCACTTGCAGATACGTAGATCTGCTAGTTTTAAACACTATTTTGCAAGTAAAAATACTTTTACACAAGTTCATGTTTCATGTGTGGTAGAGTTTCACCTTTTAACCCTTATATCTTCTAACATAACCTTATGTCATGATCCAAGAACATGACTACATCGGGTTAAATGGTGATCCGAGCTACCACAACCATAGATCGGGTCTCAATAATCATACATTTCGAATACTACATCATTTACACAACTTATGTGCTATTAACCACCATTTTTAGTGTTTTTAGTAAACTTTAAAACATCATCTTGCATGTTAATGAGTTTTAACCGATAAAAATCCTTTTAACCACTTTAGATTAGTTTGAATACGAGTTTTATGCATTATACCTCTAGCTCGAGGCTAGGGAAGAATCTATGCGCAAAAGAGGTGGATAAAAGCAAGATAAAGAGGTCCTTCAAACTCCGAGTGCACCAAGCCTCCTAATACGTGATCCTTGAAGCTTGTAGATGCTTGGGATGTGATGATGGAAATCGAAAGTATGATGGATGTATAAGGGGATGTTCGGCCGAAGCCTTAGAGGGCAAGAGAGAAAGAGTGGGTTTGTTAGGTGGTGAAATGAATATGGTGGACATAAACTTGAACTTATAGACAAATCTCTAGTGTGTTTAACCATTGGGTTTTATGTCTAATTGATATTAGACATGTGGGATTTAATTAATCAATAAGTACAAAAGGGTGTCCCCTTCTAGTTGGGGCCGGTTAGAGGGGGGGGGGGGTCCTAGTCCGATTCCAACTAGATAGGTTAAGTATTAGTTAGGTTAAACCAAGTTAGTTAAGTGTTTAACCCAGTTACTAATGTGTAGTGTGTTTTGACGGGTGTTAGGGTATTCAGGGACCCTAACTGGCTCAGAAAAAGATAAATAATGTTATTAACAATATTTTCGTGTTCCGGGTATAGTCCGGTGGTTCGGTTACATACCGATTCGTTAAAGTGCTAAATTACACTTTTTAGTGTCGTTTAAGTACCTTTCTTGTACTCTTTCAATTCCCAACACTTAGGGAAATATTCTGGATAATAAAACGACATTTCTGCATAATATTTATATGTCTAAATGCTGATTTATTGCTGAATTATATAAATTATGCACTTAAAGTGCGTTTCAGGTGCTTTTTAGTGCTTATATTTGCTTTCGTATTGCATATATATTAACCCTTGTATGTGCTCTTGGGTTTTAATGCATTCTTATTGTCGGGCCTACACCTAGGCTCCAATTTTATTGTCTGACTGCTTTCTGCAGTTCAGTCGACACAGTGTGTCTTACCGGTGAGTTTACTATTATTTTTGACGCAACGCTCTCGTTTATGCATAAAGCAATATTTCGTAGTATACATCGTGCATGAATTCACTTGTTTAATCATGTGTTCAGACATTGCTGACAATTAAACTCATAATTGCAGTCATTAAGCAATAATTAATGTGTACGGAAATTACCGGTTTGGACCAGTTGTCACAGTCTCCCCCCGTTAAAAGAATTTCGTCCCGAAATTCAGGCTGAACTCACTCTCGCTGTAGTCTTCTTGAATAGGTGGGGATACTTTTTCTTGAACTGGTCTTCACGTTCCCATGTGTACTCGGGTCCGTGCTTAGAGCTCCAACGTACTTTGACAAGTTTCACACTGCTCCTCCTGGTCTTGTTGACTTTCCAGTCAGTAACCTCAACGGGTTGCTCTGTAAATCGGAGGGCTTCATCAATATGCACTTCATCCATCGGGATGATCACGTTTTCTTGTGTTGGACTCCTCTTCAGGTTGGATACATGAAACGTATCATGTACTCCATTAAGTTCTTCCGGTAACTCCAACTTGTATGCCACGGTACCAATTCTCCTCAAAATTCTGAATGGTCCGATGTATCGTGGATTCAGCTTTCCACGCTTTCCAAACCTGACTACGCCCTTCCATGGTGAGACTTTTAACAACACTTTGTCTCCCACCTTGAAATCTACCGATTTTCTATTTGGATCAGCGTAGCTCTTTTGTCGCTCTCGAGCCGCCTTAATGCGCTCTCGGATCTGCGCAATCTTCTCGGTTGTCTCTTGTACAAGTTCAGGACCAACCATACGCTTATCTCCAGCGTCTGCCCAACATAAGGGCGATCGGCATTTGCGGCCATACAGAGCTTCGAACGGCGCGGCTTTTATGCTCGTATGATAACTGTTATTGTAGGAAAACTCAACTAAAGGTAGATGAGTATCCCAGCTGCCGCCTAGATCCATGACACATGCGCGAAGCATATCTTCTAACGTTTGTATAGTCCGTTCGCTCTGGCCATCTGTTTGCGGGTGGAATGCCGTGCTCAGATCTAATTGAGATCCAAAGGCTTCCTGAAATGATTGCCAGATTCTTGAGACAAAGCGTCCATCTCTGTCTGAAATGATTGAGATTGGCACTCCATGTCGTGCCACAATTTCTCTTAAGTATATCTCTGCCAGCTTTCCAGTGCTATCCTTCTCTCGGATTGGTAGGAAATGCGCAGACTTCGTCAATCGATCAACTATTACCCATATCATATCGTGCCCTCTCGGGGTCCTGGGTAATTTCGTTATGAAGTCCATCGAGATTTGTTCCCACTTCCACACGGGAATCTCTGGTTGTTGTAGTAGGCCGGACGGTTTCTGATATTCTGCCTTAACCTTGGCACAGGTTAGGCATTTTCCAACATAAACAGCAACGTCGCTTTTGAGTCTCGGCCACCAATAGTACTCCTTCAAGTCTTGATACATTTTGTCCGATCCTGGGTGGATCGAATATCTCGATTTGTGGGCTTCATTAAGGATGACTTCTTGTATGCCACCATAGAGTGGAACCCAAATACGCTTCTTGAAGTATAAGGCTCCCTCTTCGTTTGGCACCATGTATTTCAGCATACCCCGTAGGTATTCAGCTTTACGGTTTTCTTCTTTAAGAGCTTCTTGTTGTGCATCTCGAATGCGTGCTGTGAGGTTCGTTTGAATCGTCATTTCCAATGCTCGAACCCTTAGGGTCTTAACCCTTTCTTTTCGGCTCAACGCGTCCGCTACAACGTTCGCCTTTCCAGGATGGTACTTAATCTCACAGTCATAATCGTTTAGCAGCTCGACCCAACGTCGCTGGCGCATATTCAATTCCTTCTGATCAAATATGTGTTGCAAGCTTTTGTGATCTGTGAAGATTGTACATCGAGTACCATATAAATAATGTCGCCAAATCTTCAAGGCGAATACCACTGCACCCAGCTCCAGGTCGTGAGTGGTATAATTTCTCTCGTGAACCTTCAGTTGTTTTGAAGCATAAGCGATGACGTTTTGGCGTTGCATGAGCACGCAACCCAAGCCTTGTCGTGAGGCGTCGCAGTATACCACGAAGTCTTCAGTGCCTTCAGGTAATGATAGTATCGGTGCATCGCATAGCTTGCTCTTAAGTAACTGGAAGGCTTCTTCTTGTTTGTGACCCCAGTCGTACTTCTTGTCTTTCTGAGTAAGGGTCGTTAGCGGTTGAGCTATTTTTGAGAAATTCTCGATGAATCGCCGATAATAGCCCGCTAAGCCCAAAAATTGTCGAACTTCAGTTGGGGTCTTGGGAGCTTCCCAATTCTTTATTGCTTCAATCTTGGACGGGTCTACATGAATGCCCTTCTCATTCACCATGTGACCAAGAAATTGTACTTCACGAATCCAGAATTCGCACTTCGAGAACTTTGCATAAAGTTTCTCTTTCTTCAGTAGTTCCAAGATGGTTCTGAGATGTTGCTCGTGTTCTTCTTTCGTTCGCGAATAAATCAGGATATCATCGATAAATACAATCATGAATTTATCGAGATATGGTTTGCAACCGCGGTTCATCAGATCCATGAAGACCGCTGGTGCATTCGTCAGCCCAAACGGCATTACAAGAAATTCGTAGTGCCCATAGCGTGTTCTGAATGCAGTCTTTGGTACGCTTTCCTCTTGGATTCCCAGCTGATGATATCCAGATCGAAGGTCGATCTTGGAATAGTAGCTTGATCCTTGCAGTTGATCAAATAAGTCATCAATCCTCGGTAGCGGATACCGATTCTTGATTGTGAGCTTGTTCAGTTCCCTGTAATCGATACACATCCGCAGTGATCCATCCTTCTTCTTCACGAATAATACTGGAGCTCCCCAGGGCGAGAAGCTTGGCCTTATGAATCCTTTATCCAACAACTCCTGGAGTTGTGTAGATAATTCTTGCATTTCGGATGGTGCAAGTCGATAGGGTGCCTTGGCTACAGGAGCAGCTCCTGGAACCAAGTCTATACGGAATTCGACTTGTCGTTGCGGAGGTAGTCCTGGCAGATCTTCAGGAAACACATCAGGAAATTCTTTCACCACAGGAATGTCTTCGAGTTTCGGCTCCACAGCCTTCTTGTCTATAACGTGTGCTAGGAAAGCGACACATCCTTTCCTCAAGCACTTCTGTGCCTTCATATAGCTGATGATTCGAAGAGGTGCGTTTCGTCTTTCTCCATGCACGATGAGAGTTTCACCATTCGCTAAAGGGATGCGAATGATTTTCTCATGACAAATAACTTCAGCTTTGTTCTTGGACAACCAGTCCATTCCGACTACTACATCGAAGCTACCCAATTGAATAGGTAAGAGGTCGATGCTAAAATTTCGTTCGCCAAGTTCTAGTGTGCAGCCTCTGACAACTTCGCTCGATTCAACAAGTTTACCATTGGCTAGTTCTATGGAATAAGGAATTTCTAATCTACTAGATTCTATTCCGAGTATGCGTTTAAATTCCACAGACATGAAGCTATAATCGGCGCCAGTGTCGAATAATATGGATGCAAAGTGATTGTTAATGAGAAACGTACCGGTGACCACGTTAGGGTCCTCGCGTGCGTTCTTTGCTCCAATCACAAATGCTCGAGCCTGAGCACTGTTTCCTTCTGGGCAGTCCTTCATGAAATGATCATTGCTTCCTCACTTGAAGCATCCTTGGTTCTGCCCTTTCCCGTTACCATTCTTGTTACCAGCACCGTTCCCATTTCTGTTCTTTCCTTTTCCCCAACACTCTTCTGTTTGATGACCCAATTTACCACATTTGTCGCACCTTGGAATGCGACAAGCTCCATCATGATGATACTTACACTTTTGGCATCTAGGTATGGAGCCTTGGTATGCTTTGGTTGCATGGGTTTTCGTCTCCTGGGACAGGTTAGCGTCACGCTTCTTGCTGAAACCCTTGTTGTTGCGAGTTGCTTGGTTCAAACTCGTATGCTTTCTCCTTTTTTTCACCGGATGACTCAGCATGCGTCTCGGTCTTCTCAGTGGGGTTCAACGATAGCTTCTTCATATGAACACAATCTTCAGTAAGGCTGACAGCCAGAGTTACAACCCCGGTGATCGTTTGAGGTTTGGCCGATGTCACCATGCCGCGAAACTCTGGGGCCAGTCCCCAAATGTAGCGTTCAACACGCTTAAACTCAGGAGTCACCATGTAGGGAAGCACTCTAGACAGGTCGTGGAACCTTCGAGTATAACTGCTAATATCCGCACCTCCCATGGTCAAGTGCTAGAACTCCGTTTCCAGACTTTGGAGTTCAGCACGAGAGTAATACTTCTCTCTCATTCTTTCCTTCAGTTCCTCCCAAGTTAGGCCATAAGCGGCATCATCACCCAAAGTTTGGGCTTGCAGGTTCCACCAAGTCAGAGCTTCATCGACGAATAACCCAGTAGCAAAAGTGACTTGCTGATCCGCGGTACACTTGCTCATGCGGATAGTAGCTTCAGTCTTCTCCGTCCAACGCACAAATGCTACTGCACCTCCTGTGCCGTCATAGTTCATCGGCTTGCAGTCGAGGAACTGCTTGAAAGTGCAGCCTGGAATTGATTCAACCAATTCACATGTGAGCATCTTTTTCAAGTAATTTTGTTAGAGGCCTTGAGATCTTTGAAAAGTCTTTGATAAACCGCCTGTAAAATCCGGCATGCCCTAGGAAACTTCTAATAGCTCTTACGGAGGATGGAGGAGGTAATCTAGAAATGGTATCTATTTTGGCTCGATCCACCTCCATTCCTTCGCTTGAGATTTTGTGACCGAGTACTATTACCTCCGTTACCATGAAATGGCATTTTTCCCAATTAAGGGCGAGGTTAGTTTCCTCACATCGGGATAGCATTCGTTCAAGGTTATCGAGGCATTGGTCGTATGAATCCCCAAAGATAGAAAAGTCGTCCATGAAGACTTCCATTGTCTTTTCTATCATGTCATGGAAAATGGCTACCATGCAACGTTGGAATGTTGCGGGGGCATTACATAGACCAAACGGCATGCGGCGATAAGCAAAAGTTCCATAGGGACATGTGAAAGTTGTCTTTTCTTGGTCTTCGGGTGCTATCGGGATTTGAAAGTAACCTGAAAAACCATCCAAGAAACAGTAAAATTTATGACCGGATAATCTTTCTAACATTTGATCAATGAAGGGTAAAGGAAAATGATCCTTTCTTGTTGCTTCATTTAATCGTCTATAATCTATACATACTCTCCATCCTGTGACGGTTCTCGTTGGTATTAATTCATTCTTTTCGTTGGTAATTACCGTCATACCTCCTTTCTTTGGAACTTCTTGGACGGGACTTACCCAAGGACTATCGGAAATAGGATAGATAAGTCCGGTGTCAAGTAATTTGATGACTTCGTTTTTAACCACTTCTTGAACATTTGGATTTACTCGACGTTGTGGTTGTATGACCGATTTGTAGTCATCATTCATCAAAATTTTGTGTGTGCACATAGAAGGACTAATTCCTTTTATGTCGACAAGTTTCCAAGCTATTGCATTTTTGTGTTTTCTCAAAAGATTAATTAGTTTTTCTTTTTCTAAGTTATCTAATTTAGACGAAATAATTACAGGTAACTTACCCTCTTTGTCTAGAAAAGCATATTCCAAACCTTTTGGAAGTTCTTTGAGCTCAAGTGGTGGGTCTTTAGGAGACTCCTTATTTGGTTGCTCGTTTCGATCAAGAACTTTAAAAGTTTGTTCTATGGCGACCTCTTCTTCAACAAAGTGGTCAATCTCTTCACTTGTATCGGGTGGTTCATCTTCATCTTCAATTAGGGGGTCATTATTGCCAAATGGATATTTCATTTATCGTTCGAGATCGACACTTCTTTTAAATGCCCCTAATTGAAGAGGTAAATTATTGAACTTCCGGCTTTTCAAAGCTTCGTGAGTTTTTACAAATGGTCGTCCCAACACTAGAGGAGCATCATCGAGGATGACAAAGTCGGTTGGGATTACCATTTGATTTGTTTGAACCAAAACATCTTCAACTATACCGATTGATTTTATTACTTTCCGATTGGATAGAAAAATGGGTATTTGAAGTGGAGAAAAATCACTAATACTTAATTTTTCGAAAATGTAGTTAGGCATTATGTTAACACAAAGATCTTTATCGATTGTGACATTATTAATAAACGAATTTTGAAAGAAACATGGAACCGGTGTGATGTTAATTTCAAATGGGTCTTCTTTTATTAGCGAAGTTTGATCATTAGTTAACTTAACACTTACCGTTTTGTCAATATTAGTGTTAGTGTTTAACTCTTTTAAAAACTTAGCATGAGTGGGTACTAACCAATGATTTTCGAAAGAAGGTGTCAAGAGATTAATTTCTTCAAAATTAGACTCTTCTTGGATTTTAACGTTATTGGACTCACCTTTTTCGTTGTTTAACTCATGTGTCGGTTTTTCACTTATTTGTTCTTCCATTTTTTCATTTTGAGTTATCTCTTCCTTTTTTAATTCTTCTCTTGCGCGGGACTCCTCTTCCCTTGCGCGAGCTTCTTTTATACAACGATCGATAACTCTAATGTGTTCTAATATCCTATCGGTCACTTCGGTTATAGAAAAAGAATCATTATTTTCTAAGCTTGAATCCGGTTGTTCGACCCTTTGTTCCTCATAATACCCATATGAAGTTGATGGTTCACACCATTGTCCTTCATTGTAAGCATATGATGGATAAGGTTCGTAATTTTGTTCTTCATAATACTCATATGAGGTGGGTTGTTCATGGCAAGGTTCCTCATAATAAGCATACGAAGGTGGTGGCTCATATCTTGGTTCCTCAAAGTATGAGTAAGAAGGCTCATACCTTGGTTCATCAAAATATGAGTATGAGGGAGGAGGTTCATACCTTTGGTCTTCATAGGATGTGTATGAAGTTGATGGCTCGTACCTGGGCTCCTCATAGTAAGTGTATGAATTAGATGGTTGATACGAGTGATTATTTTGAATCGAACGTGCATTACGACAATTAGTGCAATAATTACCCCTATAATCATCCTCATCATAGGTGTAGTTGTAACCTCCTGAGTATTGATCCATAAGAATCACTCAGCAGACCACAACTGAGTCTCGAGATCAGAAAACAAAAATAAAAACGGAAACAGAGGTTGGACACGGCCCCGTGTTCAGTGAGCACGGCCCCGTGTTCAGGATCTGTATCTGGGCGTTTTAATTAAATTTACTGATTTCGTTGAGCACGGGGCGTGTTCAGTGAGCACGGCCCGTGTTCAAGCTTCTGTTACTGGGTGTTTTTATGAAAATGTGCAGCACGGCCCCGTGTTCAGTGAACACGGCCCCGTGTACAGGCTACTGTAAATGCAAAATTAAACTAAAATGCAGAAAAATGTGCGCGCTTTTAAAAAGGTTTTGAAAAACTGATTAGGCCGTCGATTTTAAGCTTTCTTAAAATCCTTGTGTCCCCGGCAACGGCGCCAAAAACTTGATGCGCGATAAAGTGTCGTATATATTAGGTGTGTATTTTAAGCCCTTTTTAACACTTATTTTTGCCAAGTTTTAAATTTATAAAACACGATATTTCACTAACATTAAACACACATATGGGCAAGTGCACCCATCGTTGAGTGTAGTATAGCGTTGGTAAGATACCGAGGTCGTCCAAGGACACAAGAGCTTTTAGTACCGGTTTATCCTCAACGTCTAACCAAAATAAAAGTTTAGAAAAATGTTTTAAACTAAGAAAAATAAAACTAACTAAAATGCTGAAAATAAAAATAAAAGAAAAACAGATAGACAAGATGAATCACTTGGTTCCGACTCGTATCTAGTATAACCTTTGATTATTTCCGCACTTTTGCACATAATTAAGAGATTATCTTAGTTATTGTAGTAGGCCCCTCTTTTGAAGGCGACGTTACCCTCACCCCAGTAGTTTGAGTCAGCAGGGATACAATCCTAAAAGGGTGGATTATTGGAAGATAATGAATTAAGTTATTAATGCAGTATTGTGGTAAGCCCCGCTTTTGGCGGTGACGTTACCCTCGGCTAAGTAGTCTGAGTCAGCAGGGATACAGTCCTAAATAGCCGGGTTATAGTATTAATAGTAGTTAACTTATGAGGGGGTCAAAGAGTTTGGACCCCCGCCATCCAATACCGTGAAGTATTGAAGGAGGTCCTACTAAATTTGACCCAGGTCCATTGCAGGACCTCTAAACGCTGAACAATGGCAAGACCTTTACCAAACCGTTCCCTTAACCCCCTACCAGGTAGCCAACATACCTCCATATAGACCGTGGAGATATGAATGGTGAAAATCCTTTATTTTATATAGACAGTAAAATAATGCCAAGACACCACGGACAAACGATAAGGAAAGATCACCTTCAACATAAGTAACTAGTTATTAAAGTCATTAATACAAAACCAAATAAAAAGTGCAAAAGATTAGAAATAAAAAGTATTATACTAGACACTTTGTCTTCACCAAGTGATGTAAGAGACTTAGGCAAACATGGCCTTGATTGTCAAGAACTCTTACGATCAATCTTGGATCCCGAGACGACTCACACACTCTACGATGGACAATGGATGATGGTGGTGGATGATGGTGTTGTGATGGTGGTGGGTGGTGGATGAGGTGTGAGAGAGGTGGTGTGCCAAGGGATGAGATGAAATGAATCCAAGCACTCCTATTTATAGGCTGAACAGAGAGCTGGACACGGCCCCGTGTCCGCTGGGCACGGCCCCGTGTCCGTCTGACACTCTCTCTCCTCATTAATTGTAATTCGCAATTACAATAAATGCGCCTGCTGTACTTTCGACACGCCCCCGTGTCCGCTGAGCACGGCCCGTGGTGGGCAATAGAAGCTTCTATAGGTTTGTCTTTTTTACTGCTTCTTGGGCACGGCCCCGTGCTGGCTGAGCACGGGGCGTGTTCAGTCTTCTGATTTCTCTATTTTGCTTTGGAAGGTGCCGTTGAGGGTTCGGGCAGTCCACTAATATTCCTTTTCTTGTATTTATGTTGGATTTAGCTGTCTTTTTGCTTCTTTTGCGTTTTTGAGCTCATTTAATCCTGAAAATACAAAAGGAAGACAAAAACACTCTTTTTCCAATATTAGTACTTAAAAAGGGTTAGTTTTATGCCTCTTTTGATGTAATTTATATGTTGCATTTTACACACATCATGCATACACTCATTTTTTTATAAAACTCTTTTGTTTGTTAGTTTCAAGTTTATGTTTAGATTTCAAGAATCAAGAGAAACTTCTTACTAACTTTATTATCAATATGAATCAAGAACAATGTTTAAAGAAATATTTTATACCTTCAAGTTTTCAAAGTGGGTTTTTGAGAAAAGATGGTGATATGGGACTTGTTCTTGCTTGGATCAATCTTGAAATCGCCTCCAAACCTTCTTATGAGCTTCAAATCACCTTGAGTAGCACTTGAATCTTCATGTTTTGATTTTGGAATTGAAATGTTGGTGTGTTATGGGGTGTTCGGCCAAAGGTTTTCAAAGAAAGAGAGAGAGTGAAAATTTGAAATGCATTATTGGAATGATGAGTGAATATGATGACATAAACAAGATTAATCATCATGTATCTTCCCTAGGTTGGACTAGTGTCCATATTGCAAGAAACTAGAGAAACATGGCAGCCCTATGTGCCACCACCCATGCCCTCTCTCTCATATTATATATATACATATACATATACATATTATATGTAAATTAGCTCAAAAACATGTATTTTACTGATTACCGGGTATTTTATCTAGCGTTTTAATCCCGTTTTAATGCGTTTTAAATTATTTTTATCATCCTAAAAAAATAATCACTCAAAATTATTATTGAAACAATTACCAGTTGCCTTGACTGGTTGCGTTGTCGGTATTTGGCTGTATATGCGCCGTGCTGCGCGGTACACGTTAAAAATCACAAAAATAGGAATTTAAGTGTTTTTATTTATTTTTGTCATTCTATAAGAATAAACTTATCAAATTATTGCTAAAATGATTTTCAGTTGTCTTGACGGGCTGTGTTGACAGTATTTTGTCGGTATACGCGCTGCATCGCGCGGTACGCTCTTAAATTCGAAAAATAGAGTTTCTTAGCGTTTTAATTCATTTTTCCTCACGAATAGGATTAAAATTATTATTTTAATCATAACAGGCTATTTTTAGGATTTTAACACTGTCCGGGTGGTCACCGATGTTCGTTTCGCATTTTAATCTTTACGCGATAAGCGTTTATCTTACCGTTGCCAACATAATTTTTATCAAAGTTTAATTTTACCAGTACACTAAATTTCAAATATAAACATCATAATCAGTCGAATATAGTCCTGTTACCTATTCACAACACGTGCTATAATTGTACGGTACGGCCTGAAAAGCCGGGTGTCACATTATCTGCACCCGAATCAAACAAAACTTAAGCATATACATCATTGATAAGGAATGTACCTGTTATAACATTATCATTTTACACAGCCTCCTGAGCACTGATGTGCACAAAATGCAACATATAAATTACATCAATTGTGGCATAAAACTAACCCTTTTTTAGTACTAATGTTGGAAAAAGTGTGTTTTTGTCTTCCTTTTGTATTTTTAGGATTAAATGAGCTCAAATGAACAAAAGAAGCAAAAAGGCAGCTAAATCTAAAATAAATACAAGAAAAGGAACAAACGTGGCATGCCTGACCCCCCGACAGCATCTTCCCAAGCAAAACAAAGAGAACAGAAGGCTGAACACGCCCCGTGTTCAGTGAACACGGGGGCGTGCCCAAGTGTCAGCATAAAAGACAAAGCTGTAGAAGCTTCTATCGCCCCTTCACGGGGGCGTACTCAGCGGACACGGGACCATGGTCAACTATAAAATAAAAGATTTTCACCATTCATATCTCCACGGTCTATATGGAGGTATGTTGGCCACCTGGTCGGGGGTTAAGGGAACGGTTTGGTAAGAGTCTTGCCATTGTTCAGTGTATAGATCCTGCAAAGGACCTGGGTCAAATTTAGTAGGACCTCCTTCAATACCCACCGATATTGGATGGCGGGGGTCCAAACTCTTTGATCCCCTCATAAGTTAAGCTACTATTAATACTCTAACCCGGCTAATTAGGACTGTATCCCTGCTGACTCAGACTACTTAGCCGGGGGTAACGTCACCTTCAAAAGAGGGGCCTACCATAATATGCATTAATAACTTAATTAATTATCTTTCAATAATCCGACCCTTTAGGATTGTATCCCTGCTGACTCAAACTACTGGGTTGAGGGTAACGTCACCTTCAAAAGAAGGGCCTACTACAATAACTAAGATAATCTCTTAAAAAGTGCAAAAGTGCGGAAATAACCAAAGGTTACACTATACACGAGTCGGAGCCAAGTGATTCATCTTGTCTATCTGTTTTCACTTTTATTATATCTTCAGCATTTCAGTTAGTTTTTATTTTCTAGTTTAAAAACCTTTTTCTAACCTTTTGATTTGATTAGACGTTGAGGATAAACCAGTACTAAAAGCTCTTGTGTCCTTGGACAACCTCGGTATCTTACCAACACTATACTACGCTCATGCTGGGTGCACTTGCCCATATGTGTGTTTAGTGTTAGTAAATATCGTGTTTTATAAATTTAAAACTTGGCTAAAAAAAGTGTAAAAGGGCTTAAAATACATTTAAACTTATATACACACTTCACACGCGTCAAGTTTTTGGCGCCGTTGCCGGGGACACAAGGATTTTAAGAAAGTTAGGAATCAACGGCCTAATCGTTTTTCTTATTTTTCTATTTTTTTTAGGATTTTTCTTAATTTTTCAGTTTCTACAGAGCTCAGCACGGGCCGTGCCTGGTCGGACACGGGCCGTGCCCAGCATTGTCATTGGCAGTTTTTATTTTCTGAGTTACAGAGAGCTGAGCACGGGGCCGTGTTGGTGCAACACGGGGCCGTGTCCAACTCCCAGTAACAGGGATCCAGGAAACAATCACTGTAACTCCGACCACGGGCCGTGTTCACCTTAGCACGGGGCCGTGGTGAACCTTCTGACCAACGTTCTTTTCTGTTTTTGTTGCAGGACTTGGAACCCAGGCGCCACATTTGAACTTCCTACGTAGTGTATGAGCTCCAGTTTTAGTAGAGACATAAAAGAACCTCTTGAAGAACCCGAACGCTTTCTTAGAAAAAGACTTAAAGCTAAAAACCAAGAGAAAGTTTCGGGGGACCAAATTCCAATGGCGGATCAATGTACCCTCATGGATTACCTACGGCCCACTGTATGTAATCTCGGCGCCGCTATCAATGCACCAAATGTCGAGGCCAACAACTTCGAACTTCGACCGCATTTGATACAAATGCTCCAGAACTCCGCAACCTTCCATGGGCTTGCGGACGAGGATCCTCATCTACATATTACTAATTTCTTAGAAATATGTGATACCTTTCGAATCAATGGAGCATCAAATGATGCCATCCGCCTTCGAATGTTTCCATTTTCACTAAAAGACCGAGCTAAGGCTTGGCTTAACACCCTCCCAGTTGGTTCGGTAAACACCTGGGATGAACTGGCCCAAAAGTTTCTATATAAGTATTTCCCTCCTGCTAAAACGGCTAAATTAATGACTGAAATTAATACATATTCACAAGAGGATGGGGAATCCTTATATGAAACTTGGGAAAGGTTTAAGGAGCTACTAAGAAAGTGTCCTCATCATGGTCTTGCGGTATGGCAACAAGTATCCACTTTCTACAATGGGTTGTTGCCACACACAAGACAAACACTTGATTCTAGCTCCGGGGGACTTCTAGGTAATCGTCGCCCAAATGAAATATATAATCAAATTGAGGAAATTGCTCAAACCAATTTTCAATGGCACACTCCCCGAGGCAATAAGTCTATTACCCCGGGTGCCCATAAGGTTGATGAAAGCACTTCTCTACAAGCCCAAATCGAGGCCCTTTCTTCAAAAATAAAAAAGTTAGAAATGGCAAAAACGGTCTCGGTTATGGCTTGTGAAGGGTGTGGTGGGCCACATGAAAATTGGAGTTGTATGAAAGAATTAGATAATCAAACAGAAACGATAAACTACATTGATAATAGACCTAGACCGTCGGGTCCTCCAACGGGTACCTACAACCAAGGATGGCGTAACCACCCTAACCTTGGTTGGAGAGATCCCGGCAATAGTAGTAACCAACAAAACCAACGAACTAAATTTGAACAACCACAAAATTTTTCTCAACAACAAGGTGGACGAGAAAGGCTTGAAGAGACTATATCTCGCCTCATCTCCGACACCGAAAAGAAAAACTCGGATCGATTTCAACAATTGGAATCGAATTTTAGAAATCAACAAGCTAGTATTCAAAACATTGAAAAACAATTAAATCAAATAGCTCAAAATTTCTCCGAGAGACCACAAGGCGCGTTACCAAGTAATACCGAGACCAACCCAAAAGCGCAAGTACACCTCATAACATTGAGAAACCGTACCGTGGGTCCCGAAGAGGCTCCACTTCCACCAACTGAAAGAAGCCAATCTAGCCAAACCACAACTCCACCCGCGCCTCAACGAGAGAAGGCTTCTCCACCAATTCAAGAGCCCACTAAGACTCTTCCGGTTCCATACCCCAATCGGTTAATTCGTCAAAAGACCGATGAGCAATTCGCGAAATTCGAAAATTTACTAAAACAATTGCATGTTAATATTCCCTTTATCGAAGTCCTAACCCAAATGCCTAAATATTCAAAATTTATGAGGGACTTCCTCACCCATAAAAGGAAAATTGAATCATTGCAATTAGTTAACTTAGGCGAAGAATGCTCCGCCTTACTACTCAACAAACTCCCATAAAAGAAGCTTGACCCTGGAAGCTTCACAATTCCTTGCTCGATTGGGGAATCCCCCATTCGTAATGCACTAGCCGATCTCGGGGCAAGCATCAACCTCATGCCCTCATCAATGTTCAATCGACTCGGCTAAGGAAAAACAAGTCTTACAAAAATAAGCATACAACTCGCCGATTGATCCGTCAAGTATCCACAAGGTGTCGCTGAAAATCTATTGGTCAAAGTCGGTGAATTTGTCTTTCCGGCCGACTTTGTCATACTAGATATGGAGGAAGATACCGAAGTACCGCTCATCCTAGCGAGGACATTCCTAGCTACAGCCCAAGCAGTGGTAGATATGAATGATGGAACACTAACATTGAGGGTTGGGGACGAAGAAGTAAAGTTTGGAGTCGGAAAAAGAGTAGAAGACGAAGACCCGGTCAACTACATGAAGGTCATTGACTCAAGTTTGGATGATGCTCTCCGACGGTGTAACATGGGATGCAAAACATCCCGCTTGAGTAACATATGACCAGGCTTTGGGTCTAGCCAAGGACCCTTATAAACGTGGCGCACCACGGAGGCATTCCGCGGAACTATCCTTAGTTTAGACTAGATTAATTTTTATGTTTTCTAGTTTAGTTTTAATTTTCAGGAATAAAACACACTCGGGATGGCAAAGGATAACAAGGGAAACTTGCACTAGCACCCCATGCAGGAAAACAGGGCCATCCGACAAATTTTCTTCATTACAGCAAGTTCAGCACGAGCCGCGCCCGCCCAACACGGCCCCGTGCTGAACAGTCTGCAGAAAATGCCCAGTTCAGGTAACTGGTCACGGGCCGTGTTCACCCAACACGCCCCCATGTCCAGGCTTCTGTTTCTTTTTACAATTTCTTGTTACTGGCACCTGAACACGGGGCCGTGCCCGGACAACACGGGGCAGTGTCCAGACGCCCAGTGACACAAATTTTTGCTTTTTAACACCTTTTTACACATTTAATCAACCTAAAAACTTAGTTTTGGGACACATTGAGGACAATGTGTAATTTAAGTGGGGGGGGGGATGCTAAAACTTTGAATCTTGCAAGTCCTAACTACAAGCCTTACACAAAACTCTATTGGAACCGCTAATCACTCCAAATTTTTTCAAAAATTTTCATTTTTTTACTTTTCTAGGTTTAACTTGGGAATTTCAAATTCTAAAAAGGTTATATTTTTATAAATTTACAACCGATAGCGTCGTGATAAAAAGAACCAACATAAGAAAATTATGAAACGGCATGACAAGCTTAGTTAAAATTTGATTATATATACTTGATCACATAAAAACCCATTCCCACAAAAGTGAGTTTTGAGCTTTTATTGAGCATGCAAATATACATCTTTAAATTAAATGCTCATTTTTCGTTTCTTGTGTGAATAGCCGCTTGGTTCTTACAACTCTAGAACTTGCCACGACGATACATTCCCGGTCCTTACCAACTTAAACCCGAGTAAGTAAATGATGGAGGCATTAGGACTAACCCTTTTTATTTCTACACCATTATTTTCTTTTTTTTTACCACCTACCTAAAATCCCCCTAGTTAACCCCTTTGAGCCTAAACCTTTTCATTTCATAACCCAAACCAAACACCTTTTCACCCACCAAACCCTTTTTATTTTTAACAATTTGTTTTACTAACAAGCTCGGTTTTTCGAATGACTTTTCAAAAAAAAAAATATGATGAAGATGAAGCAAAAGAAATAAACAAACAAGTTTATCAAAAATAACTTTGTTTGAATAAAGGCTTCATCAAAATAAAAATTTCAAAAAAATAAAAAGTCTTACGAAAACTGACGCTTTTACGCCTTTCGCCCTTTTACTAACCACTAACCACCAACCCAACCACCTACCTTTAACCCAAGCCTAACCCTTCACCCAAAAAGTCCTCTTGATATTTGCAAAGGTGTATAGTTAAAAAGGAGGATGATTGATTGCTTGGCAAGCCTATGGTAGGAGTAAGTTCCATGCCACTCTCGAGTGACTCACTAAAATACATCTTCGGCCGAGTGTTGAGTGATCCCCCGTGAGGTATGTGAACTTGTATATAAATAGAATTTTAAAGAGGCATGTTATGCCCTAATAAGTAATTTATCTTATGAAAAGTTTTAAATAAATCATGACGAATAGGATTGTAAATAAATAAAATAGAACTTAATGAAGAATCTTGGAAGTCCCGACACTCTATGACAAGCCCAAAAAACCTTCTCTTCTACCCATTCCATTTGTGAGTGTAAAGCCACATTATAAAGAGTTTTGCTTGATGACAAGCAAAGATTCAAGTGTGGGGGTATCTGATGTGCACAAAATGCAACATATAAATTACATCAATTGTGGCATAAAACTAACCCTTTTTTAGTACTAATGTTGGAAAAAGTGTGTTTTTGTCTTCCTTTTGTATTTTCAGGATTAAATGAGCTCAAATGAACAAAAGAAGCAAAAATGCAGCTAAATCTAACATAAATACAAGAAAAGGAACAAACGTGGCATGCCCGACCCCCCGACAGCATCTTCCCAAGCAAAACAAAGAGAACAGAAGGGTGAACACGCCCCGTGTTCAGTGAACACGGGGGCGTGCCCAAGTGTCAGCATAAAAGACAAAGCTGTAGAAGCTTCTATCGCCCACCACGGGGCCGTGCTCAGCGGAAACGGGGTCGTGGTCAACTATAAGATTCGCAGAATCCAGACAAATCTTGATAGTACGGATATGCTTCTGCACACGGAGTCGTGCTCAGCGGACACGGGGCCGTGGTCAACTAATGCAGACAAGAGCAATTAATAAAGACAGAGAAGAAGGATGGACACGGGGCAGTGCCCACTGAACACGGGGCCGTGCCCGAGCTCCTGTTCAGCCTATAATTAGGGGTTCTTGGCTCATTTGCAAACCATCCCTTGGCACACCACCTCTCTCACACTTCATTCACCACCCACCACCACCATAACACCATCATCCACCACCATCATCCATTGTCCATCATAGAGTGTGTGAGTCGTCTCGGGATCCAAGATTGATCGTAAGAGTTCTTGACAATCAAAGGCCATGTTTGCCTAAGTCTCTTACATCACTTGGTGAAGACAAGTGTCTAGTGTAATACTTTTTATTTTTAATCTTTTTGCACTTTTTACTTGGTTATGTATTAATGACTTTAATAACTAGTTTCTTATGTTGAAGGTGATTCTTCCTTATCGTTTGTCCGTGGTGTCTTGGCATTATTTTACTGTCTATATAAAATAAAAGATTTTCACCATTCATATCTCCACGGTCTATATGGAGGTATGTTGGCTACCTGGTCGGGGGTTAAGGGGAAGGTTTAGTAAGAGTCTTGCCATTGTTCAGTGTATAGATCCTGCAAAGGACCTGGGTCAAATTTAGTAGGACCTCCTTCAATACCCACCGGTATTGGATGGCAGGGGGTCCAAACTCTTTGATCCCCTCATAAGTTAAGCTACTATTAATACTATAACCCGGCTACTTAGGACTGTATCTGTCACACCCTGGCTTTTGCGGAAGCGTGGATTATTTTGGTGTGACTTCTTAATACCATAGCAACAATCATAACAATGCTATATGATAAAAATACAAGACATTCATCCATTCATTAAGTTTTAAAATACCACAACATCAGTGTTTGGAAAAGTCGATACTTAAAATAATTTACAACCCATACTTGTCTAAAACGTGTTCATAAGACACAACAAAAGACTTTTAATAAAACGAGGTTTAAGACATGCAACCCGTCTAGGTAAGGGTTACACCTCCTGAACCTATTGCCCTGGATGACATCTTATTCAACACAGCTTGACTTATGCATACTTCGCCAGATCCGTTAATTCCCTGAAATAAGTTTGAAAAATCAACGTAAAGTTGAGCGAGTTCATGTGTAAGTGAGTATGTATAAACCTTTGTAATATGTCTGTATGTATGAAAATCCCTGGTATGTAGCAATTAAGGAAAAAGAGATCACCATTGGGTTGCAAAGCCAATGATATGTGTGAAGTGATGAAGGAAGACTCAAACCTAGTAGATTTTGGCGTCAGGACATAGTCACCTCATGGTCCACTCAGCGGACTCAGGAGTGGGGCTCGCTACACCCGAATAGATCTATCACTCATGTTCCCTCGGTCCTACAACGAGGATTAATGGCCTTAAGTGTTGTACCCACCACTCACATGATCTAAGTAGTAAACCCTCCTTAAGCTAACCATACCATGTATATAAAAGTCGGTAATAATTGTCGCATGTATTTCACCCCCGAAGTATAAAACTGAAAACAGTAAAGAGAAAAAGGGGGACATGAACTCACAGTATTGCGTCTTCGGTACTTGTATCCCAAATCTCTTCAGCAAACACGACTACCTACAATGGTCTAACGTCTATTAGACGAATGGGTCGTGCCTTGTCTTAGTATTTATGTTTTTGAGTTACGTTTCTGATGTTATTCCAAGTTGTATAATTATTTGTCGAAATAATTAATATTTCAACTTAAATTATATTTAATTTTGGAATAGTTGTTTAATTCATAACTTTGGTATTAATACTTCTCAAGTATTTTAGCTTAGTATTTCCTTCCCAATTATACATATATTTTGTGATTAATGCATTGACATTATATATTCTTAAGTCCCACTTTAGAAAAATATATAATAACTTATTTATCAAAAATAACATATCCCAAAAATGTATATTTTTCCAAGTATGCTAGGAAAATATATCATAACTTCAAAATAATATATTTTCTACTTGTTTCAAAAGTATGTTATATGTTGTGATAAATTATGTTTTTCGTTATCAAATATTATCCATTCAACATATACTAGTAACGGTATTTTGTTACAAAAATTATGGCGAGTTTTTATGTTTGAAAACATAGTCTAAAATATACTAGTAACCGCTTGTCTAGACAATATTTACTAAGTGTTAGGATTTTCAGAAAATTTCGCCATAGTCTCCTTTGTAAATGGAGGTGTCCATGCTAAGTAGCATATCATTTTCTTTAACATCTATCACATTAGATCGTTCTCAAATAACCAACCCGACATTTTGATATGCAAAATACTACTTATGTCATTTCAGTTTTAATATATATGTCCTTTGAAGCTCCACAAGTTGTAATCTCCTTGAATCACCTTGTAAGCTTGAATGTGACTTGAAAAATGGATGAAGATGGTTGTGAAGTGGTGGTGATGGGGGCGGTGGAAGTGAACCGAGAGAGAGGGAGAAGAGAGGGTGAATTATGAGAAGTAAGGTGTGTGATCTTGGCCATGCTTTTTAAAGATTGTTCACATATTTTGGCAACTTCCACAAGCAAGTAATCTAATAAAATAATGGGATAATATCTTGCACAAGATTTAGGCATGGGGGGATGGTCCTTGTGAGCGAGTTTGGTTAGGGGGGGTTGGTTGCAAATTTGTAACTAATTGGTAAAGGTTAGTTAGATTGTCAAGTATACACTTACATATATTAGTTACTTGATATTTGGTGGGTGTTATGATAAACGAGGATCATGACTAGCCAAAAATAATAAAACAATACATTTGACAAAAATTTAGTGTCCAGGGTAATGTCTGGTTAGATACCGTTCCGTTAAAGTGTTTAATTGTACCGTAAAGTGTTTTTAAATATATTTTTGTAACACAATTTATTCCCGGCACTTAGGAAAGCATACAGGACCATTCTGCCATATTTTTGCACTTTACTAGTATGTTACAATGCTGAATTTTATTAATGAATGCAGAATTCTGCATTTAAAGTGTGTTTTTGGCACTTCCCGGCACTGTAACTATCACCTAGTGACGCAGTTTTGTGGTCCTCACTTACCTACACTCCATACTAGTGTAATACCTTATCCCTGGCTCATACTGGCCTCAAAAACATTGTTTGTCTATGTGCTGGGATTGTCAGCATGTTTCTGAATTATCTGTTTAGTGTGCTAGCTGTGCTTTGTGCATCAAGTATGTCACTAGAGTTTGTGCGTAATAAATAGAGTGACAGTATGAAATGTGATGCATATGTATGTATGTAACAGAAATCCAAAAGCATTTTAAGTCATCAGTTGTAATTAAGCACAGTCATTAAGCATAAATCAATATTAATTAATTGTACGAATGCTTGCAAATTTGACGTTTGTCACATTCTCCCCCAGTTAAGAAAATTTCGTCCTCGAAATTTGTACTACCTTACCTCCTTCAGGTTTCATTATGCGTGTATGTATAGGAATAATACCTAGGTAGATAATTACTGAACCAAATAAACCCTTATTTACATCAGGTGAGTCCAAGAATATATAACAACATGAATCCAATGGTTAGAAGGTATGTGCCTTTAGCATTTGGTGTCAAAGGTACAAGACGCATTGACGTATAGTCTAGTGTAATCTAGTTACAGGGGTTCCACAAAAAGGGGTTTTATCCATTAGGGTTCTCAAATGATTGGTCATAGTATGCAAATTTTCACAAACCATAGCATCCGCTACATGAACTCAAAATCAACAACTTGGAGATGAAAATGACCTGTCAACTGGCGGATAAGTAAATGGTAAGGATTAGTGTGCTGACATTCTTGAATTGCGAAAATACACCGAATGAAGTACAAGCGAATCTGGTGTATCATTGTCTTAATTCGTAGTTGCATCAGAAATGTTTAAATGACAAGCCAAACAAAAGTATAAGTAGTTTTGTGTGAAACAGTTGACCATGATTAGCACAAGCTAATGACACCACGAGGTGTCGTAATGACGAGATTCAGTAGTAGTGGTGACTGAACAAGTTCACCGTACCTGAAATCAAATGAAAGTATACTGAGACAATCTGAAGGTTAGATTTACACAATGTCGTAAAGTTTCTAGTTGAACAAGGAACATCAAAGAGCCACTGTTTTTGATCGAAGATGAAAAAGTAATAAGTACTGCAAGATATGCGATCGAAATGTAAGAATCGTTAGGAGGTACATTGTGTTATGAAATGAATCTATGTACCATTGCCTTAACACACAACTGTGATGTGACTGCTTTAATCGTGATAAACGAGACGGATTTAGAGCAAGTAAATAATTTAAATCCGTGTATGAAGTGAGTAACCCAATTAGCACAAGCTTCAATTATGTGAAAACATCACCGCAAGGTATCGAAACCCATCAAACGATTTAGTGGAGTCGTAGACCAACCGAATCTACTATGGACTCATAATGAAAGAATTTTTGAAAAAATATTTGGATATGATGCTCCCAATACATCAAACTGAATATGCGAAATGGATAAGTTCAAGAAATTGAACTTAGTTTCAGCGTAACCCGACAATAAACGTATGTACCAATAAGGGGAATCTCAGCATGGTTACAAAAATAAACCATGAATGTAACTTGAAATAAAAGAAGTTTCAAGAGAGTGTGTTGACTTGATAGCAAAAGAGCCAACAATTACAATAATGTAGGTCATTCGAATCACAAACCAGTAATTTAGATTTATCAACATAATATTTGAACTTCAATGAAGCGTTTGAAATGAAACCGCATGCGTAGAAATTGGTGCATGTGTGACATAATAGTTTCTGAGTACTGGAACAATGAGGAAATGACCAAGTATCAAAGCAAATGTGTGCTCGCTCTCAGCGAAGAAAATAACGTGGTGCAACTACCATTAAGGGGAGTAGAGATGCAAACATCAACTCTAGAAGCAAAAATGAAGATTTCAACAAGAGAATTTTGAGTACTTTCTGTTTTGTTAACTGAAACAACATGTATGTCAGGTTAATGGTGTTTGATTAGGTTAACGGATACGGTTCCTAAGTGTCAACCTTTACGAGTCTGAACCTGGGTCCCCAAAGGTCCTAGGTACAAGTTTTCTAGATCATCATGGTTTCGTATTCTGTGTAAATATGTTTTGTGCATTGTATAGGAAACACCATTTTTGTGTATGTTTAAAAACAAATTATTGTCCCACAATTTCCCTGGTATACTATCTTCCTGAATTCTCAGCTTATGACACTCGATCATCGATCAATTGTAAAATAGTAGTTGGATCCTCCCAGTTAGTTAAGTATGAAATTCGTTGATCCTTAGCAAGAGTTATTGACTCTTATTGGTTAGCTCGTTCGGCTCCTGGTAGTTTGACGTTCATACGAAAGATATCGTCCTTCTTATGGATGAGCAGAATTGGGGTTACCCAAAAGGGAATTTTGGTCTGTTATCTTCCTTCTCTATCAACTTCTGAGGTTACACTGACAATCCTTGCATTTCCGAAGCTGTAAGTCGCTAAGGTGTATTGACTACAGGCGCGACGCCTGGAATCAAAGTGGTGTAAAATTCGACTAGTCGTTGAGGAGATAATTCTGGTAAGTCTTCGGGGAAGATTTCAGGATATTCCCTTATCACAGGGATATCTTCGAGTCTTGGTTCTTAGGCTCCCTTGTCCCCGACTTGAGCCAAGAGAACAACACATTCTTTACACAACAATTCCTGTGCCTTTAAGCAATTGGTAAATTGTAGAGGCGTATCATGCTTCATGAGTCACGATCGTTCCCTCATTCGCCGTCGGGATGCGGATATCAATCTTCGCTCGATCGCTTGGCAACTAATACATCCCAATTACCTCGTCGAAGCTTCCCAACTCAACTGGTAGTAGAGCAACCGTAAACTTACGCTCTCCGGGTTCTATCTTGCCTTCTCTAGTTACTGCGTTGGCGTCCACTAGCTTCCCCTAAGCTAGTTCCATCTAGTGTGGTCTACTTACTTGCTACTAAACTAAGTATACTTTCAACCTCTTGAGATGCGAATCGGAAAATTTGCAACAGTATTTGGCAATACAGATGCATAACGTTGAGTAATATGGGACGTACCGATATCCTCGCTTGAATTTCTGGCGTGTCTCCCTAGCTCCGGCGTTGGGCTTTTCATCCTTGTGCCTTCTTCTTTTTAGGACAGTATTTTCTGAAATGCTTTTTGCTCCCATAGTTAAGACAACCTTGAGCACGTTTCTATCTGTCACTTGTCCTTCCTGGATAATCGTCACTGTCGTTGTTCCCTCCATGATTCTTGCTACTATCTTGGCCTCTTTTCCTATGTTCAGTATCTTGCCTACAAGTTTCCTTAGGATGCCCTCTCTTGCCACAGCTATCACATTTCCCATATTTACATCGCCCGACGTGATAGTGTAGACAATTGTCGCACTTAGGTAGAATACCCATGTAGTCCTTTCCCTTTTTGGCCTTCCTTTTGTTACTCACCCAAGTAATCTTTTTGAAATTTGCGAGCTTTCTCTTGTTATCTCCAGATGACTCTACAGGAGTCTCTTTTTTCTCTTCCATAATATAAAATTTTCCTAGTCTAACCGCTTCTTCAGTGAGCGCCACGCTTATGTCGATAGCCTCGGTGATCGTTAAAGGTTTAGATGTTGTTACCAGGCTTAAAATCTTGGGTGCCAATCCCCTTATGAAACATTCGACTCTTTTAAACTCTGGTTCCACCAGGAGCGTAGCAACTTGTGATAAATCATTAAATCTCTGCACGTACTCAGCTATCTTTGGTCCCTCCATTTTCAAGTTCCATAGTTCCGTCTCCAACTTCTGGACTTCTGCCCTCGAGCAAAATCTCTTACGCATTAGCTCTTTGAGTTCTTCCCACGTCAAAGCATGCGCAGCGGCCTCGCCCATTGTCTGAACATGAAGGTTCCACCATGACAGAGCCCCATCTACAAAAATCCCAGCTATGTACGTGACCTGATGCCCTGGGGCCCATTTGCTTAATCGTAAGACATAATCCGTTTTCTTAACCCAGCGCACGAAGGCTAAGGCACCCCCAGTGCCGTCGAATTCTCGAGGTTTATGGTCTAAGAACTGCTTGTAGGTGCAGCCTTCGCTGTGTTCGGAGCGAAGGGCCTCGAGCTGTGCAATGGCCTGTGAGATGCGCACTTGTAGTTCTGCCACTGTTGTTGGCGGAGGGTTGTTGGTAATGATGTTCCCTTGTATCGACATCTTCTAAGAAGAAGACTGGTTAGGTCAGGTTATATTTGCTTAGGGGATGCATATAGTTGTTCCGAGGTTATATGTACTTACATGTATTTTATATCAACCAATCAAGTAATAGCATAATCATAGCATAACCAAGTAATTTGGTAATTTTGTTTAATGAGAGCATAGTAGGCAAGTACGTAGCATCATAATTATAGCACACAAATATAGATTAATAACGTGCTTAACGAAGACATAGCGACTGAGCTTTCGTTGGTCTTTGGCCATAAAGTATTGTCGCATGTTTTATAATGATTGGGCTCTCATTATTCTCCGACCATAATTGTATCGCCTTTCAAAATGTATCACATCAAGAGGGACACATGGTCACCCTACCCTTGTCCAACAAGTATATCAGTGTATCAAAATCACATAGTCTGAAGTGGCCTTTAAAAGTCTCCACAATCCCGGCTTATCATTAGTGTCTTTACCCAAATGTAGTGCAATCCGCATAATCCCAAAACCATTATACCGGTGGAGGTGGAAAGAAAAGTAAACTGTTAATATGCGTGAACTCCTCCGCGAGCTTGTATATACGTCGAAGTAATTATCTGCTCTGCCGCTTGACATTAAAGAAATGAGCATCAGAAACATAAACTCTTCAGACAATATGCTGTCTTATGATGTAAACACTTAAATCATGTTTTCAGTTATGTAATGTTTTGCATTTGAAGTTGCCAAATGTGGTGTCAGCTCAAGCTCCAACATTCCGCGACAAATGTGGTGTCAGCTCAAGCTCAAACTGTAGCTGATGTTACAGGGGCAACTCATCTCGTGTGTGGCCTCAATAATGTGAGGGATGGTAAGGGTAAAAAATTAGCATAGTGTATTATAGGAACCATCAAATTGGCTCGTCCAGCGATGTAGGGGTGAATGTAGCAAACGGTGCGGCCTGTGAGGTTGTAGAAAATGCTGCAGTAGCGAATGGGATCGTTACACGGGTGCTGACCTAGAGTACCTTCCCGGGGTGCGGGTATGTCTTAAAAGCAAGCGATAGGCATGTTGGCGCAATGGACGTCGGTCTTCACAAGAGCAGCATTAGCGGGTGAAGGTGCAGGAATAAACATCTCAACCAATAAGGATATCATCTGTGCAGGTACTGGGTCAGATATAAGGGGTGCAATGTCTGGTAGACCAAAAAGAAACAGGATCATGATCACGCAAAGATGTAGGTTCAGCAGGTGTAACATCAAGCTGACCCAATAGGTGCAGAAGCTAGCTCAAGAGCAGGCTTTGGGTCATGTAACGGTGTGGTTCCTCGAGCAGGTGATAGAGCAGCAGCCATGTCATCGTCGTCTGCGTCAGTAGTAGAAAGCTGTAATCCAGCTGTTTGTAAGGTTGCAGATATCACAGACTCAAAGGAGTCTGAATGCATGCTAGAATCAGAGGATGGCTTGTTAACAGGGGTCTTAAGAAGTGAAATTAGTAACAATGTTCTTGTCTAATTTTCTATCATCATGGGTGTCAGCAGGAGGACCATCAATAAATATGTCAACGTCATCATAAATTGTTTGTCAAGTAGCCAACCTTCAGTAGAAATGTCCGCATGAGGCGCATCATCGAGGATCAGAGCCATGGTGTGCCCACCATCGGGATGGCCAGTGATAGAGTGGTCATGGATTGAAACAAGAGTGACAGAAGGATTCTTGTCAGATAAACCATCATCAAAGATAAAGTATCACCAAAATCTGGTAGCGCGGACTGTTGGAAGTCGTCCTCGTCCTTAGTCAGCATATCAGGATCACTCTCAGTGTCTGACGTAAATGTCTCTGGTGCAGATGCAGTCTCATTATCTATGGCGGTGGCCGTAGGTTGTCAATGTCTGATAACTCGTTTTCTAAATTGAGTGACATGTGTGCCGGTGCGTAGCATGTATATCCATAGTAATTACTAACAACTGGTGTATGCAAACAACTACCACATATGCACGTTTATCAATAATTAGCAATTAAGCATGTATGTAAATAATGAAAGCATGTAGTCATCCTAGTCTTCCCAGACTATCCCACCCCGCCTCTCAAACTGAACTTCCTAGTCTCTCAGACTAACTCCCTGGTCTCTAAGACTAACTCCCTGGCCTCTAAGACCAACTCCCTAGTCTCTAAGACTAACTCCCTGGCCTCTAAGACCACATTTCCCCAGTCTCTAAGGCTGAATCCCTGGTCTCTAAGACCAAATTTCCCTAATCCCTGGTCTCTAAGACCAAATTTCCCTAGTCTCTAAGACTAAATCCCTGGTCTCTAAGACTGATCCTCCCTCAGCCTCTAAGACTGATCCTCCCTCAGCCTCTAAGACTGATCCTCCCCCAGCCTCTAAGACTGATCCTCCCTCAGCCTCTAAGACTGATCCTCCCTCAGCCTCTAAGACTGATCCTCCCTCAGTCTTTAAGACTGAATTATAAATATAAATTTGGAAATGTGTATTTGTGCCTTTTGTTTGTAAAAAATGTTTGTGCCCTGGATCTGGACGTTTAGTGTATGCAATGTAAAAATATTTGAAAACATTTTCATGAGAGCCCTGATGATCATAGTCTAGACTCGAGAAAGAATCCTAATTCGCTATGATCGAGGCTCTGATACCAAGCTGTCACACCCTGGCTTTTGCGAAAGCGTGGATTATTTTGGTGTGACTTCTTAATACCATAGCAACAATCATAACAATGCTATATGATAAAAATACAAGATGTTCATCCATTCATTAAGTTTTAAAATACCACAACATCAGAGTTTGGAAAAGTCGATACTTAAAATAATTTACAACCCATACTTATCTAAAACGTGTTCATAAGACACAACAAAAGACTTTTAATAAAACGAGGTTTAAGACATGCAACCCGTCCAGGTAAGGGTTACACCTCCTGAACCTATTGCTCTGGATGACACCTTATTCAACGCAGCTTGACTTATGCATACTTCGCCAGATCCGTTAATTCCCTGAAATACATGTAGTTTGAAAAATGAACGTAAAGTTGAGCGAGTTCATGTGTAAGTGAGTATGTATAAACCTTTGTAATATGTCTATATGTATGAAAATCCCTGGTATGTAACAATTAAGGAAAAAGAGATCACCATTGGGTTGCAAAGCCAATGATATGTGTGAAGTGATGCAGGAAGACTCAAACCAAGCAGATTTTGGTGTCAGGACATAGTCACCTCATGGTCCACTCAGCGGACTCAGGAGTGGGGCTCGCTACACCCGAATAGATCTATCACTCATGTTCCCTCGGTCCTACAACGAGGATTAATGGCATTAAGTGTTGTACCCACCACTCACATGATCTAAGTAGTAAACCCTCCTTAAGCTAACCATACCGTGTATATAAAAGTCGGTAATAATTGTCGCATGCATTTCACCCCCGAAGTATAAAACTGAAAATAGTAAAGAGAAAAATGGGGACATGAACTCACAGTATTGCGTCTTCGGTACTTGTAACCCAAATCTCTTCAGCAAACACGACTACCTACAATGGTCTAACGTCTATTAGACGAATGGGTCGTGCCTTGTCTTAGTATTTATGTTTTTGAGTTATGGTTCTGATGTTATTCCAAGTTGTATAATTATTTGTCGAAATAATTAATATTTCAACTTAAATTATATTTAGTTTTGGAATAGTTGTTTAATTCATAACTTTGGTATTAATACTTCTCAAGTATTTTAGCTTCGTATTTCCTTCCCAAGGATGGGGGTATTTATACATATATTTTGTGATTAATGCATTGACATTATATATTCTTAAGTCCCACTTTAGAAAAATATATAATAACTTATTTATCAAAAATAACATATCCCTAAAATGTATATTTTCCAAGTATGCTAGGAAAATATATCATAACTTCAAAATAATATATTTTCTACTTGTTTCAAAAGTATGTTATATGTTGTGATAAATTATCTTTTTCGTTATCAAATATTATCCATTCAACATATACTAGTAACAGTATTTTGTTACAAAAATTATGACGAGTTTTTATGTTTGAAAACATAGTCTAAAATATACTAGTAACCGCTTGTCTAGACAATATTTACTAAGTGTTAGTATTTTCAGAAAATTTCGCCATAGTCTTCTTTGTAAATGGAGGTGTCGATGCTAAGTAGCATATCATTTTCTTTAACATCTATCACGTTAGATCGTTCTCAAATAACCAACCCGACATTTTGATATGCAACATACTACTTATGTCATTTCAGTTTTAATATATAAAACTGAACTGTTTTCGGGCATTTTAATAAAATAGTTATCTTATTCCAAAAATTCCCAAATTTTTACAGAATGTCTTATACGATCCAGATATTATTGTGTAAAAATATCGGGGTCCAGTTCATTAGCAATATTTAATAGAAATTTATTTACCGGACTGCAATCAGATTTGTCACTTTCTGACTGCAGTCTACGACATAATTCATCTAAAATTTATCGTAAGTCCGATTGATGAAATTCTAGTGGGAGAATTACTACAACATCAGTGGTCACCTACAGTACAATTTTCATGAGCTGATTTAACATAGATTTCAAGTTATTACTAAAAACATATCACCCATTTACTGCAGTGAAAACTCAGCTTTAGCTGCTGTTACAAAATGGGTCTTTAAAATTAGTAAACAACCTCGAAAAATTACGATTCTAGTGCCATTTGATCAGTTTTTCGAAAATACACAATTTAGGTTTCAGAAAATCAGTTTTTTGATTTATAATGGTCCAGTTACAGCCAGTTGAAGTTGGCTGGAAAATTTACTCAGCTTGCTTTTTATAGTTTAGATGCCACCAGAATGCACTCATACGATTACCATTCATTCTAATAACGATTTATATCATATCGTAAGTCATTTACAGCAGATTTTCGTTTATATAACCCAGATTTATCATGTATTACCATCTCTTATATCATGACTTTTATACAAAGCTTTAAGTTCCTATTTTATGTTTTAAACCTTTTAGTGTTCTTGTTCTTTAGTGTTTTGAACATGCTTAACATACTACAATTTTAACCATAAAAACACGATGTACAAGAGTGTAACAAGGACTTACTACTAGCACAATGGCTAGGGATGATATCTAGAAGAAAGATGAAGAAAATAATGGTGAAAAAGCAAGAAACAAAGTCCTTTGAAGCTCCACAAGTTGTAATCTCCTTGAATCACCTTGTAAGCTTGAATGTGACTTGAAAAATGGATGAAGATGGTTGTGAAGTGGTGGTGATGGGGGCGGTGGAAGTGAACCGAGAGAGAGGGAGAAGAGAGTGAGGAGTGAGGGTGAATTATGAGAAGTAAGGTGTGTGATCTTGGCCATGCTTTTTAAAGATTGTTCACATATTTTGGCAACTTCCACAAGCAACTAATCTAATAAAATAATGGGATAATATCCTGCACAAGATTTAAGCATGGTGGGGATGGTCCTTGTAACAAAGTTCGGTTAGGGGGGGGGGGGGTTGGTTGCAAATTTTGTAAGTAATTGGTAAAGGTTAGTTAGATTGTCAAGTATACACTTACATATATTAGTTACTTGGTATTTGGTGGGTGTTATGGTAAACGGGGATCATGACTAGCCAAAAATAATAAAACAATGCATTTGACAAAAATTTAGTGTCTCGGGTAATGTCCGGTTGTCCTGTTAGATACCGTTCCGTTAAAGTGTTTAATTGTACCGTAAAGTGTCTTTTAAATATATTTTTGTATCACAATTTATTCCCGGCACTTAGGAAAGCATACATGACCATTCTGCCATATTTTTGCACTTTACTAGTATGTTACAATGCTGAATTTTATTAATGAATGCAGAATTCTGCATTTAAAGTGTGTTTTTGGCACTTCCCGGCACTGTAACTATCACCTAGTGACGCAGTTTTGTGGTCCTCACTTCCCTACACTCCATACTAGTGTAATACCTTATCCCTGGCTCATACTGGCCTCAAAAACATTGTTTGTCTATGTGCTGGCATTGTCAGCATGTTTCAGAATTATCCGTTTAGTGTGCTAGCTGTGCTTTGTGCATCAAGTATGTCACTAGAGTTTGTGCGTAATAAATGGAGTGACAGTATGAAATGTGATGCATATGTATGTATGTAACAGAAATCGGAAAGCAGATTAAGTCATCAGTTGTAATTAAGCACAGTCATTAAGCATAAATCAATATTAATTAATTGTACGGATGCATGCAAA
Source organism: Helianthus tuberosus (assembly GCA_030545235.1). Taxonomy (NCBI): domain Eukaryota; kingdom Viridiplantae; phylum Streptophyta; class Magnoliopsida; order Asterales; family Asteraceae; genus Helianthus; species Helianthus tuberosus. The sequence continues at coordinate 126,408,473 of CM060408.1, forward strand.
TTTGACGGTTGTCACAGTATCCCTACTGACTCAGACTACTTAGCCGAGGGTAACGTCACCTTCAAAAGAGGGGCCTACCATAATATGCATTAATAACTTAATTAATTATCTTTCAATAATCCGACCCTTTAGGATTGTATCCTTGCTGACTCAAACTACTGGTTTGAGGGTAACGTCACCTTCAAAAGAGGGGCCTACTACAATAACTAAGATAATCTCTTAAAAAAGTGCAAAAGTGCGGAAATAATCAAAGGTTACACTATACACGAGTCGGAGCCAAGTGATTCATCTTGTCTATCTATTTTTACTTTTATTTTATCTTCAGCATTTTAGTTAGTTTTTATTTTCTAGTTTAAAAACCTTTTTCTAACCTTTTGATTTGATTGGACATTGAGGATAAACCGGTACTAAAAGCTCTTGTGTCCTTGGACGACCTCGGTATCTTACCAACACTATACTACGCTCACGATGGGTGCACTTGCACATATGTGTGTTTAGTGTTAGTAAATATCGTGTTTATAAATTTAAAACTTGGCTAAAAAAAAGTGTAAAAGGGCTTAAAATATATTTAAACTTATATACACACTTCACACGCATCAGCATTCATTTGGAAGACCCGAGCATTGGTCTTCTTAGCCTCTTCAGGCTTCTTTGGATTCTTAGGGCAGTTAGTCTTAATATGCCCCTTTTCGTTGCAACCATAACAGGTTGCATCTTTCATTTTCTTGCAATCCAAAGTCTTATGCTCTTTGGACTTGCAGATCCCACATCCATTAGGCTTTGACTGCAACTGCGATTTCAACTCAAATCTACACTTCCCAAAATGATGTTTCTGGCAGGTTTTGCGTTTGGGCTTCTCACCTGTCTGTTGGGTATCCTTCTTAAACCCAGAACCCTTCTTATGCTCAGAGTTCCCTTTTCGTTTCTTAGGAGCGATGATAACTCTCATCCTCCCGCTTTCGCTTTCCTTCATCAGAAACTTTGACATACTTGTTTCTGATAGAATCAAATGTGAGAGATAGAGACAGATCTACCACTAACCTGTATGTGGTAGGTCTGGATGCTTTCACATTTCCCTTGATTTCTGGAGCTAGACCTCCAATAAAACGTGCTATACGCTTCGGTTCCGGTGTGACCAAATAAGGAATCAATCGGGACATGGTGTTGAAGCTTGTAACATAGGCTTAACCGTCTAAATTCTTCATGACCAGAGTCAAGAAGTCAGTCTCGATTTTCTCTACCTCATGCTGAGGACAGAAGTTTTCCTTGATCAATGCAACAAACTGATCCCAAGATAAGTTATACAACGGAATCTTCCCTGTAGCTTGAATTAACGACCTCCACCAAGCTAAAGCTTCACCTTTAAATGATTGTGAAACAAACTTCACAATATCCTGTTCTGCACAACCACTGATATCAACCACAGTATCCATCTCATCGAGCCAAGTCATACAATCAATGGCTCCTTTTTCTCCTGTAAAGTCCCTTGGCTTGCAAGAGACGAAGTATTAATAAGAGCATGTCTTAACACGTGGCTCCTGATTGAGCACAATTCATTTGGATGGAACACTTCCCTGGTTTGATGAATGATGAGAATCGTCTGTGACAACCCTCATAAATCCAGGTATCCGTACGATTAATTAATATTGATTAGTGCTTAATGACTGTGCTGAATTACAAATAGTTGCTTTCTGATTACTGCATCATACATACATGTGCATCACATTTCATACTATCACATCATTACTACATACAAACACTTAGTGACATAAACGATGCACAAAGCACAACTAGCACAATTAGTAGATAACTCACAGAAATTCTGACGATGTTCAGTACCTAGACAGACAGTGTTTTGAGACCCAGTATGAGTCAGAAACCAAGTTCTACTTAGTATAGTGTGTAGGGAAGTAAGGACTACAAAACTGCTTCACTAGGTGATAGTTTAAGTGCCGGAAAGTGCCTAAAACCCACTTAAAGTGCAGAATTCTGCATTAATCAGCAAAAATCAGCATTTTAATATGCTAGTAACATGCAAAAATATGACAAAATGGTCCTGAATGCTTTCCTAAGTGTCGGGAATTAAAAGTGTCACAAAAGGGTACTTATAGAACACTAAACTGAATAGTTAGACACTTTAACGAACCGGTATCTAACCAAACAACCGGACACTACCCGAAACACCAAAATTATACTAGAAGCATTGTTTTATTATTTCTTGGCTAGTTATGATCCCCGAACACCTTAACACACTATATAACATACCTTCTGCATAACACCTAAACTAATACACTTAGTTTTCAACTAATTATCCTACTTATCATCTAAACTTACACAAGACCCCCCCCCCTCTCTCTCATCTACGGTTCAAGGTGGCCCCCACCATATTGATCTCCTCAAATCTTATTAAGATCCTATGTGATCTCTAATGATCTAGTGGAAGATTTGTTATGTACTTGGGGGAACACTTAAACCAATGGGTAATACTCAACATTTGGATTATAAGAGAACATAGAGGATCATAATCACCACACTTCACAACTCACCTCCATCTCCTTCTCCCTCTCCCCACTTTGGCCAAGAACTAGCACCACCACCACCATCACTTTCAATTCAATCCAATCCATTCCAAGTTCATTCAAGGGTGTTAGAAGGTGATTAAGGAAGCTTGGTGCTTGTGGATCTTGAAGGACCTCCATCAATTGCTATTATCCTCCACTTTTGTCATCACCATTTTCTTGTGTTCTTCCCTAGCCTTGTGCTAGTTGTAGGACTCTCATGATCCTTATTTACTTCATATTTAGTTGGTTAAAAGATGTATTATGTTGTAAATCACAAGAACACTAAAGAACATAATCTTGAATCTTGAACATAAGCTTAACATATGATGAAACATGGATGAAACTATGTTTAGTGTATGAATGATACTTGATTGTTATTTTCTTGAGATTATGATGTTGATCATCATAAGGAGCTTGCTAGATTGTGATTAAACACATGATCTAGCAAGTAAGAGGATGATTATGTGATGAAAAGAGATGATCATCCTCATGTGTAAGCATGAACTTGAAAATAAAATGATTTCTTGAAAAATGATAATCAAGTGAGTTGATAAACTTATAGATCTAAGATTTATAAATGGTTTTTCTAAAAGAACCAAGTTCAAAATATGATTCTTAGAAGACCTTGGTTCATACTTAAACATACACTATTTTTGGTGATAAAACAAGTGTAGAAACACTAGAGAAACCAGAAGATTTCATAAAGAAACATTTTTGTAAAATGTATTTACAAGTTGTAAACACCTAAATCTTCCAAGAATGAGATTTTTAAAGAACTAGACACACTTTAAAGGGTAACTAAACCCACTAAACACTTTACCAAGTTACTACAAGTTTTTATGAAAACTCAAGTTCATGATCATTATGTAGATAGCTTTGTTTTAGCTCTTGGTAAGTGTAGATTGATTGTTGATTGTTTGGATGATTTTTGAAAAGAAAATGATATGCTTTAATAGCATGGATATACTTAGATTTTGTAGATTGATTGTTGATTGTTTGGATGATTTTTGAAAAGAAAATGATATACTTAGAAAAATATTTTCTAAACAAGTATTTACAAGTGAGTTTTAACCATGGTTTTCAATATAAACTTTGCCATAGATTTTGTTACAAAAATACAAGTATCGGAGGTTGGTTTTTATAAATAAAAATGGGTAAATATATATTTAGAATATATATATATACATATTAAGACACTTGTGTGAATATTTGTATACTTTGTGAAATAGTTATATTATTTTAGGGTAAAATAATATAACTTAACAAAATACCATGAAATTTACTATCCAAAATATTACCAAAAATCACAAGGAATAAAGATATGAGTTACACACTTAATATTGTGAAATCAAACTCAAGAATGTAACTTACAAAATATTCCGGAAAATACCGTTGCAAATATATTTTTTGGTAAATAATGAAAATATGATTTTTGTAAATATTACAAAAGTAATATTGTATTTTCGACAAAGAGAAAATATATTATTTTTGGAAGTAAAAATATATTTTCTTAGTATATTTAGAAGATATATGATTTTTGGGAAAAATATATATTTTATGGACAATACATTATTTTCGGACAAAATAAGTTAAATATATTTTCTAAAGTGAGACTTGAAAATATATTATTTTGGGATTACAAATACAATAATACGAAAACACATGCATGAGAATACCCCCATCCTTGGGAAGGAAGTACTTGAGAAGTATTATTACAAAAGTGTTGTTTAACAATTATTCTAAAACTAAATATAATTTAAAGTTAAAATAATTATTTTAACAAGTAATTATAACTTGGAATAATATTGGGAACATAAGAAACGTAACTCAAAAACGTTAAACTCTAAGCCAGGGCACGGCCCGTTCGTCTAATAGACAGTAGTACATTATAGGTAGTCGTGTTTGCTGAAAAGATTTGGGTTACGATTCTGAAGACGCAATACTGTGAGTTCATGTCCCCCTTTTCTTTAAACTGTTTTGTTTACTTACTTCAGGGGTGAAATACATGTTACAAAAGGATTACATACAATTACAATTGAGATGGTTAGCCTAGGAAAGAACCATAGATCATGTGAATGGGTAGGCGGATACTTGGGACCATTAATCCTCGTATCAGGACCGAGGGGCATGAGTGATAGATCTATTTGGGTGTAGCGAGCCCACACCCATGAGGACCAGGGTGGCCCATCGGGTGACTATGTCTTCCAGCCGGAAGCCCGGTACAACTTTGCTAGGTTTGAGTCTTCCTACACCGTCACACATATCAGTGGCCTTGCAAACCATTGGTGATCGTTTCCTTGTTTGCTATCATACCGGGACATTCATACATACACTGTTTACAAAGATTTATACATACTTATACAAACACATGAACTCGCTCAACTTTTGTTGATGTTTTTAAACTACATGTATTTCAGGGAACTAAGTGGATCTGGCATGTGTGTGCATGTGTATCAAGCTGCGTTATAAATAAAAGATGTCATCCAAGGTCGTAGGGTTTAGGAGATGTATCTTACTCCTGGACGAGATACATGGTCCTAAGCTCGGGTTGGTTTAAGTTATGCTGTCGAGTCTTCGTGAACTCCTTAAAACATGTTATAGTTTATAATTTGAATTTGGCGTCAACTTTTCAGACAAGTATGTTGTGGTATTTTCAAACTTAATATTTATGGATGAATATCTTTTGGTTTTATCATATAGCATTGTTATGATTGAATGCTATGGTATTAAGAAGTCACACCAATAATCACGCTTCCGCAAAAGTCAGGTTGTGACATCGTCCTTATGAGATACGTGTGTCTTGGAAGGTTGTTTTGTATGAGGTACAGATTGGGTCCTGCTACGAGTACCACTTGATTCTTTGAACTGTCTGTCCATGGCTCGAGTGACAACATTATCTATCATTGCTTGTAAATCTGCACCAGCTACATTAATTCTGGTGGTATCATTTCTCTCCCTCGGATGACTGTTAACCTCTTCTGATTTAGACATGCTGAAGCTTGATTGCTATAAAATAATTGACAATAATTTATTCAGAGGTTATTATGGAATCATCATTTTTGATGATTCATTAACCATGGTAACTATAATCCATATTGGTTAATTTGTTAGTCATATTTATTTAGGATTTTCATTATAATTTATCCTCAGTTAAAAAAATCATTAAAGATATTAGAGCGGCACAAAAGGCCTAGTCACAATGACAGTTTTAAGTTTTAAGCCATGATCTTATAAGATCAAGGCATTAAGGTTTGGACATAGTTCATCACCATTTTTTGACAAGGAGTCGTAGACTACAACTGTATTTTGTCTTATTGGACAATGAATATGGCCCGTAGGCATTTCGTCACTAATGGATATTTAAATTAGGTAAGAATAAGGAATTGGAAAAATCCAATACAAGGATGACTAGTGTGATTTTATCGAATCACATTTTTCAGGAGTGCTAACATGTTTTCAGATGTTAACAAGGATTTGAATCTTAAAAAGGTTTTACCACAGGGCCATGTCTAAAATGACATATAGACTAGGTTATACCTTTAAGATTTTCTTTTAATATATAATGGCAGATCAATTGTAAATTGGAATGATATTTTGATTTGTTTTATATAATATATTCATACATATAATGAAAAATGAAATTTTAAATTAAAACATTCCATAAATTGAAAGAAGTACATAGCTACCCTAAACGGGACTTTTAAATAAATAACTTGTCCACACAGGGACTAAAATAAGAAATACAAGTCCTTACAGGGACCAAATACATAAATAAAAATGTCCACGCATGGACTTGATTGAAATTTAAAAATTACAAAACAAATAAATGAGGATTTTAATAATCCTCTTCTTCTTCCCCTTTATAAGGCTTGCCAAACCCTTTAGTAGACCGCAACGGCTCCTACGCTCCTCGTCTACCTTTTGGTCCACCTCGTGCAACCGCTGAAGGATTTCCTACTGTTGCGGTGGTTGGATTTGTGGCGCCTGCGGCGGCTGCTGCTGTTGTGTTTGAGGAGGTGGTGGGTATTGATACCCATATGCGGGGTACCCAGTTGGGTACGTAGCTGGAAAGGGTCCAGGGTAGAGAGCATTGTAGTTGGCTGCCTTGAGATACGGGTCAATGGCAGGGGCATTGTTGTAGTTGTAACCAGAGTTAGCTGGCTGCTCAAAAGGGTTATACCCAGCTGCACCTGGGTAAGAAGGAATTGGGTTATGATTTGTGGTGTTGGTTCGACTGGTGCTGAGTCGACTTCAGAAACTGGGTTTGAAGGCCCACCCATTTGCTGGTCTTCATACAGCGGTGGGTAGTTGCTGTTGCTAGAGTTTTGGGGGTGCTGAAATGAAATCCCCCATGCATGGACAACCGTGCGCCTCTTCTACGCCTCGGTGGTTCTGGAGGCAGTTGCTGCTCTAGTGGTGGCGGTGGCGGTGGCGTGACCACCTGAAAATGCGGGTCCTCAGAAGGGATCTGTTGGTGTGGTGGTGAGTTGTGGTGAGGGGGAGTATACTCCCAATTGTATGTAGCCCTCCTTTCAGCAAAAATGTCTGGGCCCTGTAAGGCGAACCATGAAAGGATGATCCACTGGATATCTCAATGGGATGCGTGGGTGTCCCGGATGGTGGCATTTCCGGACCGGGATCTTCGTCCATCTCCATGTCCTGCATCTCAGGATAGTGCTCAACTGGTCCCAAAGGGTTTGGACCCTCTGGTTCTTGTACCTAGTTCATTGGATTGAACCGGCTTTGAAAATATGGGGTCGGGTCCTGGAAGGCACGGTGAGAATCCGAACGCTGCAACGGGACGAAGGAATGGTGAGAGTGGTCGGACTCGTTGTTCTGATGCAGCCCGATTGAATCATGATAGGATGGTGAGGAACTGAGCAAGACAGAGCATCTCACAGGCTCTAAATAAGTTCTCCAATCCTCGTGAGGACTGGAGCTAAGGTTCGCGGATGGTGTTCGCCGATGGGATGGCCCGACTTCATGGTCATTTCTTGTCAAGACTGGGGCCTTTCCTCTTCCACCTCGGCCTCTAACACGTGGCGGAATAATGTCTTTGATCCTGTTTAAACAAAAGAAACAAACAAAAAGAAAACAATTAAGATTAGGATTAAACCTAAGTCATTTGCCTAGACTCGGAAGTCAAGGAACGTGCAAACTGTGTCATTGAGATTAAACGCAAATGGCTAGTGTTTAATTCACTCAATGTTGGCTCTGATACCAACCTGTCACACCCCGATATTTCCACGTATTACCGGTGGGCCCGGTGGGGAGTATCGTGACGTAGTTGATATCATCATAGTCAAATAATCACAGTTTAATGCTCAGCGGAAGTCTAAAGTAATATTACAAACCGAATTGAAAGTATAATAAAATATTACACAACGGTTGTAAGTGGATCCACAGGGGGATCTAAAACAGAAATAAAATATTGTTCAACAGACTTTAAGTATTAAAAGCTTGCAAGACTCTTTATTTAATACTCAGGAGTTTCTAGCCCATTACGCGTAGTACCTGCACTTAATCATTTTTTGAAAAATACGTTAGTTTACACTGGTAAATACAATTAACTGACTCTTTTGAAAAGTATTTATAAAATTGGTTTGGATGCACAAGGCATAAAATCTTTTATAACTTGGTACAATTATTTAAAAATAATCTTGTATACAGATTTATATGTTTGTCGTCCATTCAGGACCGGAATAGAAGAGCCGGTACAAGATTAATAGACACACCACAAGTATAGGCCCACAAGGAGTTTCCTCACGAGTGAGATACCATTTATACATACGCAACTATCAGGTGTATGCCTACACCCCGTGCTTAAGTCGTGGCCATTTTAAATGAATGAGCCGAGGATATCCAGGACACGATCATTAACCCCCCAAAGGCATTGTATCAAACAAAACAGATTAAAACGGGTTATGTAAATTTATTAATCACAATCCGATTAAATGATTTCATACCCGACCAAGTGGTATTATTATAATACCGTATCCCAAGCCCGTATAACGGAAATAAGTTAAAAGTATTTACCTGAGCTAAAATGTAAATTTTTATTCTCAGTCGTATATCAAATCAGCAAGTACAAGTAGCTTTTACTAGGCTCCTAATCTGGAACGAATGTTTTATTAACCTATTAGATTCCTAACGGGTCTTATTTAAGTTTTAACTTAGATCGGTTAGTTTTAAAGAAAGGTTTACGATTCAAAAAGCAAGATTAAGCGAAGACCGGATTAGAATGTGATTTAGACCCAACAAGTATGAAGACTTGTATAAAATCGGTAAACTAAATACATTCTAAATTTTGAAGTACAAATGATAAGGTTTGACCCGTTTCGGTTAATTTATGCAAACTAGTTATATAAACCGTACCGAACGCGTATATGCATAACGGGTAACCAAATGAGTCATGTACAAGTTCCATAAGTTAGTATACTTAAATTATGTTGTGATATTAGTAGGATATCTTCCATTATGCCCAAAATGAATTTAAAATCAATTTAAGCCCCGTAGGGGTATTTTGGTCATTTTAAAGTTTATAAAAGAGGTTAAATAGCAATCTGAGGTTCTGGTCTAAAAAAATTAGTAAAAGTATTTATTTTAACAAGTTACATCAGTAAGATATCATATATATGTGAAATTTATCATTTATGGCCAAACTATGCACCGTAGGGGCATTTTGGTCATTTCACATATGCTTTAAGGGTCAAATTTGGAAATCTGAGTTCAAGACTTATACTTACTGTTAAAGTATAAAAATTTATTTTTAAAATCAGTAGGTAACAAGTCTTAAGCGTTAAATATGGTTTTAAACCATACTATGCGCTTAAAGAGCGTAAAAGTCAGTAATTAACGGAATTCAAGATGTTTATAAAATTCTAAAGTTTTGATCAATTTCTAAAGCTTAAAATATTTTATTTAACATATGATATCAATAGGAAAAGGTTTGGTATTCAAATCATATGCTAAACTCATTTTATTAACAAAAAGGGTATTACCGTCATTTACCGAATTTATGCTAGAACTCTATGTAATGGTCAGTATAAAATTTGACAAAAATTTCCAAAAATCCCTAAATATTATATCATAACAGTGGGTAGCAAGTTTGGTGTCAAAAATTGGGTTTAAATATGATTTATGCCAAAAATGCCATTTAAATAACTCTTATTTCAGACCAGAAACGGATGTCAAATTTTTTTGGACATGCTTATATATCAGTAATACAACTTTATGTCCTCTCACATTTTCAAAAATCTCATTTTAATGATAAAAGGGCATAATGCTCCATTTTTAAGCATTTAACGGGAACATGCAAATGAATCAGATTTCTATGGAAACGTATAGTATAATCTCAGAGGGTTATACTAACATATATTGTGGTCCCAAAGGAACCCTAAGGCATAACTAAACTAAGCTAAATTGGGTCAGAACTGAAAGTCAAAGCAAAAGTCTACTTTTGCGACTTTCGGTTGCGAACCGAGCCTAAACTCAGAATTGTCGGGTTGAACATGCCTAAACATGTTCTTATCTTATTTACCAAGTTATTTATGTATTAAAACATGTTTCATACCTTCTGCATTATCAGTTATGAATTATTTTGTAAAAACTGATCCGTTTGACTTTTTGTTCATAACTTTGACCCAACAATTTACTGAGATAACGTGATAATTAGAAGGTGCCCTTTTAAGGGTTTAACACCTACATAAATACCAACACACAACCACTTTCAATTCGAAAAATGGCTGGACCGTTAGTGATTTATCACAAATTCAAAGCGTAATTACGTTATCTTTGACTTTCGGTCATTAAGCTAATGAAACCTTAACTATAGAAGCTAAGAACACTTACAAGAGTCCTTAGCATGAATATTCAACTGGAGAAAGCTTCCTTGAACACCATGATGCTTCAGAGTGTGAGTATGAATGAAATTTGAAAGTATGCAATTGAAGAACACATGACATGGCCTTTATATAAGAAGTTTGAGTGCCTTAAGATCATTGTAGCTGTGCCTAGGAGGTTATCAGATGTTCACAAGTGTCCCTAGGGCAGTAAAAACCCGTTGCACAGTCCCTGGTATAAAAAACAAGCATGCAATGGCGGTGGACCAGGCTGCAACATGCAGCTGTGCTTTTTCTGTCGCTGGTGACTCTGTCGCGGCCCGCGTAGACCTTAGAGGGAGTCTACGCAGCCCGCGAGGACCTGGTAATCCGGTAAAATGTTTCCCAGCTTTGCAATTTCAGTCCTTGGTCCATTTTAATTTTAAGTAACTTTCTTTTATTGCACTATTGACCCCTATAGTTAACTTTCAAGTGCCTTGGGTCACAAATTAACTCCCTTAAGCTCCCGGTTAATTGTGATATCACCAAAAAGTCTTGTTTTCACCGAAACTTCATGAAATTACTATCCGATATTTGTGAGAGCAATTATAAAATATTACAATGCTTTTGGGATCGTTAACAGGTCATTCAGAGGTAACATTTAACATGTTGACACATTTAACCCCTATGCTTTGTAAAATTTTCAATTTAAGCACAAACGGCTTTCTATGTCCGACAATTTATTCGTTAAAGAATACGAACGTCGTGTGAGGTCAATCGGAGGCACAAGATTGGTATATTGACATTTTTAGTCCTTCCACACACATCTTTACATTGTTTGTCAACTTTAGTCCATCGAAACCAATTCCTTAAACAATTAGAGTTCATGACACATGTCTTTATTATATTGGACATGATTTTGCGAGGTGTTAAAAGATCAGAATTATATATATTACACAAAGGTAATTTATTAGATACATGAAAATTTTAAAATCACCAAATCTTCAAATAAAATTATGTGATACAAAATTACCAATCAACCGAATAAGAATATGATAATAACAAATAACATACTCCATATAAGATGATGATTCATGAAAAACTAACATCAATACATGAACAAAACAAAACCCAATAACATCAATAATGTATAACACAGATGGTAAATACATAAAATCCCGATCAGTTTTTTTTTAAACTTATAGATGAATCTCATAACATACATTCTAACTAAACATTAATCGGCTACAAAAAAAGAACATACACTACCGAGTATCACAAGTCCTTCCGGTATAGGCGGCAACAAAAACTCAATAAAAATCAACGATCCATTGAAAACATAAAAGACATAGATGAATACACTAACAACGATAAGAATATTGTTGCATAAATGGGTTCTGAACAAAAATCGGAGATGGAATTCAACACTTAAACATAAAAACATGAACAAACTACACCAAAAAAGAGATTATTTATCAATACCTGTGAGATTAACAAAGACGATATTGATGAAGATAGGATGAACTTCTTGAAGATCAAACGATTTCTTGTTTTCCGTGATGAGCAGTTTGATGAGAGAGAAACCAACTGAGATTTTGTGTATATTATCGAAAATAATAGAGTATATATATAATCCAATAAATCGGGTTGGTTTATGCCATTCGGATCTCATGAAATAAGGGAAAATCACACAGAACTTTTGGAGCCAAAACCAAATTGTAGGTTGCCTTAGATAGTGCCACATCATTTTCCAAGCCCTCATCTAATGCCACATAAGCCCTTATTTATCATGTTTATTATTTATAATAGATTAACGATTTAAACATATTTAATTACTACCTTGCTATATTAAATGACACCCGAAACAATTTCAATTTTTATTAAAGTTATATGTGAAAATGCGACGAGTATATACATATACAATATGTCAGTAAATAAATGTTTGGAAAATTCGTAATTAGAATTTAGGTTATCTTTTTTTAATTCTGAAGGGGTATGGTCCCAAATCTCGCACCAGGCTTGGCCACGAGTGATCATCACCCGACTCATTACCCCTATCGACAAGGATTCACCCGCGTTCATATGGCCACACGTGAACCCGGTTTGCTTTCCCACTCGGGAGAGGATGAGAAGACTCACCTTGTGTATGAAAATGGGTTTTCGTCACCACAAGGGATGAGGTAACCACTACGGTTACCGCACATAGCAATGCAGCCCAAAACCGTATCCTATTGTCACACAAGTGGCCACTGCCACTTTGACTTCAGTAACCAAGCCAGCAAGTGGTCTGTCCGGGCACTAACAGCGGTCAGCTGCGCAGCCCACATGCATGAAAAGCTGGCAGACGGACTGACAGCCGCAGTAGGACGTGGCACCACCTCCGGATGCGTCCGACGCTCCCGTGACCTGCACTCCTCACATACTTACAAAAAGGCTACGCGTTGTCAGTCGGATCCTAGGCCTGACTAAGCGGCCTTCTCTTTCACTCTTTGGCTATAGATACCCATCCCAAACTAGGTTTGAGGTAATGCTAATATCCTCTCTCACACATACTACTTAAACACATGCTTTGCTCTCAAGCAAAAACTTATCCTCACGCCGGAGAGTGGTAACAAGGAGCACCCCCACCCCATCCTCATTGTTACGAGTCACGGCATGTTTCCTTGTGCAGGAGACAAGTTAGAGGACGGTTTGGCCTTTGATCGAGGAAAGAAGGGATTATCCCTACTTGACGAGACTAGTGAATTAACCATCTCGGTTAACCACTGTTTCATCATTGGCACTCGTCGCTACTTCTATTAACACTTTTTTCTCTCTTCTTTTTAAAGATCATGTCGGATCATCAGATCCCTACCATGGGGGAAACCTTTGCCCCACCAAATGTGGGGCAAACGGGGAATAATCCCCCTAGCCAACCAATAGGCCACATTGGCACATCCACACATGTGGTTAATCTCTCGGAAAATGTGCCGGATGTTTCCCAGTTTTCATCAATATTGCCACCAGAAGTCGATCTTCACTCCTGGTACGTGCAACAACAGGATCTCTTAAACGGAGCCTATGCACAAGCCTACGCAAGCATGCAGCTACCTGGAGGGCCTACACCAGGCCCATTCACACCAGCACCTCGTACTCTACAATACGAGGAGCGGGCGCCAACACATCCCACATCTAGAGATAGGCGCGGACCGCATGGGCCCTCATATGTGAGTGTCCATACGAAAGATAAAGGGTATTCCACTTACGGATCTCGGGCCAGAGCCTCAGTGCATGAGCTCTTTGGCCCACCCAGATAATATAGGCGAGAACCGAGCCAGACGACTATACATACTGCGGAGATTCCCAGACAGCTTACAGCCAGTCTGGGGACCAAGACTACCACATCCCGGCGCAACCCCGCACAACATATGATTGTTTCACGAAGCACGATCATCGATCGGTCTACAGGCCGAAGTCAGCAGCTGGTAACTCCAAATTCATTAAGGAGATTGCCTTGGCCCCCCTCATGAGGGCAAATACAATGGTTCATTGGATCCCGATGACCAGATGGCTGTTTTCATCAACGCCGGTCTCGTCGGTGGCTGGTCGCACCCTTTATGGTGCCATTTGTTTATCCATACCCTTACGGGAATCGCAAGGGCCTGGTTCGAGCAGGTCAAGGAACTGCTCGCCACAGGGATTCTGCGGGAAGTCAAATACCAAACCTGGTTGGCAAACCCAGTTATGGTAGAAAAATCGAGTGGGGGCTGGCGCATGTGCGTCGATTACAAAGACCTTAACAAGGCCTGCCCCAAAAATTGCTACTCACTTCCAGAGATCGAAGAACAAGTCGACAATCTCACACCATTCAGATGGAAGTGCTTCCTCGATTTCTATAAAGGGTACCATCAGGTACAGATGGCATTAGAGGATGAAGACAAAACGTCTTTTTCAAACACCTATGGGAAACTTTTGCTACACGAAAATGCCGTTTGGGTTGTGCAATGCGGGCACAACCTATCAAAAGTTGATGGACGACACTTTTGGTGAATAAATCAGCAAAGTGTCGAAATTTATGTGGACGAGCTCGTCGTCATGAGCATGGTGGAAGACACCATGCTTCAAGATATTCAGGGAACATTCCAAACTCTGTGAAGCATTAATATGAAGCTCAACCCGGGTAAATGCTCGTTTGGAATGGAAGAAGGAAAATTCCTTGGGTTCATCGTCACAAAGGATGGATTCAAGGTCAACTCGAAAAAGGTGCAGGCAAGCGAGCGCATGCCATTGTCATCTACAATAAAAGAGATGCAAATATTAGCGGGCCGGCTGGCCGCGCTTAATAGATTTCTGGCCAACCACGCGGCCAATTTTTTTCCTTTTATCAGCACCTTGCGCAACTGCTTAAAGAAAGACCAGTTCCAATGGATAGCTGAGGCAGAACGTGCTTTCTGGGAAATGAAGGAGTGTTTGATTCAGTTACCCACTCTCACTGCACCACGCAAAAATGAACCACTCACCATGTACCTATCCTCCTCGAACAAGGCTATAGGTGTGGTACTCATAATGGACCGAGAGAGGGTTCAAACACCAATCTATTACGTGAGCAAGATGCTCAACGACCCGGAAATAAGATACTCCATCATGGAGAAGTTGGACTTAACACTGGTACATGCCTCCAGGCGATTGTGACGGTACTTTGCAGGGCATGTTAACACTATCTTGACCAACTACAGAATCAGACAAATCCTATCAAAGCCCGAGATCTCGGGTTGACTTGCCAAATGGGCTATCGAACTAGGTGGGCCCAACCTAGTTTATAAGCCAAGACCAGCAATCAAAGGGCAAGTCTTATCCGATTTCGCCACAGAAGTGACGACGAACCGCATCCAAGAATGCGAGAAAGAACAGACCCCTACACCTCCGCCATCCCTGACAGACATCTGGGCACTATATACAGATGGTGCGTCCAACGAGGAAGGCACAGGCACATGTCTGTGACTCGTCAGCCCTGATAATCAAGAACCTACTTACGTTATACGCCTCAATTTCAAAAGTATAAACAACGAGGCCGAATATGAAGCATTACTCGTAGGGTTAAGGTTAGCAGGCAAACTCGACGTGCGACACCTGGAAGCACATGTCGATTCATTATTAGTGGCGGGGTAGATAAGTGGTGAATACACTGCCAAAGGGGATATCATGATCCTCTACCTCGAACAAGCCAAGAAACTAATATCACAATTCAGCTCCTTCAAAATCATGCATATTAACAGGAGTGAAAACAAACCGGCTGATACACTTTCCACATTGGCATCAACCAGTTTCCAACACCTGGCTAAGGATATATGCATTGAGGTCCTTAAAACTCCTTGAGTACCCTTGCACCAGGTCAATGTCATCCAATATGGGACAACATCCTGGATGACGCCCATTATAAGGTACCTGCAATCACGCATTGCCCCAGAAAACATAGCAGAAGCACGCAAACTACAATGCAAAGCGTGCCACTATCAAATGGGAGATAGTATCTTATACCGCAAGTCATACTTAGGGCCACTATTACGATGCGTCGATCCTCAAGATACCACATACCCAATCCTTTAAATTCACGAAAGAATATGTGGCATCCATGCAGGACCACGCATGGTGGTGGCCAAAATCATGAATGTTGGGTACTACTGGCCTGGCATGCACCTGGATGCTGTTAAAGTCTTGCGCAAGTGTATAAACTGTCAACGACACGTGCCAAAAACCTTGCGTCCAAAGAACAACCTGGTCCTAGTCACTACCGCATGGCATTTTCAAAAATGGGCCATAGATGTAGTATGACCTTTCCCAGATGCACCAGGTGCGGTTAAATTTATAATAGTGACAGTTGATTACTTCACCAAATGGGTTGAAGCAAAACCCTTGGATTCTACCACTGCTATGATAACACGAAAGTTTGTATAGGGACACATCATCTGCCGTTTTGGTCTACCAATGTGCATCGTAACTGACAACGACACCAACTTTGCCTCTGAAGACTTCCAAAACTGGCTGAAAGAACTAAACATCGAGCATATCTTTTCTTCTGTGGCGCATCCCCAAGGGAACGGCCAGGTGGAAAGCATCAACAGAAGTTCACTCAAAGGCATAAAGGCAAGGTTGGGAACAGCAAGGAGAGGCTGGGTCAATAAACTCCCGAGCATCCTATGGGCGCATAGGATAAATCCAAAGACAAGCAATGGCGAGACACCTTTCAGCCTAGTCTATGGCTCTGAAGCGGTGATTCCGACCGAAATTGGTATCCCTTCCCCAAGAATGCTGGCTGTCGACACAATTGACAACAGCAGGGAGCGCAGACTAGACTTGGACCTCTTGGAAGGAAGGCGCGAAAATGTGGCCATCAACGAAGCAAAATACAAATCCAAGCTTGAAATACTACAATGCATGCGTACGAATTTGCACGTTCAACCCAGGAGACTATGTCCTACGCGATAATGAAGTCTCTAATGCAGAGCGCCTAGGCAAACTTGCCCCCAAATGGGAAGGCCCCTACCTCATCCATGAGTTCTTGGGCAAAGGCGCGTATAATCTACAAATGTTAGCGGGCTACCTTATCCCAAGGACCTGCAATGCACAACAGCTTAGGCGTCGCTATATGTAAGCATGTACTTTGATTTTTCATATGTACTTAATAGCACACGCGCCATCTGATTATTAATAGACAATAGTTTACATAACTCATTGTTTATACTATCGGTCTATTACAAATACATGTTACACTTTGCGATATATACAAAAACAGATTGGCTAATCTTCATTTGCAATACCCATACAAAGTGGCTATTACACGCAAATATTGTAATAATTATAAGTATAAGTGTTTGCCATGCACCCGGCTGGGCGCGCGCAACAAAATACTTCAGGTTTTCAAAACCTAACACATTTCCTACGCCCTTAGGGGGCAAAACTAGCAGATGACCATTACTTACACCACTGTGGGGGCGTACAATATACTTATTATTTTTCATACGCCTTACAAATTGGCCTTAAATGAAAAAGAGTTTGACACACTCACGCTCATATAAGGCAAATAGTGAAAATTTACTTAGACTCTTTGAGCCGAAAACATCATATATTCATCACACTTACGCACCAATGTGATGCATAAGAGGCAACTGTTACAAAAAAGTTCCAATAACTATACAAGTGAACAGGAAAAAGAAAAAAAAGGCATGCAGGCCCAACCTAATCTAAACTGCCCCGACGTCGATTTCAACATTCTTTTTAGGCTCAAATAGTGTGCGCAGACGGTCAACATAATCATCTGTATCCAAGCATTCTTCAATTTGAGCAAGGGCAGGAATGATAAGACCATCATACGCTTCGGTTGCGGCGGATAGGGCTGCTTTGGTATCAATTTCCCGCATGGCACAACGCTTATCAGTGAACTTCTTCACAGATACGGCGTTCACTTGAGTGAGACACTCAGCGTAACCAGCCTTGTACCCAGCTTCCCGTGCGCAGTTCACCGCAGCAGCAACCGCATCTGTATTCTCCGGTGCATCAAGGATTGTGTTCACAATCTACGACAAAAATTGTATAACAGATCAATACTAAGGCTTATAAAGAACAGAGAAAACAACAGGACACTTACATGCTGAATACCGAAGTTCCACATCCAAGTGCGGTCAGCAACAAGGTTGGCATTCATTCTTGCCAAGTCATCTCTTTCTTCTGCAACCTTAGTTGCCCGCGCTTCGGCCTCCACCAAGCGCCGATTCACATCACCAAGAATCGTCTCGCGAGTCTCCACCTCCTTGCGAGACTCTTCCTGTTTGCAAAAAACTTTCAAATATGAGAAGACATTCCCATATTTTGTTCAAGAACAAACAACTCAAAAAGGATAGTACATACCTTGAGCCCCTCTATTATTTTGGCCATCCTTGAATGACCAAGTATAACACCCCGACCACGTAAAATAACAAACTGCGGCGGAAACGTCAGGGAGTCACGTCATAGGATAAATTGTGTTACAACACATGGCATTTGAAGTTTCATTTTTTTGATTAAGTATGTTGCATTGTCTTGGAAATAAAAACAAATAAATACTACAATTGTCTTTCATATTTTATAATCACTAAGGCCCGCGTCCAATCCTACATGAAGCATGATCATAACATTAAACAACATCTCCTGAAACATATGTGAAAAGAGAGTCAGCATAAAAAGCTAGCAAGTACATAGGTTTTGTAAGTGTGTCAAATTCATGGCTTGTATATACATTGCAATACCTCGTACGACTACTAGAGTCGATAAGTGAAAACCTTGTATCAGAAGTGTTTGGTATCGCAATAAAATTAACCAACTAAAATATGTTGGTTAAAGTTTATGAAAACATTGTTGCCATGAATCTTGACTAAAACATTTCCTTTGTGAAACCGAGTAGTAAATCGTCTTGAAAGAAATCTTCGTATGGTTTATATCTTTAAGTAAACATCGTTGCGTGACTTCGTTTGAAAACATTTGTCCAAGTGATCTAGATAATGCCACGACATGTAATACGGTAAAAACACTTATATATAGGAAGTACCAGCGGCGTATCCACCATGCTTTTATCACATTACACCCGTCTCATTATCTAATCACTTACCATAAACCAATCGTCCAAATCGTCCGTGTTATCAATCATTTGTGTTATAAAAACCAATCGTCCAAATCGTCCGTGTTATCAATCATTTGTGTTATAAAAACCAATCGTCCAAATCGTCCATGTTATAAACCATTTGTCGTTCGTCCGTGTTATCAACCAATCGTCAATCGTCCCTGTTTTAATTGTGAAAATTTTTAGTCGTTCTTATTGAATACGTTCAAACCTGTGTGACTCGACTATACCACCAAGGGGTATCTTTAAATCGACTAACAAACCACCAAAGGGTTTGTTAAAATAACAGTTTATGTCGTTCCCCAAACTACCCACCAAATCTAGTGAATAGTCTAGTAACGGGATTGTCAGTCCTATGGTACCATAACATGCTACTGGTTGGCTTGGCCAAAGCTAATGAATGCCATTTGTGTTATGGATAACGCACCAACAAGTTTGTCACATTATTGAAATCGTCTTGTTTTATATAAACCATAGACTTTGTTTTTGAAAACTTGAAAATTAGTTTAGCACATATGAGTCACCCCAAAAAAATTGAAAGCGTAAAATAGGGGAACTATGTACTCACTTTGGATTGCAAAGTATCCTTTAGTTAAGTGAAATAACAAAGCTTCAAACGTATCCTAATGTGTCGGATACTATGTTAGTGTAACGGGACATAAATCGGGGAATCAGATAGAAAGAGGTCTTATAAACCAAATGAGTGTTGGAACTCATATGATATTATTTATCAAACTCAATATTCTGATTTGGAATGAATCCTAAGTGCTTTTGACTCGTTATGACCCGTTAAGCTAGTTTACGCTACTTTAACGTGTCATTTGCGTAAAAGTATGGTCGGATGCTCAAACAAGTCCTATGATAAGTCTTATATGCCAAAACATGTTTCATGAAGTTACAACATCAGTTTGTATGTCAAAAAGTTGGTTACATATGCTTAAAATGGACATATGCGCAAAAAGGGCATTTTGGTCATTTTTAGGCATATAACAACCGACTTATCATAACACTAACCAAACAATGTGAACATAAGGGATAACCTTAGGAGGTTATTCCCTATACAACTATGGTCACCTACATCTGTTTGGTTGGATCCTAAGATCGACCAAACGGGTCGGATTCGAAAGTCAAAGAGGTGGTCAAGACTGCTCAACTTACGACCCTAAATAAGCACTAAACTAGAATTGATGAGTTAAACATGTCAAAACATGTTTAACTAAGTTGCAAAACTGATTTGGTATCAAAACTTAGTGTTTTGATACCCGAAAATAGTTCTGTCGTAAAATGCACTTAATGCGCATTTTTTGACCGAAACTTTGACGCGTTACTTCGACTAGTAAACATGGTAATCAGTAGGTATAATCGCAAGGGATTATAACCTTTGTGATTATGATCACGTTGCAAAGTTCAATTGAACTTTGACTTGAACAATATGGTCACAACCGAAAGTTAAACTGTCACACCCCCAAAATCCACATGCGGAGTATCACCGCTTGGAGGCGTGACTGACCAGGATCCGGCCACCAATCATATTGAACTATGCAATTAAGTAAAGAAACCAAACCCAATACAATTGGTGTTTAAAAGAAACCAAACATGTTTAAGTAATCAGCGGAAGCATAGTAATGTTTAAATAACCAAAACATAGTTTAAAGTTCAAATGTAATGTACAGAACATAACAGTCCATATCCCACAACGACCTCCTCCTCGTGCAAGCTCCATAAGCATCTAACGACCTGCAAGGCATGTAACAACGAGTCAACAACAAAGTTGAGCGAGTTCACAGTTGGTTGTTTAGTTGTACCAGTTTGTTTTGAAAACCACTAGTTGTTTCATAAACCACGAGTTAACCGGTTTCTTTATTTCCCAAACCATATCCATAATCAGTGGGGGCTTCCCCATGTGAACCACTAGACCATACCATATCGACAACTGATGAACAATAGTTGTGCCCTACGTCAATGTCTATCATCATTGACAGTTTTCCATGATCCATTAGTACACGCCCGTCCAAACGGCACAGTGTGAGGTTTGTCGAACCTAATAGCGCTATTAACTAATGACCCGCTCGCCATCGGCCTCGGCGATTAAGTCGATATAAAATGAGGGACTTAATGATAGAGTTTTGTCTAGTAAGTTTAAGGTTGTTGTCCTACCCAAGGAGGACGAACGTACGTATTCTACCCAAGGAGAACACGCAGGATTAATATTGGCATCCTACCCATGGAGGATGGCCATACATATCCTACCCAAGGAGGATATGCAGGTTCCGTTTTAATTCATTAACCCATTCCTAACCACCGGGAATCCCATGCCTTAGAAAGTGTGTGAACTCACCTCGGTTTGCTCGATAGTTTAATCTACTTGATCACAATTAATTCAATCAAAGACTATAGCAATCATACATACATAATCAGTTGGCATCCACATTGTTTGCATATAGGTCATGATCATGGATGTATACTCAGGCAATACTATCTCATAGCATTTAACAGTTGTTCTAGTTCATATCAGTCCACAGCTCACAAGTATGTTATGTAACAATATCTAACAATTGAGTGTATTGGTTGTAAGAATCAACTTATATCATTTGAATACAGTCATAACAATCTTAATCACATAGAAAATCACTAATATTCACACAGTTGTCATGTCATACTAACCTACTGTTAATGCAAAGACCCTTCTGTCGAAACCCCCCTGTTTCGTCGTGTTCATCCCTTGACGAAACCCTAATGTTTCATCGTGACCTCTGTTGACGAAACCCCCAGGTTTCGTCGACATCAGTGTTTCGTTAGAATGCTAAGGTTACGTCATGTCATCAGTTAATCAATTATTCAGAAACCCTAATCATCATTATCCGCCGTTCATACAGTAATCATACAATAATCATTGATGCTACTCTATCATACCAATTACATCATGGCACATAGTACCTAGCATGAACCCTAATTCACAAAATAACCTTATATAATCTAGGTTGCAACCTGTATTTATTTCAATGATAAGATCCATTCAACACAAGTGCCATATCAACAGAAACGTGAACAAATGCAATCTCATGAGTTACTATCACATAGTTCCTAAACAATCAATTTGCACAAGAGTAGTAAAAACCCTAATCACATGATTCTCAATCTAAACCTTAATCATAGCCAAACCATTCAGAAATCAAACTCTTAATCATATTCATATCAAATCATGATTCATATCATACACATCAAACATGCCATACAAGATCATGTGAAGATGATTATACTATTCTAGCAACAATCAAGTTATGTCTAGCGATTATGTACTAACAGGGTTCAGAATAACACAAGAGAACTTCGAGAGAAAGATGATTGCTAACTGCCGTCTGATGCAAATGAGAATCTAGGGTTTCGCACTAATGATTTACGTATAATATAACGTGTGTGGAAACTGGGCTACTTGGGCCGAAGCCCACACTGGTGAAACCCCCTAGTTTCGTCGAGTACAAGGATGGCGAAACTCCCGGGTTTCGTGGTGTGTGTGGCTGACGAAACCCAAGGTTTCGTCGATTGTGGGTTTTGCGAATTCCAAACATTTAATAATTTCCTATTACTTGTTAATTAATCAATAACACATAACCTCAAGCGTAATCAACCATGTACAAATACAAGGCAAACAAGTTATGCAAATGAACCAATAATGTGTAGAGGAAAGACCTTGGAAACTCGGGTTGTCACATCATCCCCAACTTGAAAGAAATTTCGTCCTGAAATTTAGCACGTAGTTACTGAGGAAGCTAGTTAGGTTTGCGTGGTTTCCTAGTTTTACTGGGGTGTCATATCATCCCCCCGTTGGTTTGGAATTTCGTCCCGAAATTCTGTAGTAGCTTCAGCCTCAGTAGTGGTTGCACTGTTCTCGAATAACTGGGGATACTTGAGTTTCATCTGGTCTTCTCATTCCCAAGTGTACTCTGGGCCACGACGGGAGTTCCAACAAACTCGAACAAGAGGTATTCTGGTGCGCTTGAGAATCTTAAAGTCTCGGTCTGTGATCTCTACAGGTTCCTCGACGAATCGCAACTGATCGTCGATAGTGAGCTTCTTCAAAGGAACTATGAGGGTCTAATCTGACAGACATTTATTCAGATTTGACACGTGGAAAACGTTATGAACTCCACTGAGTTCTTCTGGTAGATTCAACTTGTAAGCAACTTTGCCAATTCGCTCAGTGATTTCAAAAGGTCTGACATAACGCGGATTGAGTTTGCCTCGTTTACCAAAACGAACAACACCCTTCCAAGGTGAGACTTTGAGTAGCACTCGATCCCCAACCTGGAACTCAAGTGGTTTCCTGCGCTTATCAGCGTAGCTTTTTTGACGGTCACGAGCTGCCGCCATTCGTTGTCGTATCTGAGCAATCTTCTCAGTTGTGTCTACCACAAGTTTTGGGCCAGTGATTTGGCTGTCGCCAACCTCTGCCCAACAAAGAAGTGATCGGCATTTATGCCCATACAATGCCTCAAATGGAGTGGCCTGGATGCTGGTGTGGTAACTGTTATTATACGAAAACTCCACCAAAGGGAGGTGTTTTTCCCAACCATTTCCAAAATCGATGACACATGCTCGAAGCATGTCTTCAAGGGTTTGGATGGTGCGTTCTGACTGCCCATCCATTTGCGGGTGATATGTTGTGCTCATGTCTAATAGAGAGCCAAAAGACATGTGCATTGCCTGCCACAGTTCAGAAGTAAAACGCTCATCATGATCGGAAATAATAGAGATTGGCACTCCGTGCCTCAAAACAACTTCCTTAAGATAAACGTATGCTAGAGTGGAGAACTTATCCGTTTCCTTGATAGCCAAGAAGTGTGCAGACTTTGTGAGTCGATCCACGATCACCTAAATGGTATCATTCCCGCGTTGAGATCTAGGTAGGCCAGTAATGAAATCCATGGAAATTTTCTCCCATTTCCATGTTGGGATCTCTGGTTGTTGGAGTAGGCCTGATGGTTTTTGATATTCAATCTTGACTCTAGCATAAGTCAAGCATTTACTGACGTAAGTTGCTATATTGGCTTTCATGCTAGGCCACCAGTATGTAGTCTTTAAGTCGTGGTACATCTTATCCGAACCAGGATGTACTGAGTAACGAGACTTATGCGCTTCATCCATCACAAGCTCGCGTAAGTTTCCATAAAGTGGGACCCAAATACGCCCGTTTACATAGTAGGCGCCGTCTTCCTTTTGTTCTAACCGTTTCCTTGATCCTCATAGGGACTCCGCCCTGACGTTCTCTGCTTTTAATGCTTCAACCTGAGCATCTCGTATCTGAGTAGGAAGACTAAATTGGATGGTAAGTTGTAACGCTCGCACGCGTTTTGGTGTAGTATCCTTTCGACTGAGGGCATCGGCCACAACATTGGCCTTGCCCGGATGGTACTTGATTGGGCATTCGTAATCATTCAAGAGTTCGACCCATCGACGTTGTCTCATGTTTAACTCCTTTTGCTTGAAGATATGCTCGAGACTCCTGTGATCGGTGTAAATGGTGCACTTGGTACCGTACAGGTAATGTCTCCAGATCTTAAGAGCAAAAACCATTGCTCCCAACTCCAAGTCGTGTGTAGTGTAGTTCCTTTCATGAACTTTAAGTTGGCGTGAGGCATAAGCAATGATCTTGTCACGTTGCATCAGCACGCAACCAAGTCCCTAAATGGAAGCGTCGCAATAAACCACAAAATCGTCTGTGCCTTCAGGCAATGAGAGAATTGGTGCGCTACAAAGTCTATTCTTTAAGTGCTGAAACGCAGATTCCTGTGCATCATCCCAATGATAGGTGACACCCTTTTGGGTTAGTGAAGTGAGAGGTTGCGCAATCTTGGAGAAATCCTTGATGAACCTTCTGTAGTAGCCTACCAGACCCAAGAATTGGCGAATTTCTGTTGGCGTACGGGGTGCAGGCCAGTTCTTAATCGAGTCGACCTTGGATGGATCAACATGAATCCCATCCTTGTTTACCACGTGGCCTAGAAAATGGACTTCGCGAAGCCAGAAGTCACATTTTGAGAATTTGGCATACAACTGCTCTGCTCGAAGGAGTTCCAAAATAAGCCGTGGATGGTGCTCGTGTTCCTCCTGACTCTTAGAATAGATCAGGATGTCGTCGTTGAATACAATAACAAACTTATCCAGATAGGGCTTGCACACTCGGTTCATAAGATCCATGAAGACCGCAGGTGCATTCGTCAATCCGAAAGGCATAACTAGAAACTCGTAATGTCCATAACGAGTTCTGAATACTGTCTTAGAGATATCCTCGTCTCGAACTCTCAGTTGATGGTAGCCTGACCTCAGGTCAATCTTGGAGTAGTAACTCGACCCTTGCAACTGGTCGAATAAGTCATTAATGCGTGGAAGAGGATAACGATTCTTCACAGTCACCTTGTTGAGTTCGCGGTAGTCAATACACATTCTGAATGTACCGTATTTCTTCTTCACAAATAACACTAGAGCTCCCCAAGGCGAAGAGCTAGGACGAATAAAACCCTTATCCAAGAGCTCTTGCAGTTGCGTAGATAGTTCTTCCAATTCTGATGGGGCTAAGCGATACGGTGCACGAGCTATTGGTGCTACTCCAGGAGCTAGCTCGATTTGAAATTCAACCTGACGGTGAGGTGGAAGACCGGGTAATTCCTTGGGGAATACCTCAGGAAAATCGCGTACAATGGAAATGTCTTCGATTCTCTTTACTTTTGCCAATGCGTCAGTAACGAGGGCTAAAATAGCTGTGTGGCCCTTTCGTAAACACTTCTGGGCTTTAAGGAAAGAGATGATGCCTATAACTACACCACTCTTGTCACCATGAATCACTAAAGGTTCTTCACCAGAACAAGGAATGCGTACGATCTTCTCTTTGCAAAGAATCTCTGCTCGATGTTGAGATAACCAATCCATACCAATAACAATGTCGAAACTACCAAGAACGATGGGAATTAGATCGATAGAAAAGGTCTGACCAGCTAAGATGAGATTACAACCCTTAACTATGTGTGTGGCTTCAAGACTTCTACCGTTTGCTAGTTCTACCATGTGCTTGGTGTTCAAAAGTGTTGGGGTACGTTTAAGCGTTTGACTAACTTTAAGAGACACATAACTAGTATCGGCACCCGAATCAAATAAAACAGTAACAAAGAAATCATCCAAAAGAAACTTACCAATCACCACGTTGGGATCGTTCCTTGCATCACACTGACCAATCACAAAAGCTCGACCCCTGGCACCATTGCCACCGTTGTTTCCCCCATTATTGTCCCCATTCCCCTGATTATTGTTGTTGTTATTCTGATTCTGGTTCAACTGGGGGTAGTTTCTCTTGAAGTGACCTTCAGCACCACACTGATAGCATCCCCTGTTACCCTGCTGTTGCTGCGGCTGATTCTGTAGAGCTGGTGGCTGTTGTTGACGATTCTGATTTGCCGATCGTGCGCCCCTGCAATCCTTTGCTTCATGACCAAACTTGTTACACCTCAGACAACGACCCTTGTTGCATTGCCCACTATGATGCTTGTTGCATCGGTTGCACTTGGGGTGGTTTCCCTTGTATCCACCCTGCCCTTGACTACCAGAAGATTGCTGACCAGGACTCTGGTAGTCATCAGTCTTTCACTGCTGAGACTGTGTCTGAGCTGATGTTGAACCCTTTCTTGAGACACCTTCCCATTTGCGCTTGTTATCGCTGGGGGCCTCAGATGTAGTAGTAGTACCAATACGCTTGGGCAGCCTGTTCTGCTCGACTGCCTGATCAGTGAGACGATGAGCCAAATGAATAACTTGTTGGATAGTGGCGAGGTTTGCTGTAGTTACATGACTCTGAATCTCTAGCACTAAACCTTTAAGGTACAGCTCGATACGCTTAATAGGAGGATCCACCATAGTAGGATACAAAATATCCAGTTCGTTTGATCTTTTCGTGTACGCTTCAATTTCCGACCCCGTCATCTTTAAGTTGAAGAATTCTACTTCCAGCTTGTGGATGTCATCACGATTACAGTACTCTTCTTTAATCAATTCCTTAAAATCGTTCCATGGGGTGGCATTAGTAGCAACCAACCCCAGCATTTGGACCTGAGCGTTCCACCACGTGAGCGCTACACCTTCAAGAGTACCAGTAGCATACTTCACCCTACGTGCTTTAGGGCATTCACATATCTCGAAGACAGACTCGAGCTTCTCAAACCAGTGAAGGAAGCCTACAGCTCCCTCAGTGCCGTTGAAAGTAGTAGGTCGGCAGTCCATAAAAGTTTTGAAAGTACAAACAGGAGGCTGAGCATGTTGACCTGTCGCGCGAGTAAGAAGAGACAAGGTTAAGCACAAGTGCTGGTTTACAAGAGTAGGATCTAAAGATCCTAGAGTAAGTTGCTATGGCAGGTTATACCTCCTGCCTGAGCGGCTGCGAGAGCTGCAGTAACTTGTTCATTGATTAAAGCAGTCCGCTGGGCTTAAGTTAGGTTAACACGTCCACTCATGATCTTCATATCAAAGGAAATATGAGTGAGAAAGGTGTCGCGATAGTGCGATAACAGAAGAGAGTAAGCACACATGCGTTTCAAACAATAGTTGCTACATTCATCTAAGCATATCATGAACAATGTACTATGTAACTGACAGGTAGGTAATATAACATAAACCATATCACCTAGAATGTCGTGTCTTGCACGTGGAGCGAAGCGTCATTGTGGATCGTTGAGCACTGTACAGGTTATAGTCTGATTTTATCCAAAAAGCTTTTCCCCTTTTTAAAACCAAGTTCACTATAACCAATTGCTCTGATACCAATCTGTCACACCCCCAAAATCCACATGTGGAGTATCACTGATTGGAGGCGTGACTGACCTGGATCCAACCACCAATCATATTGAACTATGCAATTAAGTAAAGAAACTAAACCCAATATAATTGGTGTTTAAAAGAAACCAAACATGTTTTAGTAATCAGCGGAAGCATAGTAATGTTTAAACAACCAAAACATAGTTTAAAGTTCAAATGTAATGTACGGGACATAACAGTCCATATCCCACTACGACCTCCTCCTCGTGCAAGCTCCATAAGCATCTAACGACCTGCAAGGCATGTAACAACGAGTCAACAACAAAGTTGAGCGAGTTCACAGTTGATTGTTTAGTTGTACCAGTTTGTTTTGAAAACCACTAGTTGTTTCGTAAACCACGAGTTAACAGGTTTCTTTATTTCCCAAACCATATCCATAATCAGTGGGGGCTTCCCCATGTGAACCACTAGACCGTTACCATATCGACAACTTACGAACAATAGTTATGCCCTACGTCAACGTCTATCATCATTGACAGTTTGCCATGATCCATTAGTACACGCCCGTCCGAACGGCACGGTGTGAGGTTTGTCGAACCTAATAGTGCTTTTAACTAATGACCCGTTCGCCATCGGCCTCGGCGATTAAGTCGATATAAAATGAGGGACTTAATGATAGAGTTTTGTCTAGTAAGTTTAAGGTTGTTGTCCTACCCAAGGAGGACGAACGTACGTATTCTACCCAAGGAGAATAAGCAGGATTAATATTGGCATCCTACCCATGGAGGATGTCCGTACATATCCTACCCAAGGAGGATATGCAGGTTCCATTTTAATTCATTAACCCATTCCCAACCACCGGGAATCCCATGCCTTAGAAAGTGTGTGAACTCACCTCGGTTTGCTCGGTAGTTTAATCTACTTGATCACAATTAATTCAATCAAAGCCTATAGCAATCATACATACATAATCAGTTGGCATCCACATTGTTTGCATATAGGTCATGATCATGGATGTATACTTAGGCAATACTATCTCATAGCACTTAAGAGTTGTTCTAGTTAAAATCAGTCCACAGCTCACAAGTATGTTATGTAACAATATCTTACAGTTGAGTGTATTGGTTGTAAGAATCAACTTATATCATTTGAATACACTCATAACAATCTTAATCACATAGACAATCACTAATATTCACACAGTTGTCATGTCATACTAACCTATTGTTCATGCAAAGACCCTTCTGTTGAAACCCCCTATATGGCGAAACCCCCCTGTTTTGTCGTGTTCATCCCTTGACGAAACCTTAATGTTTCGTTGTGACCTCTGTTGACGAAACCCCCAGGTTTTGTCGACATCAGTGTTTCGTCAGAATGCTAAGGTTACGTCATGTCATCAGTTAATCAATTATGCAGAAACCCTAATCATCATTATCCGCTGTTCATACAGTAATCATACATTAATCATTGATGCTACTCTATCATACCAATTACATCATGGCACATAGTACCTAGCATGAACCCTAATTCACAAAATAACCTTATACAATCTAGGTTGCAACCTGTATGTATTTCAATGATAAGATCCATTCAACACAAGTGCCATAACAACAGAAACGTGAACAAATGCAATTTTATGAGTTACTATCACACAGTTCCTAAACAATCAATTTGCACAAGAGTAGTAAAAACCCTAATCACATGATTCTCAATCTAAACCTTAATCATAGCCAAACCATTCAGAAATCAGACTCTTAATCGTATTCATATCAAATCATGATTCATATCATACACATCAAACATACCGTACAAGATCATATGAAGATGATTATACTAATCTAGCAACAATCAAGTTATGTCTAGCGATTATGTACTAACCGGGTTCAGAATAACACAAGAGAACTTCGAGAGAAAGATGATTGCTAACTGCCGTCTGATGCAAATGAGAGTCTAGGGTTTCGCAGTAATGATTTATGTATAATATAACATGAGTGGAAACTGGGCTACTTGGGCTGAAGCCCACACTGGTGAAACCCCCTAGTTTCATCGAGTACAAGGATGGCGAAACTCCAGGGTTTCGTGGTGTGTGTGGCTGACGAAACCCAAGGTTTCGTCGATTATGGGTTTTGTGAATTCCAAACATTTAATAATTTCCTATTACTTGTTAATTAATCAATAACACATAACCTCAAGCATAATCAAACATGTACAAATACAAGGCAAACAAGTTATGCAAATGAACCAATAATGTGTAGAGGAAAGACCTTGGAAACTCGGGTTGTCACATAAACAGAAAGTCAACTTTTGACTTTTAGCTCAAAATAGCTAAAATAAATGAACAAGACTGATAAATCTAGTTGTGTGAGTAGCGTTGAGTTTGCGTTGCGATAGCGTTTGCGAGTAACAATACACATAATAAGCACACACAAGTAAGGCACATAAGAATACACAACATAACATTACTACTACTAATAACAGCGTTTGTGATTTAGCGTGTTAGTTGTGATAAGCGAATGCAAAGGCGTGAGTGGTTACCGAACAAACGAACACACTCGGTAATTTAAATAGCATAATTCTCTGTAATTTGTGTTGCGTAAGCGTTTGCGTATATAAAGCGTTTAAACGTGTAGCGGTGTGGTGTGATGAAAATGTATTTAGTATAACATAACCCTTTTTTAATATCGAATCTTGGAATACAAGACGATTACAAATTAAAGCAAAAGCAAACACATAACGATCCGTAAGTCGGGTTGTTACAGCCTCCCCTACTTTAGGAAATTTCGTCCAAAAATTAAGGAGCAGGTGTAACAAAGAGTTGCGGATAATTAGTTTTCATATCACTTTCGAGTTCCCAAGTGAACTCGGTGCCGCGTTTGCCTTCCCAGCGAACCTTCACTATGGGGATGCGTGAGCGTCGAAGTTTCTTGGTCTCTCGATCCATGATTTCTAAAGGCTTTTCCACAAAGTGCAGGGTTTCGTTTACTTGTAAATCTTCGAGAGGTACATGAAGTTTTTCTTCAGCTAGGCACTTCTTGTGGTTTGAGACGTTGAAAGTCGGATGTACGTTGCTGAGTTCAACTGGTAATTCGAGTCGATAGGCCACTTTGCCAATTCTTTTCAGAATCTTAAAGGGACCCACGTATCGTGGCGCTAGCTTTCCTTTCTTGCCGAATCAGATCACCCCCTTCCAAGTTGAAACCTTTAGGAGTACGTGATCACCAACTTCAAACTCAAGGGGCTTGCGGTGTTTATCGGCGTAGCTCTTTTGACGACTCCGAGCTTTCAAGAGATTGTCTCTTATTTGGTGGATCTTGTCTGTCGTTTCTTGTATTAACTCAGGACCGGTGATTTGTGCGTCTTCGATCTCGTGCCATACAAAAGGCGATCGACATTTTCTACCATATAATGCCTCAAAGGGTGCCATTTGAATACTAGCATGATAACTGTTATTGTACGAGAATTCTACTAAAGGTAAATGCGAATCCCAATTACCACCAAAATCTATAACGCACGAACGAAGCATGTCTTCAAGGGTGCGGATCATGCGCTCAGTCTGACCGTCGGTTTAGGGATGGAATGCGGTACTGAGATTGAGGGTTGTACCAAGAGCAGCTTGGAATGTCTCCCAGAGATGTGAGGTAAATTGACCATCACGGTCAGAGATGATGTCACAAGGCGTCCCGTGTCGACAAATGACTTCGTCGGTATAGATTCGTGCTAATCGTTCTACCTTGAAGTCTTCTCGTATCGGTATAAAGTATGCGGATTTCGTAAGACGATCAACCTCGTGACCAGATGGCATATAAAGGAGTTTCGTAATGAAGTCCATGGCGATACTCTCCCATTTCCACATCGGGATTTCAGGTTGTTCGAGTAAGCCAGAGGGTTGCTGATGTTCGGCCTTAACCTTCGAGCATGTTAGGCATTTTGAAACATATAAAGTGATATCCTTTTTCATTCCCGGCCACCAATACCTGGAACGAAGGTCCTTGTACATCTTGTCGGCACCGGGGTGAATGGGATATTGGGATTTGTGGGCTTCGGTCAGCAAAATCTCTCGGAGGTTATTGCGACTAGGAATCTAGATGTGGTTAAGGTAATGACAGATACCGTTCAATTTGGTGACATGCTGGGCGTTGCGAATTAGGGTTTCGAGATTATTCTGGGCTTGAACGTCGCGAACGCTATACACATAGCTTCGTCGACTGAGGGCATCGGCTACGACGTTTGCCTTGCCTGGATGGTAGCGGATCTTGAAATCATAGTCGTTGAGAAGTTCGACCTATCTACGTTGGCGCATGTTCAGTTTTTTCTTGTTCAAGATGTGTTGTAGGCTCTTATGGTCGGTGAAGACCGTACACTTGGTACCATAAAGGTAGTGTCGCCAAATCTTCAACACAAAAACAACTGCACCGAGTTCCAGATCGTGGGTAGTGTAGTTCTTCTCGTGGACCTTGAGTTATCGAGACTCATACGCGATAACCATGTCTCGTTGCATAAGAACACAACCAAGACCTAGGTTAGAGGCATCACAATAGACAACGAAATCATCGTTTCCGTCGAGAAGTGTAAGTACAGGAGCGTTGCAGAGCATAAACTTGAGGGTTTGGAAGGCTTCCTCCTATTTGGAACCCCAAACAAAAGGCTTGTCCTTATGGGTTAGAGCGGTAAGCGGTACAGCAATTTTAGAAAAGTCGACAATGAATCGACGGTAGTAACCCGCCAATCCAAGAAATGAACGGATTTTAGATGGAGACTTCAGTGTAATCCAACTCTTAACTACTTCAATCTTCACAGGGTCGACGTGAATTCCTTGAGTGCTAATGATGTGACCGAGGAATTGAACCTCCTCGAGCCAAAATTCACACTTGGAGAATTTGGCGTAGAGGCGATTTCCTTGGAGAAGTTCGAGAACTAAGCAAAGATGTTGCGCATGTTCGGCTCTTGACTTCGAGTAGATAAGGATATCATCGATGAACACAATAAGGAAACGATCCAAGAAGGGTTTACACACACGGTTCATCAAATCTATAAAGACTGTGGGTGCGTTGGTGAGACGAAAGGCATGACCACGAATTCGTAATGGCCATATCGAGTACGAAAAGCGGTTTTCGGAATGTCTTGCTCTTGAATACGCAACTGATTATAACCAGAATGTAGATCGATCTTAGAGAAACACGTAGCACCTTGCAGTTGATCAAATAAGTCATCGATTCGGGGTAGAGGGTAGCGATTCTTGATAGTAAGCTTGTTGAGTTCCCTATAATCGATGCACATTTGGAACGATCTATCCTTCTTTTCACGAAAAGGATAGGTGCGCCTCCAGGAGAAGTGCTAGGGCGTATGAAGCCTTTATCAAGTAACTCTTGGAGTTGGCTAGAAAGTTCACGCATTTCAGACGGTGCGAGGCGATAAGGAGCCTTGGCAACAGGGTTAGCTCCAGGGATAAGGTCAATACGAAAGTCGATATCACAGGTAGGGGGTAGACCAGGTAAATCATCAGGAAAGACATTAGGAAAATCACGAACCACAAGTACCTTTTCCATCGTCTTCTTTTCCTCCTCTGCTACTACAATGTGGGCTAAGAAAGCCAAGTATTCCTTGCGGAGATACTTGCTCGCTTGAATGCACGACATAGGCTTTAATTCTTTCGAGGATACTTCGCCATAAACACATAATTAATCGCCGTTTGAGAGAGAGAAACGAATCATCTTTTCGAAACAAACGACTTTGGCATGATTTTCACAAAGAAAATCCATGCCTACTATGATGTCAAAGCTACCAAGTTGCATAGGGATGAGATCGATCAGGAAAATGTGATTATTGAGTTCGAGGGTACAATCATGGAGAACGGAGCTGACGGTGACGGTTCTTCCGGTGGCAACTTCTAAGTCGAAGGTCATTGGGAGATTAGCGTGTTTACATTTTAGAAGCTTTTCGAATTCAAACGATACAAAACTGTTATCGGCTCCAGTATCAAACAAGCAAGAAGCATAAATACCGTTAACAAGGAACGTACCATTGACAACATTGTTGTCAGTCTGAGCCTGGCGGACGGTTGATATTGAAGGTTCTTCCGCGGGATGCTTGTTGTGGCTGCTGTTGTTGTTGATGCTGTTGTGGTGGTGGTTGCTGCTGCAGTTCTTGTTTCACAACATGAAGGGGGCAGACATTAGCAAAATGATTCGGGTCACCACAAGTTTAGCAAGCTCGTGTTTGAACAACGGGTGTAGGAATTTCTTGGTTGACCTGAGGAGCTGGAAGTTGAGCTAATGGTGCAGGAAGAGCTTGAAGAGCTTGCTGACGGGGGCCTGAGCGGCAGTGAGCAGTAAAGGGCCCATAGATGTTGCAATTAGCACAAAAACGATAGTTCACCCCTCTTGGATGATGATAAGTGCAAGTAGGACACAGAGGGTGAGTACCAGTATACGCACGCTTGGCAGGCGGTGCGTTGGTGGTAGGAGCTTGATGGTTCTGGTTGTTGGGCGGTACTGAGACTGCGTTAAGCGGTGCTGCGGCAGTAGTCACATAGTTCTTGTTGTTGTTGTTGTTATTGTTGTAGTTCCTTCGCTTGCGACTTCGGCGTGAAGACTTGGAACCTTGAGATGCTGCATTGTCGGTACTGGGAGCTGCAGTAGCCTGGCTGAGACTTTTGGTCTTGGTTTTGAAAGCTCTAGCCAAGAATCATTTGTCGTTGATCTCAACTGCGAGTTGGTAGGTTTCCTCGATAGTAGTAGGTCTCGCTTGTCACACCCCGATATTTCCACGTATTACCGGTGGGCCCGGTGGGGAGTATCGTGACGTAGTTGATATTGTCACACCCTGACTTTTGCGGAAGCATGGTTATTGGTGTGACTTCTTAATACCATAGCATTCAATCATAACAGTGCTATATGATAAAACCAAAAGATATTCATCCATAAAAGTTAAGTTTAAAAGTTCCACAACATACTTGTTTGAAAAGTTGACGCCAAACATAAGTTACAAACCACAACATGTTCAAATGAGTTCATCAAGACTCGACAAAAGATCGTAAATAAAACTGGGTTTAGAAACATGTATCCCGTCCAGGAATAGGACACATCTTCTAAACTCTACTACCCCGGATGACATCTTTTATTTAAACGCAACTTGAAACACATGCATACCCCTGCCAGATCCACTAGTTTCCTGAAATACATGTAATTTGAAAAATCAACAAAAGTTGAGCGAGTTCATGTGTGAGTGTATGAATAAACCTTTAAGGTATGTCTTGTATGTATGTGTGTCCCTGGTATGTAGCAATAAGGAAAAAGAGATCACCAATGGTTTGCAAGGCCATTGATATGTGTGAAATGGTGCAGGAAAACTCAAACCTAGCAAACTTGTACCGGGCCTCCGGCTAGAAGACATAGTCACCACTATGGGCCACCCTGGTCCCCATGGGTGTGGGCTCGCTACACCCAAATAGATCTATCACTCATGTCCCTTGGTCCTACGATGAGGATTAATGGCCTTAAGTGTTATACCTACCCTTCACATGATCTAGCGGTAACCCTCCTTAGCTAACCATACCATGTATAAAGCATTTGTAAGAATTGTAACACATATTTCACCCCCGAAGTACAAAACTGAAAACAGTTAAAAAGAGAAGGGGGACATGAACTCACAGTAATGCGTCTTCAGTACTGGCACTCAAAACTCCTCAGCAAACACGACTACCTACAGTGTACTAACGTCTATTAGATGAACGGGTCGTGCCTTTGCTTAGTATTTGCGTTTGGAGTTATGTTTCTTATGTTATTCCAAGTTGTATAATTATTTGTCAAAATAATTAATGTTTCAACTTAAATTATATTTAGTTTTGGAATAATTGTTTAAGCAATATTTTGTATAACTTCGTATTTCCTTCCCAAGGATGGGGTATTTTATACATGTATTTTCGTATTATTGTATTTGTAAACTCATTTTGTCCCAAAAATAATGTATTGTCCAGAAAATATATATTTTTCCCAAAAATCATATATCTTCTAAATATACTAGGAAAATATACTTTTATTTCCAAAAATAATATATTTCTCCTTGTCCAAAAATATGATACAACTTTGTAATATGTACAAAAATCATATTTTCGTTACTTGTACTCAAAATAATATTTACCAAAAATATATATGTAACGGTATTTTCCGGAATATTTTATAAGTTACGTTCTTGCGTCCAGTTTCACGATATTATGTGTGTAACTTATGTATTTATTCCTTGTCATTTTTGGGTATTATTTTGGATAGTAAATTTCATGGTACTTTCTTAAGTTATATTATTTTACCCTAAAACACTAAAACCATCTCACCAAGTATACAAATAATCACACAAGTGTCTTAATATGTATATATATTCTAAATATATACATTTACCCATTTTTATTTATAAAAACCATCCTCCAATATTTGTATTTTTGTTACAAAAATTATGGCAAAGTTTATATTGAAGACTTATGATCAAAATACACTTGTAATACTTGTTAGAAAATATTTTTCTAAGTGTTTATATTTTTAGAAAATTTTGCCATACTTTCCTCTAAAAATGGAGGTGTCCATGCTATTAAAGCATATAATTTTCTTTTCAAAAATCATCACAACAATCAATAATCAATCTACACTCAACAAGTGCAAAAATTATACAATATATATAACAACATGAACTTGAACTTTTATTAAAACTTGTAGTAACTTGGTAGGGTGTTTAGTAGGT
Organism: Helianthus tuberosus; assembly: GCA_030545235.1. NCBI lineage: Eukaryota > Viridiplantae > Streptophyta > Magnoliopsida > Asterales > Asteraceae > Helianthus > Helianthus tuberosus. Next base: position 126,445,015 of record CM060408.1, read on the forward strand.
TTAGTTACCTCTTAAAGTGTGTTTATTACTTTACAAATCTCATTCTTAAAGAATTTTGGTATTTACAACTTGTAAACATATTCTACAAAAAAAATGTTTATTCATAACATCTTCTTGTTTCTCTAGTATCTCTACACTTGTTTTATCAAAAATAATGTAGTTTTAAGTAAGAATCAAGTTCTACTAAAAAAATCATATTTTGAACTTGGTTTTCGTGGAAAATCATTCCTGAATCTTAGGTTCATAAGATCACTAGCTCACTTTATTTATTATTTTTCAAGAAATCATCTTATTTTCAAGTACATGCTCATGCATGAGGGTGATCTTCTTGTGTTAGCACATAATCATCCTCTAACTTGCTAGATCATGTGTTTAATCACAATCTAGCAAGCTCCTTATGATGATCAACATCATAATCTCAAGTAAATAACAATCAAGTGTCATGCATGCTCTAATCAACATTATTTCATCAAGATTTCATCATATGTAAGCTTCAAGTTCATGATTCAAGATTATGTCTTTTAGGGTTCTTGTGATTTATAACATAATACATCTTTTAACAAATCAAAATTAGAAGTATCAAGGGTTGTGAGAGTCTTACTACTAGCTCTAAGCTAGGGAAGAACACTTGAAGAAAAAGATGATGAAAATGGTGGATGAAAGCAATTTGATGGAGGTTCTTCAAGATTCAAGAGCACCAAGCTTCACAAGACACCTTCTTACACACTTGAGAGTACTTGAGATTGGATGAATGAAGTTGGATGATGGATGTAAGGTGGTGGTGGTGGCGGCACTATCTAGGCCGAAAGGGAGAGGAAGGGAGTAAGAGAGATGAGTGATGAGTTGAAGTGTGAAAGAATGTGATTATCTTTAGAGATTACAAGCCATACTTATAATCATCACCTCTCAATATTTTGGCAACTAAATCAAGCAAGGATCCAATAAAAAAAAGAAACAAATCTTGAGGTATGGTGGTGGGGTCCTTGTGACCGTAAATTCCAAGGGGGGGGGGGGGGGTAAATGTAAGTTTGAATGGTAACTTGGATAACTAGTTGGAGGTTAAGTGTAATGTCTAGTTTTTTAAGTATATGATGTATTATATAGTGTGTTAGGGTGTTCGGGGATCATGACTAGTTCAAAAATAATAAAACAATGCTTCTAGCAATATTTTGGTGTTCCAGGTAATGTCCGGTTGTTCGGTTAGATACCGGTTCGTTAAAGTGTCAAGCTATTCCGTTTAATGATCTTTATGTTACTTTTTGTGACACTTTTAATTCCCGACACTTAGGAAAGCATTCAGGACCATTTAGTCAAATTTTTGCATGTAACTAGCTTGTTAAAAAGCTGAATTTTGCTGAAAAATGCAGAATTCTGCACTATAAGTGGGTTTTAGGCACTTTCCAGCATTTGAACGATCACCTAGTAACGCAGTTTTATGGTCCTTACTTCCCTACACACCATACTAGTCTAGTACCTTGTCCCTGGCCCATACTGGGTCTCAAAACATTGTCTGTCTAGGTACTGAATCCCGTCAGCAAATTCCTGCTTTATCCGCTAACTGTGCTAACTGTGCTTTGTGCATCATGTATGTCAATAAAGTTTGTACGTGATAATGATGTGACATTATTTAATATGTGATGCACATGTAAGTATGATGTAGTAATCAGAAAGCAGTTAAGTAATTCAGCACAGTCATTAAGCAGTTAATTGATATTAATTAATTGTACGGATACCTGGATTTATGAGGGTTGTCACATTCTCCCCCTGTTAAGAAAATTTCGTCCCGAAATTTAAGTTCTGCTACTAGCTGCAGGGGTCTTGGGGAATAAATGTGGGCATTTTGCTTTCATACGGTCCTCACGCTCCCAAGTGAACTCTGGGCCGTGCCGCGCGTTCCAACGAACCTTGACGAGTTTAACACTACTCCGTCGCGTCTTGTTAATCTTCCAATCAGTAACCTCAACAAGTTCTTCAGTAAAGTGGAGTGTGTCGTCAATGTGAATTTCATCGGCAGGGATGACAACTGTTTCTTGAGTTGGACTCTTTTTCAGGTTAGATACATGAAATGTATCATGAACGCCATTTAGTTCTGCGGGTAGATCCAACTTGTAAGCTACAAGACCAATCCTCTCCAGGATTTTGAATGGTCCAATGTATCGCGGATTTATTTTTCCATGCTTCCCAAAGCATGCTACACCCTTCCATGGTGAGACCTTTAATAAAACCATATCTCCTACTGCAAACTCCAACGGTTTCCCTCTTTGGTCCGCGTAACTCTTTTGTCGATCACGAGCCGCCTTTATGCGCTCTCGGATCTGTGTAATCTTATCAGTCGTCTCTTGAACCAATTCGGGAATGACAAGCTGTCTATCACCCGCGTCTGCTCAGCATAATGGTGACCGACACTTGCGTCCATAGAGAGCTTCAAATGGTGCAGCTTGGATACTCGCATGGTAGCTGTTGTTGTATGAGAATTCTACCAAGGGTATGTGAGTGTCCCAACTGCCTCCTAAATCGATTACGCAAGATTGTAACATATCCTCCAATGTTTGAATCGTTTGATCGCTCTGGCCATCTGTCTGCGGATGGAATGCAGTACTCAGATTCAACTGAGAACCAAAGGCTTCTTGGAAGGACTGCCAAATCCTTGACACAAACCTTCCATCTCTATCAGAAATGATCGAGAGAGGCACTCCATGTCGTGCAACAATCTCTCTCAGGTAAAGCTCAGCAAGCTTCCTAGTGTTATCTTTCTCCTTGATTGGCAAAAAGTGTGCAGATTTGGTCAGACGGTCCACGATTACCCAAATCGTATCATGACCTCTGGTGTCCTTGGCAATTTCGTTATAAAGTCCATTGAAATCTGCTCCCATTTCCACATGGGTATTTCTGGTTGTTGCAGAAGGCCTGAAGGCTTCTGATATTCGGCCTTTACTTTGGTACACGTCAAACATTTGCCAACATACGTTGCAACATCGCCTTTTAGTCTCGGCCACCAATAGAAATCCTTTAAATCTTGGTACATTTTATCCGATCCTGGATGGATCGAGTACCGTGACTTGTGAGCTTCCTCGAGAATAACGTCTCTCAAACCACCAAAGAGAGGAACCCAAATTCGTTTCATGAAACACAACGTTCCTTCATCATTGGGTACTAGCTGCTTCTCCATCCCATGGAGATATTCATTCTCAAGATTCTCTTCCTTAAGAGCTTCTCTCTGCGCAACACGAATGCGCAATGAGAGGTCCGTTTGTACAATCATTTCCAAAGCTCGAACCCTTATAGGCTTGATTCTTTTTTTCTTTCTGACTCAAGGCGTCTGCGACCACATTCGCCTTCCCTGGGTGATACTTGATTTCACAATCATAATCATTTAACAACTCTACCCATCGTCTTTATCTCATGTTAAGCTCTTTCTGATCGAATATATGCTGTAGGCTCTTGTGATCAGTAAAGATTGTGCATCGCGTGCCATACAAATAATGTCGCCAGATCTTCAAAGCAAACACCACTGCGCCTAATTCCAAGTCATGTGTGGTGTAATTCTTCTCATGGATCTTCAACTGGCGTGATGCATAGGCTATAACTTTCTGTTGCTGCTTCAGTACGCAGCCTAAACCTTGACGCGAGGCGTCGCAATATACCACGAAGTCGTTAGTGCCTTCGGGTAGGGATAAGATGGTTGCATCACAAAGCTTGTTTTTCAACAACTGAAATGCTTTTTCTTGCTTGTCTCCCCATTCGTACTTCTTGTCTTTTTGTGTAAGGGAGGTCAAAGGTTGAGCGATTTTTGAGAAATCCTTAATAAATCTGCGGTAATACCCAGCCAAACCTAGGAATTGTCGAATCTCGGTTGGCGTCTTCAGAGTCTCCCAATTCTTGATTGCTTCAATCTTTGTAGGATCCACATGGATTCCATTTCCATTCACCACGTGACCAAGGGATTTGAACTTCGCGTAACCAGAATTCGCACTTCGAGAACTTCGCGTACAACTTCTCTTTCTTAAGCAGCTCTAAGATATCTCTTAGATGTTGTTCGTGCTCTTCTTTCATCTTCGAGTAAATCAGAATATCGTCAATGAACAAAATCACAAACTTGTCAAGGTACGTCTTACAAACTCTATTCATCAAATCCATGAATAATGCTGGTGCATTTGTTAGACCAAACGGCATTACTAGGAACTCGTAATGCCCATATCGAGCCCTAAAGGCCGTCTTTGGAATACTCTCCTCTTGAATTCTAAATTGGTGATAACCTGATCGAAGATCGATCTTGGAGTAACAACTCAAACCTTGTAGTTGATCGAACAGGTCATCAATCCTTGGCAAAGGATATCTATTCTTGATAGTCAACTTGTTAAGCTCGCGGTAGTCGATACACATGCGGAAACTACCATCTTTCTTCTTGATGAACAAAACTGGAGCTCCCCAAGGCGAGAAGCTTGGTCTGATAAATCCCTTATCCAATAGCTCCTGAAGTTGGGTTGACAGCTCTTTCATTTCTGAAGGCGCAAGTCGATAAGGTGCCTTAGCCACAGGCGCAGCACCTGGAACTATGTCAATGTGAAACTTGACTTGCCTTTGCGGCGGCAATCCTGGCAAGTCTTCGGGAAAGACTTCAGGATATTCCTTCATGACTGGAATGTCTTCTTGCTTTGGTTCAGCGGCTTCTTTGTCCACAATGTGTGCCAAGAAGGCAACACATCCTTTCTGCAAACACTTTTGAGCCTTCAAACAACTAATGATTCTTAGGGGCGTATCGCGCTTCTCTCCATGTACCACAACTGTTTCTCCATTCGCCATCAGAATGCGAATGACCTTCTCATGACATACAATCTCTGCTCGGTTGCTTGACAACCAATCCATCCCTACAACCATGTCGAAGCTTCCCAACTCGATCGGCAGCAGATCAAGTGTAAACTCGTGCTCTCCCAGTTCTATCACGCAACCCCTAATAACTTCATCTGCTTCTACTAGCTTCCCATTAGCTAGTTCTATCGAATATGGAACGTCTAACTTACTGGCTACCAACCCAAGTATATTCTTAAATTCTAGCGATACAAAACTATAATCGGCTCCGGTATCAAATAGTACAGATGCAAAGCGTTGGTTGATAGGGAACGTACCAGTGACTACATTTGGGTCTTGGCGTGCTTCCCTTGCACCGATGTTGAAGACTCTTCCATGCGCTTGATTGAGCTTTGGGCACTCCCTCTTGAAATGCCCCATGTCTCAACAATTAAAACAACCTGGTCCTTGACCATTACCGTTCCCATTACCACCTTGATTGTTATTCGCCCCACGGTTTCCATTACCAGCTTGATTCCCAAAATTACCACGGTTTCCGTTACCGCCATTTCCTCCCTGAGGGCGGTTTCCGTATCCATTTCCTCCATGGTTGTTGTTTCCTTTACCAAAACCCCTTTGACCACCACGGCCAGTACCAACCCAGCATGTCTCTTTCGAATGGCCAACCTTCCCACAAGACTCACATTTCCTGAATCTGCACTGGCCGGAATGATGGTACTGGCATACATCACATTTGGGCAGAGTGCCCATGTAACCCTTTCCTTTGCTTTCAACCCCAGGCTTGGCTTCAGCCGGTAAGTACGACTCTTTCTTCTTGTTGACACTACTGGTGCCCTTTTTGAAGTTTGAGAATTTCCTCTTGTTCTCACCCGATGACTCCACGTGAGTCTCTTTCTTCTTCTGTTCAGAGATCGAAACTTGTTTAACCTGATAGTTTCTTCAGTCAGTGACACGCTCAGATCGATAGCCTCAGTAATTGTCGGAGGCTTGGACGTTGTTACCATACTCATAATCTGAGGTGCCAACCCCCAAATGAAACGCTCAACGCGCTTGAATTCCGGACTAACCATGTATGGTACCACGTGAGATAGATCATGGAATCTCTGCACATATTCGGCAATCTTCGGGCCGTCCATCTTGAGGTTCCAGAATTCAGTTTCTAACTTCTGGATTTCAGCCCTGGAGCAGTATTTCTTTTGCATGAGCTCCTTCAGCTCGTTCCAAGTCAAAGCATATGCTGTTGCCTTTCCCAGAGTTTGGACTTGGAGATTCCACCATGAAAGCGCTCCATCTATGAACAATCCGGAGATGTAGGTTACCTGTTGTTCTGGTGCGCATTTGCTCATTCTTATCACCGAATTGGTCTTCTCTGTCCATCTAACAAAGTCCACAGCACCCCCGGTGCCGTCAAAATTCAGCGGTTTACAGTCTAAAAACTGCTTAAAGGTACAGCCTGCATAAGTAACGTCATTCCCAGAAAGCATTAGCGAATGCACATGGAATATCTAATTGTAACGTAATGTGTCTCAAGCGACTTAAACATTACTATGGGGTGGGTTGTTCCTCGAGGTACCCCCGCTAGTTTCAGCGCGTGAGGCCTCGTAATCTGCTATTGCCCGTGAAATCCGTTCTTGTAACTCGGCCTCAGTAGTGGGCAATCGAGTTTCTCTTCGCGGAGGCATCTTCTATAGGAAGATTGTATAGGTCAGGTCTTATGCATATAAGTATGTAGTACACGTATGAAATAACATTTATCAATAACAAGTAAACACTGAATAATATCTTTTATCATTTGTAATCTCATGGATGTTATGTGTTTACTTACTAACAATCACAATGTAAACAAGTAATTCAACAATGCATGTAATGAGAATGCTGCGATTGAGCTTTCATATATCAAGACCACAAGTACAGTTTTACATGTTCCATAATATATCATACATCATAAGGGACTAAAGGGTCACATCACCCCTGTCCAAATCGTCTACCAACTACAATAATCAAAAGTCAAAAGTCAAAGTGTGGTCTTCAAAAGGCTGTGCAATCTGGCTCAACAGCTGTACTCTCATCAAAAGTATGCTATCTGCATAAAACCAAAAACCTCTAAGTTGATGGTGGAGGAGGAGGTGGAGGAATGAAAACCAACCTGCGCAAATGCGCTAAATCCTCCTCGAGGGCATGAATGATACACAATAGGTAGCTAACCTGCTGCTCCAAAGTAAGAAAATGAAACTCAGAATCTGGGTATGGCAGAAGAGGAGCAGGGGGAGTCGCAAACGGTGATTGATAAGAACAAGGCGGAGGACGTGGGATCCTCTCTAACTCCATGACTCTCCTACACAGCATCTCCTGCTGGAGCTGCAGCGACAAAAGCAAATCATCCCTCGTGTATCTGATGTGAAAGGGATGGTATGGATCAGAAATAGGCATCGTGTTGGGTGGAAACCAGATAAATGGCTCGCCCGATGGTGCAGTAGCAACAGGTGTAGTATGTGTAGCAGATGCAAACGGTGGCATGAAAGGAAAGGCTGTTGACACAGGTGGTACATGACCAGACGGCTGACTCGATGGACCTTCCCCAGGACGGGGAGGAGGAATATCCTGTAGAAATGTGACTTGTAAATCAGTGCGATGAATGTCAGATACGTGTGGGTGAAACGGGTCGATATCAACTGGTGCATGTGTAGGTGAAGAAGGGGGAGTAACGGGTCTAATAAAAGGAGGTAGGTCATCGTCGTCCTCGATCCACCCATTGTGGGTGAATGCATATCGAGGGTCAACACGGTCAGCAAAAGGAGCATGATCAATAGGTGCAGGGACCGGGTCAGGCAAAGGTGGTGCAAAAACTGGAATGTCAACGGGTACCGGGTCATGCTCAGGCAAAGGATCGTGAGCAGGTATAGGCTCAGGTACAATCTCAGGCTCAGGGTCAGCTGGAGCATGCTCAAGATCAGCGGGTATATCAAAGAGCTGATCGTCAGGAATGACAGGTGCCTCAAAAGGCTGCTAGTCAGGGACAAACTCAGTCTCATGGTCGTGAGGAAAGACAGGATCCATCTCATCATCAAACTCGAAATCATGATCAGCATCGTGTGGAATATCGGGTGCAACAGACATGGCTGTGTCAGAATCAGTATCTGTGGGATATCGCTGTAATCCCAATGTGTGTAGAGTAGTAGATGACACAGACTCGTATGAATCAGGACCTGAATGGTTAGAAGGAGCCTCAACAATGGGAATCTCCACATGTGGAATAGCAACGACATCACCAACTGGGATCTCGACAAGTGGAGCGACAACGGCATCATCGACTGGAGCCCCACCATCCTGGGCACCCTCTGGGGGACCCTCAATCAAAAGATCGATGTCGTCGTCAGACATAGCGTATAGAGGTAGATCCTCAAGAGGAAATGCAGCAAGAGGAAGAGGAGCAGGGATCTGAACAAGAGGTAGATCCTCGCCAGGAAGACCATCAGCTAGTGGTATGTCATCACCAAAATTGGGCAAGGCGAAGGGCTGAAAATCATCAGTATCATCTGAAAGCATCTCTGGATCACTCTCCGAGTCAGAGATAGGAATCTCGGGTGCCGGGATGATCTCATCATCCGAAGTGATAGCCATGGGATCAATGGTGTCGGATGCTTCGCTCTCTGAGGAGGACATGGTGTCTGTAACAAATCAATCACAAGTACGCACATATATCAACAATCTTCATATAAGCATGTAAGTAATAACAATGTAAGCATGAATGCATCCTAGTCTTCCCAAGACTATCCTACCCAGCCTCTCAGACTGAACTACTTAGTCTCTTAGACTAGACCTCCCAGTTTCCCAAACTAAACTACCCAGCCTCTCAGGCTAAACCTCCCAGTCTCTCAGACTGCCCCAACTAGTCTCTCAGACTACCTAGTCTCTCAGACTAACTCGCCAGTCTCTCAGACTGAATTATAAATGAATTCTTTGAAATGTATATTGTGTCTTTTATTTGTAAAAATGTTTGTTTCCTGGATCTGGAAATTTTGCGTATGCAACGAAAACATTTCATGAGAGCCCTAATGATCGTAGTCTAGACTCGAGAAAGAATCCTAGATCGCTACGATCGAAGCTCTGATACCAAGCTGTCACACCCTGACTTTTGCAGAAGCGTGGTTATTGGTGTGACTTCTTAATACCATAGCATTCAAACATAACAATGCTATATGATAAAACCAAAAGATATTCATCCATAAAAGTTAAGTTTAAAAGTACCACAACATACTTGTTTGAAAAGTTGACGCCAAACTTAAGTTACAAACCCCAACATGTTCAAATGAGTTCATCAAGACTCGACAAAAGATCGTAATAAAATCGGGTTTAGAAACATGTATCCCGTCCAGGAATAGGACACATCTTCTAAACTCTACTACCCCGGATGACATCTTTTATTTAAACGGAGCTTGAAACACATGCATACCCCTGCCAGATCCACTAGTTTCCTAAAATGCATGTAATTTGAAAAATCAACAAAAGTTGAGCACGTTCATGTGTGAGTGTATGAATAAATCTTTAAGGTATGTCTTGTATGTATGTGTGTCCCAGGTATGTAGCAATAAGGAAAAACAGATCACCAATGGGTTGCAAGGCCATTGATATGTGTGAAATGGTGCAGGAAAACTCAAACCTAGCAAATTTGTACCGGGCCTCCGGCTAGAAGACATAGTCACCACTATGGGCCACCCTGGTCCCCATGGGTGTGAGCTCGCTACACCCAAATAGATCTATCACTCATGTCCCTCAGTCCTACGACGAGTATTAATGGCCTTAAGTGTTATACCCACCCTTCACATGATCTAGCGGTAACCCTCCTTAGCTAACCATACCATGTATAAAGCGTTTGTAAGAATTGTAACATGTATTTCACCCCCGAAGTACAAAACTGAAAACAGTTAAAAAGAGAAGGGGGACATGAACTCACAGTAATGCGTCTTCAGTACTGGCACTCAAAACTCCTCAGCAAACATGACTACCTACAGTGTACTAACGTCTATTAGATGAACGGGTCGTGCCTTTGCTTAGTATTTGCGTTTTGAGTTATGTTTCTTATGTTATTCCAAGTTGTTTAATTATTTGTCAAAATAATTAATGTTTCAACTTAAATTATATTTAGTTTTGGAATAATTGTTTAAGCAATATTTTGTAACAATACTTCTCAAGTATTTAACTTCGTATTTCCTTCCCAAGGATGGGGTATTTTATACATGTATTTTCGTATTATTGTATTTGTAATTTCCAAAATAATATATTTCCAAGTCTCACTTTAGAAAATATATTTGTAAACTCATTTTGTCCCAAAAATAATGTATTGTCCAGAAAATATATATTTTCCCAAAATCATATATCTTCTAAATATACTAGGAAAATATATTTTTATTTCCAAAAATAATATATTTCTCCTTGTCCAAAAATATGATACAACTTTGTAATATGTACAAAAATCATATTTTCGTTACTTGTACTCAAAATAATGTTTACCAAAAATATATATGTAACGGTATTTTCCGGAATATTTTATAAGTTACGTTCTTGCGTCCGGTTTCACGATAGTATGTATGTAACTTATGTATTTATTCCTTGTCATTTTTGGGTATTATTTTGGATAGTAAATTTCATGGTACTTTGTTAAGTTATATTATTTTACCCTAAAACAATATAACCATCTCACCAAGTATACAAATAATCACACAAGTGTCTTAATATGTATATATATTCTAAATATATACATTTACCCATTTTTATTTATAAAAACCATCCTCCAATATGTGTATTTTTGTTATAAAAATTATGGCAAAGTTTATATTGAGGACTTATGATCAAAATACACTTGTAATACTTGTTAGAAAATATTTTTCTAAGTGTTTATATTTTTAGAAAATTTTGCCATAGTTTCCTCTAAAAATGGAGGTGTCCATGCTATTAAAGCATATCATTTTCTTTTCAAAAATCATCACAACAATCAATAATCAATCTACACTCACCAAGTGAAAAAATTATACATTATATATAACAACATGAACTTGAACTTTTATTAAAACTTGTAGTAACTTGGTAGGGTGTGTTAGTGCATGCGTCTGTCGACTTCGTTTTGTATCGAGTCTTGTACTAAGAATGTTAGATCAGGGCACGTTGTTCGAGATATTAGGTAATTTCTCTTGAGGGATATAATTCCGCTTGAAATGACAAGTGGCTGTTTCAAGCGGAATCAACAATGTTAATTCCGCTTGAAATTCACTTTGCCACTTTCAAGCGGAATCACACGGCTATATATAGGTCATTCCAAGTGAAATCAGATATAGTTTTTCCGGTCAGTGCAACGAAGTGCTGCCGAAGTGTCGTTTCGCTGTAAATCTTTGCCAAATCAATCATATGACAGTTTATAGTGTATATCATGCTGAATTGACCTCAGTACGACTGTTTCCGCCTTTCATACTGAGCATAAACTCTTCTGCTTGACTCATTTGGGTCTGTAAACGATCCTACAAGTGGTATCAGAGCTTAGGAGGAAGAGTTCATACCAATTCAGCTGCATTTTCTGATATCTACACCTTCTTTTTCAAAATTAAAAATTTTTCACGGTTAAAATTGGCTAAATTTCTCAAAGTATACGCGTAATCATGTTTTAACAAATCCTGGAAAGTTTTAGAACTAAAATCGAACTAAAACTGGTTAAAATCATAATTTCGCTTGAAATTCGCTCGAAATTTGCTGACGTCATCTTCATTTCAAATGGAATTAAACCCTGATTCAGCTTGTAAAAGGTATTTCGCTTGAGTAATCCTTTTTGAATCAGCTATTCCGCTTGAAAAGAGTGATTCCGCTTCAAAGGTATTCCGCTTGAAGAGGGATTCTGTTTGAAAAGCTTATTTCGCTTGAAGTTGTTGATTTCGTTTCAAAAGTTAATTCCGCTTCAAGGAGTGATTTCGCTTGAACAAAATTGTTTTGTAAACTTTGAAAAACCGAAACGTGGAAGAGGAATTTTATAATGCCTTTGCTACCCCGGTTACTATTACTCAGCAGACAATGTTGGAAAAAGAAACGGGAACGATGCAAAAACCGCCTAAGCTCATGCACATTGAGGAGTATAAAGGTTGGGAAGGACGGTTTGAAAACTAGGTTCAAGCAAATTATTTGGATGCTTGGGAATGCGTAGAGATGAAATATGTTAGACCGACGAATAACGATGAAGAGGAGCTTGCAATTAAAGATATGAGTGCTGATGATAAAAAGAAATACCAAAATGAAAAAAATGATGTTAAGTCTACTACAACAAGCTGTGAAAGAAGACATCTTGGTTTTATTGCAGCACAATGGGAGTGCATATTCTATTTGGAAAGCATTGAGATCAAAGTTTGTTGGAAGTCAAGAAATGGTTAAAAACAAAAAGTCACTTTTGAAAAAAGAATTTGATTTGTTTCGTGGTTTGAAAAATGAAAGCACAAAGCAAATTATTGAAAGATATTGCAATCTTTTAGCAAACATGAAGAGGTTAAGCATCAACAAAGAAAATGAAGAGTTGATTGAAAAACTTGCTGATGCATTGCCACACGAGACTTGGGGCACATATCTCATGATGCTAAGGAACAAGAAAGGGTTTAGCAGTCTGACACTGAGTAAGTACATTGAAAAGATTGAAGCTCAAGAGATGGAACAGAGAAAGATCTCAAGAATGAAAGATTTCGATGGTGAACAAGACATTGGAGTTTATTACAAAGCAGGGTTGAATGACAAAACTGCCAACATGTCACCAAAAGTTGAAACTGCATTCAATGCCAAGAATTCATCTGGAAGTTCATCTAAAGGATCAAACAGCAACACAAGTTTCTCATCATTTCCATCATTTGATCCAAATTTGTCAACAACCAAGAATGGCAGAAAGTTACAATGCAACATTGTATTGAATCTTGAAAATGATCAGGATTATTCTAAAGAAGTTGCAAAAAGCCACATGTCATTGTTGGGTACTGTGTTAGAGTCCTATGGAAGTTTAGTGGCCGGAAGGATCGGGAATTCAATGCTTACAAAAGAGGATTACGATCAGATAGATGCTGAAGAGATGGAATTAATGGATATAAAATGGTGTTTCGCAAGTGTGTTGAGGAGAGCCGAAAAGTTTAAACAAATTACGGGAAGAGATGATTTACGTGATGCTAATGTTTCTAGTTTAGGCTTTGATAAATCTAAAGTCATTTGTTTTCGTTGCAGGGAAAAAGAACACTTCAAGAGAGAGTGCAAAAATCGTGAAGCAAGTGGAGCTTAAAATCCCTTTGGAAACAATGATTACTATCGAAAAGCCATCTATCATCAAGTTTCTCAACAACAACAAGAACCACAAGTGGCACATGGTAGAAAAGTAATAGAAGAGTCTTCAAAGAGAGCATGTTTGGTGAATCAAGAAGATTTTAGTTCGGACAAATATGTTTCAGCTAACAACAAAGCTTGTCTGATCAATCAGGATGATGAAAAGTTGCCAGAAGGTTTTAGCTGGGCAAATTTCAGTTGGGATGATTATGATCCAAACAAAACTTCAAGTCACAAAGCTTTTATTGCTCTAATTGAAGAAGATAGTGATGATGATACTGAATATTATGCAAGAAGAATGGCAGCTCATTTGAAAATGATGGCAGAAAGTGATAGTGAAGATGAAAAAGCTAAAAAGAAAAAGAAAAAGGTCAAAACACCAGTCAGCAGTGATGATGAAGGAGTTCCTGTGATAAGGAAGAAAATGAAAGAAGTTCCAGTTTTCAAGATTGATGAAAAAACTGATGCAAAAGAGATACCTGCGAAGTGTGAAAATTGTGAAGCTGTGAAAAAGCAAAATAGCACATTGATGCACAATATGAACAGATTGAAAGAATCATATGATGTTCTGAACAAGGCCATGAATCAATACAATCAAACAAACGAGGAACAGGCAACAGCAATGAAGACACTTCAAGGAGCATTCATGATAAAACAGAAAATTGTGAACAATTATATCGAGAAGTGTGCTGCTCTGGAACAAAAATTGGAGACTCAAAGAATTGAAACAGAAAGAGTTAATCGATTGTTAAAAAGTTACTCATGTACTTCTTATGTCATTGACAGGATTTATCCAACTGTTGAAGGCATGAAGGCTTTTGAAGATGATGATGTAACTGAAGAACAAAAGGCATCTGAAGAAAAGACTCCTGAAAAAAAGAAAGAGAAGAAGAAGTATACTAAAGAAAAGACATCTGGTAAGAAACAAGGTGTCAGTTACAACAAATGTCCACCCCCGCTTGAAAATGCATTTTCTCCAAGAAATCCAAATTCGAAGAGAGTTAAAAAGTCAACCAACTTAAAGTGGGAGTCTGAGTCTGAACCATCAGTTAATTTGCCAGAAAACATTGATGTCACGTTCACATCGTCTGACACTGATCAACAATCTCAATTGATGAAGAAAGTGGTGGATCATGTGTTAGATAACGATGAAATGGAGGAGTCAAAGTCGGAGTCTATGTCAGAATCAAAGTCTGAGTCCGACACATCAAGTCAAAACTCCAAACAGGGAAAAAGAGTTTATACTAAAGAATTACTGTTATCAAAATCTAATTTGAATGATGAAACATTTAAAGTGGCATATACTTTGAATGATTCGGACAAATTATATTTTGATGAGGAATTTGCAATAAGAGGTGTCAAAACTGAATTGATGAAAAAGGTTTTCAAACTAACAGAAATTAATATTTCTGAAATAAAAGATGTAAATCTTTCTGAAAAACCTAAAAAATACACCTCAAGAGTACAACAAAGATTAAACAAGAAAAAGGGTTATAGTTCTGGTTCTGGTTATCGAAAGAAACCAAACCATAACGGTAATTTCAAAAAGAAAGATCTTGGATTTATTCCATCTGAAAATCATAAAAATGAAAAATATGTTCGAGATTTTAAATCAAAAATGATTTTTGTTTCAGGAACATCAGCAGAAGAAGAAGAAAAGAAAGAATTTTGGAGGCAATCAAACAAAGAATTCCTTGCAAAGAAGCAATAAGAAATGAAGAAAGAAGTTGATCAGAAGAAGGAAACTCGAACCTGTTTCAAGTGTGGAAAAAGTGGTCATATTGCCATGAAATGTTCACAGGCAAATCAAATCAAACAGGGGTTTTTAAACTGAAAGAGAAAGTGATTGAGTTTAAACCACCAATTGAGAGAACTAAACTTTTCAAAAATTCAAAATTTGAAATTGGTGAATGTTCAAACAGGTTTTACAAGAGAAGAGCAAATCTTGACAAACAGAAATGGGTGTTGGTGCATACGTCTGCTGACTTCGTCTTGTATCGAGTCTTGCATTGCTCTGGGCACGAAGATCGAGAAATCTAGTCATAAGCTTATTTCGCTTGGAGATCTTAATTTCGTTTGAAGAGTTAGGTTGTAATTCCGCATGGAATTAACATGTTAATTCCGTGTGAAGTATGTAATTTCGCTTGTAGTGTTT
This sequence comes from Helianthus tuberosus, assembly GCA_030545235.1. NCBI lineage: Eukaryota > Viridiplantae > Streptophyta > Magnoliopsida > Asterales > Asteraceae > Helianthus > Helianthus tuberosus. Next base: position 126,460,313 of record CM060408.1, read on the forward strand.
CCGTTTGAGAGTGTTTCGTGCAGAATTAGTAGGGCTATATATAGGAGTGTTACCGTGTTATTTGGAACGGTATTAGATTGAGTATTTCCGATGGCGAAGCTCTGTCGAAGTGTCGTCTTGCTGTAAAACTGTTCCAGATCAATATAAACGACAGTTAAAAGTGATATCTTGCTGAATTCAACTCATTATGTCTGTTTCCGCCTTTCATTTTGAGTAGAACGCCTTTGATCGACTCATTTCGGGTCAGAATACGATCCTACAATTGGTATCAGAGCTCAGGAGGAGGAGTTCTGCAGATTTCAGCCTGATTTCATTTCATTTTCTTACTTTTACACCTTCTTTTCTGAATTGAATAACTTTTCATGGTTAAAATGATCTGAATTTCACATATTAACAAGCAAAACAGTGTTTTATCAAATCCTTGAGAAAATTGGATCTTAATTCGACTTAAATTTGCTTAAATTGATAATTCTGCTTGAAATTCTGTTCGAAAATGATGACATCACCATAATTCCATTTGAAAGTGATCCTTAATTTCGCGTGGAAATACATTGTTGAGTTAATTTCGTTTGAAACTGCTTCTAATTCCGCACGGAATTAGAATCTCGTTTTAGTAATTCCGTTCCAGAACTATTTTCGTGTTAAAACTAAGTAATTCCACACGGAATTACCTGATTCCGTTTGAAAGGTACTAATCTCGTTTGAAAGTTTGTGCAGGTTAATCTTGTTTGAAGTGATCTTGTTTGAAGAATCTAATCTCATTTGAAAATGTCGGACGAAGAATTTTACAACACATTTGCTACTCCAGTTACCCCGATTACTCTGGCACAGAACACAATGTTAGAAAATGAAACAGGGACGATGCAAAAACTGCCTAAGCTTATGAACATTGAGGAGTATAAAGGTTGGGAAGGACGTTTTGAAAACTGGGTACAAGCAAATTATTTGGATGCTTGGGAATGCGTAGAGACGAAATATGTTAGACCGACGAATGGCGATGAAGAGGAGCTTGCAATCAAAGATATGAGTGCTGATGATAAAAAGAAATACAAAAATGAAAAAATGATGTTAAGTCTACTACAACAAGCTGTGAAAGAAGACATCTTGGTCTTATTGCAACATAATGGAAGTTCTTACTCGATTTGGAAAGCTTTAAGATCAAAGTTTGTTGGTAGTCAAGAGATGGTTAAAAACAAAAAGCCGCTTTTAAAGAAAGAGTTTGATCTGTTTCGTGGTTTGAAAAATGTTAGCACAAAGCAAATCATTGAAAGATATTGCAATCTGTTAGCAAACATGAAGAGGTTAAGTATCAACAAAGAAAATGAAGAGTTGATTGAAAAGCTAGTTGATGCATTGCCATATGAAACATGGGGTACATATCTCATGATGTTAAGGAACAAGAAAGGGTTTAGCAGTCTAACACTGAGCAAGTTCATTGAAAAGATCGAGGCTCAAGAGATGGAACACAGAACAATATCAAGAATGAAAGATTTTGATGGTGAACAAGACATTGGTCTTTATTACAAAGGTGGTGTCAGTGATAAAACCACCAACATGTCACCAAAAGTTGAAACTGCATTCAATGCCAAGAATTCATCTGGAAGTTCATCCAAAGGATCAAACAGTAACACAAGTTTCTCATCATTTCCATCATTTGATCCAAATTTATCAACAACCAAGAATGGCAGAAAGTTACAGTGCAACATTGTATTGAATCTTGAGAATGATCATGATTATTCTGAAGAAGTTGCAAAAAGTCACATGTCGTTGTTGGGGACTATTTTAGAATCGTATGGAAGTTTTGTTGCAGGTCGAATTGGGAATTCAATGCTTACAAAAGAGGATTACGATCAGATAGATGCTGAAGAGATGGAATTAAAGGATATAAAATGGTGTTTGGCGAGTGTGTTGAGGAGAGCTGAGAAATTCAAACTGATCATAGGAAGAGATGACTTGCGTGATGCTAATGTTTCTACTTTAGGTTTTGATAAATCTAAAGTCACTTGTTTTCGTTGCAGGGAAAAAGGACACTTCAAGAGGGAGTGCACTAATCGCGAAGCAAGTGGAGCTCAAAATCCGTTCAACAACAATGATTACTACCGGAAAGCCATCTATCATCAAGTTGCTCAACAACAACAAGAACCACAAGTGGCACATGGTAGAAAAGTAAAAGAAGAGTCTTCAAAGAGAGCATGTTTGGTGAATCAAGATGATTTTAGTTGGGACAAATATGTTTCAGCTGACAGCAAAGCTTGTCTGATCAATCAAGATGATGAAAAGTTGCCAGAAGGCTTTAGCTGGGAAAATTTCAGTTGGGATGATTATGATCCAAACAAAAATTCAAGTCACAAAGCTTTTATTGCTCGAATTGAAGAAGATAGTGATGATGATACTGAATATTATGCAAGAAGAATGGCAGCTCATTTGAAAATGATGGCAGAAAGTGATAGTGAAGATGAAAAAGCTAAAAAGGAAAAGAAAAAGGTCAAAACACCAGTCAGTAGTGATGATGAAGGAGTTCCTGTGATAAGGAAGAAAATGAAAGACATTCCAGAGTTCAAAGTTGATAGAGAAGCAGATGTAAAAGCGTTACATATGAAGTGTGAAAATTGTGAAGCTGTGAAAATGCAAAACAGCACATTGATGCACAACCTGAACAGATTGAAAGAATCATAAGATGTTCTGAACAAAGCCATGAATCAATACAATCAATCAAGTGAAGAACAAGCAACAGCCATGAAAACACTTCAAGGAGCTTTCATGACAAAGCAGAAAGTTGTGAACAACTATATCGAGAAGTGTGCTGCTTTGGAACAAAAACTGGAGACTCAAAGGATTGAAACAGAAAGAGTTAATCGATTGTTAAAAAGTTACTCATGTACTTCTAATGTCATTGACAAGATTTATCCAACTGTTGAAGGCATGAAGGCATTTGAGGATGATGAAATAACTGAAGAACAGAAAACATCTGAAGAAAAGACTACTGAAAAGAATGGAAAGAAGAAGGATACTAAAGAAAAGGCATCTGGTAAGAAACAAGGTGTTAGTTACAACAAGTGTCCACCTCCGCTTGAAAATACATTTTCTCCAAGAAATCCAAATTCAGAGAGAGTCAAAAAGGCAACCAACTTAAAGTGGGAGTCTGCATCTGAACAATCAGTTAATTTGCCAGAAAATATTGATGTTACGTTCACATCATCTGACACTGATCATGAGTCCGAGTTAATTAAGAAAGTGGTCGATCAGGTGTTGGATAAAGATGAAACGAAGGATTCAAAGTCGGAGTCTATGTCAGAATCAAAGTCTGAGTCCGACACATCAAGTCAAAACTCCAAACAGGGCAAAAGAGTTTACAACAAAGAATTCCTGTTATCAAAATCTAATTTGAATGATGAAACATTTATAGTGGCATATACTTTAAATGATTCGGACAAATTATATTCTGATGAGGAATTTCCAATAAGAGGTGTTAAACCTGAATTGATCAAAAAGGTTTTCAAACTAACAGAAATTAATATTTCTGAAATAAAAGATATAAATCTTTCTGAAAAACCTAAAAAATATACCTCAAGAGTTCAACAACGTTTAAACAAGAAAAAAGGTTACAGTTCTGGTTCTGGTTATCAAAAGAAACCAAACCATAACGGTAATTTCAAAAGGAAAGGTCTTGGTTTTATTCCACCAGAAAATCATAAAAATGAAAAATATGTTCGAGATTTTAAATAAAAAATGACATTTGTTTCAGGAACTTCAACAGAAGAAGAAGAAGAAGAAGAAAAGAAAGAATTCTGGAGACAATCAAACAAAGAATTCCTTGTGAAGAAGCAAGAAGAAATGCAGTCTATTGATCAGAAGAAGGAAACTCGAATTTGTTTCAAGTGTGGAAAAAGTGGTCATATTGCCATGAAATGTTCACAGGTAAATCAAATCAAACAGGGAGTTTCTAAACTGAAAGAGAAAGTGATTGAGTTTGAACCACTAATTGAGAGAACTAAACTTTTCAAAAATTCAAAATTTGAAATTGGTGAATGTTCAAACAGGTTTTACAAGAGAAGAGCATATCTTGACAAACAGAAATGGGTTGTTAAGAAATCGAATGATAGTTCTAGCAATGATTCTGATTCATCAAAATCAGAGGAGCTATCTTCTGGCGATAAATCTGATTCCATAAAATCAGAGGAACCACATATTGAATCAAAAGGTGAAAAATCAGTACCGACTGTGGATGATGTGAATTTTCCACCACTTCGGGCTGAATATTTTAAGAAGAAAATTGGTAAGGTTGAAATTTCAAATCAATTTTTTTTTTTTTGAAAAGAAAGAATTTGATATTGAAAAAGCTTTTAATGCCAAAGTGAAGTATATTTTTTGGTAAAATGGTTGATGGGAAGGTCAAAGGAGTGAAGGAATTTTATGAGAAAAAATTGAAGAAACCAGGTAAGGGTGTTTCGTCCCAGGTTTGTGACTGGGATGGAACCTATTATGAACAGTAAAAATTTGGACTTGCCGGAGCTCCCAGGTTGGTAAGTGAGGAGCAGGTATCGGTATCTTTCTTGAAAAATTCACAAAAGTGATTTTGTTTTACAAATGGCTGAGATAGGTTTTCACCTACAAATGGTAAATCAGGGACATTAAGTTGTATCTAATTTCCTACAAGTATTATTTTGAAGAACAAAGTGATGAATCCCCTAACCTACAAGTAGTTTTATAAAATCAGCAAAACTAATTTTCCGAAAAAACCATTTGATTAAAATAAACTTAAGTGTTTTGAAATCACAATGGGAAATAGTTTGTTGTGAGGGGGAGTTCTGATTGTTTATGCCAAGTGGATGGCGATTTGAAGCGATTCGATATTAGTTGACAATTTACCTTGTACAGTTTGTTTTCAAATTTCCTTTAAATGTGTTTGAATTTTAGGGGGAGTAAGAAATTTCAGAAAATCCAAAACATTTGAAAATTTGAAATAGTCAATAACATGATAAAATGCAAAAACGAGTTTTATTGTGAAAAAGAGGAAATGATAGTACATCAGTGGATGATCACAGCATGCTAAAGATATGGAAAGTCAAAAGTGATAAAAGGTCTCACTGATGATGTGCCAGTAGATTTTTGCACATTTAGTAGATTGTGATGAGATATAAACCTAAATTTCAAACTTGCTTATATCGTGAGGAACATCTCTAGGATATATGGGTAACCCCCGAAATCTTGTTTGAAAGGTCCCTCTTTCTGAGATACTAGGTCTTTATGCTCAGTGATATCTGGGGTATTATCCCGGGACTTCTGATTTTGCGGAAGCAATGGCCTAGTCCCCGGAGAATACTTTATGCTTGCTTGAAATATAGCCCACCCTCAGCATAAAAAATGATAAAACATTGAAAAAAAATATGTAAATCATGTGCTGTTGTAAAAAAGATCCTCTAAAGGGGACACACCAAAAGTCGAAGCTGTCATCTCTCTGCTGAACGGAAGTTCTGACCTGAGCTCTCACGGCCCTCGCATTTTAACCCTTTACAGATATCATCTGTGGTATACTCACCTGTAAGACTGAATATTGGGATCTGGATACAGGAGTATATTCTGAGGTGGGACACGCGATTAAGTTGAAGTCTCTAAAATATTAATCTCGTATCTCGAAACAGCTGAACTTTGTGTGAAAATTTAAGTGGATCAGTATACTGACAATCTAAGTGAATCGTTTAGAGCTTAAAATGTTTAAAGTTTAACGGTGTTAGTGATTTGTCTCATAAACTGATATGATCCTCTTACACAAACTCACAAAAATATTGTTTGTATATATTTCTTTACAGTATTTCATTTTATTCAAAAACCTAAAAAGATTTTAGTGTGTTTTAGCATAATTTTTTTTTTAAAATACAAAAAGATTTTCGATAACTGATGTTGGAAAGCTGATTTTCAAAATTCCAAGTGCTAAACATGATGAACAAATGGTTTGGAAGAGTGTGTTTTTGAAAAGAAAAATGATATTTCTTCAAGTGGTTCATCAGTAATTAGAAATGTTAAATCATTTTGAGAATTATATTTTCAAGTGGTGAGTAGAGTATAAATTTGTCAAATTATAAATTTGTGAAATTTATTGTGAGGTAGAGGATATGCAGGATAGCCAGGTTTCAGATCCTGATTCTGAGAATAGAGCCAGATCACAATCCTGATCCTGAAAAAGCTTGACAAGAGGGAGAGTCTGTTGATGCTGATAAGAGAGTAAAGAGGAGATTGAAGAAGTTTTGGTCGTGTGCAGATACTTCAGAGAGGAGCAGTCAGACTGATAAAGACTGAAGACGTTGAAGACTCGACACTTAAGACTCGTCAACATCCGAGGGGGAGTCTGTTGGTGCATACGTCTGCTGACTTCATCTTGTATCGAGTCTTGCATTGCTCAGGGCACGAAGATCGAGAAATCTAGTCAGAAGCTAATTCCGCTTGGAGATCTTAATTTCGTTTGAAGAGTTCGGTTGTAATTCCGCACGGAATTAACATGTTAATTCCGTGTGAAGTATGTAATTTCGCTTGTAGTGTTTCCGTTTGAGAGTGTTTCGTGCGGAATTAGTAGGGCTATATATAGGAGTGTTACCGTGTCATTTGGAACGGTATTAGATTGAGTATTTCCGACGGCGAAGCTCTGTCGAAGTGTCGTCTTGCTGTAAAACTGTTCCAGATCAATATAAACGACAGTTAAAAGTTATATCTAGCTGAATTCAACTCATTATGTCTGTTTTCGCCTTTCATTTTGAGTAGAACGCCTCTGATCGACTCATTTCGGGTCAGAACACGATCCTACAATGGGTTGTTAAGAAATCGGATGATAGTTCTAGCAATGATTCTGATTCATCAAAATCAGAGGAGCTATCTTCTTGTGATGAATCTGATTCCACAAAATCAGATGAGCCACAGGTTGTGGAAAAAGGTGAAAAATCAGTGCCAATAGTGGATGATGTGAACTTTCCACCACTTCGGGCTGAAAATTTTAAGAAGAAAATTGGTAAAGTTGAAATTTCAAATCAATTTTATTCTGATAAAAAGGTTTTTGATGTTGAAAAAGCTTTTAACCCCAAAGTACAACATATTTTTGGTAAAATGGTTGATGGGAAGGTTAAAGGGGTGAAAGAATTTTATGAAAAGAAAACAAAGAAACCAGGTAAGGGTGTTTCGTCCTAGGTATGTGACTGGGATGGAACCTATTATGAACAGTAAAAATCTGGACTTGCCGGAACTCCCAGGTTGGTAATTGGGGAGTAGGTATCGGCATCTTTCTTGAGAAATTCACAGGTTGGTAACTGTGATATTTCGACTTACAAGTGGTTGAGAAAGAGGTTTTCTCCTACAAGTGTTAAATCAGGGACATTAAATTGTACTTGATTTTCTACAAGTGATTGATGTTGATAAAATCGGGAAAAGTTAAACCTACAAGTGGTTGAAAACAACGTGATGAAATGATCCCATCCTACAAGTGGTAACAACAAAACTAATTTTTTGGAAAAATCATTTTGATTAAAACAAACTTAAGGGTTTTGAAATCATAATGAGAAAATAGTTTGTTGATAGGGGGAGTTCTGATTGTTTATGCCAAGTGGATGGAGAATTGAAGCAATTCGAAATCGGTTGTCACTTTATTTGTACAGTTTGTTTTCAAAATTGTTTGTACAAGTGGGTCAAGAACTCAGTTTATTTTCAAATTTTCTCAGAAAATCAAAATTGTGATATATTTTGATTTTAGGGGGAGTAAAATTTTTAGAAAATTTTGAAAATTTGAAAAATTCAAAAAAATTTGAAAATTTGAAAAAGGCAAAAACATGATAAAATCAAAAATGAGTTTTTGTTGTAAAAAGAGGAAATGATAGTACATCAGTGGACTGTCACAGCATGCTAAAGATATGAAATGTAAAAATGTGACAAACGGTCTTACTAAAGATGTGATGATAGGCTCAGCTAGACTAGTAGATTTGCGATAATGATACAAACATAAAGAAAAAGCCTAGTTCTAGTGGGAAACATATTCGAAAGCATAGTACTTAGTTTTGTCCTTCTTGATTGTGTGCCTACTCGGTAATCGCTGATTGTCGAAAGACATAAAACTGGTTAAGTCTGTGAACTTTCACAACTTTGCTAAAAAATCTCTGTGATTGTGCATTTCATTTTGCAAAGATTTAAACTTGTTTTATTTCTTTATTTTGTTTAAGCATTGGACATCCTCCGCGTATATGTGAGTATCGATCTGGATGTTATTGCCTAAACGTTCTGCTTTATTTTCTTTGGTGTTTCATTTAAGCTTTGGATCACTTCCGCGTATACGAAAGTATCGACCTGGTGGTTAAAGCCTAAACAACTTCAATTTGTTTTTATTTTCTTATTTTGTTTAAACATTGGACTTTCTCTGCGTATCGAAAGATCGACCTGATTGTTAATGTTTAAACATTCTGCTTTGTTTTTGCACATATCACAGTTGATAAAAGTTTAAAGGCGTTACTTGAGTTAGTGTATTGCATGATGAGGGGATATGCTGAGATCGTGGGGTCCATAAGAATTTAGTGCAAATTAATATATCTTAACGTATCGGTAAGCATTTCGAAAGTTTTTAGATTGAGGTTAAGTGGACAACATATCGTCAATCTATGTGAACTGTTTAGAACTTAAAATGTTTAAAGCTTAACGGTGCTGGTGATTTGTCTCAAAAATTGATATGATCCTCTTACACAAATTCACAAAAAAATATTGTTTGTAAATATTTGTTTACTGCATTTCTTTTAAATCAAAAATCCAAAAAGATTTTAGTGTGTTTTAGCATAAAATTTTTGAAAAATTCAAAAAGATTTTCGACAACTGATGTAGAAAAGCTGATTTTCAAAATCCCAAGTGCTAAACATGATAGACAATCTGTGAGGGGGAGTTGGTTTGAAACAAGAAATGTTTTTGAAAATATCTTTCCTACAAGCGATCATCAGAAAGTTTGTAAATGTTAAATCATTCTATTCATACAAGTGATTTATCATAAATTAACAAATGAAAAATTATTCTTTGATTGATTATTGGTTTTTACAAGCAGAAAACATAAATTTGTTAGATTTTAAATTCATGAAATTTATGTTGAGGTAGAGTTTATGCAGGTATGCCAGGTTAATCGATCCTGAGGAGTTTATGATTAGAGAAAGCCAGGTTTCGATTCCTGAGGCAGAGTGTGAACCAGGTCATGATCCAGACTGCGATTCCAGTTTATTGAAAGGGGGAATATGTAGATGTTAAGAGCCAGATTATGATTCTGGAAGCCTGATATTCACGCAAATTGCTGATGAACTTAAGGAATCAAGAGATCTGATCAAAAGAATGATAGAGCCAGATACAGATCTTGGGATGTTAGAGTAAAGCAATAGCCAAGTTCAGATTCTGGTAAAAGAGTTTGAGGGGAGTGTGTTGATGCTGATAAAGAAGAAGAGAGAGATTTGAGGATGCTTTACAATGTAAGATACTTCGAAGAAGAGCCCCAAGATTGATAAAGACTGAAGATGCGAAGACTCGACACTGAAGACTCGTCAACATTCAAGGGGGTGTCTGTTAGTGCATGCGTCTGTCGACTTCATTTTGTATCGAGTCTTGTACTAAGAATGTTAGATCAGGGCACGTTGTTTGAGATATTAGGTAATTTCGCTTGAGGGATATAATTCCGTTTGAAATGACAAGTGGCTGTTTCAAGCGGAATCAACAATGTTAATTCCGCTTGAAATTCACTTTGCCACTTTCAAGCGGAATCACACGGCTATATATAGGTCATTCCAAGCGAAATCAGATATAGTTTTTCTGGTCAGTGCAACGAAGTGCTGCCGAAGTGTCGTTTCGCTGTAAATCTTTTCCAAATCAATCATACAACAGTTTATAATGTATATCTTGCTGAATTGACCTCAGTACGACTGTTTCCGCCTTTCATACTGAGCATAAACTCTTCTGATTGACTCGTTTGGGTCTGTAAACGATCCTACAGGGTGTTTAGTAGGTTTAGTTACCTCTTAAAGTGCGTTTATTACTTTACAAATCTCATTCTTAAAGAATTTAGGTATTTACAACTTGTAAACATATTCTACAAAAAAATTGTTTATTCATAACATCTTCTTGTTTCTCTAGTATCTCTACACTTGTTTTATAAAAAATAATGTAGTTTTAAGTAAGAATCAAGTTCTACTAAAAAAATCATATTTTGAACTTGGTTTTCTTGGAAAATCATTCCTGAATCTTAGATTCATAAGATTACTAGCTCACTTTATTTATTATTTTTCAAGAAATCATCTTATTTTCAAGTTCATGCTCATGCTCATGCATGAGGGTGATCTTCTTGTGTTAGCACATAATCATCCTCTAACTTGCTAGATCATGTGTTTAATCATAATCTAGCAAGCTCCTTATGATGATTAACATCATAATCTCAAGTAAATAACAATCAAGTGTCATGCATGCTCTAATCAACATTATTTCATCAAGATTTCATCATATGTAAGCTTCAAGTTCATGATTCAAGATTATGTCTTTTAGGGTTCTTGTGATTTATAACATAATACATCTTTTAACAAATCAAAATTAGAAGTATCAAGGGTTGTGAGAGTCTTACTACTAGCTCTAAGCTAGGGAAGAACACTTGAAGAAAAAGATGATGAAAATGGTGGATGAAAGCAATTTGATGGAGGTTCTTCAAGATTCAAGAGCACCAAGCTTCACAAGACACCTTCTTACACACTTGAGAGTACTTGAGATTGGATGAATGAAGTTGGATGATGGATGTAAGGTGGTGGTGGTGGCGGCACTATCTAGGCCGAGAGGGAGAGGAAGGGAGTGAGAGAGATGAGTGATGAGTTGAAGTGTGAAAGAATGTGATGATCTTTAGATATTACAAGCCATACTTATAATCATCACCTCTCAATATTTTGGCAACTAAATCAAGCAAGGATCCAATAAAATAAAGAAACAAATCTTGAGGTATGGTGGTGGGGTCCTTGTGACCGTAAATTCCAGGGGGGGGGGGTAAATGTAAGTTTGAATGGTAACTTGGATAACTAGTTGGAGGTTAAGTGTAATGTCTAGTGTTTAAAGTATATGATGTATTATATAGTGTGTTTGGGTGTTCGGGGATCATAACTAGTTCAAAAATAATAAAACAATGCTTCTAGCAATATTTTGGTGTTTCGGGTAATGTCCGGTTGTTCGGTTAGATACCGGTTCGTTAAAGTGTCAAGCTATTCCGTTTAATGATCTTTATGTTACTTTTTGTGACACTTTTAATTCTCGACACTTAGGAAAGCATTCAGGACCATTTAGTCAAATTTTTGCATGTAACTAGCTTGTTAAAAAGCTGAATTTTGCTGAAAAATGCAGAATTCTGCACTATAAGTGGGTTTTAGGCACTTTCCGGCACTTGAACTATCACCTAGTGACGCAGTTTTATGGTCCTTACTTTCCTACACACCATACTAATGTAGTACCTTGTCCCTGGCCCATACTGGGTCTCAAAACACTATCTGTCTAGGTACTGAATCCCATCAGCATATTTTTGCTTTATCCGCTAACTGTGCTTTGTGCATCATGTATGTCAATAAAGTTTGTACATGATAATGATGTGACATTATGTAATATGTGATGCACATGTAAGTATGATGTAGTAATCAGAAAGCAGTTAAGTAATTCAGCACAGTCATTAAGCACTTAATTAATATTAATTAATTGTACGGATACCTTGATTTATGAGGGTTGTCACAGATATCATCATAAACAATTTATCACAGTTTAATACAACAGAAGACGAAAGATAAAAACATTACAAACCAAATGAAAGTAATATCATTTATTACAAAAATGGTTGTAAGGGATCCACAGGCGGATCAAAGTTAAAAGGAAACATTGTTCAACAGATTTGTAAACATCTAAGCTTGCAAGACTCTTTATTGATGCTAGGAGTAGCCAGCCTATTCCGTCTAGTACCTGCGCTTAGCCTTTTTGAAAATACGTCAGTTTACACTGGTAAATACATTTAACTGACTCATTTTGAAAATGTTTAAGCAAATTAATTTGAATGCACAAGGCACAAAATATCTTTTATAACTTGGGACAATTATTTAAAAATAATATTGTATACAGTTTTTACATGTTTGCCGTCCGTCAGGGCCGGTTAGAAGAGCCGGACAAGATTAACTGACACACCACTGGTATAATGCCCACAAGGAGAATTCCTTATTGTGGATTACCGTTTATACATACGCAACTGTCAGGTGTATGCCTACACCCCATGCTTAAGTCGTGGCCATTTCAATGAATGATGCCAAGGATATCCGGACATGGTCATTAACCCCCCAAAGGCCATATACCAAACAAAACAGATTAAAATGGGTTATGTAAATATATCAATCACAATCCTATTTAAATAACTACACACTCGACCAAGCGATATTATTATAATACCGTATCCCAAGCCCGTATAACGGAAAATAATTTAAAGTATTTACCTGAGCAAATTATACAATTTATCCCAGCCGTATACAATTCAGCAAGTGCAAGTATCTTTTACTGGGCTCCTAAATCTGGAACGAAGGTTTTAATAACCTATTAGATTCCTATCGGGTCTTTAATTAAGCCTAAACTTAGACCGGTTAGTTTTAAAGGAAGATATATGGTTCAAAACGCACGATTAAGCGAAGACCGGATCGGAATGTGGTTTAGACCCGACAAGTTTGAAGTCTTGTATAATATGGGTAAACTAAACACATTCTGAATTTTGAGATCAAAATGATAAGGTTTGACCCGTTTCGGTCAATTTATGCAAACTAGTCACATAAACCGTACCGAATGTGAAAAACGCATAACGGGTAACCAAATGAGTCATGAACAGGTTTCCTATGTTAATATGCCTTAAATATGTTGTGATATCAGTAGGATACCTTCCATTATGCCCAAAACGAATTTAAACTCAAATTAAGCCCCGTAGGGGTATTTTGGCCATTTTAAAGGTTATAAAAGAGATTAAATATTAATCTAAGGTTCAGGTCTGAAATAATCAGTAAAAATATTTAATTTAATAAGTTATATCAGTAGGGTATTGTATATATGTGAAATTTATCATTTATAACCAAAATATGCACCAAAGGGGCATTTTGGTAATTTCACATAAGCTTTAAAGGTCAAATTTGGAAGTCTGAGTTCAAAACTTTTGCTTACTGTTAAAGTATAAAAATTTACTTAAAACATCAGTAGGTATTAAGTCTTATATTTTAAAAATAGTTTTAACCCATACTATGCGCTTAAAACGCGTAAAGGTCGGTTTTAAGCGATTTTCGGGTTATAATAGGAAATCTGAGTTTTTGATTAGTTTATAAAGTTCAAATTATTTTATTTATCATATAAAATCAGTAGCAAAAAGTTTGGTATCAAAATATTATGTAAAACTCATTTTATTAGCAAAAAGGGTATAACCGACAATTACCGAATTAAAGCTAGAACCCTATGATATGATCAGTTTAAAAATAAATAAAAATCTTCAAAAATCACAAAATATTATATTACATCAGTGGGTAAAAAGTTTGGTGTCAAATTTTGGGTTTAGATAGGCTTTATGCTAATAATGCCGTTTAATTAATAAAAAGCTTTCTAATTACGATATTGAGCATAACTCTTAATCTAGACCTCAAACTGATGTCAAAAATTTTTTAGGACAAGTTTATAAATTAGTAACAAAGGTTTTCGTCCTCTCATATTTTCAAAAATCTCGTTTTAAGGTCAAAAAGGCATAATGGTCAACATTTAGGCATATAACGGAAACATGCAAATGAATCGGATAAATTAGGAACCAAGTTGTAGAATCTCAGAGGGTTATACTAACCTATAACCAGGTCCTAATGGAACTTTAAGGCATGTCTAAACTATTGTAAATCGGGTCAGAACTGAAAGTCAAAGCAAAAGTCAACTTTTGCGACTTTCGGTTGCGAACCGAGCCTAAACTTGAAATTGTCGGGTTGAACATGCTTAGACATGTTCTTACATTAATTACCAAGTTATACAAGTGTTAAAACAGGTTTCATAGCTTCTACATTGCTAATTATGAATTTATTTGCAAAATAGCTTTCTGTTGACTTTTTATTATTAGGTTTGACCCGACATTTGACCAAGTTAGGGTGATAATCAGTAGGTTCCCTCTTAGGGGTTTATTACCTACATAATTACCAACTTATATCTACTTTCAATTTGACTAATGAATGGACCATTAGGGATTAATCACTAAGTTAAACCTTAATTACGATAAGTTTGACTTTTGGTCATTAAACTAATTAAAACTGAAATTAGGAGGTTAAGGACACTTACAATGGTCCTAAGCACAATTGTTGAGACTTAAGGAAACTTGTTGAAGACCAGAAAGCTCTAGAGATTGATATGTGAATGATTTTGAAAGTGAGCAAATGAACTAGTGCATCAAGAACTCTTATATAGGACATCAAAGCTCACAAGATCATTACACACAAGCCTATAAGTGATCTCTGATGATATCCAGGTGTCCCTATACTGTAAGAACCAGTTGCAAAGCCCCTAAATTCAAAAACCATGTTTATAAGTCGGTTCAACCTGCTGTAACAAGCAACTGTCAATTTTAATTGCCAGCGACAGCCTTGTCACACCCTGACTTTTGCGGAAGCGTGGGTTTATTTGGTGTGACTTCTTAATACCATAACAACGCTATATGATAAAAACATGAGATATTCATCCATTAATAAAGTTTAGAAAAATACCATATTATACTTGTCTTAAAACAACAATCACAAAATAGGATACAAACCTTGACTTGATTTAAATGAGTTCATAAAAACTTAGCAAAAGACTTTAAGCAATACTAGGTTTAGAGATATGTAACCCGTCCAGGAAGAGGTTACACCTTCTAAACCCTACAACTCTGGGTGACTTCTTTATTCAAACGCAGCTTGAAATATATGCATACCTTGCCCGATCCATTAGTTTCCTGAAATACATGTAGTTTGAAAAATCAACATAAAGTTGAGCGAGTTCATGTAAAAGTGAGTATGTATAAAACTTTGTAATATGTCTGTATGTATGAAAATCCCTGGTATGTAGCAATTAAGGAAAAAGAGATCACCATTGGGTTGCAAGGCCAATGATATGTGTGAAGTGATGCAGGAAGACTCAAACCTAGCAGATTTTTGCGTCGGGGTTCAAAGTCACCCCAGGTCCGCATAGTTGGACACAGGAGCTGGGCTCGCTACACCCAAATAGATCTACCGCTCATGACCCTCGGTCCTACAATGAGGATTAATGGCCCCAAGTAAATACCTACCCACTCACATGATCTAAGTAGTAAACCCTCCTTAAGCTAACCATACCATGTATATAAAAGTCTGTAATAATTGTAACATGTATTCCACCCCCGAAGTATAAAAACTAAAAACAGTTAAGAGAAAAGGGGGACATGAACTCACAGTATTGCGTCTTCGTACTCGTAACCCAAATCTCCACGGCAAACACGACTACCTACAATGGTCTAATGTCTATTAGACGAACGGGTAGTGCCTTGTCTTAGTATGTATGTTTTTGAGTTACGATTCTGGTATTATTCCAAGTTATAATAATTGTATTTAGTTTTGGAATAATTGTTTCTGCAGTGTTTTTGTATTAATACTTCTCAAGCATTTTAACTTCGTATTTCCTTCCCAAGGGTGGGGGTATCTCATACATGTATTTTCGTATTTGTATTTGTATATCTTGCCAAGTAATGGCGTCGTATTTCGGTGTATTGTTCCAATTAAATATATGTTAATATATTCCCAATATATATTTCCAAAACCATATATTTCAAGTCTCACTTAAATACATATAAATAACCCTTATTTTGTTTAATCATGTATTGTTCCAGAAAGTATATATTTTTCTCAATAATTATAAATCTTCTAAATATACTAGGAAAAAATATTTTTATCTCCCACTTGGAAAAATATATTGAACTCATTTGTCCAAAAATAACGTATTTCCAAAATATATGTATTTTTCCCAAAAATAATATATTTTTATTTCTACAGTTTCCAAAATAATATTTTACCAAAAATATTGTGTAATGGTATCTCTCGGAATATTTCATAAGTTACGTTTTCTTGTTTGGTTTCACAATATTACGTGTGTAACTTAAATATTTACTTGCGAGAGTGTTGGTATAATTTTGGAATCGTAATTTCATAATATTTTCTAGTTATATTATTTTTACCCTAAAAATAATATATTTAGTTCACATAATAACAAACAATCACACAATCGTTTTATTATAAAATATATATTCTAAATATATATTTATCAAGTTTTATTTACGAAAATCCACCTCCGGTACTTGGTAATTTTTGAAATAAAAATCATGGCGAAGTTTATTTTGAAAACCAAGTTAAAAATATGTTTGTAAACATTTGTTAGAAAAAAATATATCTAAGTGTTGAAATTCTGAAAAAAAATTTCGCAAGAGTTTCCTCTGTAATTGGAGGTGTCAACTCTTACTAGCGTATCCTTTTCTTTTCAAAATTTACTCAAACAATTTACCAACCAACAATATACAAATCTTTAATCACTAAACTTACAAAAAAAAAGCCTAAACCACAAACTCTTGAACTTGAAAGTTTGTAAAAATATGTAGTAAGTTACTAACACATTTAGTAGGTTTTGTTATCTTTAAAAATAAGTTTAGTTTCTTGAAAACTTTATTTTTAAAGAACTTGAAGTTTCACAACTTCTAGTCATGATTTACAAAAATATTTCCTTGTTAAATTTTATTGTTACACAAGTGTTCACACACTTGTTTATTTACTAAAAATGCTTTTAGTTCATAAAATATCCGGGTTTTAACAAGGCTAGTATTTTTCACTTGGTTCTTTCGAAAAACCACTTGTAGATCTTTAGATCTAGAAGTTTAGAACCTTATTTTTCGAGAAAATTTACTTTTACTCAAGTTCATGGTTCATGGATGGATGGATCCATCATCTTTCACATTTCTAACTTTTACATCCTACTAGTTTATGTTCTTAAACATGAACTAGTATGTCTAGATGATGATCCATCTTGCTTCTACCATCAAACAACATGAAATAATCATAACTGCACAAGATCTACATGATTTACCCACATATCTTCTCTTTATCCACTTTTTATCCATTATGTTCAAGACTTTAGTTTATGTTCATTAGAGTTTCTTAACTTTTCACCATTAAATCATCTATTAACCACTAAAATCAAGAACAAGATGAAGTTTTAGATCACTTACCACTAGCACAAGGCTAGGGAAGAAACAAGGCGTAAAAGTGGTGGATAAAAGGAAACTAGAGTGGTCCTTGAGCTTCCGAGTGCACCAAGCTCCGTTGTATGATCCCTTGCACCTTTGTGTATATGAGAAATAGCTAGAATGGAACTTGATGGTGGAGATATGGGGTGGTGGTGTTCGGCCGTAGGTAATGAGGGAGAGAAAGAGAGTGGTTTGTTGTTGAGTGTTTTGTGAAGTGAAGGTTCAAGTCTTAGTGGGTTAATTTATAATCCATGTTTTACTATTATCCAACATGCATAATGTTCCTACACCTCCAACATGTTCAAATAAAATAATGGAAGAAATGTGGGGGTGTCCCACCCCACATGTAACCGTAATTGGGGGGGGGGGGGGTATTAGGGGGGTTGGGTTGTAATGTTGAAGTAACTAATTTAGTTGGTTTAGAATTGTATAGTTAGTTTATTAAGGTGTGTGTTATAATAACAAGGGGGTTAGGGTGTTCGGGGACCCTAACTAGCTCAGAAAAGTAAAAATAATGTCTTTGGCAATATTTTTTATTCCGGGTAAAGTCCGGTTGTTCGGTTGGACATTGATCCGTTAAAGTGTTAAATAAAGCTTTAAAGTGTCTTTTATATTATTTTTAGTGACACAGTAAATTCCCAACGCTTTGGAAAATATCTAGGATTATTTTGCCAAGTTTTTACACTTTACTAGCATTGTTAAATGCTGAATTTTGGTTATATAGTGCAGAATTCTGCACTTTAAGTATGTTTTTGTCACTTCCCGGCACTATAACTATCACCTAGTGACGCAGTTTTATGGCCCTCACCTCCCTACACTCCCTACTAGTGTAGTACTCTTTCTCCAGCTCATACTGGCCTCAAAACATTGTCTGTCTATGTGCTGGTATTGTCAGCATGTTTTCTGGGTTATCCGCTCAGTGTGCTAACTGTGCTTTGTGCACCAAGTTTGTCACTAAAGTTTGCATGAAATAAATGGAGTGACAGTATAAAATGTGATGCATATGTATGTATGTAACATAATTTAGTAAGCAGTTTAATCACAGTTGTAATCAAGCACAGTCATTAAGCACAAATTAAGAGTTAATTAATTGTACGGATACCTGTAAATGTGAGGGTTGTCACATTCTCCCCCCGTTAAGAAAATTTCATCCTCGAAATTTGTACTACCTTAACCCCTTATGGTTATGTCACACATGTATATATATATGTATAATATCGAGGCGGATAATCGCCAACTGAATCAAACCTTACCTACATGAGGTGAGTCCAAGAACATGTAATAACTTGAACCCTATGGTTAAAAGGGTATGTGCTTTTAGCATTTGATGTCAAAGTTTCAGGACGTATTTGACGTATAGTCTAGTGTGAACCAGCTAGCAGGGGGGGTTCCACAAAAGAAAAGCCTCGACTAATAAGGCTCTCAAACGATCGATCGCAATATGCAAACGAGTTTTCACGAACCATAGTATCCGTTATATGAATTCAAAATCAACAACTCAAATGAAATAGTAAAATGACCTGTCAACTCCCGAGTAGATGAATGGTAAGATTTAGTGTGCAGAAGATTTTGAATTGCGAGAATACGCCGAGTGAATACAAGCGAATCTGGTGTATTATTGTCTTAATTCGTAGTTGCATCTGAATGTTTAAATGACAGGTCAAACAGAAGTATATGTAGTTTCGTGTGAAACGGTTCGACCATGATTAGCACAAGCTACAAGTTTGCAATGACTCCACAAGGTGTCGTAATGACGTAATTCAATAATAGTGGTGACTGAACAAGTTCACCGTGTTTGAAATCAAATGAAAGTGTACCGAAACAAACCTGAAGATTTGATTTGCACAATGTCATAAAGTTTTTAGTTAAATGTGAACATCAAAGAATCACTGTTTCCGATCGAAGATGAAAAGTAATAGGTATCGCAAGGCATTCGATCGATCATGAAAGAATCGTTAGGAAGTACATTGTGCTTATCAAATGAATATATGCACCGTTGTCTTAACACACAATTGTGTTGAGACCGCTTTGATCGTGAATATCAAAATGGATTGTTAACAAATGAATTGGCAATTAAATCCGTGTATGAAATAAGTAACCCAAATTGGCGCAAGCTTCAATTATGTGAAAGTATCACTGCAAGGTATCGAAATCAATCAACGATTTAGTGGAGTCGTAGACCAACCGACACGAAATGAAAGAATCTTTGCAAAAATATTTGAATATGATGCTCCCAATACATCATGTAATGTCTGAAACTGAATATGCGGAGTGGATAAGTTCAAGCAATCGAACTTAATCTCAGTGTAGCATAACAATAAATGTAGGTATCAACGAAGGAAATATCGGCATGGTAACAAAATAAACCATGAATGTAATTTGTAATAAAAGAAGTTTCAAGAGAGTGTGTTGACTCGATAGCAAAAGAGCCAACAATTTCAATAACGTAGGTCATTCGAATCACAAACCAGTAATTAGATTTAGCAACGTAATATTTGAACTTTAATGAAGCCTTTATTCGAAATGAAACCTCATGCGTAGCAAAAGGTGCATGGGTTATATATAAGTTTTCAAGTAATGAAGCAATGTGTATCTGCCAGAATGGAGAAGTGACCAAGTATACGAAGCAAACGTGTGTTCGCTCTCAGCGAAAAAAATCAACGTGATGCAACCATTTTGAGGGGAGTAGAGATGCAAATATCTACTTGCTAGAAGTAGAAGTGAAGACTTCAACGAAAGAAAATTTAAGTATTTTCTGTTTTGTTAACTGAAATGGCATGTCTGTCAGGTTAATGATGGTTGATTGAGTTGACAGATATGATTCCTAAGTAAAAACCCTTACGAGTTTGGACCTGGGTTCCCAAGGGTCCTAAATATATGTTTTCTAGATCCTCCGGATTTCGTATCCCGCGTAGACCTGGTTTTTACATTGTGTAGGAAACACCATTTTTGTGTACGTCCAAGAGCAAGTCATTGTCCCACAATTTTCTCCGGTCTACTTTCTTCCCGAATTCACCGCTAACGACACTCGATCATCGTCCAGTCGTGTAATAGACGTTGGGTCCTCACAGTCAGTTATGTAAGAAGTTCGTTAATCCTCAGCAAGAGTCACCGACTCTCGTAGGTTAGCTCGTTCGGCTCCTGGTAGTTGATGCTCATTTGAAAATCATCGTCCTTTTTCTTTTGACGAGCAGAGTTGGGGTTACCCAAAAGGGGATTTTGGTCTGTTATCTTCCTTCTCTATCAACTTCTGAAGCTTCACTGTCAATCCTTGCATCTCCGAAGGTGTAAGTCGTTAAGGGGTATTGACTACAGGCGCGACGCCTGGAATCAATCTGATGCGAAATTCGACTAGTCGTTGAGGAGATAATTCTGGCAAGTCTTCGAGGAAGACTTCAGGATATTCTCTGATCACGGAAGTATCTTCGAGCTTTAATTCCTCGGCTCCCTTGTCCCCGACATGAGCCAGAAAAACAACATATCCTTTCCGCATCAACTTTCGTGCCTCCAAGCAATTTGTGATCTGTAGAGGCGTATCCTGCTCCGTGAGTCACGATCGTGCCTTCATTCATCATCGGGGTGCGGATATCAATTTCTGCTCGATCGTTCGGCAGCCAATCCATCCCAATTACTTCGTCGAAGCTTCCAAACTCAACTGGCAGTAGATCTAGCGTAAACTTACGCTCTCAGGGTTCTATCTTGCCAATTCTAATTTCTTCGTTGGCTTCCACTAGCTTCCCGTTAACTAGTGCTATCGTGTGCGGATTATCTAACTTACTTGTTACTAAACCAAGTATACTTCCAAATTCTAGAAATGCGAAGCTAAAATGTGCAACAGTATTTAGCAGCACGGATGCATAATGTTGAGTAATATGGGGCGTACCGATATCCATGCTTGAATTCCTGGCGTGTCTACCTAGCTCTGGTGTGGAGCCTTCATCCTTGTGCCTGATTGTTTTAGGGCAATATTTTCTGAAATGCTTTTTACTTCCACAGTTGAAGCAACCCCGAGCACGTTTCTGTTTGTCACTCGTTCTGCCTTGATAATTGTCATTGTCGTTGTTTCCTCCGCGGTTCTCACTACCATCTTGGCCTCCATTACTATGTTCAGTATCTTTCCTACAAATTTCTTTAGGATGCCCCCTCTTGCCACAGTTATCACATTTTCCATATTTACATCGCCCGACATGATAACGTAAACAATTGTCGCACTTAGGTAGGATACCCATGTAGTCTTTTCCCTTTTTGGCCTTCTTCTTGTTACTCCCCTGAGTAACCATCTTGATATTTACGAGCTTTCTCTTGTTATCCCCAGATGACTCTACATGAGTCTCCTTTTTCTCCTCAGAGGTTGAAAATTTGTTCGTCCTGATTGCTTCTTCAGTTAAGGCCACGCTTAGATTGATGGCCTCAACGATTGTTGCAGACTTTGATGTTGCCACCATGCTCGTGATTTGGGGTGCCAATCCCCAAATGAAATGCTCAATCTTCTTAGACTCTGGATCTACCATGTAGGGAACAATATGCGACAGAATTTGGAACTTCTCCACGTACTCAGCTATTTTTGAACCTTCCATCTTCAAGTTCCAGAACTCAGTTTCCAACTTCTGACTTTCTGTCCTCGAACAGTACTTTTTATGCATTAGCTCCTTCAACTCGTCCCATGATAAAGCATACGTAGCAGCCTCGCCCATCATCTGAACCTGGAGTTTCCACCATGACAGAGCCCCATATCGGAATAGTCCGGAAATGTACGTGACCTGATTCTCTAGGGCACATTTACTCGCACGCAAACCAGAATCCGTCTTCTCAACCCGGCTCATGAAGGCTACGGCACCCCCCTGTGCCGTCGAAATGTAGGGGTTGGCAGCCCAAGAACTGCTCGTAGGTGCAGCCTGCGATATAAGCAACATTATTCGCATAAGGCATTAGCAAGGAACTCGCGGAAATGTCTAAACGTTTTGTAATGTGTCTTAAAGGACTAAACATTACCGTTGGGGGGGTTATTCCCTGAGGTACCTCCGCTGCAATCGGAGCGAAGGGCCTCGTACCGTGCGATGGCCTGTAAGAGGCGCTCTTGCATTTTTGCCTCTGTTGTCGGTAGGGGGTTGTTGATATCGGTGTTCCCTTGAGTCGACATCTTCCTAGAAGAAGGTTGGTTAGGTCAGGTCTTATTAAGGACACGAGTACACAAGCCTCTGTTTAACGATTGAGACCTCAGAGGTGTAATTCATATACGTATATACGCAGTCGTTATAACATTCAATCACATATTATCACAATTATTGCACAACTTGTAAATAGGAATGTAGCAAGTAAGCATGTAGCATTATAGTTAAAGCACAAATATGTAGGTCAACAGCGTGCTTAGTGGGGACATAGCGACTGAGTTTTTCATTAGTCATTAGTCATAGGTATTGTTGCATGTTTGTAGATGATTGGGCTTTCATTATCCTCCGGCCACAATCACTGTGTCCTACAAAATGTATCACATCAAAAGGGGCACAGGGCCACCCTACCCTTGTCCAACAAGTATATTAGTGCATCAAAATTTCGTAGTCAGAAGTGGTCCTCAAAAGTCTCCGCAACCTCGGCTTATCATTAGTGTCTTTACCCAAGCGTAATGCAATCCGCATAATCTAGAAATCAACTATACTGGCGACTGAGGTGGAGGAGGAAAGAAAAGTAACCTGTCGACCTGCTTGAATTCCTCCTCGAGCTTGTATATTCGTCGAAGTAGTTAACTGATTTACCGCCCGATAGTAAAAGAACGAGCATAAAAAAAGAAAACCTGGAAAAGGCGTTATAGCAGCAGATAAGAGTGCAAAAGAAGTCTTTAATAATTGTGGAGGATCAAAGTATACATGCAATAAACAGTGTGGAGAACGTGGTGTCAGCTCAAGCTCCAATATTCTGCGACTTATATCCTCAAATTGTAGCTGATGTGACAGGTGTACTCATCCCGTGTGTAGCCTCCATAATGTGAGGGATGACAAGGGCCTAAAATTAACATAGTGTAGCATAGGAACCATTGAAATGGCTTGTCCGGCGTTGTAGAGGTGATTGTAGCAACGGTGCGACTTGTAAAGTCAGGAAAAATGATGCCGTAGCAGAAGACTCGTCATGCGGGTGCTGACTTGGAGTGCCCTTCCCGGGGTGCGGGTATGTCTTGAAAGAAAGCGGTAGGCATGTCGGTGCAATGGACGTCGGTCTTCATAGGTGCAGCATTAGCGGGTGCAGGTGCAGCATAAACATCTCAACAAAAGGAGAATCAATAGGTGCAGGTACTGGGTCTGGTACGAGGAGTGTAATGTATGGTAGGCCAAAAGAAATAAGGTCATGATCACGTAAAGGTGTAGGTTCAGCAGGTGCAACATCGAGCTGACCCGATAGGTGCAGAAGCTATCTCAAAAGTAGGCTCTGGGTCGTGTAACGTTGTGATGCCTCGAGCAGGTGATAGAGCAGCAGCCATGTTGTCGTCATCTGTGTCAGTGGTAGAAAGTTGTACTCCAGTTATTTGTAAGGTTGCAGATACCACAGACTCAAAGGAGTCCGAATGCATGCTAGAATCAGAGGGTAGACAGGGGTCTTAAGAAGTGAGATTAGTAACAGTGTTCTCATCAAATTTTCTATCGTCATGGGCGTCGGCAGGAGGACCATCGATAAGCGTGTCAACGTCGTCATAAATCGTTTGTCGAGTAGCCAACCTTCAGTAGAAATGTCCGCAGGAGACGCATCATCTAAGATTGGAGCCATGGTGTGCCCACCATCGGGATGAACAGTGATAGGGTGGTTATGGATTGAAACAAGAGTGACTAAAAGTTTCTTGTCAGAGAAACCATCAGCAAAGTATCACCAAAATCTGGTAGCGTGGACTGTTGGAAGTCGTCCTCGTCCTTAGTCAGCATATCAGGATCACCCTCAGTGTCTGATGTAAATGTCTCTGGTGCAGATGTAGTCTCATTATCTGTGGCGGTGGCCGTAGGGTTATCAATGTCTGATAACTCGTTCTCTAAATATAGTGACATGTGTGCCGGTGCGTAGCATGTATATCCATAGTAATTATTAACAATTAGTGTAAGCAATAACTACCACATATGCACGTATGTAGTAATAATGAAAGTATGTAGTCACAATCAACGCAAGCAAGAAATCCTCCTAGTCCCCCCAGACTATACTTAGCGCGTGGTACGAAGACTTGGCAACATGCCAGAAACACTTATGTATCGGAAGTACCAGTGGCGTATCCACCATGCTTCTGACATGTCACATCATCCTCGCCTTCGGCGCTACTCTCTGGTCTCTAAGACTAACTCCCTGGCCTCTAAGACCAACTCCCTAGTCTCTAAGACTAACTCCCTGGCCTCTAAGACCAACTCCCTAGTCTCTAAGACTAACTCCCTGGCCTCTAAGACCAACTCCATAGTCTCTAAGACTAACTCCCTGGCCTCTAAGACCAATCCTCCCAGTCTCTAAGACTAAATCCCTGGCCTCTAAGACCAATCCTCCCAGTCTCTAAGACTAAATCCCTGGCCTCTAAGACCAATCCTCCCAGTCTCTAAGACGAATTATCCCCAGCCTCTAAGACTGATCCTCCCAGTCTCTAAGACTAATTATCCCCAGCCTCTAAGACCGATCCTCCCTCAGCCTCCAAGACCGATCCTCCCTCAGCCTCTAAGACTAAGCCTCCCTCAGCCTCTAAGACCGATCCTCCCTCAGCCTCTAAGACTGAGCCTCCCTCAGCCTCTAAGACTAAGCCTCCCACAGCCTCTAAGACTGATCCTCCCTCAGCCTCTAAGACTGATCCTCCCTCAGCCTCTAAGACTGAATTATAAATATAAATTTGGAAATGTGTATCTGTGCTTTTTGTTTGTAAAAATATTTTGTTTTGTTTGTAAAAAAAAATGTTTTGTACCCTGGATCTGGACTTATAGTGTATGCAATGTAAAAATGTTTGAAAACGTTTTCGTGAGAGCCCTGGTGATCATAGTCTAGACTCGAGAAAGAATCCTAGTTCGCTATGATCGAGGCTCTGATACCAAGCTGTCACACCCTGACTTTTGCGGAAGCGTGGGTTTATTTGGTGTGACTTCTTAATACCATAGTAACAATCATAACAACGCTATATGATAAAAACATGAGATATTCATCCATTAATAAAGTTTAGAAAAATACCATATTATACTTGTCTTAAAACAACAATAACAAAATAGGATACAAACCTTGACTTGATTTAAATGAGTTCATAAAAAACTTAGCAAAAGACTTTAAACAATACTAGGTTTAGAGATATGTAACCCGTCCAGGAAGAGGTTACACCTTCTAAACCCTACAACTCTGGGTGACTTCTTTATTCAAACGCAGCTTGAAATATATGCATACCGTTCCAGGTCCATTAGTTTCCTGAAATACATTTAGTTTGAAAAATCAACATAAAGTTGAGCGAGTTCATGTAAAAGTGAGTATGTATAAACCTTTGTAATATGTCTGTATGTATGAAAATCCCTGGTATGTAGCAATTAAGGAAAAAGAGATCACCATTGGGTTGCAAGGCCAATGATATGTGTGAAGTGATGCAGGAAGACTCAAACCTAGCAGATTTTTGCGTCGGGCTCAAAGTCACCCCAGGTCCCATAGTTGGACACAGGAGCTGGGCTCGCTACACCCAAATAGATCTACCGCTCATGACCCTCGGTCCTACAATGAGGATTAATGGCCCCAAGTAATACCTACCCACTCACATGATCTAAGTAGTAAACCCTCCTTAAGCTAACCATACCATGTATATAAAAGTCTGTAATAATTGTAACATGTATTCCACCCCCGAAGTATAAAAACTGAAAATAGTTAAGAGAAAAGGGGGACATGAACTCACAGTATTGCGTCTTCGTACTCGTAACCCAAATCTCAACGGAAAACACGAGTACCTACAATGGTCTAATGTCTATTAGACGAACGGGTAGTGCCTTGTCTTAGTATGTATGTTTTTGAGTTACGATTCTGGTATTATTCCAAGTTATAATAATTGTATTTAGTTTTGGAATAATTGTTTCTGCAGTGTTTTTGTATTAATACTTCTCAAGCATTTTAACTTCGTATTTCCTTCCCAAGGGTGGGGGTATCTCATACATGTATTTTCGTATTTGTATTTGTATATCTAGCCAAGTAATGGCGTCGTATTTCGGTGTATTGTTCCAATTAAATATATGTTAATATATTCCCAATATATATTTCCAAAACCATATATTTCAAGTCTCACTTAAATACATATAAATAACCCTTATTTTTTTAATCATGTATCGTTCCAGAAAATATATATTTTTCTCAAAAATTATATATCTTCTAAATATACTGGGAAAATATATTTTTATCTCCCACTTGGAAAAATATATTGAACTCATTTGTCCAAAAATAACGTATTTCCAAAATATATGTATTTTTCCCAAAAATAATATATTTTTATTTCTACAGTTTCCAAAATAATATTTTACCAAAAATATTGTGTAATGGCATCTCTCGGAATATTTCATAAGTTACGTTTTCTTGTTCGGTTTCACAATATTACGTGTGTAACTTAAATATTTACTTGTGAGAGCGTTGGTATAATTTTGGAATGGTAATTTCATAATATTTTCCAGTTATATTATTTTTACCCTAAAAATAATATATTTAGTTCACATAATAACAAACAATCACACAATCGTTTTATTATAAAATATATATTCTAAATATATATTTATCAAGTTTTATTTACGAAAATCCACCTCCGGTACTTGGTAATTTTTGAAATAAAAATCATGGCGAAGTTTATTTTGAAAACCAAGTTAAAAATATGTTTGTAAACATTTGTTAGAAAAAAAATATTTCTAAGTGTTGAAATTCTGAAAAAAAATTTCGCCAGAGTTTCCTCTGTAATTGGAGGTGTCCACGCTTACTAGCGTATCATTTTCTTTTCAAAATTTACTCAAACAATTTACCAACCAACAATATACAAATCTTTAATCACTAAACTTACAACAACAAGCCTAAACCACAAACTCTTGAACTTGAAAGTTTGTAAAAATATGTAGTAAGTTACTAACACATTTAGTAGGTTTTGTTATCTTTAAAAATAAGTTTAGTTTCTTGAAAACTTTATTTTTAAAGAACTTGAAGTTTCACAACTTCTAGTCATGATTTACAAAAATATTTCCTTGTTAAATTTTATTGTTACACAAGTGTTCAGACACTTGTTTATTTACTAAAAATGCTTTTTGTTCATAAAATATCCTGGTTTTAACAAGGCTAGTATTTTTCACTTGGTTCTTCCGAAAAACCACTTGTAGATCTTTAGATCTACAAGTTTAGAACCTTATTTTTCGAGAAAATTTACTTTTACTCAAGTTCATGGTTCATGGATGGATGGATCCATCATCTTTCACATTTCTAACTTTTACATCCTACTAGTTTATGTTCTTAAACATGAACTAGTATGTCTAGATGATGATCCATCTTGCTTCTACCATCAAACAACATGAAATAATCATAACTACACAAGATCTACATGATTTATCCACATATCTTCACTTTATCCACTTTTTATCCATTATGTTCAAGACTTTAGTTTATGTTCATTAGAGTTTCTTAACTTTTCACCATTAAATCATCTATTACCCACTAAAATCAAGAACAAGATGAAGTTTTAGATCACTTACTACTAGCACAAGGATAGGGAAGAAACAAGGCGTAAAAGTGGTGGATAAAAGGAAACTAGAGTGGTCCTTGAGCTTCCGAGTGCACCAAGCTCCGTTGTATGATCCCTTGCACCTTTGAGTATATGAGAAATATCTAGAATGGAACTTGATGGTGGAGATATGGGGGTGGTGGTGTTCGGCCGTAGGTAATGAGGGAGAGAAAGAGAGTGGTTTGTTGTTGAGTGTTTTGTGAAGTGAAGGTTCAAGTCTTAGTGGGTTAATTTATAATCCATATTTTACTATTATCCAACATGCATAATGTTCCTACACCTCCAACATGTTCAAATAAAATAATGGAAGAAATGTGGGGGTGTCCCACCCCACATGTAACCGTAATTGGGGGGGGGGGGGGTATTAGGGGGGGGGGGTTGGGTTGTAATGGTGAAGTAACTAATTTAGTTGGTTTAGAATTGTATAGTTAGTTTATTAAGGTGTGTGTTATAATAAAAAGAGGGTTAGGGTGTTCGGGGACCCTAACTAACTCAGAAAAGTAAAAACAATGTCTTTGGCAATATTTTATGTTCCGGGTAAAGTCCGGTTGTTCGGTTGGATATTGATCCGTTAAAGTGTTAAATAAAGCTTTAAAGTGTCTTTTATATTATTTTTATTGACACAGTAAATTCCCAACGCTTTGGAAAATATCTAGGATTATTTTGCCAAGTTTTTACACTTTCCTAGCATTGTTAAATGCTGAATTTTGGTTATATAGTGCAGAATTCTGCACTTTAAGTATGTTTTTGTTACTTCCCGGCACTGTAACTATCACCTAGTGACGCAGTTTTATGGCCCTCACCTCCCTACACTCCCTACTAGTGTAGTACTCTTTCTCCGGCTCATACTGGCCTCAAAACATTGTCTGTCTATGTGCTGGTATTGTCAGCATGTTTTCTAGGTTATCCGCTCAGTGTGCTAACTGTGCTTTGTGCACCAAGTTTGTCACTAAAGTTTGTATGAAATAAATGGAGTGACAGTATAAAATGTGATGCATATGTATGTATGTAACAGAATTTAGTAAGCAGTTTAATCACAGTTGTAATCAAGCACAGTCATTAAGCACAAATTAAGAGTTAATAAATTGTACGGATACCTGTAAATGTGAGGGTTGTCACAAGCCTTACGGACCGTAAGCAAAAACCCTTGCGGTCCGTATTCACCTCTTACGGACCGTAAGTCCAAAATGATGCGGTCCGTAACCAACCTTGAATTGTATCGCCCAGTTACAGTCCTTGCGGACCATAAGCCTAGGCCCATACGGTCCGTATCCGATGACCAAAAGACAAAAATTTGCAAACTTTAAGGTTTTGATCATGCAACTTTTATAACTTCGAATCTCAGGTCTTTTTCTTGTAGAGGGGACCATGTAATCAGGCCTTGCATGCCCTTACATGTGATGCCGTACACTTACAAGTTCTTGGCTTATTGAAGAAGGTTTTTAATTGAGAATTTGTCGTAAAACACATAGGATCCAATTTTTATGTAAATTTGAATTATGTACCACCAAAGATAACCGGATTTGAATCTATATCAGATGTTTATAAAAACACATTAAGGTTTGGGATTAATAATTAGGTCACTCAGAGGTATTAATTAACATGTTGACACTTTTAATCCTACCATACATCTTTCAATTTGATCCGGGTTTAGAACACGTTTATCTTCCATGACACGTGTCTTTATAATAGTGGTTGTGATTTTACGAGGTGTTACATCCTCACCCCCTTAAAAGAAATCTCGACCTCGAGATTTACTGGAACAAATGAGGGTACTTTTCTTTCATTGTGGACTCTACCTCCCACGTATACTCAGGACCTCTATGGGCATCCCATTTAACCTTCACGATCGGTACATGCTTCTTTCGAAGCTTCTTAACCTGTCCATCCTTGATCGACAAAGGTTTTTCAACAAATTTCAGGCTCTCATCTATGTGCACATCCGTATGGGGTATGACTAGTGATTCATCAGCTAGACATTTCTTCAGATTGCAGATGTGGAATACATTATGAATACCACTGAGCTTTTCCAGCATGTTTAATTTGTAAGCCACTGTTCCGACACATTCGATGATCTCGAACGGTCCTATGTATCTTGGGCTTAACTTGCCTTTCTTACCAAATCACATTTTAGTAACACTTTGTCGCCTACCTCGTATTTTAGAGGTTTACGCCTTTTGTCTGCGTAGCTTTTCTGCCTATCTCAGGCAGCTTTGAGATGATCTCTTATCTGTACAATCTTATCTGTCATCTCCAGGACTATATCAGGTCCTGTTAGTTAGACATCTCCAACTTCTGCCCAACAAACGGGCGTTCTGCACTTTCTTCTATACAAGGCTTCAAATGGTGCAGCTTGAATATTGGTGTGATAACTATTATTGTATGAAAATTCGATCAATGGAAGATGATCATCCCAACTTCCTCCTAGATCAATAACACAAGCCCTTAACATATCTTCCAGTGTTTGAATTGTTCGCTCGCTTTAACCATCCGTCTGAGGATGATATGCAGTGCTGAAATTTAATCGAGTGCCTAGGGATTGCTGAAAGCTTTTCCAGAAATGCGATGTATACCTCGTATCCCTATCGAGATGATAGACACTGGCACTCCGTGGAGATATACACTCTCATCCACGTACAGCTGAGCTAACTTATCTGAGCTGTGTGTTTCCTTAATAGGTAAGAAGTGGGCTGACTTAGTCAATCTATCCACTATAACCCAAATAGTGTCATTTCCTCGCTTTGTCTTTGGTAACTTGGTGATAAAATCCATAGTCACCATCTCCCACTTCCAGGTGGGAAGTTCAGGCTGTTGTAGCAAACCTGACGGCTTCTGGTGTTCAGCTTTAACTTGCGCGTACGTCAAATATTTGGCTACATAAGTGGCTATTGACTTCTTCAAGCCTATCCACCAATAATTTGCCTTCAAATCCTGGTACATCTTATCACAGCCATGATGAACAGAATACTTGGAACTATGGGCTTCCTGAAGGATCACTTCCCTAAGTCCTCCATAGATTGGAACCCATATCCGTCCATTCAATCTTAGGATTCCATCATTGCCATATGATAGCTGTTCTGCAGTGACTCCCAGCTTTTCATCTGGATAGTTAGCTTTTAATACGGCCTCCTTCTGAGCGGCTAACAATCTTTCATTCAAACTGTTATTTATTTCAATGCTCTTGGCATTGATTCTTATGGGCTTAACCCTTTCCTTCCTACTTAAAGCATCGGCGACCACATTTGCCTTGCCTGGATGGTATCGGATTTCACAATCATAGTCGTTCAAAGTCTCCATCCATCGTTGCTGCCTCATGTTTAAGTCCTTCTGATTAAACAGATGTTGAAGGATCTTGTGATCAGAATAGATCACACACTCGGTACCATATAGATAATGACTCCAAAGTTTTAGTGCAAACACAACGGCACCCAATTCCAAGTCGTGGGTGGTGTAATTCTTTTCGTGCACCTTTAACTGTCGAGAAGCATAGGCAATAACCTTACCTTTCTGCATGAGCACACATCCTATACCAGTGTGTGATGCGTCACAGTATACTACAAATTCCTCTATTCCATCAGGCAATGTCAATACGAGTGCATTGCTCAACTTCTACTTGAGAATATCAAAGGATTCTTGCTGCTTAGGGCCCAGTCAAACTTGATATTCTTGTGGGTTAGTGACGTTAGGGGCGCTGCAATCCTAGAGAAATTTTCAATAAAACGCCTGTAATATCCTGCCAGGCCCAAAAAGCTGCGAATCTCAGTGGGCATCTTCGGCTCTTGCCAATTCATGATAGCTTCGATCTTAGCGGGATCCACCTGGATACCATGCTCGCTAACCATATGTCCAAGAAATTGGACTTCACGAAGCCAAAATTCACATTTTGAAAACTTGGCGTAGAGCTTTTCTTATTGAAGTAGTGTAAGGATACAACAAAGGTGCTTTTCATGGTCAGCTTGATTCTTTAAGTAAATAAAAATGTCATCAATGAAGACGATGACAAATTTATCCAAGTAGGGCTTGCAGACGCGGTTCATGAGATCCATGAACGATGCTGGTGCATTGATGAGCCCAAAAGGCATCACTAGGAACTCGTAGTGACAATAACGAGTCCTGAATGCAGTTTTGTGCACATCTTCATCTCTAACCTTCAGTTGATGGTAGCCTGACCTCAAATCGATCTTGGAGAAGTAACTCGCTCCTTGCAATTGATCGAACAGATCGTCGATCCTGGGTAATGGATATCTATTCTTGATTGTGACCTTGTTAAGATCATAATAATCGATGCATAGACGCATCGATCCGTCCTTCTTCTTTACAAACAGGATTGGTGCTCCCCAAGGAGATGAGCTAGGCCTGATAAATCCTTTTGCCAATAAATCATCTAGTTGAGTTCTCAACTCTTTCATCTCAGTTGGTGCTAACCTGTAAGGTGCTCTAGCAACAGGTGCTGCTCCAGGGATAATGTCAATTCTGAACTCTACTTGCCTATTTGGTGGTAAACCAGGTAGTTCTTCAGGGAACACTTCAGGATATTCAGAGATGACAGGGATATCTTCAACCTTGGGTTTCAGTTCATCAATAGTCAGTTGTGCCATGTAGATGACACAACCTTTCTTTAAACATCTTGACGCCTTAAGCATGGACACTTGCTTAGGAAACCCATACTGAGTGTCTCCCTGTATGGTAAGTGGCTCACCATACGGAGTCTTGATCACCACTTGTTTCTTGTCGCAAACGATCTGGGCTTGGTTATGAGATAACCAATCCATGCCTATCACTATGTCGAAACCAGCTAATTTCAATGGAAGCAAAGACAATGGAAAAGAGTGGTTCCTAATGGATATGAAACATCTATCTAACACAGTTGAGGCAGTTTCTAAGGTACCATCAGCCAACTCTACTTCATATTTCATGCTTAGGGCTTTAACAGGAAAATTTAACAATTTACAAAACTTGTCATCGACAAATGACTTATCCGTACCCGAATCAAATAATACCCTTGCATAAACATCATTTATAAGGAAGGTACCTGTTATTACGTTATCATCCTGAACTGCTTCCCGTGCATTCATTTGGAAGACCCTAGCATTGGTCTTCTTGCCTTCCTCAGTTTTCTTGGCATACTTTGGGTAATTTGTCTTAATATGCCCCTTCTCATTACAGTTGTAGTACGTCGCGTCCTTTATCTTCTTGCAGTCTAACGTCTTATGCTCCTTGGATTTACATATCTCACATGCAATCGGCTTTGACTGAGACTTTGACTCAAACCTGCATTTTCCAAAATGACGCTTTTGGCAGGTTTTGCATTTAGGCTTCTCATCCGCCTGCTGGTTACCCTTGTTAAACCCAGAATTCTTCTTGTGGTCGGTGTTCCCCTTATGCTTCTTATCAGAACGTCGTGAGTTATCATCCTCACGTTTTCTTTTTTCCTTCTTCAGAATTCTTAAGCGATCTTAGCCTTACCGCATCCAAAGTAA
The DNA here is from genome assembly GCA_030545235.1 of Helianthus tuberosus. NCBI lineage: Eukaryota > Viridiplantae > Streptophyta > Magnoliopsida > Asterales > Asteraceae > Helianthus > Helianthus tuberosus. Next base: position 126,493,824 of record CM060408.1, read on the forward strand.
GGGATAACGACAAATCAGCTGCTGAGCTAAAAGTAGTAGGTCGAGACGCCTTCACACTTGCTTTGATCTCCGGGGCTAAACCCCCAATGAAACGGGCTATTCGCTTTGGTTTCGGGGTCACTAAGTAAGGAACCAATCGAGACATAGTATTGAAGCTCGTAAGGTACGCTTGACAGTCTAGGTTCTTCATAACCAATGACAATAAGTCAGACTCGATTTTCTCAACTACATGTTGAGGACAGTAATTCTCCTTGACAAGAGCAACAAACTGATCCCCTATCAGATTGTACAACGGGATTTTTCCAGCAGCTTGGATTAGAGACCTCCACCAAGCTAGTGCTTCTCCTTTAAACGACTGAGATACATACTTCACAATATCTTGCTCTACACACCCGCTAATATCAACCACCGTATCCATTTCGTCTAGCCACATCATGCAATCGATGGCTCCTTTTTCCCCAGTGAAATCCCTAGGCTTGCAGGAGACAAAATACTTATAAGAACAGCCCTTAGCACGTGGTTCTTGGTTGAATACAATCTTCTTAGATGGAACACTATGCTGATTTGATGAGTGGTGAGTATCATCCTTATTAGATGCATGCGACTTAGAGGGTGGTTTTGTATGTTGAACATATAGGGTCCTGCTTCAGGTACCAGTTGATTCATTGTCTCGTCTGTCCAGAGCTCGAGTAACGGCATTGTCTATCAATGCCTGCAGTTCTGCACCAGCTATGTTGATTCTAGTGGTATCATGATTTTCTCGAGGGTGACTGTTGACTTCTTCCGATTCTGCCATGTAGCTTGATTGCTACATAAAATGTTGACAATGATTTATTCAAAAAGTCTAGTATGGGATTGTCTTTTATGGCAATCTTGTAACCATGGTAAAGTTTAAGCCATATTGGTTAATTCATTAAGCATATATATATTCAGGATTTTCAAATTAATCCTTAGTTATAACTAGAATATAATTATGGCACAAAAGGCCAATTCACAAGGACAGTTTTAATTTTAAACCATGATCTTATAGGATCGAGGTATTGTGGCTTGGATCATAGTTCATTACCTCTTCTTGACAGGGAGTCGTAGACCACCACTGTCTTTAGTCTCAAAGGACATTAATTATGGCCCATAGGCACTTCATCACTAATGGATGATTAGTAAATTTGAGACAGGGATTGGAAGAATCCACTAATAGAATGACTTATGCGATTTTATCGAATCACATTTGCCAGGAGTGTTAGCATGTTTTCAGATGTTAAGAAGGATCTGAATCTTAATAAGGAACTACCATCATGGCCCTGTCTTAAAATGACACATGGGCTAGGTATTGCCTTTAAGATTTTATTTTAATAATTGCAGATCTTATAAAAGGAATGATATTTTATTTATTTCATATATTATATTTATGCATAACATGACAAAAATGAAATTTTAAAATGAAAACATTCCACTAATAATTTAAAAGAGTACACAACTGCCCTAAACGGGACTTTAACAGGAATAACTTGCCAACGCAGGGGCTAAACTGGAAATACAAGTCCTCGCAGGGACTAAGTACAGAAATAGATGTCCACGCAGGGAGTGAATTAAAACAAGGAAATTACAATACAATTAAATAAATAAGGAATCTTCAAAAATCCGTTTTCTTCTTTCCCTTGATTAAACTTGCCAGACCTTTGAGAAATCCTCGGTTGTTCCTACGCTCTTCTTGAACCTCCCGCTCCACCTGGCTCAACCTTTGGAGAATCTCCTGTTGTTGCGTTGGCGGTATCAATGGCGGCTGCGGCGGCTGCTGATGTGGAGGTTGAGGAGGTGGCGGGTGTTGGTACCCATAAGTTGGGTATCCAATCCCCCAGGGAGCTCCAAGGGCCCCTCGGGATTAAGAGCATTGTAGTTCGCCGCTACAAGGTATGGGCCAACTTCGGCATAGTTGTAGTTAGTATGGGCTGGCTGCTCAAAAGGGTTGTACGCCGCTGTACTGGCGTATGTAGGAATTGGGTTATCATAACCCATGTATGATGGTGGTGGTGCGACTGGCGCAGATTCCACCTTGGAAATTGGGTTCGAAGGCCCACCCATCTCCGGGTCTTCGTACAGTGGCGGATAATAACTGCCACTGGAAGGTTGAGGGGTGCTGATACGGATTCCCCCTCGCACGGACATCCGTGCGTTTGATCTTCTCTGCCTCGGTGGCTCCGGAGGCGGCTGCTGCACTGGCAGCGGTGGCGGTGGAGTGACCGCCTGGAAACGAGAATCCTCTGAGGGATCCTGCGGCTGCTGCTGAGGCGCTGAGTGGTAGGAGGGAGTAAATACCCAATCATATTGGGAAAACCTTGCCTCATAGCTATCTGGACCATGATAAGGTGATCCATGAAAGGATGGCCCATCCGAAATCTCGATGGGGTGAGTCGGTGTCCCGGATGGTGGTTCGGCGGGATCCGTGTCTTCATCCATGTCCATAGCATGGTCACCGGAGAAGTGATCTTCTGGTTCCAATGGGTTAAAACCCATTGGTTCTTGCACCTGGTTGGCCGGGTTAAACCGGCTTTGGAAGAACGGGGTCGTGTCTTCAAAGGCGCGGTGCAACCCCGACCGCTGCAGTGGTAAGTAAGAGTGGCGTGAACGGTCGGACTTGTTGTCTTGATGGAGCCCGAAGGAGTCATGGTAGGAAGGTGATGAGCTAAGCGAGACAGAACACCACGCATGCTCTAAGTAGGTCCTCCAATCCTCTTGAGGACTGGTGCTCATTGTAACAGACGGAGTTCGCCGGTGAGAAGGTCCGGCTTCGTGATCGTTGGGGGCATTGAACGGCCCCTTGCCTCTTCCTCCTCTTCGAGACCTCGGTGGCATTTTGTTGAACCTGTCAAAACAAACAAAAGAAACAACAAAGGAAAACAATAAAGGACAAAATAAAAGAATTAGGATTAGTCCTAAGTTCTTTGTCAAGACTCGAAAGTCGAGGACTGTGCAAACTGTGTCATTGAGATTAAACACAAAAGGCTAGTGTTTAATTCACTCAATGTTGGCTCTGATACCAACCTGTCACACCTCGATATTTCCACGTATTACCGGTGGGCCCGGTGGGGAGTATCGTGATGTAGTTGATATCATCATAGACAATTTATCACAGTTTAATACACAGCGGAAGTCGAAAGATAAAAACATTACAAACCGAATGAAAGTAATATCATTTATTACAAAAATGGTTGTAAGGGATCCACAGGCGGATCAAAGTTAAAAGGAAAAACTGTTCAACTAATTTGTGTACATCTAAGTTTGCAAGACTCTTTATCGATGATAGGAGTAGCCAGCCCATTCCGTCTAGTACCTGCGCTTAGCCTTTTTCAAAATACGTCAATTTACACTGGTAAATACAATTAACTGACTCATTTTGAAAATGTTTAAGAAAATTGATTTGAATACACAAGGCACAAAATATCTTTTATAACTTGGGACAATTATTTAAAAATAATCTTGTATACAGGTTTTACATGTTTGTCGTCCGTCAGGGCCGGTTAGAAGAGCCAGACAAGATTAACTGACACACCACTGGTATAATGCCCACAAGGAGAATTCCTTATTGTGGATTACCGTTTATACATATGCAACTGTCAGGTGTATGCCTACACCTCGTGCTTAAGTCGTGGCCATTTCAATGAATGATGCCAAGGATATCCGGGACATGGTCATTAACCCCCCAAAGGCCATATACCAAACAAAACAGATTAAAACAGGTTATGTAAATATATCAATCACAATCCGATTTAAATAACTACACACCCGACCAAGCGGTATTATTATAATACCGTATCCCAAGCCCATATAACGGAAAATAAGTTAAAAGTATTTACCTGAGCAAATTATACAATTTATCCCAGCCGTACAACAAGTGCAAGTATCTTTTACTGGGCTCCTAAATCTGGAACGAAGGTTTCAATAACCTATTAGATTCCTAACGGGTCTTTAATTAAGCCTAAACTTAGACCGGTTAGTTTTAAAGGAAGATATATGGTTCAAAACGCACGATTAAGCGAAGACCGGATCAGAATTTGGTTTAGACCCGACAAGTTTGAAGTGTTGTATAATATGGGTAAACTAAACACATTCTGAATTTTGAGATCAAAATGATAAGGTTTGACCTGTTTCGGTCAATCTATGCAAACTAGCCACATAAACCGTACCGAATGTGAAAAATGCATAACAGGTAACCAAATGAATCATGAACAGGTTTCCTATATTAATATGCCTTAAATATGTTGTGATATCAGTAGCATACCTTCCATTATGCCCAAAACGAATTTAAACTCAAATTAAGCCCCGTAGGGGTATTTTGGTCATTTTAAAGGTTATAAAATAGATTAAATATTAATATGAGGTTCAGGTCTGAAATAATAAGTGAAAATATTTAATTTAATAAGTTATATCAGTAGGGTATTGCATATATGTGAAATTTATCATTTATAACCAAACTATGCACCGAATAGGCATTTTGGTAATTTCACATAAGCTTTAAAGGTCAAATTTGGAAGTCTGAGTTCAAAACTTTTGCTTACTGCTAAAGTATAAAAATTTACTTAAAACATCAGTAGGTATTAAGTCTTATAATTTTAACCCATACTATGCGCTTAAAACGCGTAAAAGTCGGTTTTATGCGATTTTCGGGTTATAATAGGAAATCTGAGTTTTTGATCAGTTTATAAAGTTCAAAATATTTTATTTATCATAAAAAATCAGTAGCAAAAAGTTTGGTATCAAAATATTATGTAAAACTCATTTTATTAGCAAAAAGGGTATAACCGACAATTAACGAATTAAAGCTAGAACCCTATGATATGATCAGTTTAAAAATAAATAAAAATATTCAAAAATCCCAAAATATTATATTACATCAGTGGGTAAAAAGTTTAGTGTCAAAATTTGGGTTTAGATAGGCTTTATGCTAATAATGCCGTTTAATTAATAAAAAGTTTTCTAATTACGATATTGAGCATAACTCTTAATCTAGACCTCAAACTGATGTCAAAAAATTTTTAGGACAAGTTTATAAATCAGTAACAAAGGTTTTTGTCCTCTCACATTTTCAAAAATCTCGTTTTAAGGTCAAAAAGGCATAATGGTCGACATTTAGGCATATAACAGAAACATGCAAATGAATCGGATAAATTAAGAACCAAGTTGTATAATCTCAGAGGGTTATACTAACCTATAACCTGGTCCTAATGGAACTTTAAGGCATTTCTAAACTATGCTAAATCGGGTCAGAACTGAAAGTCAAAGCAAAAGTCAACTCTTTGCGACTTTCGGTTGCGAACCGAGCCTAAACTTGAAATTGTCGGGTTGAACATGCTTAGACATGTTCTTACATTAAATACCAAGTTATACAAGTGTTAAAACAGGGTTTCATAGCTTCTACATTGTTAATTATGAATTTATTTGCAAAATATCTTTATGTTGACTTTTTATTATTAGGTTTGAACCGACATTTGACCAAGTTAGGGTGATAATCAGTAGGTGCCCTCTTAGGGGTTTATTACCTACATAATTACCAACTTATATCTACTTTCAATTTGACTAATGACTGGACCATTAGGGATTAATCACTAAGTCAAACCTTAATTATGATAAGTTTGACTTTTGGTCATTAAACTAATTAAAACTGAAATTAGGAGGTTAAGGACACTTACAATGGTCCTAAGCACGATTGTTGAGACTTAAGGAAACTTGTTGAAGACTGGAAAGCTCCATAGATTGATATGTAAATGATTTTGAAAGTGAGCAAATGAACTAGTGCATCAAGAACTCTTATATAGGACATCAAACCTCACAAGATCATTACACACAAGCCTACAAGTGATCTCTGATGATATCCAGGTGTCCCTATACTGTAAAAACCAGTTGCAAAGCCCCTGAATTCGAAAACCATGTTTATAAGTCGGTGCAACCAGCTGTAACAGGCAAGTGTCAATTTTAATTGCCAGTGACAGCCTTACGGACCGTAAGCAAAAACCCTTGCGGTCCGTATTCACCACTTACGGACCGTAAGTCCAAACTGATGCGGTCTGTAACCAACCCTGAATTGTATCGCCCAGTTACCGTCCTTGCGGACCGTAAGCCTAGGCCCAAACGGTCCGTATCCGATGACCAGAAGACAAAAATTTGCAAACTTTAAGGTATTGATCATGCAACCTTTATAACTTCGAATCCCAGGTCTTTTTCTAGTAGAGGGGACCAAGTAATCAGGCCTTGCATGCCCTTGCATGTGATGCCATGCACTTATCTTGGACTTATTGAAGAAGGTTTTTAATTGAGAATTTGTCATAAAACACATAGGATCCATTTCTTATGTAAATTTGAATTATGTACCACCAAAGATAACCGGATTTGAATCTATATCAGATGTTTATAAAAACACATTAAGGTTTGGGATTAATAATTAGGTCACACAGAGGTATTAATTAAAATGTTGACACTTTTAATCCTACCATATATCTTTCAATTTGATCCGGGTTTAAAACACGTTTATCTTCCATGATACGTATCTTTATAATAGTGGTTGTGATTTTACGAGGTGTTATATCGCTGCCTAGACAAAATCAGCTACACAGTCGGGGAGAGCGCGAATATACTTCTTGATGGTCTTATCAGGCGTGTCCACCTGACTGGGACATATAATGCTCAACAGTTTGAAACGAGCGGTGAGACCAGCATTGTCACCTCCTTCTTGCTTGATGTGCCAGAATTCATTCTCCAGCTTCTGGACTTCGTGGGGAGGACAAAATTCCTTCATCATGAGCTCCCTGAGCTCCTCCTATGAGAGACCATAAGCTGCATCATTACCGCACCTGTTGCGCTCAGCGGTCCACCAATCCAGTGTCCTGGACTGGAAGACTCTTGTAGCATTCACAGTGCGGAGATTTTCAGGACATCCGCTTTGGCGAAAGGTCACTTCGGTCGCATCAAACCACTGAAACATTGCACTGGGTCCATCTTCGCCAGTAAAGTTTGAAGGACCGCAGGCTTTGAATTGTTTGAAGCTAAAGGGAGCTCTAGGCGCTTCATTCTTTGAATCAACAAAAGATTTACTGCTAACCTCATTGATTTCATTGACAATTTGAGGTATGAGCTTGGCCATTTTCTTGGCCACAAGTGAGGTGATTCGTTTGTCAGCTTTGTTCCTCTGAACATTTCGGTGAGTATAAGAACCGAAAGAAGACATTGTCGAGTGTGAGTTCTGCAGCAGATGTCTTCACAGAGTTAGACGAGATTCGATTATATCGGGTTTTGTTTGAAAAGTTCAGCGTTTAATCAACCCAATTATTATTATTATTATCATCTCACACATAAAGCTCAGGAACACGTAGGCACATATTCATGTATACACATAATTCACATAAGCACGTATGAGCACATAATTCACGTAAGCACATATTTTGCACGTAGTCACCTACATGTTTTGCATGTATTCACCTATCTTTCAAAGACGTGTAGCGCATTCAAGAGTTGCGAGCTATAGCGAGTAGTGTAAGCGTCGAGTGTAGCGTACCACAAGCAAGGTGTTTAGTGTATGAGGCTTCTTAGTTTGTTCACGACTAGTTAGCATTTTAGATTGCGATAGTTGTGCGAGTTGTGTGCGTTTTTCAAAAACAGAGAGCGGAAAGCAAAAAATCAAAACCAAAATTCGTAAATTTAAACACATAACATAATAAAATCGATGACGCGTAAATTCGACGACTGCGGCTTAAAATGAAATAGAGTGCCTTGGGTGTTAGACGTCGACTGCCCAAAGTAATTAGACTATCCCCAACGAGTTTGAGTACACGCTTTAGCCTAATAGACTGTGCTCTCGCTGAAACACAGCGAACGACACTCATCCTTCCAGTTACTACATGGCTAAAGTCACTGGAATAGTCGAGACTTTGGTGAGATTTTTAAAATCGAAGTAGGGAGTGGAACGTGTCATTAAGATGCGGGTTTCACCCCTAACTTAACAACTTGCTCATAACTGTGGCTAGACAACCATTGGATAGAGATGGAGATTTCCGTTGAGATATGGATTTCACTCCTAACTCAATGAAAGATTCTCGTGCTGAGCGTAAAAATACGCGAAGTGAGTGATCTTATCTAGAGTTCTTGGTTTTCACACCTAATCTCGACACAATCACTCGTTTGTGTTATGCGAGCGTTTTCAAAATGTGTGTATCATGTTAGCCTTAGGAAAGGCGAAATACCACTTGCCTTAGGAAAGGTTTCCCCTTCGTACGAAGCTTTATATGTGGGTTCGTACGAAGGTGCAATTTGTAAGTTCGAACAAGAGCATAGCATGTGTCTTCGTACAAAGCTCTAAGTGGGTTCGTACGAAGCTGGTCGGTTGGTACTTATACTATAGACTAGGTCAATTTTACATGAATCGACCTAATTCCCTATAGTTATGGCTCTGATCCCAATCTGTCACACCCCAACCGATGGCAGAATCATCGGGGCACGACACTAGGCGAACCAGATTGTTCAGGATGATCCATAACAACTAGCAAATGACAATATTTAAAAGGTTCATTGTCCCATACCAATAAACAAATAATTCACAAACAATTATCACATAGTTCACATCTCTTAAACAAAAACAAGTCCGACAACCTAGATTTTATTTGCTGGTTACTAGACTTCCTAATCCATTGCAATAAACAGACCATCAACCTGTCACATACGTTAAAATAAAAGTCAATACATAAACTAAAGGTGAGTACACAAGTTTGCATAGATATAGTATGAAAAGCGTTTACGCATAACCAGCATGTAACACGTAACGGGCAAAGCATGTAACTACCAACAATGATACAACCTAACCACGTGACTGCGATGTAGAGTATGCGTAACACATATTCATCAAAGTAAACACATGAAGTAAAGTGATGTGATCCTTAGCAACCCCTGTCACAACAAGTGCTGAGTCCAAACTATAGTACTATCGTTGCTAAAGGCGGCTTGGCATAACATTGTGTAAGCATAGTAACATGCATTCAACAAATCACGTATAGCATGCGGGAACGGTTAGCGTTTATAAAGTGTTTGCGTTGGGTGTTGTGTTTTGATAGAGAACGTATCTAACACCCAAAAGTGCGTTAAACGAAAATGGGTTCGAGTATACTCACAGAGCGTGTACTAATCAAGAAACATGATCCTCAATGGATTGAAGGGAGCGCCGGATCAGCCTGCGTATGGGAATAGAAGCGTAAGTCCTCCAAAGTGCTGAAACGGTCGAAAATCAGAGCGTCAGTAGGAAAGAGAAGCTTCGTATGAAGCCGGTGCCTTCGTACGAAGCCGGGGCCTTCGTACAAAGGTGGGTCTCCGTACACGTGGTGCTTCCGTTGTCCAAAATCGAGTGTCTTTGCGTCGTCTTCGGAAAATCGAGTGTTCATCCCTCCAACCTTAAGCTACTGATTAAACTTAAAGTCGGAGAGGTCTTTGATTATGTCATGAGTGGGAATCGGGCTTTTAAGAGTAAAACCAGTGCCTTCATACAAAGGCAGCGCCTTCATACAAGGCCATGTGCCTTCGTACAATGGCAGCTTCGCATAAAACAGTCCAATTCACAAACGTGGCTGTTTTTGGCACTCGGTGTTGTGTCTTCACCTGAATTGGATGTGTTACCAAGTCCTTTTCAAACTGGTTTCGACATTTCCTCATTCCACTATTCAGTGAACGAGATACATGTCATTTTTGGTTCGGTTTGGTGTAAAAAAAATCATGTTTAAGAAAGTTTTGAAAGGTTTTTACTTAGATCTAGCACTTGGTGAGTGTGAAATCAACAGATTTCTAACTTGGGAAGCCGTAGCTAGTCCCAATACACTCGGATAAGTGTAAATCTATTGTAAAAGAAGAAGGTTTGATGAAAAAGATGAAGATTTTTGTAAAAACATGAATTTATGAAGAAAATAAGAAGTTCAAGTGAAAAGATGAAGTTTTAAGTGAGAACATAAGAGTTTTAGATGAAAATGAAGTGATTCTTGTGGAAATCGAAGTGGAAAACGTTGTATAATTGAATAAAATTGTTAAATCTTACTTAAAAATGGTCGGACAGCAATTCGGCAGAGTTTCGGTATGAAATCAGCAAGTGAGAATGAATGAGGAGGGGCTTGGGTATTTATAGAAGAGCTGGGTTCGCACAACAGCCCTTGGTTTGAACCAGCCGACTTCGTACGAGGCGGCTTGGCTTTGTTTTAAGGTGATGTTTTGTGCTGGAATTCCTCGTTTTCATGTATAGGATGCTCGTTTAATGTATTTTGTTGCGTTATGTGACATCTGTGACTCTACGACCATTAAACAAATACTAAATCAATGAAATATTGTAGTTCATACTTGGGATTTGTATAAATATGTGTATCACTTGCACATATCAATTCTTGTTCGATTTCGAGCTCTAAATCGCTTTCTGGAAAGTTATATACGATCGGATGCGTAAAAGTAATCAGTTTAACACGACAAACACTCTGAAACAGTGATATGGCATTAACATACCCTAAATAACCTTTACATAACTTAGAAATGAGTTTTGGAAGGTTTGGTGTGCCGAAATCAAGTTTATTCGCTTAAAGGGACTAATTTCGACAAACTGTGAAAGTATGCCGATTCGTACTGTAACGAACATTCCAGAACTTGATCATAAGTTAAATATGCCCTAAATATCCTTTACATAGCTTAGAAATAGGCTTTGAGGTGTTTGGTGCGCAAAAATAAACTTTTTGATCAATAGGGACTAAAAGCGTCAAAAAGTGCATAAGTTTGCATTTTCGCGCATATCTTACGTTCTGAATATATCTGGACACCCAAAATTTATGAAATCAATAAAATACTTTATTTTAGTTATTGGCATGATAAAATTCCATTCGTCGCGTTATTTGGATCGTTTTTCTCGTCCGTTCGTGTTTCGTCGTAATTAACCGAACAACGCAGCCGTACGACCAAACGAACCAACATCCGACATATTTTTGAGCATATTTTAAGTTTCCTATACTTTAACTTCATTTTAGAGCCTTGAAATGGGGTTAACGGGGCTTAAACGTGTAAAAAATGCATCGAAAACCAAGTTTCTAGGCTGCAGGGACCATTTCAGACAATCTGCCAAACTATGGCTCAGGAGGGGCGCGTAAGACTTCTCTAAGTCTTACGCGGGGCGCTGGAGACCCCCAGTTCAGTAGAAAGTTGATTCCAGTTTGATCCAACTGTTCCCATGGTTTGCAAATGGTTTTAATCAATCTAGGGGCTTGTTTTGGGGCACCCATGGTATTACAAATCAGTGAGTGCACTTGTAAGGCCAAGATTAAAGCTCGGTTTTCGAAGAACGATCTTAAGGGTGGCCTGAAAACTATAAATACCCCCATGATTCATTTGCAACTCACACCTTGATCTGATTATATTCTCTAAGTTGAAGTTTCTACACTTCATACCTGAGAATTTTCAGATCAAATATCCATTTCTTGGACCTCTTGTAAGTATTCTTTTGTTCTTTTACGTGTTTTTAAGCACGAAAGTCAAACAGTGTTTGACTTTCAGCTTTGACCAGTTTATGGTCAACACGAAGTTCGTTTGAACTTCGTAACGTGGGCGTAATCACGATGGTCATAGTCCTTGGTGACTATACCTACTGATTACCACGTTATTTAGGCTTAGTGACGAGTCATAGTTTCGGTCAAAATACGCGTTTATGCGTATTTTGCAACCAAACTATTCTTGGGTATCAAAACCGTTTGTTTTGATACCAAACTTGTTTTCAAACTTCGTTAAACATGTTTTAACATGTTTAACTCATCACTTTAGGTTTAATGCTTATATAGGGTCGTAAGATAAGCGGTCTAAACAACCGCTTACACTTCCGAACCCGACCCGTTTGGTCGATCATTAGGATCTGACCAAACACATTAGGTGACCATAGTTGTATAGGGAACAACCTTCCGAGGTTATACCTTATGCTCACTTCGTTTAGTTAGTTGTATGATAGGTAGTTTATATGCCTTAGGAAATTACCAAAATGCCCTTTTTGCACATAAATTCATTTTAAGCATATGCAACTTAATTTTTGACATCTAAACTGATTAGGAAACATTATTAGACGTGTTAAGGCATATATTACTTGTCATAGGACTAGTTAGGCGGTCCAAACACGTTTTACGCGAACGACGCATTAAAGTAGCATAAGCTACCTAAACGAGTCGTAATGGGTCGTAAGTACTTAGGTTAAGTTCCGATTTAGTATGTAGGCTTTGTTAAACCATGTCATATGATTTCCAATGCTCATTTGGTTTACGAAACCTCATCCTATCCGATCTTCCGATTTAGGTCCGGTTTACTTATATAGTTACCTATATTAGGTGCCGTTAGATTTCGTGATCCCTCTAGCTTTGCTTGGTTGTTATTCAAGACTTCTAAGCATCCTCAAGTGAGTACATAGTGTCCTATTTTACTGTTTTCAAATATTTTTGGGTCAAACACATGTGCCTACTTGTTACTTTCGTGCTTTTCATGCTTTTATATCATATACTTGCTATGTTCATTAGTACGTATATAGTACATGATTTCATTATGTTTTGCTATGTATGTTCACTTAGCATGCTAACACATTGATTTTCACATATTACATTTTGTTACATATGCTCATCCAGCATATGGACACATTGTTTTTCATTACATTTTTGTTGCATATGTTCATCTAACATATGGACACAATGTTTTACATTCTGAACTGTTGGAACCGTTTGGAATTGTTTGATCCATGTGAATTATTTGAACTATTGGAACCGTTTGGAACTGATTGATTGATGTGAACCGTTTGGAACTGTTTGAACCGTTGGGTTATGGAAGTGATTAGGTAACGGGGCGGGTGTAATGTGTTAAAAGCATGGTAGATACGCCGCTGGTACTTCCTATATATAAGTGCTTTCAACACATTATATATCGTTGCGTTATCTAGATCACTTGGACAAATGTTATCAAAACAAAGTTATATTACAAGGTTTTTCTAACAATATATATATACCATTCGAGCTTTACTAAAAAAATGATTTTCGATCTGGGTCTACATAAACAAATGTTTTGGAGTTAAGATTCATGGCATCGTGGTTTTATAAATTATAACAAATCTGTTTTGACTAAGTTATTTCAATTTACAATACAAACATTTTACAAAACCTGGTTTTCTAATATTAATTAACAAAGTTGTTTAAGTTATTTCAAAAGGTAAAATGAGCCATGAATCCGACACTCACATAAAACCTATGTACTCGCCGGCATTTTATGCTGACGTATTTTCACATGTGTTTCAGGTACCATAGTTGATGATGATTAATGATGATATTGATGCATGCTCACATAGGAATGGACGAGGCCTTAGTGACTTAATAACAATGATAGTTAATTGTTCATGTTTTGTTTCAAATTTCAATACAATGTAATAAACTTAATTAAATAAAATAGAACTTTTATCCATGTGTTGTGAAACAATGATTCTGTTACGACACTCCCCAACGTTTCCGCCGCAGTTTGTTGTTTTAACGCGGTCGGGGTGTGACAGAAAAGTTGGTATCAGAGCCCATGGTTATAGGGAATAAGGTTATTAGTAATGGTTTGACCTAGACTATAACCTTCCTAGGACCCTAACGCGAGTTTGCTTGTGTTTAGTCATAAAACAATACCGTCATCTATCTTTAGGTGACAACCACAACAAGAACACAAATTAAAATCCTCTTTGAAAACCAATCATCTGTTCTAGGATGATTTGTTATAAGGTTTTGAACCTTCAAAGTTTTCAAAATCTCATCAAATTTTGGGTCTTATTAATGTGAACACGTGCAATCTGGAAGGGTGGGTGCCTGTATCCTGAGTTTTCTGTCTAAGGCTAGAGTGTTCATACAAATCCACATAATCGGACCAGTCACTCTTACCTGGGAATTCTTGGGGTGAGTGTCCACTTATAGGCTAAAGCATGTCTTCACGATACATTATGAGGACCTATTTACTTTGATTCAGCCTTTGTGCGTCGTTTGTTTGCTTCGTGGTTCGAACAAATGACCATCACCCATGCTTTTTGGTCGGTAATTGTAACATCCTTTTCTTACCCAATGCCATTTCACTTGTTTTCTCTCATGTTTCCTCTTTTAGAATGCCCCCTCTACGTGACAATCAGATACCTAATGAAGAACTGGCAGCTATCATTACGCAGCAAATGGCTGTTTCACTCCCAAACATCATTGCTCAATGTAACCAAGCCCTCAACAACAATAATGCCCCATGCAACTTCAAGACATTCAACTCTGCCCAGCCATCAAAATTTTCTGGTCACAAGGAGCGATTGCACTTCTGCAATGGTTCGAGAGTCTAGAGAGCACCTTCAGACACATTCAGTGTCCAAACGAGCGAAATGTAGAGTTCCCATCTAGTGTTTTTGAGAAACGAGCTTTAACATGGTGGAATGGTGTGATGAGAGATAGGGGTGCCGAGGTAGCACTGGCTCAAACCTGGGAAGAGCTTCGAGCTCTAATGATGAGGGAATTCTGTCCTCGTCATGAGATTAGGGCATTGGAAAGGGAATTCGACGATCTTAAGCAAGATAGCGGTGAGCATCGAGCCTACACGGACCGTTATGAGGAGTTAAGTCTGTTATGCCCGAACATGGTTACGCCTTTGGATAAGGCAATCGAAAAGTACATTGACGGCCTCCCTGACTCAGTACAAGACATTGTTACTGGTAGCAACCTCACTATAGTTAGACAGGCCATTGAGCTATCCGCTACCTTAACTGAATCTCAGATCAGGAAAGGTAAACTTTTCCGAAAGGGCGACAAGAAACCGATCGAAGAATCGAAACCAAAGGATGAGCAGACTGAGTCCTCCAAGAAGTCCAAGAAGCGAAAGGCTTCTCAGAACTTCTCCATGGTTGCCCACAATGATCAAACTGTCCCCAACCAACCGGCTCAACCCCCTTCTAGGAAGCCATACAACGGAACTGCACCCTTGTGCAACCAATGTAGCCTTCATCATCATGCTAGTGTGAAGTGCCGCAAATGCCAAATTTGTGGACTTATAGGTCATACAGCAAGAGTTTGCCCAGTTGCAGCTGCACCAAATCAAGCTGGCAACAATTCTGCTCAAGCTCGTTTTCCACCAGGTTCTTGCTACAACTTTGGCGAGATGGGCCATTTCCGAAAGAATTTCCCGAACTGGCTAATGCAAATCCAGCGCAGGGATGAGCATCTGACCGATTGAAAGACGACGCTATTTAGAAATAATCAAGCCTTATGTATTAATTTCTTTTGTTGTCAAGGTCTATGAAACAGTTGTTGTTGTTATTTATAAATAAATCTTTTTATTTACATTGCAATGTACAAATGTGGTTGCATATATAAACAACAAATCCCCTACGATACCGACAATCAAGGAACCGTATTCCTTGAAGAACAGACTACCCCCAAAATTCTTCCATTTTGTGATTTCTTGCGATTTCCACGAAAATCCTAAGTACCCATTTCCTCCAAGGGAACGGAGTACAAGGCGCAAGTTACAACTATGGACTAATACCCAAAGTACCACTATAAATCCTTAATAGGGTACCTAAGGGGATTTCCGTAAGTCCTTAATTATTGTCTACCTAAATTCGAATATTACGTATCCTGTAAACGAAATCAAATTTTTGGAAGATCATCCTACCTTTTCAGATGGATTCTTGAGGACGTTGAAGTCCATCGACTGGGTTCCTGATATACTTTGAATACCCATGTTCAAATCGATAACAAGATAATAACAATTAATGACAAATAGATAACAAATTAATAACCAAGAAAACAATTATGTGTCTATGTGTTGACCTAATCAAAGTTGTCTCAAGCTTGTTCAAATTCTATCCCCTTCACATTATAAAACAAACTGTGCGAACTGTGCAAGAAATTACATAATTATGGATGCATACATAATTATGGAATTTAGTGCACATAAATCACAGCAAGTTTTGTCATGTGTCTAGAATTAACTCTATTCATTTCCATTTCTGAAGAAGCACCCGTTGAGGAAAAATGAACTAGCTATTCATTTTTCACTTCTAAAAGAATATCCGTTGAGGGAAATGAATATCCTGTTAATTATCCATTCATTTCCATTTCTGATGAAGCACCCGTTGAGGAAAAATGAACTAGCTATTCATTTTTCACTTCTGAAAGAATATCCATTGAGGGAAATGAATATCCTTCGTTTAATCCTTCATTTTCATTTCTGAAGAATACCCATTAAGGAAAATGAAGCATCCGCTCATTTTCATTTATGAAGAATACCCGTTGAGGAAAATGAAGCATCCGTTCATTTCCATTTCTGAAGAATACCCGTTGAAGAAAATGATTATCTGTTCATTTTCGTTTCTGAAGAATATCCGTTGAGGGAAATGAATATCCTTTTGATTATTCCTTCATTTCTATTTCTGAAGAATACCCGTTGAAGAAAATGATTATCCGTTCATTTTCATTTCTGAAGAATATCCGTTAAGGGAAATGAATATCCTTTTGATTATTCCTTCGTTTCCATTTCTGAAGAATACCCGTTGAGGAAAATGATTATCCATTCATTTTCGTTTCTGAAGAATATCCGTTGAAGGAAATGGATATCCTTTTGTTTATTCCTTCGTTTCCATTTATGAAGAATACCCGTTGAAGAAAATGATTATCCATTTATTTTCTTTTCTGAAGAATATCCGTTGAGGGAAATGAATATCCTTTTGATTATTCCTTCATTTCCATTTCTGAAGAATACCCGTTGAGGAAAATGATTATCCGTTCATTTCTGTTTCTGAAGAATATCCGTTGAAGGAAATGAATATCCTTTTGTTTATTCCATCATTTCCATTTCTGAAGAACCCGTTGAGGAAAATGAATCGTCCATTCATTTTCGCTTCTAAAGAATATCCGTTGAAGGAAATGAATATCCTTTTGTTCATTCCATCATTTCCATTTCTGAAGAACCCGTTGAGGAAAATGAATCGTCCATTCATTTTCGCTTCTGAAGAATATCCGTTGAAGGAAATGAATATCCTTTTGATATTCCATCATTTCCATTTTTGAAGAACCCGTGGAGGAAAATGAATCATCCATCCATTTTCTCCTCTGAAGAATATCCATTGAAGGAAATGAATATCTTATTCTATAATCCTTCATTCCCAATTCTGATAAAGAAACCATGGAGTGAAATGAACCATCCATTCATTTTCGTTTCTGAAGTATATCCACTGGGAAATGATAGGATTATGCCTTGCATATCTTTGATGGGTTACTCTACGCAAATAGATGACACCCTAGATACCATGCAAGACAATTATTTAACACAACGTCACAGACAGACTCCTATGAATAAATTTCGGGACGAAATTTCCTAAAGTAGGGGAGACTGTGACATCTATGCCTCTGGGACCATCAAAAAAAATACCAAATCAATGAAATATTGTATTTCATACGTGCGATTTGTATAAATATGTGTATCATTTGCAGATATCAATTTTTGTTTGATTTCGAGCTCTAAATCTCTTTCTGGAAAGTTATATGCGATCTGATGCGTAAACGTAATCAGTTTAACGCGAAAAACTCTCCAGAACAGTGACATGGGCTTAACATACCCTAAATAACCTTTACATAACTTAGAAATAAGTTTTGGATGGTTTGGTGTGTCGAAATCAAGTTTATTCGCTTACAGGGACTAATTTTGACAAACTGCGAAAGTATGCCGATTCGTACTGTAACGAACATTTTGAAACATGATCATAAGTTAAATATGCCCTAAATATCCTTTACATAGCTTAGAAATAGGATTTGAGGTGTCTGGTGCGCAAAAATAAACTTTTTGATCAATAGGGACTAAAAGCGTCAAAAAGTGCATAAGTTTGCATTTTCGCGCATATCTTACGTTCTGAATAAATCCAGACATCCAAAAGTTTATTTAATCATTAGAATACTTTATTTTAGTGATTGGCATGATAAAATTCCATTCGTCGTGTAATTTGGATCGTTTTTCGCGTCCGTTCATGTTTCGTCGTAATTAACCGAACAACGCAACCGTACGACCAAATGAACCAACATCTGACATATTTTTGAGCATATTTTAAGTTCCCTATACTGTAACTTCATTTTAGAGCCTTGAAATGGGGTTAACGGGGCTTAAACGTGTCAAAAATGGATCGAAAACCAACTTTCTGGGCTGCAGGGACCATTTCTGACAATCTGCCAAACTATGGCTCAGGAGGGGTGAGTAAGACTTCTCTAAGTCTTACACGGGGCACGAGAGACTCCCAGTTCAGTAGAAAGTTGATTCCAGTTGATCCAGCTATTCCCATGGTTTGCAAATGGTTTTAATCAATCTAGGGGCTTGTTTTAGGGCACCCATGGTATTACAAATCAGTGGGTGCACTTGTAAGGCCAAGATTAAAGCTCGGTTTTCGAGGAATGATCTTAATGGTGGCCCGAAAACTATAAATACCCCCATGATTCATTTGCAACTCACACCTTGATCTGATTATATTCTCTAAGTTGAAGTTTCTACACTTCATACCAGAGAATTTTCAGATCAAATCTCCATTTCTTGGAGCTCTTGTAAGTATTCTTTCATTCTATTACGCGTTTTTAAGCACGAAAGTCAAACAGTGTTTGACTTTCAACTTTGACCAGTTTATGGTCAACACGAAGTTCGTTTGAAATCCGTAACGTGAGCGTAATCACGATGGTCATAGTCCTTGGTATACCTACTGATTACCACATTATTTAGGCTTAGTGACGAGTCATAGTTTTGGTCATAATACGCGTTTATGCCTATTTTGAAACCAAACTATTCTTGAGTATCAAAACTGTTTGTTTTGATACCAAACTTGTTTTCAAACTTCGTTAAACATGTTTTAACTTGTTTAACTCGTCATTTTAGGTATAGTGCTTATATAGGGTCGTAAGATAAGCGATCTAAACAACCGCTTAGACTTCCGAACCCAACTCGTTTGGTCGATCATTAGGATCCGACCAAACACATTAGGTGACCATAGTTGTATAGGGAACAACCTTCCGAGGTTATACCTTATGGCCACTTCGTTTAGTTAGTTGTTTGATAGGTAGTTTATATGCCTTAGGAAAATGACCAAAATGCCCTTTTTGCACATAAATTCATTTTAAGCATATGTAACTTAATTTTTAACATCTAAACTAATTAGGCAACATTATTAGACATGTTAAGGCATATATTACTTGTCATAGGACTAGTTAGGCGGTCCGAACGTGTTTTACGCAAACGACGCGTTTACGTAGCATAAGCTACCTAAACGAGTCGTAATGGGTCGTAAGCACTTAGGTTAAGTTCCGATTTAGTATGTAGGATTTGTTAAACCAAGTCATATGAGTTCCAATGCTCATTTGGTTTACGAAACCTCGTCCTATCCGATCTTCCGATTTAGGTCCGGTTTACTTATATAGTTACCTATACTAGGTGTCGTTCAATTCCGTGATCCCTCTAGCTTTGCTTGGTTGTAATTCAAGACTTCTAAGCTTCCTCAAGTGAGTACATAGTCCCCTCTTTTTTCTATTTTCAAATATTTTGGGGTGAAACACATGTGCCTAATTGTTACTTTCGTGCTTTTCATGCCTTTATATCATATAATTGCTATGTTCATTAGTACGTATATAGTACATGATTTCATTATGTTTTGCTATGTATGTTCACTTAGCATGCTAACACATTGACTTTCACATATTACATTTAGTTGCATATGCTCATCCAGCATATGGACACATTGTTTTTCATTACATTTTTGTTGCATATATTCATCCAGCATATGGACACAATGTTTTACATTCTGAACTGTTGGAACCATTTGGAACTGTTTGATCCATGTGAATTATTTGAACTGTTGGAACTGTTTGGAACTGTTTGATTCATGTGAACCGTTTGGAACTGATTGATTGATGTGAACCGTTTGGAACTGTTTGAACCGTTGGGTCATGGAAGTGATTAGGTAACGGGGCGGGTGTAATGTGTTAAAAGCATGGTGGATATGCCACTGGTACTTCCTATGTATAAGTGCTTTCAACACATTATATATCGTTGCGTTATCTAGATCACTTGGGCAAATGTTATCATAACAAAGTTATATTACAAGGTTTTTCTTACAATATATATATATATACCATTCTAGCTTTACTACAAAAATGATTTTCGATCTGGGTCTACATAAACAAATGTTTTGGAGTTAAGATTCATGGCATCAAGGTTTTATAAATTATAACAAATTTGTTTTGACTTGGTTATTTCAATTTACAATACAAACATTTTACAAAACCTAGTTTTCTAATATTAATTAACAAAGTTGTTTGAGTTATTTCAAAAGGTAAAATGAGCCATGAATCCGACACTCACATAAAACCTATGTACTCGCCAGCATTTTTATGATGACGTATTTTCACATGTATTTTAGGTCCCATAGTTGATGATGATTAATGATGATATTGATGCATGCTCACATAGGAATGGACGAGGCCTTAGTGACTTAATAACAATGATAGTTAATTGTTCATGTTTTGTTTCAAATTTCAATACAATGTAATAAACTTAATTCAATAAAACAGAACTTTTATCCATGTGTTGTGAAACAATGATTCTGTTACGACACTCCCCGACGTTTTTTCCGCGGTTTGTTGTTTTAACGCGGTCGGGGTGTGACACGTTAGGTAGTATTGGTACCTTAAGTATTTTAACATAGCAATGAGTGTCGGGTCGTGTTAGTGCATGCGTCTGTCGACTTCGTCTTGTATCGAGTCTTACATTAGTATGTTAGATCAGGGCACGTAGTTTGAGAAATAGTGGTTTAAGATAATTTCGCTTGAAAGGACCTGATTCCGCTTGAAATGACAATTGACAGTTTCAAGCGAAATCTCAAGTGTTAATTTCGCTTGAAACGCACCATGACACTTTCAAGTGGAATCTCATGTCTATAAATACCCTTCAAGCGAAATCTTATGTAACAGTTCTGGAATTTGATACCGAAGTGCTGCCGGTTTATTTTCTGCATGTAATCAGTGTTATATCAATCAGAAAGTTGTTTAAAGTGATTTGCAAGCTGTTTCGAACTTGATATGTCTGTTTCCGCCTTTCATATTGAATATAACTCCTCTAAACGACTCGTTCGGGTCCTAATTCGATCCTACAAGTGGTATCAGAGCTCAGGAGGAGGAGTTCTTACCGATTCATCTTAGAATTTCTGTTTTCTACAACTTCTTTTCAAAATTAACTATTTTTCACGGTTAAAATCGGCTAATTTTCACACATTATACGCGTAATAGTATTTTTACAAATCCTTGAAAGTTTCAGACCTTAATTCGTATTAAAAGTGACAAAAAATGGACCAAAGTTGTGATTCTGTTTGAACGAACATCCTTGATTCTGCTTCTAATTGTAATTTCGCTTGGCTGATTCCGCTTGAAGGTTGTTGTTAATTTCGCTCGAAATCAACAATTCCGCTCCAAACTGGTATTCCGCTTGAAATTGGTGTTTTCGCTTGAACAGATTTCACTTGAGATAGTTATTCCGCTTGAAAAAAGCTTCCGTTTGAAGAGGGATTTCACTTGAAGACTTAATTTCGCTTGAAATTGTCTGATTTGGGAAATTTGTTACCAAAATCATGAGTGAGGAATTTTATAACGTGTTTGCTACCCCAACTACTCCAGCTGCCATTGTTCAAAACATGAACTTGGAAAATGAGACTGGAACTATGAAAAAACCCCCGAAGCTAATGAGCATTGAGGAGTATTACGGTTGGAAAGATCGATTTGAAAACTGGGTTCAAGCAAATCATTTGAGATCTTGGGAGTGTATTATGAAAAAGTATGTTCTACCACGTACTGATCTGCAAGTTGAGAAAACAATCTCTGAATTCACTGACAAAGAACGAGACATGTACAAAGCTGAAAAGATGATGATTAGTCAACTTCAGCAAGCTATTAAAGAAGATATCTTTGTATTGCTTCAACATGACAAAACTTCAAAATCAATTTGGGATGCTCTTAAAATCAAGTTTGAGGGAAGTGAGAAGATGATTAAGAGTAAAAAGGCACTGCTTAAGAAAGAATTTGATCTATTTACAAGTCTGCCAGGGGAAGATACAAAGAAATTGATTGAAAGATACTGCCATTTAGTGTGTTCTATGTCATTGTTAAGCATAACCAAAGAACCAAAGGAATGGGTTGACAAATTAGCTGATGCTTTACCTCAGAAAGAGTGGGGTACATTTTTGATGATCTTAAAGAACACTGGAGAATATGATGGGTTGATGATTTCTCAGTTCATCGAAAAGATTGAAGGACAAGATCTTGTACAGCAAAAGATTGCAAGGATGAATAATCCTAGTAGTCAGCAAGATGTGAAAATGTATTACAAAGGCAGTGTTCAAGAGGCTGAAATGAGTCCAAAAATCCAAACTGCTTTTAGTGCTGGAAACTCATCTGAAAATTTTGATCAAAGTTCAAACAACAGCAGTGGATTTTCTTCATATCCAAATGTTAATCCAAAGAGTTCAACTTCAAGTTTTCATTCTCAAAGTTCAAAAAGTGGAAATGATTGTATGATACAGTGCAATATTGCATTGAATCTTCCGAGTGGTCAAAGTTTTTCTGAAGAAGTTGCTAAAAATCAAATGGCGTTACTTGCAACTGTGCTACAATCTTATGAAGGTTTGGTTGCAGGAAGGATTGGAAATTTTATGCTGATGAAAGAGGATTACGATCAGATAGATGCTGAAGAGATGGAGCTCATGGATATAAAATGGTGTTTAGCTAGTGTCTTGAGGAGAGCAGAAAAATTTAAAATGATTACAGGAAGAAATGATTTTTTGGATGCACATGTTTCTACTTTGGGTTTTGATAAATCTAAAGTTACTTGTTTTCGATGCAGGGAGAAAAGTCATTTTAAGAGAGAATGCAAAAATAAAGAAGCTAGTGGAGCAAAGAATCCGTTTGGAAAAGATGATTACTATCGAAAAGCTATATATCAGCAGGTTGCTCACCAACCACATCAACAAAAAGAACCACAAACTGCTCATGCTAGAATGATCAAGGATGCAAATAAGAAAGCTTATTATGGTATCATTGATCAAGATGATGAACAGGGTGCAAAAGGCTTCAGCTGGGACAAATACATTCCACCTGATTCGAAAGTTGTTGCTCTCATTGCAAAAGTCATTCAAGAACCGGATTTGTTTACAGAATGGATGAAAGTGATTGGTGTTAATACTAAGAATCAAGATGAAGAGTCTATTACTTCAGACGATAATTCAAAAAGAACAACAGTTTTTGATCAAACACCATCTGATTCTAGTTTTTCAGTTGATAGTTCAGAAAAGACGATAGAGTTTGATCAATCACCAACTGATGATAGTGGTGATGATGAGGAAGAAAAACATATTAATGTTGCTAAAACTCATCTATCTCCTGAAAGTTTTCAATTTTATTTTGCAGATCGCTTGGAGAAATTGAAAGAGAGACGAGCAGCAAAAGAACAAAAGAAAATGAAGTGTAAAAGTGTTGCTGAGGAGATTGGTGAAACAGAAAAAGTGATTGAAGTTGAAAAAGTTGTTGAAGCTGAAAATATCATTGAAGTAGAAAAGATTGTGGAAGTCATCAAGCCTTACTTAATGTGTTTAGAATCTTGCAAGGAATGTGCAGCAAAAGATGAGATGTTGAATGAAAAAGATAAGATGATAGAAAAGTTACTGTTTGATCTCAATTACGTGAAAGAATCATATGATGTATTAAACAGAACAGTAACTGGGCTACAAAAGACTAATTCTGAAAGAGAAGATGCATTGACAATGTTGAATGCTGTGATGATGTCGAAACAAAAAGTCATTAGTTTCTACATTGAAGAAAGTGCAAAATGGAAGCAAGAGTTGGAGAAAGAAAAGATAGAGAATGAGAGAATCAGACGATTATTACAGAGTTATTCTAGTTCTGATTATCTTATTGACCGAATTTATCCAACTGTTGCAGGTTTTGAAGCATTTAAAGATGATGAGAAGCCAAAGAAGAAGGATACTGGTAAGAAACAGAGTGTTAATTATAACAAGTGTCCACCTCCGATTTGGGAAGGGTATTCTCCTAGAAAACCAAATGAGGAGCAAGTCGAAAAGGCAGTGAATATAAAGTTAAAGTCCGATATAACCGAGGATTTACCAGAAAACATTGACGTCGTTTTTACATCATCTGACACTGATCATGAGTCCGAGTTAATAAAAAAGGTGGTCGATCAGGTGTTGGATAAAGATGAGGAGTCTGAGTCTGGAAGTTCGCGTTCGTCGGTCAACTGTCCAAAGACGTCGGTTAAACGGGTTTATAGTAAAGAATTTCTTTTATCAAAATCTAATTTGAAGGATGAAACATTTGAAGTTGCATATACTTTGAATGATGCTGACAAATTATATTCTGATAAAGAATTTCCAATAAGAAGTGTTCAAGTTAAAAAGATCAAAAAGGTTTTCAAATTAACATAAATCAATATTTCTGAAATAAAAGATGTAAATCTTAATGAAAAACCTAAACAATACACTTCAAGAGTTCAACAACGCTTAAACAAGAAAAAGAGTTACAATTTTGGTTCTGCTTTTCAAAAGAAACCAAATCATAATGGTAATTTCAAAAAGAAAGGATTGGGTTTCATTCCATCTGAAAAATATAAAAATGAAAAATATATTACAGATTTTAATTCAAAAATTAATTTTGTTTCAGGTACAAGCTGTGAAGAAGAATCAAAAAGCTCATTCTGGAAACAATCAAACAGAGAATTCCTTATCCAGAAGCAAGAGAGAATAGGAACTGGAGTTTTCCATAGAAAGGAGACTAGAACCTGTTTTAGATGTAATGAAGTTGGTCACATTGCATCGACTTGTTCTCAAGCAACAAAAACAAAACAGGAAGTCTCTAAAAAACTCAAAGAAGAAGTTGTTGAAAAAATTGAACCACCAACAGAAAATTTTAAAATTTTTGAAAATTCAACATATGAAGTTGGTGAATGTTCAAAATGGTTTTATAAGCAAAGAGGAAATCTTGACAACCAAAAATGGGTTGTTAAGAAATCAGATGTGAAATCTGGCGATGAATCTGATTCCACAAAGTCAGAGGAGCCACTAGTTGAGATTTCGAATCAATTCTATTCTGAGAAGAAAGAATTTGATGTCGACAAAGCTTTTAATGGAAATGTTAAAAAGATTTTTGGAAAAATGGTTGAAGGAAAGGTCAAAGGTGTAAAGGACTTTTATGAAACAAAGAAAGCAACTTTTTATCCAAGTGAAGTTGAGGAGAAAACACCCAAGGTTGTTAAGGCTTGGGTGGATTTGTTTAAATGAAAAACCTGACTTGCCGGAGCTCCCAAGTGGGTAATCGTGGAGCATGAATCGGCATTATTCTTTGAAAAATTGTTTTTGAAAATGTGAAAATGTTTTTGAAAATCTACAAGTGTGACTTGCTCGAGCTTCCAGGTTGGTAAGTGTGAAGCAGGTATCGGCATCTTTCTTGAGAAATTCACTTCTGATGATATTTCGACGTTCAAGTGGATAATCAGGGACATTAAGTTGTACTTGATTTTCTACAAGTGTTTGTGTTGAGAAAATTGGGAAATGTTAAATTTCTACAAGTGGTTTTAAAAAAAATGATGAAATGATCCCCAAACCTACAAGTGGTAAAATAAACAAAACTTATTTTCCGGAAAAACCATTTGATTAAAATAAACTTAAGTGTTTTGAAATCAAAATGGAAAAATAGTTTGTTGTAAGGGGGGGTTCTGATTGTTTATGCCAAGTGAATGGCGATCTAGAGTGATTTGATATCAGTTGTCACTGTGCTTGTACAGTTTGTTTTCAAATTGTTTCTACAAAGTGGGTCAAGAGCTCAGTTTGTTTTTTCAAATTTCTCTTAAATGTTTTTAAATTTAGGGGGAGTAAGAAATTTCAGAAAATCCAAAAACATTTGAAAATTTAAAAAAAAATCCAAAAACATGATAAAATGAAAATGAGTTTGTTGTGCAAAAGAGGAAATGATAGTACATCAGTGAACTATCTCAGCATGCTAAAGAAACGGATAGTTAAAACGTGATAAACGGTCTCACTAAGGATGTGACGATAGGCTCAGCTAGACTAGTAGATTTGCGATAACAATAAAAACATAATGAAAAAGCCTAGTTCTAGTGGAAAACGCGGTCAAAAGCATAGTACTTAGTTTTGTCCTTCTTGATTGTGTGCCTGCTCAGTAATCGCTGATTGTTGAAAGACATAAAAACTGGTTAAGTTTGTGAACTTTAACCACTTTGCTGAAAAAGTCACTGTGATTGTGCATTTCATTTTGCAAAGATTTAAACTTGTTTTATTTCTTTATTTTTGTTTAAGCATTGGACATCCTCTGCGTATACATGAGTATCGATCTGGATGTTAGTGCCTAAACATTCTGGTTTATTTTCTTTGGTGTTTCGTTTAAGCTTTGGATCACCTCTGCGTATACGGAAGTATCGCCCTGGTGGTTAAAGCCTAAACAACTTCAATTTGTTTTATTTTCTTATTTTGTTTAAACATTGGACTTTCTCTGCGTATACAGAAGTATCGACCTGATTGTTAATGTTTAAACATTCTGCTTTGTTTTCCCACAAATCACAGTTGATAAAAGTTTAAAGGCATTACTTGAGTCAGTGTATTGCATGATGACGGGATATGCTGAGATCGTGGGGTCCATAAGAAATAAGTGCAAAAATTAATATACCTTAAAGTATCGGTAAGCATTTCGAAAGTTTTTAGATTGAGTTTAATTGGACAAACATATCGTCAATCTATGTGAACTGTTTAGAACTTAAAATGTTTAAAGCTTAACGGTGCTAGTGATTTGTCTCAAAAACTGATATGATCCTCTTACACAAACTCACAAAAATAGTCTGTAAATATTTCTTTACTGCTTTTCATTACAAAATCCAAAAATATTTTCAGTGTGTTTTTGCATAAATTTTGAAAAATTCAAAAATATTTTTGACAACTGATATTGAAGAGCTGATTTTCAAAATTCCAAGTGATAAACATGATGACATTTTGTGAGGGGGAGTATGTGTTTAAATGAGAAAAGGTTTTGAAGATTAGCATACATGTGGTTCATCAGAAATTATCTTTGTTAAATCATTCTGGATAATTTGAGAGGAGTCTGGATATATAGATTTGTACAATTGAAAATTTGTGAAATTTATTGTGAAGTAGAGAATGTGCAGGAAAGCCAGTTTCTGATACCTGAGCAGAATGTGAGCCAGGTTATGATTTTGGAGTTGATGATGCTGATGAACTTAAGGAATCAAGAGATCTGATCAAGAGAATTAGAATGAGGAAGAGCCAGGTCAAGATCTTGGAAAAGAAGAGATTCTGGAAGCCCAAAGACTGATAAAGACTAAAGACTGCAAAGACTCGACACTAAAGACTTCGTCAACATTCGAGGGGGAGTCTGTTAGTGCATGCGTCTGTCGACTTCGTCTTGTATCGAGTCTTACATTAGTATGTTAGATCAGGGCACGTAGTTCGATAAATAGTGGTTTAAGGTAATTTCGCTTGAAAGGACCTGATTCCGCTTGAAATGACAATTGACAGTTTCAAGCGAAATCACAAGTGTTAATTTCGCTTGAAACGCACCATGACACTTTCAAGCGGAATCTCATGTCTATAAATACCCTTCAAGCGAAATCTTATGTAACAGTTCTGGAATTTAATACCGAAGTGCTGCCAGTTTATTTTCTGCATGTAATCAGTGTTATATCAATCAGAAAGTTGTTTAAAGTGATTTGCAAGCTGTTTCGAACTTGATATGTCTGTTTCCGCCTTTCATATTGAATAAAACTCCTCTGAACGACTCGTTCGGGTCCCAATTCGATCCTACAGGTCGCGTTGCGTTTTACTGTGATAAATCGAGTTGTGTGAGTAGCGTTGAGTTTGTGTTGTGATAGCGTTTGCGAGTAATAATACACATAATAAGCACACACAAATAAGGCACATAAGAACACACAGCATAACATTATTACTACTAATAACAACATTTGCGATTTAGCGTGTTAGTCGTGATAAGCGAATGCGAAGGCATGAGTGGTTACCGAACAAACTAACACACTCGGTATTTTAAATAGCATAATTCTCTGTAATTCGTGTTGCGTTAGCATTTTTGAATATAAAGCGTTTAAACGTGTAGCGGTGCGGTGTGATGAAAATGTATTTTGTATAACATAACCCTTTATTTATATCGAATCTCGGAATACAAGATGATTACAAATTGAAGCAAAAGCAAACAAGTAACGATCCGAAAGTCGGGTTGTTACAACTTTGCCCTCTTGGCCAGGAGCGGAGAAACCCTCTGGTTGCTCCATGTAAATCTCTTCCTCTAATTTCACATTGAG
Source organism: Helianthus tuberosus (assembly GCA_030545235.1). Taxonomy (NCBI): domain Eukaryota; kingdom Viridiplantae; phylum Streptophyta; class Magnoliopsida; order Asterales; family Asteraceae; genus Helianthus; species Helianthus tuberosus. Next base: position 126,522,279 of record CM060408.1, read on the forward strand.
AAATGCAGTTTTTTACATCCATTTAATGTATTTCCAAGTTTCTCAAAGCTACAATTGCAAGCACCAATCTAATAGAGGTTATTCTAGTCAACGGAGAGTATGTGTCAAAATAGTCAAGACCTTCCTTTTGTTTAAACCATTTGATCACAAGCCTTGCCTTATACTCGTCGACAGAGTCATCAGCTTTCATCATTTTCTTGAACATCCATCGATATCCAAGTGGCTTACACCTTGGTGGAAGATCTACTAGCTCCCAAGTATGATTCCGCAAGATAGAATCAATTTCACTCTTGATGGCTTCTTTCCATTAAGGTCCATCTGAAGAGCTGACTGCTTCTCAATAGGTTTGAGGCTCACTCTCAACCATGAATGTAAGAAAGTCAGGCGCAAAGGATTTCTCAGTCCTTTGCCTTTTACTTCTTCTTGGCTCACCCTCTTCAGACTCTAATTGTTCTTCAGTTTCCTCTCAAACAATCTCATCAACAACTGTTGATGAACTTGCATGATTGGTTGTTGAACAACTCTCATGAGTTTGTACTAACATTGGAAACTCTTTTTCAAAGTAAGTCACATTTCCTGGCCTTGTCTCTATGATAGAGTCCTTGTGCACATCAGGATTCTTGTATTCATATACAAGAAAACGATGTGAGCTACCGTTTTTGGCATATCCAATGAAAATGTAATCACAGTTTTTGGCCCTATTCTAAGTGCCTTAGGGGGTGTAACAATCACCTTGGCTAGGCACCCCCACACTTTCAAGTATTTATAAGACGATTTATGTCCCCGCCGTAACTCATGAGGTGTTACATCCTTATTCTTTAGAGGTATTTTATTTAACAAAAAATTGGCCGACAATATGGCCTCCTCCTACATGTCCTGGCTCATCCCTGAACTTGTCAACATGGCATTCATCATTTCTTTTAGTGTACGATTCTTTCGCTCCACGATGGTGTATAAGGAGGGGTACACTTATATATTATGCCACTTTTTGCACATACTTCCCCAAATGGTGAAACATATTCACCTCCTCTATCACTTCTCACACGTTTTTTTTTTGTTGAGTTGATTCTCAACTTCAGCTTTTGCAAGTCCAAGAACCACAATCGGATATCACAAACACCTAAAAAAGTTGTGGGAAAACGAGAAAGATGTAGAAGAATGAAGAAGAAATTGATTGTATTGTATTCGATGGAAGGTGCACACGATCTCTTAAGGATCGTCTGGTACACGCCAATAAGTTTTGCAAATAATCAACAACCAAAACAAGACCTAGGTGCATCCTATTTATAACATATAGGATGACCTAATACAACCGGGCAAGCCCAAACCCCTATTCGAATATAATAGACATCAACCAAGCCCAATCCAAACTAGTAACCAACCCAAAACTAGTAAACCCAAGACAAACGTAAACCTATAAGTACATGCCCTTACAATATTCCCCTAGGTTTATGTTGTCTTGGCAGCTCATGCTTCACTTGCGTTTCTTCTTTTTCTTCTTCTGGGGATCAGGCAATTACCTTCCAACATAAGGACCAAATAACTGAGTTTCCACTCTACTTCGTTGTCCAGATCATAACTTGAGCAATGTAATCTGTGCAATTGCAGCGGTAAAATTCTTTACACAGACTGCATACTGTGGATCACTCCTGATATGCGTCCTTCCCAGCAGCTTTATATCATTCTCTCTGAAACGCATCAAGTCTTTCACATCAGCAACCCTGTACTCTTCGTTTACACAAACTATCACCGCTTGACCAGTAACGGGATCGTACATCCAGAATTGTAAATCCTTTAAGCTGTTATCTGGAAGCTCCTTCAGCAATGGAACAGTCTTTGTTTACTTCGTAGGAGGCCACATCACTGTCTTATACGGCTTGTTGGTGGAAGGATCTATGACATCTTCATGTTCCACGACAAACCATTGTGCTAATTTCATATCCCTGAAATTAACTTGCGCTTGTTTTTGCAGTTTGTTATAGAAGTTCCATCCAATTTTGCAATTGTGATTTCTGCACTGATCATGATAAGGAGCTTTACTCAGTTCCCGAAGATCTACTACCGTCCAAGACTCAAAAGCATCAGAATGATTGTAATATTTCACAGCCCCATTCTTTCTCTTTACCAGAAACATCCCCTTATCATCATTGTATACCCAGCTTACAATCCCAGACCTATTGCCATACACATCAAATCTATCCTTTTCTGTAGTAACTACATATCTGTCTGGCTGGTCTTGATATCCGAAGTTTCTTTCAGCACCCACATTTCTCATAGTCACCTCCTTTTGCTTCTTTTTGCTGGTTAACAGTACAAGGAGGATTCTGAATATATCGACCAATCGCTTCCTCGCGTTCTTTATCCATTTGAGCTTTTTCGACAGCAGTGTATTCCTTAGGAGGCTCAGCAAACTCCTTCGGAAACTTTCCTTATAACTTCTGCTTGAGATCTATAACCACCGCTGTATGGGATCCTAAATTTGTCTCAAACTCGTGAATCTGCTATTTTTGTGGGTTATTTCTTCCATTAAGCTTGCAATTTGGACATCTTTGAAATTCTTATCTTCTTCAAGGGCAGTGATCCTCTTCATCAGAACTACAACTTCATTATCTTCAAATAATTCTTCACTATCAGGGCTACTAGACGCTTCATGAGTTCCTTCCTGGTTTGGTTCAGTAGCTGTTGTAGCTTATTGCAATAGCTCCGCAGCTTTCAACACATCAGCGTTAGATGAAGTGTTGCTTGACCCCTCACCTGTCTTGGGAGCAGGCATATACATTGTTGCTCTTGGGTTAGATATAAATTCGATTATTGCTTCACTCATAGGTGTTCCAGAAACACGGACAAGTGGTCATTCAGAAACTACAGGCATGGTCGGTTCTGGGTTTGATCTTGTTTCATCAGCTATCTCACGGTTGATCCTAGGATCTCTTCTACTTCGCTTCCTAGGATGAAGATCAGCCGTGGGATCTTCAGTCACGTTTTCAGGTTCAGCAGAAACAGACTCAACTGGTTCAGTGCGAGGAGGATTCACACTTGACGGTTGATCTTCATTAGGCATGTCTGCTGTAAGGCTCTCTGTATTAATCTCTGTTTCAATATTACCAAACTTCGCATTAAAATCTACGTCATCCATCAACATCTCAACAAACACGTTCCCTTCTTCACTCTCAACCCCTATCAGATCCACATTTTCAACCGGCTCACTCGATCCACGAGGAGCATCGATAATCTGTACATCGTGTTCATCGACACAGCAGCATTAACCGGTGCTTGAGCCTTCTCAACAATCTCAGGAAATGCACCAAACTTTGCCAACGGCTTCCTGTTTTGATATGTCACGTGAACATCTATTCTCTTCTGATTGAGCATTGAGAAGTCCATATGATTCATTATCTTTGTATCGTAGATGCTCACAGTCGGTTACAGCTGAGAATACTTGGCTTCTAGAATCATTTGTAAGAACCTTGGAAATTTGAACCAGTATTTCTTGTTCAACGTCTTCACATTAGCCATCATATTGTCGAACACACACTTCGAATAATTAAACTTCCAACCTCAACTAAAGACACCAATCCAGAAGATTGTCTAATAGTTAGGGATATGATGAACAATCTAGCAAAAGAGGCATGGAGTTAGGAAGCTCGACATCTTGAAGCAAAAACCCGCAAAGCTTTCCACTAATTTCCTAAAACATATACAAGTTTGAAAAAAAACGTCAACAAAGTTGGTGAATTCATGTAGTTAACTTGTATAAAATGTATATTTGTAAAATGTGAGATGTATTTGTATGAAAGGTGGTATGTAAACGTAATTGAAATCGAGATCATTAATATTTCACGAGGACATTAATATGTGTGACGACATAGGAAGCATCCAAACTTTCGTGATTTTTGTGCCGGCTACCCTTCGATTGGGACACAAAAGCACTCTTCCGTGTGGGTCAATGTGGACAAAGAGTGGGGCTGCCGAAACCCAATAGATCTACCCTTTACGTTCCTTGGTCTAAACTTAGATTATTGGTGCTTAAGTACACCCTATTCACACATGATCTAATTGTATCATTCCCTTAGTCTAGCATACCATTTGTACATGTATTTCCCCCAAAAGTTTAGAAAACTAGAAAACGTTTAAAAGAGAGGACATGAACTCACAGTTTTGCGTCTTGATGCGTACAAACTTCGCCGGTACTCTTTTTGGTTCGAGACGTAACCTATAAGTGTTATACGTATGTTAATCACCTAAGCTTATGATTTACTATGTACAAGTTATCCATCTTGTTTATGTATTTGTTTTGTCTTAGGTGTATATGTTCTAGAGTTGTTATTATATATTTTTCAAAATATATATAGTTTTGTATACTTATGAGTTGTGTTAACGGATCTAGTCCCTCTTGTGGCGTTGGAAATTGCACGAGTAAAATTTCCATGTCCGAGACATGTGTGGGTCGTGCCCATGGGAGTCGGGTTTCACTCGTTCGTCGCGTTATCGTGATTTTAAATTGTATTTTCTATTTGTAAATATATATATATATATATATATTATTTTTTTGTATACGATATGTGTTAAAAATAATATATTTTTAACTTATCTTGTATATGTATTCTTGTGTATACTTGTACTTGTATTTTTTTGATCAAGTCAAAGTCGATTTATACTTTTAATAAATAATATTTAAAATATTATTTTAGTATAAATATATTTGTAATTTTTCCAAATATATACTTAGGCAAGTATACATGTATTTAGGCGTGAACACTTATGTATTTTGTGTTTAATGTCAAAAATCATTTCTTATGATTTTATACTTTCCGTAATTTATATTTCTTACAAATAATATATTTTTAAGGCTTGTTTAATATATGTATTTTTATCATACCTGTTTTATATATATATATATAGGGAGAAGATCATGCGAGAACCACCTCTTATTGCGAGAACCGCGAGAACCAATGTGAACACAACCAAAAATGCCTAAAAATAGCTAAAAATCACATAATTTTTTTTTAATAATTTTTATATAAAAATCGCTACTTTTCGAAGCAAAAAAAAATTATAATTAAAATTTAAAAAAAAAAAATTTAGCTACTAAAAGTAGCGATTTGAGCATAAAAAATATAAAAAAAAAATTTTAGATTTTTTTTTTATTTTTTTAGGTTTAGTTTTTAGCATTTTAGCTTGGGGGGTTTAGGTTTTTTGGGGGGGGGGGGGGTGGGGGAGGGGGGTTTAGGTTTTGGGGGGGGGGGGGTTAGGTTTTTTTTTAGGTTTTTTGGGGGGTTTTAGTTTTTAGCATTTAGCTTGGGGGGTTAGCTTGGGGGGGGGGGGTGGGGGTTAGGTTTTTTTAGCTATTTTAGGTTGTGTTCACATTGGTTCTCACGGTTCTCGCATGATCTCCTCCATATATATATATATATATATATATATATATGTGTGTATGTATTTGTCCATAAAGTCCAATGTCCATATGTCCATAATTTTTGGTAAGGAAATAAATATAAGTATATATTTTGTATTTTTGTCCATACACCCACTTGGGCAAGTATAAGTATTTTTACACTTAGTTGTATTTTGTGGTATTATTGGGTGTATTTCATATTTGTATTCTTTTGTGTGTATTTTGTGGTTTTTGACCCTACTTGTATTCTAGTAAATATTACACATAATATACACATAAGCACACACATTTTTGGGTGACCACTAGATATATATAACTTGCCCTAATTATATATATTTATATCCATTTTAATCTTTAAGAAAAACACTATTTTCTTAACTTATATTTTGTATAAAAATTTAGGAAAAATTATAGCTAAACACTTTGAACATATCTCTTGTAAAAAGTCTTGTAAAATATATTTTTCTAAGTGTTTAAATTCTACAAAAATTTTGCCATGGTTTCCCCTAAAATTAGAGGTTTTCCCATGTTTAAAAACATGTGTTTTTTTATTATTCAAACTCACAAATCATCCAACAACCATTTTGCAAGTAACAACATATAAAATCATCCATACTTTCAATGCTAACATACTTGAAACTTCATATGAACTTATAGTAATTTAGATCTACACTTTAATCATGTAGATCTACTTGAAACAAGACTTACTTGTTAAATTTTACAAACTTTGTAAAAAACTTTATCTTGAAAACTTGTTCATCCACTTTGTTAGTATGTTTATAAACATATACATTTCATTTTTAACAAACTTACAAGTTCATTTCTCAAGATCTTCAAGTCTACTAACATGTTTATCATGGATCCTTCATGATCCATGTGTATACTTGTTAGATCTATACTTCTAACAAGCACGCATGTGATGGATTTCATCAAAATCACAAAACAAACAACAACTTCATAACAATCGTCATATAACACCAAAAATTACTTATTCATGTTAGATCTTCTTATTTCTTTACTTGTTCATACTTTAAAGTTTAGTTTTATTGATGGTTTAACTTATACATCTTCATTATACTACTAATGAACATCAAAACAAGGGATTAGAAGACTCACAACTAGCTCTAGTGGCTAGGGAAGTGGCAATATGAACAAGAAGATGATAAGAAGATGAAGATGGTGGTTAATAGCTTCCTTGAGTGGTTCTTGAGCTTTCAACACTTGAAACCTTCTTATATAACCTTCTTACACCCTTGGAGACACTTGGAATGGCTTGAAGATCAAAAGAAAATGGAGGTGTTCTTTGAGTGGGTATGGCCGAAAGTTTTAGAGAGGGCAAGGGAAGATGATGTTTTGAAAGTTGGGTGAATAAGTGAAGAAATGAGATAAGGTTTCTTGTTATAATCAAGTGCATGCACACTCCCTTTAGACCTCCAATTATCCAACAAGTAATCTACAAGCTGCAAGAGACAACATGGGGGCTTGTGGGGCCCCCATGAAACCGTCAACATAAAGGGGTGGGGGGGGGGGGGGGGTTTGTGCCAAAGTTTGAAAGTTTAGGGACTAGTATGTGAAAAGGGGGGTTGATTAGGGGTTTAGTGATTTTAAGTGTTTTTATGTGTAACTAAGTATCATATGGCAAATACTAGTGTTACAACATTAAAATAATGTTACTAGTCCATATTTGGTGCTTTGGTAGTGTTCAGATAATTGTTCAGTGCTTGTTTCGTTGTCGGTTCGCTAAAAAGTTAAGTTATGTAATTTATAAGGTATTATGTGTTTTTGTGTTTTAATGATATCCCTGATACTTTTTAAGTTGTTTTTTATGTTTAACAACATTTCTAGACTTGTATAATTTGTCGGATTCTGAATCCTGTAAATAATTGTCATTTATGGTCCAAAACGGACACTTTTAAGTTCATTAAATTTTTCCAGAAAGTGTTAACTATTATACTTGTTTTTCCCACTTAGGATTTGAGTACTGAGGTTGTGCTGACACAACCTATCTAACCGGTGGGTTTACTAATTATTTTGATGAAACGCTTAAATTGTTTCACAATGTGATGAATGAAATGTATGACATGCATGATTGAAATGTATAACATGTAAACACAAAATGTTGACGTTTAAAACACATAATTGCACAAAATAAATAATTATCTAATGGTACGGAACTTACCAAATTTGTCCCGTTTGTGACACGGGTGTGGGTGCGTGCGCGTGCTTCACAGCCTCCTAGCTACCACTGGGTGTGAGTTGTCACACAAGAATACATTTGTGTAGAGAATTATGATTATAAATCCACAAAAGATTTATCTCTCCACCTATGTGGGACAAACTCAATTTACCACATATTTATGGTTCCAACACACAAACTTAATGCTCAAGATCTCTCATTCATCTTGGCTCAATTATTAAATAATCGTTATATAAACTCATAATATAATATTATTTATAAAATTTCCAACAAAAGTAAATAGAAAATGGGATTTGTATAATATGTTATTCACCCTTGATGATCAATAAATATATTTAAGATATTGGATCTTCTGAAGCGTATGAAAAACTTTGACGTTATCCACGAGATGGATTGGTTGACTTGACATCGTAGAGCCGTTGATTACCGTTCTTGACACATCATTGACGTGATGCCAGTGTGGTATATTTTTTAGTATATTTTTAGCACTTTTTACTCGTTATCATGCTTTAAATTTATAGAACACGAAATAATACAATCACTTTCTACAATAAGTTAGGGTAAGTGCACCCATCATTGGTGTAGCATACTGAGGGTAAGATACCGAGGTCGTCCAAGAACACAAGAGCTTTTAATACTGGAGTATTATTGACGTCTAATCTTACCAAAAATTGGAGAAAAGATATTAGTAAGTTTAAAAAGATAAAAGAGAAAGATAAAAATAAAATGTTAGTAAAAACAATAAACAAGATAGAATCACTTGGTTCTGACTCCTCCTTTATGTGTCCTTTGTTGATTTGCGTAATTTGGGCATTTTAAGAGATTATCTTAGTTATTGTGGCATGTCTCTCTTTTGGAAGCCAACACTACCCTCAGCCATATTGGTCTGAGTCAGCAGGGATACAGTCTCGCAAGGCCGGATTATTGAAAGATAATTAAGTAAGTTATTAATGCAAAATGTAGCATGTCCCTCTTTTGGAGGCAACGCTACCCTCGGCCATATTGGTCTGAGTCAGCAGGGATACAGCCCCGTAAGGCCGGGTTAAAGTTTTAACATTAGTTTATTTATAAGGGATTCAAGTCGTTCTTACTCCCTTTGATTTGATGCTATCTGCCTCAAGACAAGTCCTAATAAGCTTGAATCAAGTCCTCATAGGATCTATACACTGAACGAGGCAAGAACTTTACCTAAACCACCCTTCTAACCCCCTTCCAGGCAGTTAACATGCTTTATATAGACCGTAAAGACACGAATGAGTGAATCAACAAAACATGAAGGAATGATAGAGTAAAGTTCACTTTCAATCTAAAAAACTAGTTATTAAATCCATTAATACAAACCCAAATAAAAAGTAGCCAAAGCTTGGAAATCAGAAGTAATACATAAAAGATTTTGTCTTCACCAAGTGATGTAAGAGATTAGCCAAGCATGATCTTTGATTGACAAGAGAGCTTATGATCAATCTTGGATCCTGAGACTACTACACACACTCTAAAGGTGGATAATGGAGGAATGTGGTGGATGATGGTGTTGGAGTGGTGGTGGAATGGTGGCAAGTGGGAGAGAAGTGGTTTGCCAAGGGATGGGTTGAAAGTGAACCAAGCTCCTCTATTTATAGCTGAAATCAGTCCCTTCACACGGACCCGTATCCATGGGGCACGACCCTGTGTCCCTTCTTTCTCTGTCTTCATTTAATGCCTAGTGTCAGATCGTATGCACACATGGTCCGTATGACAGTAGGCACGACCCTGTGATCAACTTTGTGGGGTCCACTGTGAGATTCTGCATATCTGGGAGTTAACCACAGCCCCGTTTCCAGGAGACATGGCCCCATGTCTCCGGTCTGCTTTGTTTTGTCTTGATCTGCATGGCCTTGAACACATTCAATCGTGGGGCACGGCCTCGTGTCTATATGGTACAGCCCCGTGCTTGTCTTTTGGATTGTTGTTTTGGTCGTGCAGTGTAGCTTGGAGGGTAGGCATGGTGTATCAACTCGTTATTCTTGTATTTGTGTTGGTTTTTGCCGTTAATTTGTTCCTTTTGTACGTTTAAGATCATTTAATCCTAAAAATCAAAAGCTGTAACACCCCAACCTAGATGGGTTGACGTGTCCCAATAACAGTGGTATCATAAACAAAAGTCATAATTCCATTTATTTATTTGACAAGGATAAAACCACATGACAGCTAAACTTAAGGTTAATATACAAGCGGACACATTCGACTTGATTAACTAACATCTTTAGATTTAGTCCTAGGCTTTATTCTTCTCTCTTTACCCCACCCGAAGTAACCTGTGAACCTGTACATACAAAAAGTTTACGGAATGAGTCAAATGCTCAGTACGGAATAATAGGCTCAAATAACAAATAATGCTTTATATGAAATGTTATCCGGATGGAACTTTATGTTAAAATGATACGATGCAAGTAACGTAATTTCATAATTTAAATCATATCATACGGATGTACCCATGAGCCAAACTTAAAATGTGACAACACACAGGTAGCTACTCCTGCATAATTATCACACGAGATGGCGAGTTGGCATACCCGGTATCCACCTCCTTAACTTAAATGCTAGGATCGATCCATACGCCTCCTAGTAGCTTTGTACCTCACTTGTACCTAGGGACGCCGTGAACTGATCTCTCCGTCACGGAAGGAGCACATGATGTCGATGCCGCAACAGCATGCCCGTGGGACACTCCATGAGAAGCGACACTCAGGGTATCAGAGTACAAATGGTTTTATTCACATAACTTATCGCAAATATATTATCATAACAAGACATAACATATATTGGAACATGCGATAATGAGTAAAACTAAACACAATACTATCGCATGACATGAAAGCTAAATCCAATGTTATGATTAAAATAGGGATCCAACAGACAGTCAAATGAATCGATAATCCAAAGACGTGAGGAATGTTAAATTAGATATATTAGTTCAACGGGTTTATAATAATTGAATATGAAACAACAAGGAGTGGGGTAAGGATCCGTACCTTGAATGTTCCAAAGCAGTGCTAACTTATTCACGAGTTTTTGTAATTATCTACACACAAGTTTTATTTCATTCACAATTATATTTCGATAATAAACCATTATTTTATATGTAAAGTTTCGAAGCTTAATAATTCAATATATATTTTTTTTTGGGAATGAATAATTACTATATTATAATGAGAATTTCCTTCTAAGTTTATAACATTAGATATCTAGACTAACTTACGTATGTGAATTTATTATTATATTATTACTATTATTTGCTTGAATCGAGTATACGTGGTAAAACACTAACAATAATCTGGAGTATATACTCTTTTAAAACATAATTTGAATACTAAATATAACAACCTCCTAAAAATATTTTGTACACCCTAAATGTCCCTAAATATACCCGTACGTGAGAAACGGACCCGGAATAACCCAATACTTATAAAAACAACAAAAATCAAGTTTGGCAGTCTCTCGCGGGGCGCGACGAAGACCTTAGTGGTCTGTCGCGGACCGCAAAGGCCTAGGCCTTGGCTATCGCAGGGCGCGACGGACCCATCGATCAGCCTATATAGGGGGGTCAGGGCTCATTTGTTCCTCGTTCACTTCTCGATTCTCTCTCAAACTTCTTATAAGTAGAATTTCTGCTCAGGCAAAATACCCACTATAAAGTGAAGCTTTGCCTCGTTGTAAGTACTATAACCCTGCTATTACCCTACATGATTGATTTAGGATTCCGTAATGCATGTCGGCTCTGCCCGACTCCGTCATTGGAATTCTGTCTCGTCTGTACACCCGATTGATTTAGGATTCCGTAATGCATGTCGGCTCTGCCCGACTTAGTCATTGGAATTCTGTCTCGAGTTGTACGGTTAATTTGAATTGGGTTATTTTATTAACACGTGTGCATTATTTGATTTAATAGATAATAACCAGGAGATTCTTAGGAAGCCTTAGTATTATCTAAATTTGCAATGTGAGTACATCTACTTTTTGCCACCTTTTTATATAAGTTAAAATGTTTTACCAAAACCTCAAATGTTTTTAACTTAACAGTAATTGAGTATTTGTGATTCTACAATTGCTGCTGGTATGTTGGGGTTTTGTATACAAAATGTGGAAAATGTTATCATTGGACAAGGAGTTAGCCAATGGATAATATGACCCACAAGCCAGGTTTGACAGTACTGAATGAGTAATTGATTAGATATAAACAAATGTAATTGCGGGTTGCCCTCAATTCTGTAAAAGTGATAAAACTGTTTTGATTAAACTGGGATGCACTCACCAGTATTTCTTGCTGATAAAATGTTTTTAAAACACGTTTCAGGTAACGTAATGTGAAAGCCAAATAGAAGCCAGCTGGGGAGCACTGAAGGCTTGGAAAAGTGGCTATAAAAGTTACCTAAATAAACAAGAAGTTTTTGTTTTCAATAATTAGGGTTTATCCCTACCAATGTATTATCAAATGAACTTGGGTTTTACCCCCATAAATTTTTATTATAAAAGTTTGGTGTTTTACTCTGATAAAAATATTTCCTAACTACGACCCTGATGTATTCCGCTGCCAAAATTAATAAACACCGATATCACCCGCTCTAAGGCTCGCGGCCGCCCGCTCCCGGGTAGGGGTCGGGGGTTGCTACAGAAGGTGGTATCAGATCTAAAGCCATTGGTTTAAGCCAAAGAAGTGTTATGCTGACACTGAAATTTCAAATTCTGTGTTAGGAAATAACTGATGTGATTATGTGTTATGTGACTATTTGTTAGTTTACAGTATGAGTGACGAAGGAACGTCGGACGCTTATCGTCATTTAGATAGTTCACCGAAAAATGAGGGAACATCATCTCAGCTTGATTCCTCAGGATATTCAGCCGATACAGAAGAGGGAATATTTATCTTTAAGGCACAGTCGGAGGAACCTTTTACCACTAAGAAAAGAGGTTGGTTTAATAGAGAGGCTCATGAGAGGAGGAAAAGAATGAAGAAATTACAGCAACAGAGGGCAATAGTCAGGGCCAATAGGGAGGCAAATGCACAGATTCAGGAAGTAGCCAGTAGACCGCCTTGGGAAGAAGAATTAGATAGACAGGTGGCCAATTTTCACATATTAGCCACTACAGCAGTAGATTCTAACCAAAACCAAGTAGCCGAACCGCCACTGTTACCTTTGTTCCTAAACCAACAGATGCTAGAATCCAACCCACAAAACCAATTCCCAATACCTGCATTTGACCCCAACGAGTTACCCAGGATCCCAACTCCACGGCCCATACAATATGATCCTTGGTTTGATGACAATAGGTCATACTCGACCCTATACCCTCCCAAAGAACTAAAACCTTTAGAACCTGAACCGTGGAAAGATATTGATAGAACATTTTTTTGAAATGAATAGCGCAGACCCCTATGAGGAACCCGTACCTCCACCTCAACCATTAGATCCACCAATGATTCAAAAACAGGTGCAGGAACTCCATCAGTATGGTGAAGATTTAGTGAATGAGGGGAATAGAATCCGACAGATAGGGGAGAGACAAGTTTGGAAATATGATGAACGAGAAATGCAGTACTGGATAAATGGCACTTAGAAATTACCTAGATCTATGCGTAATTTTGTACTTAAAAAAAATAATAATAATATATAGATACGAATGCATAGTATATGTGATTTCCAGTTGTAGTTTGTAATAGATGCATATATGTATATGAAAAAGAGTAAATGTCGCGATGATCGACGTTTTTGACCAACTTGTTCGTGTGATTGTGTATAAATAATTGTACTCAATTTTATTCTGTGATAATTAATACCTGATAAATGTTCACAATTCAGATGTCGAACGAACTAACCAGAATAATGAGAATAACGGAAACCAAATAGATAACAGTGCCATCTAACATATAGTAGCACAAGGAATCATAGATGCTATGCTATATATTATCAAGACTGTTAAAGAAGCAGAAAATAATAAATCTGCAAATGGCAGTAAACGTCAACACACTGAACCAAGTCATAGTGTGAATAATGATAACGGACCTATTATCCAAGCTCCAATTCCTAAAAGAAGAAGACCTGCTTCATACGGTTGTTCTTTTAAAGAATTCTTGGCTTGCAAACCAATAGAATTCTCAGGCAATGAAGGAGCCATTGTAGCCTTACGTTAGATAGAAAAGACAGAAGCAGTCATAAAAGTAAGTAAATGCGCAGACGAAGATAAGATTATGTTTGCTTCAAATCTTTTCAAAAATGCATCCTTAGAATGGTGGAATACTATTCTCCAGTCTAGGGGAAGTGACAGAGTTTATAATATGGAATGGATCAACTTTAAGGAAATGGTTGAAAGAAAATTTTGTCCTCCTAATGAGAAGGAACAAATAGCCAATAAGTTCCTAAATCTTAGAATGACTGGAATAGACTGCAAAGGTTACACTACCATATTCTTTGAATAAGCTAGGATAGTGCCAACCTTAGCCTCACCAGAACCAGTATTAATCTCCCGTTATATTTGGGGATTAATTAGTGAGATTAGACATGTAGTCAAGGCAGCTAGATCGCAGACCATAGAAGAAGCAGTAGAATTAGCCAATACCTTGACTGGTGAATTAGTATGTACGCAAGAAGAAAACCAGAGGAAGAACCTAGCCCAAAAACCTACCCAGGAATTTCGCTACGGTAATTCCAACCATGGGAAAGGTACAGGTTCTTCTGCACCCTACTGTAAGAATTGCAAAAGAAAGCATTCTGTAAGATGCTCTATATATTGCAACTTTTACAAAATCTCTGGACACAAGGAAGAAGACTATAGGAAGAAACCCGGTAATGGGATATGCTTTAATTGTGGAGAGAAGGGACACATCAGACTGAACTGTCCGAAACTAGCTCTAGCCATCCAACAAGACTAAGACAACTGAAGCACCTAAGAAGAATGCCAGAGCCATTGTTGGGACAGCTGAGGAAGCCAAGATGATTCCGGATGTGATTGCCGGTACGTTCTTAGTTAATGACATATTTGCCAAAGTATTGTTTGACTATGGTGCAAACCAAAGTTTTATCAATACTTCTTTCTACAAGTTTCTACAAGATTGTCTGATAGAAACAGCAAACGGAGAATCCATTAAGATAAGTGAAATCTTGCAGGGAGCAAGAATAGAAATCCTAAACCATCGTTACTTTGCTAACCTTTACCCAATGAATCGGGCTGGTTTGGATGTTGTATTAGGAATGGATTGGTTGGTAGCCAATCGTGCCAGTATATTATGTGATCAAAAGTCAGTACAAGTAAGTACACCAAGTGGTGAAAAGATCACAATCAAAGGAGATAAGATAACTAGATCAACAAAACTCATCTCTGTGATGAAAGCTGCAAGTAATGAAAGGAAGGGAGGAGTAGTATATATGATTTCTGTAATCATTAATACTAAAGGAAAAGAATTAAAAGATATCCTGTAATATCTAAATTCTCAGACATCTTTCCAGAAGAGTTACCTGGATTACCGCCCGATAGAGAGGTTGAATTTAGAATTTACCTAATAATAGGGATGGCACCGATTGCCAAAGCACCATATCGATTAGCACCAACGGAGATGCAGGAACTGAAGAAGCAATTGGACGAACTTCTTGACAAAGATTTTATACAACCAAGCTCGTCACCATGGGGAGCACCGGTGTTGTTCATTAAGAAGAAAGATGGATCGATGCGTATATGCATTGACTATCGATAATTGAACAAAGTCACGATTATAAATCGGTACCCACTACCGAGAATCGACGATCTGTTCGATCAACTTCAAGGAGCTCGATTCTTTTCTAAGATCGATTTACGCTCAGGGTATCATCAACTGAAAGTACAGGAAGAGGATATTCCTAAAACTACTTTCAGAACTAGGTACGGTCAATATGAATTTACCGTCATGCCGTTTGGTTTAACCAATGCCCCAACCTCATTTTTGGACATGATGAACAGGATATGTAAACCATACCTGGATAAATTCATAATTATCTATCTTTATAGATGATATTCTAATTTACTCTAAGAATAAGGAGGAACATGCAGCGCATCTGCATACACTTCTTACATTGTTGAGAAAAGAGAAGCTTTATGCTAAATTCTCAAAATGTGAATTTTGGTTACAAGAAGTACAATTCCTTGGACATCTGGTTAATCATGAAGGAATTTATGTGGATCCCACAAAGATCAAGGCGATTACTAAATGGAAAGTCCCTGAATTACCAACGGAAGTACGAAGTTTTCTTGGACTGGCAGGATATTATAGACGGTTTATCCGAGATTTTTCTAAAATAGCCATTTCATTAACTAAACTGACCTGCAAATCAGTTAAGTTTGAATGGGGACCAAAACAGGAAGAAGCTTTTAAGATTCTTAAGCATAGGTTAACCAACACACCCATACTTGCATTACCAAAAGGAACTGAGGACTTTATAGTCTATTGTGATGCGTCTAAGTTAGGATATGGATGTGTGTTGATGCAACGTCAAAAAGTTACAGCTTATGCCTCTAGACAACTTAAGAAACGTGAAGAGAATTACACAACCCATGATCTAGAGTTAGGAGCCATAGTTTTTGCCTTTAAGATTTGGAGACCCTATTTATATGGAAATAAATTTGTTTTCTTCACTGATCATAAGAGTTTAAGATATATTTTTGGGCAAAAAGAATTAAATATGAGACAGAGACGCTGGATGGAAGTTCTTAGCGATTACGATTATGATATCCAGTACCATGCTGCAAAAGCTAATGTAGTAGCTGATGCTTTAAGTCGAAAGTATCATGAAAAGCCGAAGCGAGTACATTCTCTCAGATTAAATCTACAAGTAGATTTAAATGAGTAAATTAGAAAAGTACATGAATCAGCAATCAAGGACAATGCTGAAAAATTAAAAGGAATGATTAAGGAATTAGAACAGGGAATAGATGGAATTTGGAAGTTTCATAAGAAAAGGATGTGGATACTTGAACAAGGAAACCTACGTCACAGAATCCTAGAAGAAGCTCATAAGTCTAAATATTCGATACATCCCGGAAGTGATAAGATGTACCAAGATCTAAGAAAGAATTTCTGGTGGATAGGAATGAAAAAGGATATAGCTAATTATGTTGCTAAATCTCTAACTTGTTCTCAAGTTAAAGCTGAGCATCAGAAACCCTTAGGATTATTGCAACAGTTAGAAATGCCAATATGGAAATGAGAATTGATAATAATGGACTTTGTTACCAAATTACCCATGACAAGAAAAGGAAATGATATAATCTGGGTGATTGTAGACAGATTGACCAAATCTGCTCATTTCCTACCCATAAAGGAAACTTTTAGTATGGAACAGTTAGCCAAGCTATATGTAAATGAAATAGTTTCATTATATGGAATTCCTTTATCTATCGTATCCGATAGAGATAGCCATTTTACTTCTCATTTTTTGACAAGTTTCCAAAGAGCAATGGGAACCAGGTTAAATCTAAGCACAGCTTATCATCCACAAATGGACGGACAAAGCGAAAGGACAATCCAAACTATGGAAGATATGCTTAGAGCCTATGTAATTGATTTCGGAGGAAATTGGGACGCCCATTTACCATTAATAGAGTTTTCTTACAATAAAAGCTATCATACTAGCATTAACGCTACACCATTTGAAGCACTTTATGGGTGAAAGTGCAGAACTCCAGTTTGCTGGGCAGAAATTGGAGAAAAGCAATTTTCTAGACCAGAGATTGTCACACCCCGACCGCGTTAAAACAACAAACTGCGGCGGAAACGTCGGGGAGTGTCGTAACAGAATCATTGTTTCACAACACATGGGTAAAAGTTCTGTTTTATTGAATTGAATTTATTACATTGTTTTGAAATTAAAAACAAAACATGAACAAATTGACTTTCATTGTTATTAAGTCACTAAGGCCTTGTCCAATCCTATGTGAGAATGCATCAATATCATCATCATCAAATATCACCAACAATGGTACCTGAAACACATGTGAAAATACGTTAGCATAAAAATGTCGGCGAGTACATAGGTTTTATGTGAGCGTCAAATTCATGGCTCGTTTATATGTTAAAAATAACTTGAACAACTTTGTTAATTGATAATTAGAAAACCAAGTTTTATAAAATGTTTGTAATGTAAATTGAAATAACCAAGTCAAAACAGTGTAGTTATAATTTATAAAATCTCGATGCCATGAATCTTAACTCAAAACATTTGTTTTGTAAACCCAAATCGTAAATTGTTTTTGTAATAAAACTCGAGTGGTTTATATTGTTAGAAAAACCTTGTAATATAACTTTGTTTTGTTAACCTTTGCCCAAGTGATCTAGATAACGCAATGATATATAGTATGTTAAAAGCACTTATATATAGGAAGTACCAACGACGTATCCACCATGCTTTTATCACATTACACTCGCCCCATTACCTAATCACTTCCCTAACCCAACGGTTCAAACAGATCCAAATGGTTCACATAAATCAAACACTTCCAAACGGTTCCAACAGTACAAATAATTCACATAGATCAAACAGCTTCAAACGGTTCAAACAGTTCAAAATGTAAAACAATGTCTCCATATGCTGGATGAACATATGCAACAAAATGTAATATATGAAAATCATTATGCTAGCATGCTAAGTGAACATACATAGCAAAACATAATGAAATCATGTACTATATGCGTACTAATGAAAATAGCAAGTATATGATATAAAAGCATGAAAAGCACGAAAATAACAAGTAGGCACATGTGTTTCACCCCAAAACAGTTTAAAAACAGTAAAAGAGGGGACTATGTACTCACTTGAGGATGCTTAGAACTCTTGAATAACGACCAAGCAAAGCTAGAGGGATCACGGAAAATCAAACGACACCTAATATAGGTAATACATTAATAACCGGACCTAAATCGGGAGATCGGATAGGATGAGGTTTCGTAAACCAAATGAGTATTGGAACTCATATGACATGGTTTAACAAAGCCTACATACTAAATCGAAATCTAACCTAAGTGCTTACGACCCATTATGACCCGTTTAGGTAGCTTACGCTACTTTAACGCGTCGTTCGCGTAAAACACGTTCGGACTGCCTAACTAGTCCTATGACAAGTATTATATGCCTAAACATGTTTAAATATGTTGCATAATTAGTTAAGCGACAAAAGTTTGAGTTACATATGCTTAAATACCAATTATGCATGAAAAGGGCATTTTGGTCATTTTACCTAAGGCATATAAACTACCTATCATACAACGACTTAAACGAAGTGACCATAAGGTATAACCTCGGAAGGTTATTCCCTATAAAACTATGGTCACTAAACATGCTTGGTCGGATCCTAATGATCGACCAAACGGGTCAGGTTCGAAAGTCTAAGCGATTGTTTAGACCGCTTATCTTACGACCGTATACAAGCACTAATCTAAAAGTGACGAGTTAAACATGTTAAAAACATGTTTAACAAGGTTTGAAAACAAGTTTGATATCAAAACAAACGGTTTTGATACCCAAGAATAGTTTGGTTGCAAAATACGCATAAACGCGTATTTTGACCGAAACTATGAGTCGTCAATACACCTAATCAACGTGGTAATCAGTAGGTATAGTCACACGGGACTATAACCATCGTGATTATACTCACGTTACGAAGTTCAAATGAACTTCATGTTGACCATTGACCGGTCAAAGCAGAAAGTCAAACACTGTTTGACTTTTACCCTTAAAACGCATAAAAGCACGAAAGAATACTTACAAAGGGTCCAAGCAAGGGAATCTTGATTCAAATTGCTCAGGTATGAAGTGCTAAACCCCAACTTAGAGCAATTAAATCAGATTTTGTGAGGAACAAGTGAATTGGGGGTTGGGTATTTATAGGAAATCCAAAACCGTTAGGATCGTTCCTCGTAAACCGTGCTTCAATCTTGGCCCTCCATGTGTGCCCACTAAATTAGATTACTATGGGTGCCCAAAACAAGCTTCAAGTATGAAGAAACCATGTGCAAACCCATGAAACCAGCTGCTGAATTGAAAACCAACTGGGCTGTTTACATGGGCCGTGTAAGCAGAAGCATTGGGCTACGCGCCCCGCCTGGCCAAACTTTCAAAAAAAGTCAGTTTTGGTCCCTGCATGTTCAGAACTTACTTTTCGATGCATTTTTGGCACGTTTAAGCCCCGTTAACCCCATTTCAAAGCTATAAAATGAAGTTAAAGTATAGGGAACATGAAACATGCTCAAAAATATCTCAGATGCCGGTTCGTTTGGTCATACGGTTGCGTTGTTCGGTTAATTATGATGAAACACGAACGGACGCAAATAACGATCCAAATTACGTGACGAATGGAATTTTATCATGCCAATCACTAAAATAAAGTATTTTAATGATTACATAAATTTTTTGGATGTCCGGATATATTCAGAACGTAAGATATGCGCGAAAGTGCAAACTTATGCACTTTTTGACGCTTTTAGTCCCTGTTTGACCCAAAAGTTTATTTTTGCGCACCAAACACCTCAAAGCCTATTTCTAAGCTATATAAAGGATATTTAAACATATTTAACGTATGATCAAGTTCCAGAATATTCGTTACAGTACGAATCGGCATACTTTCGCAGTTTGTCGAAATTAGTCCCTGTAAGCGAATAAACTTGATTTCGACACACCAAACCCTCCAAAACTTATTTCTAAGTTATGTAAAGGTTATTTAAGGTATTTTAATCCTATTTCACTGTTCCGGAGTGTTTGTCGCATTAAACTGATTATATTTACGCATCAGATCGCGTATAATCTTCCAGAAAGCGATTTAAAGCTCGAAATCGAACAACAATTGATATGTGCAAATGATACACATATTTATACAAATCCCAAGTTTGAAACACAATATTTCATTGATTTGGTATTTGTTTGATAGTCGCAGAGGCACAGATGTCACAGTCTCCCCTACTTTAGGAAATTTCGTCCCGAAATTCATTCGTAGGAGTCTGTCTGTGACGCTGTGTTAAATAATTGTCTTGCATGGAATCTAGGATGTCATCTATTTGCGTAGAGTAATCCATCAAAGATTTTTATGCAAGGCATAACCCTGTCATTTTCCCTCAACGGATATCTTCAGAAACGAAAATGAACAGATAATCATTTTCTTCAACGGGTATTCTTCAGAAACGGGAATGAAAGAATAATCAAAAGGATATTCATTTCCCTTAACGGATATTCTTCAGAAACAAAAATGAACGGATGATCATTTTCATTAACGGGTATTCTTCAGAAACGGAAATGAAGGAATAATCAAAAGGATATTCATTTCCCTTAATGGATATTCTTCAGAAACGAAAATGAACGGATGATCATTTTCATTAACGGGTATTCTTCAGAAACG
Organism: Helianthus tuberosus; assembly: GCA_030545235.1. Lineage (NCBI taxonomy): Eukaryota > Viridiplantae > Streptophyta > Magnoliopsida > Asterales > Asteraceae > Helianthus > Helianthus tuberosus. The sequence continues at coordinate 126,543,260 of CM060408.1, forward strand.
GAAATGAAGGAATAATCAAAAGGATATTCATTTCCCTTAACGGATATTCTTCAGAAACGAAAATGAATGGATGATCATTTTCATTAACGGGTATTCTTCAGAGACGGAAATGAAGGAATAATCAAAAGGATATTCATTTCGCTTAACGGATATTCTTCAGAAACGAAAATGAACGGTTTATTATTTTCATTAACGGGTATTCTTCAGAGACGGAAATGAAGGAATAATCAAAAGGATATTCATTTCCCTTAACGGATATTCTTCAGAAACGAAAATGAACGGTTTATTATTTTCATCAACGGGTGCTTCATCAGAAATGGAAATGAATAAGGTTACTCATGACAAAACTTGCTGTGGTTTCTGTGCACTAAATTTCATAATTATGTATGCATCCATAATTACGTAATTCCTTGCATAGTAATCATAGTTTGTTTTATAATGTGAAGAGGATAGAATTTGAACAAGCTTGAGACAAATTTAATTAGGTCAACACATAAAGACATAAGCACATAATTGTTTTCTTGGTTAGTAATTTGTTATCAGTTTGTTATTAATTGTTATTAACTTGACGTTGATTTGAACATGGGTATTCAAGGTACACCAGGAACCCAGTCGATGGACTACGACGTCCTCAAGAATCCATATTGAAAAGATAGGATGATCTTCCAAAAATTCGATTTCATTTACAAGGAAACGTAATATTCGAATTAAGGTAGACAACAATTAAGGACTTACGGAAATACCCTTAGGTACCCTATTAAGGTTTTATACTGGTACTTTGGGTGTTTGTCCAGAGTTGTAACTTGCGCCTTGTACTTCGTTTCCTTGGAAGAAATGGGTACTTAGGATTTTCGTGGAAATCGCAAGAATAAGATGGAAGAATTTTGGGGGTAGTCTGTTCTTCAAGGAATACGATTCCTTGATTGTTGGTATTGTAGGGGATATGTCATTTATACATGCAACCACATTTGTACACTGCGATGTAAATAAATGATTTATTTATAAACAACAACAACAACTGTTTCATAGACCTTGACAACAAAAGAAAATAATACATAAGGCTTGATTATTTCTAAACAACGTAGTCTTCTAATCGGTCAGATTCTCATCCCTACACTGGATTCGCATTAGCAAGCTTTGGGCAATTTTTTCGGAAATGGCCCATCTCGCCATAGTTGAAGCAAGAACCTGGTGGAAAACGAGCTTGAGCAGGATTATTGCTAGCTTGATTTGGTGCAGCTGTAGCTGAGAAAACTCTTGTTGTATGCCCTATAAGTCCACAATTTTGGCATTTGCGGCACTTCACACTAGCATGATGATGAAGGCTACATTGGTTGCACAAGGGTGCAGTTTCGTTGTATGGCTTCCTAGCAGGGGGTTGAGCTGGTTGGTTGGGGGCAGCTTGATCATTGTGGGCAACCACGACGAAGTTCTGAGAGAAGCCTTTCGCTTCTTGGACTTCTTGGAGGACTCAGTCTGCTCATCATTTGGCTTCGGTTCATTGGTTGGTTTTTTTATCACCCTTTCAAAAAAGTTTACCTTTCCTGATTTGAGATTCAGTCAAGGTAGCGGATAGCTCAATGGCCTGCCTAACTGTAGTGGGGTTGCTACCAGTCACAATGTCTTGTACTGAGTCAGGGAGGCCATCAATGTACTTTTCGATTGCCTTATCCAAAGGCGTAACCATGTTCGGGCATAACAGACTTAACTCCTCATAACGGTCCGTGTAGGCTCGATGCTCATCGCTATCTTGCTTAAGATCATTGAATTCCCTTTCCAATGCCCTAATCTCATGACGAGGACAGAATTCCTTCATCATTAGAGCTCGAAGCTCTTCCCAGGTTTGAGCCAGTGCTACCTCGACACCCCTATCTCTCATCACACCATTCCACCATGTTAAAGCTCGTTTCTAAAAAACACTAGATGTGAACTCTACCTTTCGCTCGTTCGGACACTGAACGTGTCTGAAGGTTCTCTCTAGACTCTCGAACCATTGCAGAAGTGCAGTCGCTCCTTGAGACACAGTAAATTTTGATGGCTGAGCTGATTTGAATGTCTTGAAGTTACAGGGAGCATTATTGTTGTTGAGGGCTTGGTTACATTGAGCAATAATGTTTGGGATTGCAGCAGCCATTTGTTGTGTAATGATAGCTGCCAGTTCTTCATTAGGTATCTGATTGTCACATTGAGGAGGCATTCTAAAAGAGGAAACATGATAGAAAATAAGTGAAATGGCATTGGGTAAGGATTTTACAATTTCCGACCAAAAAGGCATGGATGATGGTCATTTATTCGTACCACGAAACAAACAAACGACGTACAAAAGCTGAATCAAAGTAAATAGGTCCTCATAATGTATCGCGAAGACAAGCTTTAGCCTATAAGTGGACACTCACCCCAAGAGTTCCCAGGTAAGAGTGACTGGTCCGATTATGTGGATTTGTATGAACACTCTAGCCTTAGATAGAAAACTCAGGATACAAGCATCCACCCTTCCAGATTGCACGTGTTCACATTAATAAGACCCAAACTTTGACGAGATTTTGAAAACTTTGAAGGTTCAAAACCTTATAATAAATCATCCAAGAATAAATGATTAGTTTTCAAAGCGGTGTAGGTCCGGATTCGTCTCCGTTTCGATTGCGGAACAACACGTTCGACGTGCGGAATCCGTGAACGTGTGTGACCGAACACACAAGAATCTACAATAACCGTGATTCAATTGATTATGATGACGTATACAAGCACCGAGAACCACGTGAGAGAACTTTCTCTCTCTAGACTTTCTCTCTCTAAGATTATCTCCCTAAACCTCCAAATGAGCAAAAGTCATCAAACTAAAGCCTAAAGCTCCTATTTATAGGCACAAGGTTATAAGGGATTTCCCCTTATTTACAAGATTGCCACCTTGCCCTTTTAGCTACATCATGTAACACAAAGTCTATATCTCTTCTATTTCTGCTACGGTTAAGATTGACGGAGGCGATAGACATACTGCACTAACAGGCTCCCCATTGGATATTGCCGTAGTCAATCTGTAGTCAAACTCGTAGCGACTTTTCTTTCTCTCTCTTTCTTGAGCATAATCCCGGTGGATCTGTCTTGAGCTTCAGCTCCCCCTTTCAGCAAACTCTTTCTTCAGGCTCCCCCTTTCGTCAAGCTTCCGTGCTTTGGGATCGACACCTGGTTTTCCGTATACAAGCTCCTTCAGGATAGTTTCCTGGCTTCTTGAATCCACGCTTCCTCTTGCGTTGAGCTTGTCTTCAGACTCCCCCTTAGACTCGGCTGTCGGGATCGTAGTCTGGCTTTCACAGGTTCACAAGTTCAGAATCAATTCCTGGCTCTATTCTGCATATGCTCAGGATTTGAAACCTGGTTAACCTGCACATCCTCTACCTCAATATAAGTTTCACAAATTTATTAACATTTAGATTTAAGAAAACTTACTGGTAGAAATCATTCATTCATCAATCTATATAGTTACATCAAGTTCAAATGAATGACCTTGATTAACTAAGCACACAATCTTTCAAAACATTTGTATATAACATTCAAAGTTTCTCAACAAACACTCCCAACCCAGTATAGTTCATCATGTTTAGCACTTGGAATTTTGAAAATCAGCTTTCCAACATCAGTTGTCGAAAATCTTTTTGTATATTTCAAAACTTTATGCTAAAACACACTAAAATCTTTTTGGATTTTGAGTTTAAAGAAATGCAGTAAAGAAATATATACAGACAATATTTTTGTGAGTTTGTGTAAGAGGATCATATCAGTTTATGAGACCAATCACTAGCACCGTTAAGCTTTAAATCATTTTAAGTTCTAAACGATTCACCTTGATTGTCGATATACTGATCCATCTTAAATCCTCACACAAATTTCAATTTACTCAGGATACGATTTAGATATCTTATAAACTTAGCTCATTCATGTGTCCCACCTCTTGAATATACTCCCGTATCCAGAATCCCAATATTCAGTCTTACAGGTGAGTATACTACAATGATATCTGTACATAAATTAGGTATGCGAGGGCCGAGGGATCTCAGGTCGATACTTTCATATACGCAGAGAGATATCAGCTTCGACTTTACGGTATATCCCCTTTAGAGGATCTTTTAGCTACAACAGCAGCGACTATCAATTTTATTGTTTCATCGGCATGCTGAGGGTTTAATGCTATGTTTCAAGCATTTGTGGAAAGTATTAGCCAAGGACTAGGTCAGAACTACCGTTCAGCAGAAGTCCCGGAATAATACCCCAGACATCATTGAGTATAAAAACCTAGTATATCAGAATACGAGACCTTTCAAACGAGATTTCAGGGGTTACCTATATATCCAAGTAGTGTTCCCCACGAATTTCACAAGTTTGAAATTTTAGGTTTATATCCCGAATAAATCTACTAAATGTGCGAAAACCTATCGACACATCATTAGTGAGACCGTTTATCACATTTGACATTTCATTTCTTTAGCGTGCTGTGATAGTCCACTGATGTACTATCATTTCCTCTTTTTCACAACAAAACTCATTTTTGCTTTTTCAATGTTTTTGGCATTTTCAAATTTTCTAATTTTTTTTTAAAATTTTTCTCCCCCTAAAATCAAAATATGTTTCAATTTTGATTTTCTGAGAAAATTTGAAAACAATTTGTACAAAGTAAAGTGACAAACTGATATCGAATCACATCAATTCGCCATTCACTCGGCATAAACAATCAGAACTCCCCCTGACAACAAACTATTTTCCCATTTAGATTTCAAAACAGTTAAGTTTGTTTTAATCAAAATGGTTTTTCCGGAAAATTAGTTTTGTTTGTCTTTTTACAAACTCGGGGTTTCATCACATTGTTTACCTTTATCCACTTATCGGAAAGATAAATCAAGTACAACTTAATGTCCTTGATTAGTCTTTTGTGATTCGAAATATCACAGTTACCAACCTGTGAATTTCTCAAGAAATATGCCGATTCCTGTTCCACACTTACCAACCTGGGAACTCTGGCAAGTCAGGTTTTTCATTTGAAAAGATCCACCCAAGCCTGACCAGCCTTGGGTTTGATAGTTTTTACCTCAACAGATGGCTCTGCTGGTTTTGACAAACCAGAATCATTGCCTACACATGGCTTGTCTGACTTTGACCTGTCAGATTCATCGCCTGATAGTGGCTTGTCTGACTTTGACACATCAGATTCATCGCCGGCCATTTTCTTCTTCTTCTTTTCTTCTTTCGTCCTCAGATTTGTATCCGATGAATTCATCTTGCTTGACTTTGCAATCGAGTTAGTTGATTCATCATAACTCTTATTCAATCTGTCTGGTGAACCCGAAGACAAAATCTTCTCCAGATACTCTCTCGCCTTTTTCCTTTTCTTTCGCAGTCTGTCTTTCTGCCCCTGTGAAAGTTTAACTTTCTTTTCTTGAACTTTCTGTTCTTGAACTTTTGGTTCTTGAACTTTCTGTTCTTTGGGCTTGACACTGACTGATTTCTTTGCCAATTTCTGAGAATCGGCCCTCGATCTTCCCTTTGATCTCATTGGGCAATCTCTGGCAATGTGACCTTTGATTTGGCACTCATAGCACTTTCTCGTTTCGAATCTCTGACTTTGGCAGTTAACAGCAATGTGTCCTTGATAGCCACACTTGTAACACACTCTGTTATCATACCTTTCTTTACTTTCATACCAAACACCGTCTTCATACCACACACTTAGATCATAGCATTGATTTGCCTTGTGGTACTCATGTCTCCTCTTGTATCCTTGATTTGGCATTTGAGCACTATGGTCAAACCTGCACCACTGATTATCCACTATTTTTGAGTTTTGATTTTTAAATTTTTGTGATTTTTTATTGTGATTGGATTATTGATCTGATGAGCTTTTATTTTCTTTTTGAAATTTTTTTGATTTTTTATCGTTTTGTTTCTGTTCCACATTCTTCTTTACAGGTTTTTGCGTTGAGCATTCACCTTTCTCAGTAGAATGTAAAACAGTATTTTTAAACATTTCATTTAGTTTCAAAAATGTTTTTCTTTTTTCTTCTTTTTCTTTTTCATCATCAGATTTATCATCACAATCTTCAATTTTGACTTTGTCAAAATTTGTGACATTGTCACTTATTGGAACTGAATTGATCGGTTTTGGACAAACATATGATGCAGAAGTCACAAAACTTTTCAATTTATTCTCTAAATTTTTGATTTTCTTTTTATCACCTTCAGCTTCTTTTTCAAGTCGAATAATAGTCTGACGATGAGAATTTATTACCTTTTGCTTTTCAATATTGTTCTTGCTAAAAACAGATCTCCCATCCTCAAGAATCTTTATTTGACTTTGAAAATCTTTTTCAATCTTTAATTTTTCATTTTCAAAACTTTTGATTTTATCTTAAAAAAATTTCTTTTTACTTTCAAAATCTTTTTCTTTTTCTTTCAAAACTTTATTCTCTAATGTCAAACTGTTCAAGTCATTTAACAGTTTAACATTCTCAGATTTCAGCTTGTTGATTTCCAATGTCAAGCTCTCCACATCTTTCAAGAGTTTAACATTGTCTTCTGCAGATTTGTCACATTTTGAGCACACAACTTCACATTTTGAAGTTTCATCCTTCTTGAATTCTTCAATCTTTGTCGTTCCTGCAAGAAAAATTTTAACCATATCAGCAGGATTCAAATCTTCATTTAAGACACAACCTCTCTTGTAATCATATTTCATCCTACTTCTTGCACTAAGACCATTTCTAATTCTTTTGATTATTTCAAGAATCACATCCAAACTTATATATTTTGAGCTTCTTTCTAATTCCTCTATCAACTCTTTCTTTTTCTTCTCAATTTCACAATTGTATGTTCTAAGCTCTCTGATGAAGTCACCTGGACTAAATTTTGAGAACCTAGAATCCTTTTTCAGCTTACACAAAAATTCATCCCATTCTGAAGGTAATGCATCTGCAAATTTAGATATCTGTTCAGCATTTGATATCTTTATCTCATTCATTCTCAAGCCTTTAAGTAAATCATCATATCTCTTTTCCAAATCATTAAAGTTCTCATATTTCCTACACATAAAATATTTAAATCTTTCAACCACAATCTCCTTTTTCTCAAGATAACAACCACTATACCAATTGTTTAGTCTTTCAAATTTAACGTTTTCCTTCTCGTCAAACATTTTAACCACAAATTCTTTGTTAAGTGACTTGGTTTAAAAAATGTTTTTAGCTAAGAATCAACAAAATTTCAACTTCTTGATATTTGCGCCTTGTAAATCCCCTCGAATCACCTACGGACAAACAAACAAACAATCAGTTTAAAAACGAAGTGAATATGTGAAAGTATGTGACGTGGAATTAATCTAAGACTCGTTTCGAAGTTTTGTGGACACGTTCAATGTAGTTCGGGTGAGTTATTCGACCGGATTACTTTCTCGTTTGATGGCACAAAAAGACAAAACTGTTTGTCCGATCGGTTGACTTTGTCTTATCTGACCTCAAACAATGAACTTGACTTTTTAATACAAGATCACGTGTTAAACAATGATATCATGCACATGCAAGATTATCAAACAATTCAAAGTATGGCCGACAACTATTATTTGTTTATCACATGCAACTTCAAGTTTGTCAACTTTGAATGAATTCACATGCAAACACTCAAATAATCTGAATAGATTTTAATGCAATCAAGTTTAGTGGCCGACAATCTTATCAACTACACATGCAAAGATTACTTTATCACATGAAATCTGATGTCTTACAATTAAAACACACTGACCAAGTTGACTAAGTGATACTCACGAGTGATAACACAAGACTCGGATAGCTATCCGCTCGGATGGGAATCCGCTCGGATGGGAATCCGCTCGGATAGGTCAACAGAAGTCAACACGGATTGCTATCCGCACGGATGGTAATCCGCACGGGTGACAAAAGCTATCCGCGCGGGCGACAAAAGCTATCTGTACGGGTGAGAAATGATGTTATCCGCGCGGGTGGGAAATGATGCTATCCGCACGGGTGGGTGATCCGCGCGGGTGGGTGATCCGTATGATGCAAAAGATTCTATCCGCACATGTAAGCTATCAATACCAAACAATATCACATGCAAACTGACAATTCTATCACGTGATACCAATTATGAGAACTATCTGCAGTAATGAATATCACATGCAAAACAATTAATGAAGTTACATGTTCACCGCTTTGACTGACAAAATAACAGTGTTGACAAAAGTCAATACGGATAGGTCATGCGTGCGTACAAGTGTTCATGCAGATAGGTCAACGAAGGTCAAAGCAGATTGGTTATCCGTGCGTGCGACTTATCCGCACGGATAGGTCAACAACCAGTCAACGCGGATTAGTTATCCGTGCGTATGACTTATCCGTACGTAGAAGTCATGCGTGCGGATGAACATCAACAGCAGCAACATTATTCAACATTTTTCGAACCACAAATTTCCAATTTTCTCACAAATAGGTCTGGATTCGTCTCCGTTTCGATTGCGTAACAACACGTTCGACGTGCGGAATCCGCGAACGTGTGTGACCGAACACACAAGAATCTATAATAACCGTGATTCAATTGATTATGATGACGTATACAAGCACCGAGAACCACGCGAGAGAACTTTCTCTCTCTAGACTTTCTCTCTCTAAGATTATCTCCCTAAACCTCCAAATGAGCAAAAGTCATCAAACTAAAGCCTAAAGCTCCTCTTTATAGGCACAAGGTTATAAGGGATTCCCCTTATTTACAAGATTGCCACCTTACCCTTTTAGCTACATCATGTAACCCAAAGTCTATATCTCTTCTATTTCTACTACGGTTAAGATTGACGGAGGCGATAGACATACTGCACTAACAAGCGGATTCGAAATTTGTGTTCTTATTGTGGTTGTCACCTAAAGATAGGTGACGGTATTGTTTTATGACTAAACGCAAGTAAACTCGCTTTAGGGTCCTAGGAAGGTTATAGACTAGGTCAAAGCATTATTAATAACCTAATTCCCTATAACCATGAGCTCTGATACCAACTTCTCTGTCACACCCCAACCGCGTTAAAACAACAAACCGCGGCAGAAACGTCGGGGGGTGCCGTAACAGAATCATTGTTTCACAACACATGGGTAAAAGTTCTGTTTTATTGAATTGAATTTATTACATTGTTTTGAAATTAAAAACAAAACATGAACAAATTGACTTTCATTGTTATTAAGTCACTAAGGCCTTGTCCAATCCTATGTGAGCATGCATCAATATCATCGTCATCATCAAATATCACCAACAATGGTACCTGAAACACATGTGAAAATACGTTAGCATAAAAATGCCGGCGAGTACATAGGTTTTATGTGAGCGTCAAATTCATGGCTCGTTTATATGTTAAAAATAACTTGAACAACTTTGTTAATTAATAATTAGAAAACCAAGTTTTATAAAATGTTTGTAATGTAAATTGAAATAACCAAGTCAAAACAGTGTAGTTATAATTTATAAAATCTCGATGCCATGAATCTTAACTCAAAACATTTGTTTTGTAAACCCAAATCGTAAATTGTTTTTGTAATAAAACTCGAGTGGTTTATATTGTTAGAAAAACCTTGTAATATAACTTGGTTTTCTTAACCTTTGCCAAAGTGATCTAGATAACGCAATGATATATAATATGTTAAAAGCACTTATGTATAGGAAGTACCGGCGGCGTATCCACCATGCTTTTATCACATTACACTCGCCCCGTTACCTAATCACTTCCCTAACCCAATGGTTCAAACAGATCCAAACGGTTCACATAAATCAAACGGTTCCAAACGGTTCCAATAGTACAAATAATTCACATAGATCAAACAACTTCAAACGGTTCAAACAGTTCAAAATGTAAAACAATGTGTCCATATGCTGGATGAACATATGCAACAAAATGTAATATATGAAAATCATTATGCTAGCATGCTAAGTGAAAATACATAGTAAAACATAATGAAATCATGTACTATATACGTACTAATGAACATAGCAAGTATATGATATAAAAGCATGAAAAACACAAAAATAACAAGTAGGCACATGTGTTTCACCCCAAACAGTTTAAAAACAGTAAAAAAGGGGACTATGTACTCACTTGAGGATGCTTAGAAGTCTTGAATAACAACCAATCAAAGCTAGAGGGAGAACGGAAAATCAAACGGCACCTAATATAGGTAACTACATTAATAACCGGACCTAAATCGGGAGATCGGATAGGATGAGGTTTCGTAAACCAAATGAGTATTGGAACTCATATGACATGGTTTAACAAAGCCTACATACTAAATCGAAACCTAACCTAAGTGCTTACGACCCATTACGACCCGTTTAGGTAGCTTACGCTACTTTAACGTGTCGTTCGCGTAAAACGCGTTCGGACCACCTAACTAGTCCTATGACAAGTATTATATGCGTAAACATGTTTAAATATGTTGCATAATCAGTTAAGTGACAAAAGTTTGAGTTACATATGCTTAAATACCAATTATGCATGAAAAGGGCATTTTGGTCATTTTACCTAAGGCATATAAACTACCTAAAATACAACTAATTAAACGAAGTGACCATAAGGTATAACCTCAGAAGGTTATTCCCTATACAACTATGGTCACTAAACATGCTTGGTCGGGTCCTAATGATCGACCAAACGGGTCAGGTTCGAAAGTCTAAGCGATTGTTTAGACCGCTTATCTTACGACCCTATACAAGCACTAATCTAAAAGTGACGAGTTAAACATGTTAAAACATGTTTAACAAGGTTTGAAAACAAGTTTGATATCAAAACAAATGGTTTTGATACCTAAGAATAGTTTGGTTGCAAAATATTAATAAACGCGTATTTTGGCCGAAACTATGACTCGTCACTACACCTAATCAATGTGGTAATCAGTAGGTATAGTCACACGGGACTATAACCATCGTGATTACACTCAAGTTACGAAGTTCAAACGAACTTCGTGTTAACCATTGACCGGTCAAAGCAGAAAGTCAAACACTGTTTGACTTTTACGCTTAAAACGCATAAAAGCACGAAAGAATACTCACAAAGGGTCCAAGCAAGGGAATCTTGATTCAAATTGCTCAGGTATGAAGTGCTAAACCCCAACTTAGAGCAATTGAATCAGATTTTGTGAGGTACAAGTGAATTGGGGGTTGGGTATTTATAGGAAATACACAACTGTTAGGATCGTTCCTCATAAACCGTGCTTCAATCTTGGCCCTTCATGTGTGCCCACTGAATTAGATTACTATGGGTGCCCAAAATAAGCTTCAAGTATGAAGAAACCATGTGCAAAACCCATGAAACCAGTTGCTGAATTGAAAAACAAGTTTGCTGAACTGGGCTGTTTACACGGGCCGCGTAAGCAGAAGCATTGGGCTATGCGCCCCGCCTGGCCAAACTTTCAGAAAAAGTCAGTTTTGGTCCCTGCATGTTCAGAACTTGCTTTTCGATGCATTTTTGGCACGTTTAAGTCCCGTTAACCCTATTTCAAAGCTCTAAAATGAAGTTAGAGTATAGGGAACATGAAACATGCTCAAAAATATCTCAGATGTTGGTTCGTTTGGTCGTACGGTTGCGTTGTTCGGTTAATTACGATGAAACACGAACGGACGCAAATAACGATCCAAATTACGCGACGAATGGAATTTTATCATGCCAATCACTAAAATAAAGTATTTTAATGATTACATAAATTTTTGGATGTCCGGATATATTCAGAACGTAAGATATGCGCGAAAGTGCAAACTTATGCACTTTTTGACGCTTTTAGTCCCTGTTTGACCCAAAAGTTTATTTTTGCGCACCAAACACCTCAAAGCCTATTTCTAAGCTATATAAAGGATATTTAGGGCATATTTAACTTATGATCAAGTTCCGGAATGTTGGTTACAGTACGGACCCGGAATAACCCTATTATAAAAAAAACAACAAAAATCAAGTTTGGCAGTCTCTCGCGGGGCGCGACGAAGACCTTAGTGGTCTGTCACGGGCCGCGAAGGCCTAGGCCTTGCCTGTCGCGGGGCGCGACGGACCCCTCGATCAGCCTATATAAGGGGGGTCAGGGCTCATTTCTTCCTGGTTCACTTCTCGATTCTCTCTCAAACTTCTTATAAGTAGAATTTCTGCTCGGGCATAATACCCACTATAAAGCGAAGCTTTGCCTCGTTGTAAGTACTATAACCCTGCTATTACCCTACATGATTTATTTAGGATTTCGTAATGCCATGTTGGCTCTGCCCGACTCCGTCATTGGAATTTTGTCTCGTGTGTACACCCGATTGACTTAGGATTTCGTAATGCATATCAGCTCTGCCTGACTCAGTCATTGGAATTCTGTCTTGAGTTGTACGGTTAATTTGAATTGAGTTATTTTACTAACACGTGTGCATTATTTGATTTATTAGATAATAACCAGGAGATTCTCAGGAAGCCTTAGTATTATCTAAATTTGCAATGTGAGTACATCTGCTTTTTTCCACCTTTTTATATAAGTCAAAATGTTTTACCAAAACCTCAAATGTTTTTAACTTACACTTAACAGTAATTGAGTATTTTTGATTCTACAATTACTACCGTTATGTTGGGTTTTTGTATACAAAATGTGGAAAACGTTATCATTGGACAAAGAGTTAACCAATGGATAATATGACCCACAAGTCAGGGTTTGACAGTACTGAATGAGTAATTGATTAGATATAAAACGAATGTAATTGCGGGTTGCCCTCAATTCTGTAAAAGTGATAAAACTGTTTTGATTAAACTGGGATGCACTCACCAGTATTTCTTGCTGACAATATGTTTTTAAAACGCGTTTCAGGTAACGTAATGTGAAAGCCAAATAGAAGCCAGCTGGAGAGCACTGAAGGCTTGGAAAAGTGAAAAGTGTCTATAAAAGTTACCTAAATAAACAAGAAGTTTTTGTTTTCAATAATTAGGGTTTATCCCTACCAATGTATTATCAAATGAACTTGGGTTTTATCCCCATAAATTTTTATTATAAAAGTTTCGTGTTTTACTCTGATTAAAATATTTCCTAACTACGGTCCTGATGTATTCCGCTACCAAAATTAATAAACACTGATACTACCCGCTCTGAGGCTCACGGCCGCCCACTCCCGGGTAGGGGTCGGGGGTTGCGACACTATAATAATTTATGTTTAAATGATTGCCAGTATTAAAATACTTATAAATATTAATTTACATAGAGTTCATACAAATCGCGGCCGCCCACTCCCGGGTAGGGGTCGGGGGTTGCGACACTATAATAATTTTGTTTAAATGATTGCCATTATTAAAATACTTATAAATATAAATTTACATAGAGTTCATACAAATATAAATTTACATAGAGTTCATACAAATAGATTGTTCATGCTTGTTTTTATAATATAAATTTTGTTAATACGAATGTAATGAAAGTTCATAAAAGCTTTTAGAGAGGGCTTTCGATTTAATTAGTTATTGAAGAAGAATTTATACATGTAAAACTTATTATTATCTTAACTTACAAAATGAATATCGTTTAGCTTGGAATTAAAAGAAAACATGTCAGGTTCATAAAATAAACCCATGTATGAATTATAAGTTTAAATGATGATAAATTTTTAACAACACCGTTGAGGCGTTGATGAACTAGTGTTTCACTAATACTAATTAATGTTTAATAATTATATCGATGAATTAACTTGGGTAAAATCAATGAATATTAAAGTTTAGACTAAAAAAAAAGTTTAGTGGAATGAATCAAAATATTTTTGAAGAGAAAATCATAGTGAGCAATTTTGAACGTCCCAGGTGTACTCCAGGAGCTAACTTACACCAATTCAAGAAAGAGTAAAAATATAAAGAGAATTCATAGGGAACATAATAACTAAATAATAATATGGATGTTTTAATATGGATGGTTTAATAAATATGGTGGGTTACTCATAATTAACTTACATTATATTATCTTAAATACTTATAGCTTAAATTGGAAGTGGATTAAGTGCAAATCGGTGAAAAAATGATCTGGCAAGATTCATGGTCTAGAAACTATAATAATGAAATAAACAAAGTGTTGGATATTTATGTCCGGTTCGATAAGTCAACGCTGCCGACCGGGTATTGATCTATAAGAGTTACACCGTGGGCAACGAACTAAAATCTACTTAACTAATTTAACTGATAATTATGAACGATACCCGGGTATTGAACTGAGAGACGGGTACGTGGACCGAGTGGGACAAGAACACTCTTGCATCGCCACTTGTCGCGCACCTAAATCGCGGCCAATGGCATTACATGCAAAGGAACTTCTTGCCACTTGTCGTGCACCTAAATCTTGGCCAATGGGATCGCATGCACTATGCATGTCCGCCACTTGGCAAACATGCATAGATCTTCATCCATTATTTATATACATGTTGGTCTTGCACTTTGAGGGTTGGAAGACTTGAACCAAAACTCACACGACACACACAACCCCAACCGGCCAAGACCACCACCGCCACCGGCCATGACCGCCGGCCATCGTCGCCGCAAGACCGTCGCCCTCCTCTGTCGTTTCCGTCCCATTCCCGCGTTTCGATAGTTCGTATAACTAGCACTCGTTCATTGAACCTCGGTGTCTCAACCAGTTATTCACTAACCGAAGGTATATCTAAACCCCCTATGGTTGATGTTCTATTTCTTGTTTGCATGTCAGTGATCTTGTTCCATCATGGGTGTTCCTTGGTATAAAAATATTCGTGTTATTTTGCTACATACGCTTCCGTTGCCTAAAAATGTGTATATAGTTTTAACTAGTTAAAGTTTATTTTGAATAACATATTTTTACATGTATTCTTATTTGTCAAAAATGTTTTGACTAATCCTTGTAACAAAATAAACACATATATAATATGAACTGGGTTCATAAAATAAACCTAAGTGCTTACAACCCATTACGACCCGTTTAGGTAGCTTACGCTACTTTAACGTGTCGTTCGCGTAAAACGTGTTCGGACCACCTAACTAGTCCTATGACAAGTATTATATGCCTAAACATGTTTAAATATGTTGCATAATCAGTTAAGTGACAAAAGTTTGAGTTACATACGCTTAAATACCAATTATGCATGAAAAGGGCATTTTGGTCATTTTACCTAAGGCATATAAACTACCTATCATACAACTACTTAACGAAGTGACCATAAGGTATAACCTCGGAAGGTTATTCCCTATACAACTATGGTCAATAAACATGCTTGGTCGGATCCTAATGATCGACCAAACGGGTCGGGTTCGAAAGTCTAAGCGATTGTTTAGACCACTTATCTTACGACCCTATACAAGCACTAATCTAAAAGTGACGAGTTAAACATGTTAAAACATGTTTAACAAGGTTTGAAAACAAGTTTGATATCAAAACAAACGGTTTTGATACCCAAGAATAATTTGGTTGCAAAATATTCATAAACGCGTATTTGACCGAAACTATGACTCGTCACTACACCTAATCAATGTGGTAATCAGTAGGTATAGTCACACGGGACTATAACCATCGTGATTACACTCAAGTTACGAAGTTCAAACAAACTTCGTGTTAACCATTGACCGGTCAAAGCAGAAAGTCAAACACTGTTTGACTTTTACGCTTAAAATGCTTAAAAGCATGAAAGAATACTTACAAAGGGTCCAAGCAAGGGAATCTTGATTCAAATTGCTCAGGTATGAAGTGTTAAACCCCAACTTAGAGCAATTGAATCAGATTTTGTGAGGAACAAGTGAATTGGGGGTTGGGTATTTATAGGAAATCCACAACCATTAGGATCGTTCCTCGTAAACCGTGCTTCAATCTTGGCCCTCCATGTGTGCCCACTGAATTAGATTACTATGGGTGCGCAAAATAAGCTTCAAGTATGAAGAAACCATGTGCAAAACCCATGAAACCAGTTGCTGAATTGAAAAACAAAGTTTGCTGAACTGGGCTGTTTACACGGTTCGCGTAAGCAGAAGCATTGGGCTATGCGCCCCGCCTGGCCAAACTTTCAGAAAAAGTCAGTTTTGGTCCCTGCATGTTCAGAACTTGCTTTTCGATGCATTTTTGGCACGTTTAAGTCCCGTTAACCCTATTTCAAAGCTCTAAAATGAAGTTAAAGTATAGGGAACATGAAACATGCTCAAAAATATCTCAGATGTTGGTTCGTATGGTCGTACGGTTGCGTTGTTTGGTTAATTACGACGAAACACGAACGGACGCAAATAACGATCCAAATTACGCGACGAATGGAATTTTATCATGCCAATCACTAAAATAAAGTATTTTAATGATTACATAAATTTTTGGATGTCCGGATATATTCAGAACGTAAGATATGCGCGAAAGTGCAAACTTATGCACTTTTTGACGCTTTTAGTCCCTGTTTGACCCAAAAGTTTATTTTTGCGCACCAAACACCTCAAAGCCTATTTCTAAGCTATATAAAGGATTTTTAGGGCATATTTAACTTATGATCAAGTTCCGGAATGTTCGTTACAGTACGGACCCGGAATAACCCTATTATAAAAAATACAACAAAAATCAAGTTTGGCAGTCTCTCGCGGGGCGCGACGAAGACCTCAGTGGTCTGTCACTGGCCGCGAAGGCCTTGGTCTTGGATGTCGTGGGGCGCGACGGACCCCTCGATCAGCCTATATAAGGGGGGTCAGGGCTCATTTCTTCCTGGTTCACTTCTCGATTCTCTCTCAAACTTCTTATAAGTAGAATTTCTGCTCGGGCATAATACCCACTATAAAGCGAAGCTTTGCCTCGTTGTAAGTACTATAACCCTGCTATTACCCCACACGATTTATTTAGGATTCCATAATGCCATGTCGGCATAGCCTGACTCCGTCATTGGAATTCTGTCTCGTGTATACACCCGATTGACTTAGGATTTCGTAATGCATATCGGCTCTGCCCGACTCAGTCATTGGAGTTCTGTCTCGAGTTGTATGGTTAATTTGAATTGAGTTATTTTACTAACACGTGTGCATTATTTGATTTATTAGATAATAACCAGGAGATTCTCAGGAAGCCTTAGTATTATCTAAATTTGCAATGTGAGTACATCTGCTTTTTTCCACCTTTTTATATAAGTCAAAATGTTTTAACAAAACCTCAAATGTTTTTAACTTACACTTAACAGTAATTGAGTATTTGGGATTCTACAATTACTGCCGTTATGTTGGGTTTTTGTAAACAAAATGTGGAAAACGCTATCATTGGACAAAGAGTTAACCAATGGATAATATGACCCACAAGTCAGGGTTTGACAGTACTGAATGAGTAATTGATTAGATATAAATAAATGTAATTGCGGGTTGCCCTCAATTCTGTAAAAGTGATAAAACTGTTTTGATTAAACTGGGATGCACTCACCAGTATTTCTTGCTGACAATATGTTTTTAAAACGCGTTTCAGGTAACGTAATGTGAAAGCCAAATAGAAGCCAGCTGGAGAGCACTGAAGGCTTGGAAAAGTGAAAAGTGTCTATAAAAGTTACCTAAATAAACAAGAAGTTTTGTTTTCAATAATTAGGGTTTGTCCCTACCAATGTATTATCAAATGAACTTGGGTTTTATCCCCATAAATTTTTATTATAAAAGTTTCGTGTTTTACTCTAATAAAAATATTTCCTAACTACGGTCCTGATGTATTCCACTGCCAAAATTAATAAACACCGATACCACCCGCTCTGAGGCTCGCGGCCGCCCACTCCCGGGTAAGGGTCGGGGGTTGCGACACTATAATAATTTATGTTTAAATGATTGGCTGTATTAAAATACTTATAAATATAAATTTACATAGAGTTCATACAAATCGCGGCCGCCCACTCCCGGGTAGGGGTCGGGGTTTGCGACACTATAATAATTTATGTTTAAATGATTGCCAGTATTAAAATACTTATAAATATAAATTTACATAGAGTTCATACAAATATAAATTTACATAGAGTTCATACAAATAGATTGTTCATGCTTGTTTTTATAATATAAATTTTGTTAATACGAATGTAATGAAAGTTCATAAAAGCTTTTAGAGAGGGCTTTCGATTTAATTAGTTATTGAAGAAGAATTTATACATGTAAAACTTATTATTATTATCTTAACTTACAAAATGAATATCGTTTAGCTTGGAATTAAAAGAAAACATGTCAGGTTCATAAAATAAACCCATGTATGAATTATAAGTTTAAATGATGATAAATTTTTAACAACACCGTTGAGGCGTTGATGAACTAGTGTTTCACTAATACTAATTAATGTTTAATAATTATATCGATGATTTAACTTGGGTAAAATCAATGAATATTAAAGTTTAGACTAAAAAAAAGTTTAGTGGACTGAATCAAAATATTTTTGAAGAGAAAATCATAGTGAGCAATTTTGAACGTCCTAGGTGTACTCCAGGAGCGAACTTACACCAATTCAAGAAAGAGTAAAAATATAAAGAGAATTCATAGGGAACATAATAACTAAATAATAATATGGATGGTTTAATAAATATGGTGGGTTACTCATAACTAACTTACATTATATTATCTTAAATACTTATAGCTTAAATTGGAAGTGGATTAAGTGCAAATCGGTGAAAAAATGATCTGGCAAGATTCATGATCTAGAAACTATAATAATGAAATAAACAAAGTGCTGGATATTTATGTCTGGTTCGATAAGTCAACGCTGCCGACCGGGTATTGATCTATAAGAGTTACACCGTGGGCAACGAACTAAAATCCACTTAACTAATTTAACTGATAATTACTAACTAGCACTCGTTCGTTGAACCTCGGTGTCTCAACCGGTTATTCACTAACCGAAGGTATATCTAAAACCCCTATGGTTGATGTTCTATTTCTTGTTTGCATGTCGGTGATCTTGTTCCATCATGGGTGTTCCTTGGTATAAAAATATTCGTGTTATTTTGCTACATACGCTTCCGTTGCCTAAAAATGTGTATATAGTTTTAACTAGTTAAAGTTTATTTTGAATAACATATTTTTACATGTATTCTTATTTGTCAAAAATGTTTTGACTAATCCTTGTAACAAAATAAACACATATATAATATGAACTGGGTTCATAAAATAAAAGTAAAATTATACCACGGATTTCCTTCAGTGGTATCAGAGCTGATGCTCACCACATGCAAATCAAAACCGGTCTTATTTCACCGGAATAATAAATCAGAAACTTTAAAAGTCTAAAGTTTTTTATTTATTTTATCTTTGGGTTATATATACATATTTTGGTCATATTTTATTTGTTGATATTTTGTTGACCAAAATTGCCCAAACATACTTTTGGTTATGTTGAATATGTAAATCGGGCCCGACCTTGTGGTTGTGTTTATATTTGGTTTTGTTCATGGTTTTGGCCCATTTTGCGGCTCAAAGTTGTAATAGATTAGTTTATGGTTTTGGCCCGTTTTGTGGTTCAAAGTTGTAATAGATAAGGTTATTTGTCTTTGTTATATTTACTTGTTAAATATTGTTGATACGAAGACCGGAAACAAAACCGAATGCTAAGAGGAGTCTTGGAGTTAGTGGGAGTTGCTCAAGACAACGAGATGCATTCAAGTCCATCCTTGTGGTTGTTTTGTGTGTTGTGACATGACCCCTTTGATCTTGCTACTTGGCTCTAGCAAGATCATTATCATGCCCACAAGATTTACATATTCATTTTGCTATTATGGTTGCCTTTTAATAAATGTTGTCACACTTCAACCTAATACCAAAACGCATTCTTAAAAAGTTTTTTTTAAAAATGAAATCAGGAAAAGCAAGTTCTAGCAACTTACATATTTTTATAACCACTAGAGTTTTATAACATGTTTTTTTTTTCACATCTTTAAAACTCATAAACTTAATAGTATTCACTATTAACTTTAATTGGTTATTCCAAAGTCGCGACAAACTTAGTTTTATAGGATATCTAACACTTATTGTCCCGAGAGGTGAAAGGGTCTTTTGGTTATGTCGCAAATTTAATATTTAAATTAAAACCGACTATAACAACCCTATTTGGTAAAAATTAAAATCAATGGTCTATGCCATTCTACTACTAGTTACACTTGGGGCATAATGCGAACAAAGCACGACGCTTGGTGTCTAGTTTATCCTTCCAAGGTGCAAGGATTCCGTCGGCACATCCGGCCCTTTCTGTCACACCCCAACCGATGGCGGAAACTTCGGGGTGCGAGCACTAAGCGTTCAGATTGCTCATGAGATTCCATAACACTATTTGTTTCAATAGAAATTAGATCAAATTCATCATAAAATTGTCTAGAAGCAAACATAACCAACACAAGTATCGAATACAGACCAAAACGAATATTGTTCAAATTGTTCAAAAGATTCTAAGTTAACTAGACGACATTTCTAAGCATCTCCTAGCTGAATTCCATGCATTTCCAAGCATCCTATCAGCCTGCAACATGTATTAAAATATCAATACAAAAGTATTGGAGAGTATACAAGTTTGATAATAGAATAATAGATTAAAACAACTCATATCCATAATGTAAACAATAAAATAGTTTCAGCCGTGCTAGTGCCGCAGTCCACGCAGTGATAGCCCAAGTATCCCGATGCTTTAGTGTTTACCCAAGACTCAAGGTAAACTAGAATCCTCCTAACAATACCCCCCGAGAATAATGGGAGAGGTGCATCTCCTATAGCGCTACTATTTTTAAGGCGGAACTACACACTCTGGTTTAAAAGTCACATAGCACAAAGAATCAAGAATCAAGAATCACAAGTTTCACATAGGATAGAGTATAAGTTTCAAAGATTGAAGTTTATGTTTCATAGAATACATGTTACACCCCAAAGTTTAAAGTAAAAAGGGGATCGAGTATACTCACAGTGATTGCTTAACTGTATAAACTGCTATTGGATCAAATGGAGCTCTTTTAGTATTAGCCTGATTAGATTACAATAGGATAAGAGTCGGGCAAAGTAACGAGATTGAATAAAGTGTCAAACCTAGTCACTGGATCGGATGGCTGTCCGATCGGACGGCTGTCCGATCGAATTGCTAGTCGATCGGGTGGCTATAGAGTCGATGGTACAGGTGGCTGCCCGATCGGATGGCTGTCCGATCGGGTGGTCACTCCATCCAAGTGTCACAAGTAGTTAAGTGTAATAGTTATCTTGGTCGGATGGTCGCTCGATCGGACGGCTGTCCGATCGGGTTGCCACTCGATCAAGACTCCCAAGGTTTCCAAGTTTCAAGGTTACAAGACAAGTGTCACTCGATAGGGTGGTTGTCCGATCGGACGGCTGTTCGATCGGATTGCCGCTCGATCGGGCGATCCTTGTTCTTATTTGCCATTTTGTAAAATCTCCAAGTTTCTAGATTAAAGGTGACGGCACGACACGTATCGAGACAACGGTAAAACCCCTTTAGCACCCAAAACTCCGATTGAGTGGGAATCACCCCTGTTCGATCAGTCGTTTGCTTCTAATGGGTTTATGTCGGGATCCGTTTCCATGCTCGTCTTTTACTAGTAAGAACCTAGATCAATACCAACTCTCGACTACTCATCAAATCTATAGTTAGTTTAGACCCGATTTCCACCGAATAAAGTAAAAGTTTGAGAGAAAGATGAAGATACTCAAGTTTCATGGGAAAATTCTAGATTTAGCTTAGATTTAGGTTAGACTTAGTGTAAAAACGCATGAATCATCTTAGATCTGAGCTAGATCTTGCTTAGAATGACATCACATGTCAGTTTGTACAAACCTCCATGATGACATCACCCTCAAGAACTCAAATCTGAGATATTTCATGGTGAAAAGTATGATTTCAAGTGAGAATCATGTAGAGAATGATGTGTAGAACAAGAAAGTACAAGAATCTAGTCTAAAACGTACCGAAATCAGCAAGAAAATGAAGGAGAAAGGTGTTTGTGCGTCTGAGTCGAGCAGAGCTGTCACATCACTCAAAATGGTGATGTGATAGGTCTATTTATAGTGAGGAAGGGTGTTAAGGCAGTGCAAGATGGATAGGGTGGTCGGTCGTTCGAGTGGTCATCCGATCGGATGGCCACTCTGGCCAATCCATTCCTTCCGTGTTCCAGGCTTTGATTCGTTTAGCGAGCTAAGTTAGGCGTTGCGTTGTGTTGCATATAGTTTAGGTAAAGTGTCTAGATTACATTACAAACCAAAAGTTTCCAAGTTTCATAGATTCCGCCAGTGATAAGGCTCCAGTCTCTCGTTCAACCAAGAATCAAGTTTCACGAGTCTAAGGAGTCAAGCACCAAATAAGTTTCAAGAGTCAAGAATCATAGTTTCTCAAGCATCAAGAATCAAGAGTCCAAGTATCAAGTATCAAGAATCAACATAAAGAGTCTAGTTTCCAAGGTATCAAGAATCAAGTGTCTAGATCGAGTATCAAGAGTCAAGTATCTAGATTAAGTATCAAGAGTTAAGTATCTAGATTAAGTATCAAGTCTCATAGTTTAAGTGTCAAGAATCAAGCGTTTAGACTAAAGAATCAAACATCATAGTATCAAGCATCAATTATCAATAAGATTCATGCCAAAAGTATCAAAGTATCAACACCATATAACTACAGGGACCAAAACTAACATTAATTAGAAGTTTAGGGACTGATCTTGCCAAGTGTCTAAAGTTTAGGGACGCTGGGCGTTACAGTCTCCCCTCCTTTAGGAGATTTCGTCCCTGAAATCTTAGAAGAAGACTGCTCGAAGAGATGTGGGTACTTGGCCTTCATATCACTTTTCAACTCCCAAGTGAATTCGACACCACGCTTTCCTTCCCATCGAACCTTAACAATGGGAATTTTGCTGCACCTCAGACGCTTGACAGTTTGATCCATGATTTCGACCGGTTTCTCCACAAATTGAACAACTTCGTTTATTTGCAAGTCTTCAAGAGGAACCTACAGTCCCTCGTCAGCTAGGCATTTACGTAGATTCGATACGTGGAACATTGGATGCACGTTGTTTAGTTCTTGTGGCAAGTTGAGTCTATACGCCACCTTGCCAATCCTTTTAAGTATCACGAAAGGACCCACATAGCGAGGAGCGAGCTTTCCCTTCTTCCCAAAATGAACTACTCCCTTCCAGGGAGATACCTTGAGTAGAACTCGATCACCAACAGCAAATTCCAGAGGCTTCCGCCTATATAAAGCTTCAAAAGGAGCCATATGAATACTGGAATGGTAGCTATTGTTGTACGAGAATTCTATCAATGGTAAATGTACATCCCAGTTACCACCAAAGTCGATGACACAAGAACGGAGCATATCCTATAGGGTTTGAATAGTACGCTCGGTCTGTCCATCCGTTTGAGGATGGAAGGCCGTGCTAAGATTCAAGTGCGAACCCATAGCGGACTGAAATGTTTTCCAAAGACGTGAAGTAAAACGACCATCATGGTCAGAGATTATGACAAGATGTATGCCATGACGGCATATAATCTCATCAGTATAGACTCGAGCAAGTTTCTCCACTCTGTAATCTTCACGAATAGGAAGAAAGTGAGCGGATTTGGTCAAACGATCAATAATCACCCAGATACTATCGTGACCTTTAGAGGTACGAGGTAGCTTAGTAATAAAGTCCATAGCGATACTATCCCATTTCCAAACTGGGATCTTGGGTTGTTCTAAGAGTCCAGAGGGACGCTGGTGTTCAGCTTTTACCTTCGAGCAGGTAAGGCACTTAGACACATATACAGCAATATCCCTCTTCATGCCAGGCCACCAATAAGTCATAGCAGATCCTGGTACATCTTATCGGCACCTGGATGGATAGAGTAACGGGATTTATGAGCCTCGATCATAATGAGCTCACGGAGATTATCGTGATCTGGCACCTAGATGCGATTCAGATAATACTGCAGACCATCAGATTTAGTTTCGAGCTCGTCCATCCTAGCATCGTGGATATCTTCTTCTAAACTTCCTTCATTTGCTGATGAATACTGAGCTTCACGAATACAAGCATGCAGATCACTAGAGATGCGAATAGCCTTGAAATGGGTTTTACGACTAAGGGCGTCAGCTACTACATTCGCCTTGCCAGGATGATAGCGAATTTCGCAGTCGTAGTTGTTAAGCAATTCCACCCAACGTCTCTGTCGCATATTCAGCTCTTTTTGGTCAAAGATATGTTGAAGGCTTCTATGGTCGGTGAAGACCACACACTTTGTACCATAAAGGTACTGTCGCCAGATCTTTAACGCAAAAATAAATGCACCAAGCTCCTGATCGTGAGTAGTGTAGTTCCTCTCATGTACTTTGAGTTGACGAGAGGCATAAGCAATAACCTTGTCTCGCTGCATGAGCACACAGCCCAATCCACGATTCGAGGCATCACAATATACCACAAAACCGTCATTGCCATCAGGTAGAGTTAACACAGGAGCATTACACAAAAGATTCTTAATAGTTTGAAAGGATTCCTCTTGTTAGTGACCCCAGACAAAAGGTTTCTCCTTTTGGGTTAGCGTAGTAAGAGGAACAACGATTTTTAGAAAAATCCACGATGAATCGGCGGTAATAACCTGCTAGTCCTAGAAAAGAACGAATCTCAGACACGGATTTAGGCGTACACCAATTCCTTACTGCCTCGATTTTAGAAGGGTCAACATGAATACCCTGACTACTAACAATATGACCAAGGAATTGCACTTCATCAATCCAAAACTCACACTTAGAGAATTTAGCATACAGACGTTCACCACGTAAGAGTTCAAGCATAAGACGTAAATGGCGAGCATGATCAGCTTTAGACTTAGAATAAATAAGAATATCATCAATAAAGACTATCACAAAACGATCCAAATAAGGTTTACACACACGGTTCATAAGGTCCATGAACACCGCAGGTGCGTTAGTCAAGCCAAAAGGCATGACCACGAACTAGTAGTGTCCATACCGAGTACGAAATGCCATTTTAGGAATATCATCTTCGAGTACACGTAGTTAATGATATCCAGAACGTAAGTCAATCTTTGAGAAACACGACATGCCTTGTAGTTGATCAAACAGGTCATCGATACGAGGGAGCGGATAACGATTCTTCACAGTAAGCTTATTTAGTTCACAATAGTCGATACACATATGGAATGAACCATCCTTCTTCTTGACGAATAAAACGGGAGCACCCCACGGGGAGGTACTTGGACGAATAAAACCCTTATCGAGTAACTCCTGGAGTTGACTAGATAACTCTTGCATCTCAGAAGGCGCAAGACGGTAAGGAGCCCTGGCGATAGGAGTCGCACCAGGCATGAGATCAATATGAAAGTCAACGGATCTGGAGGAGGAAGACCAGGAAGATCTTCAGGAAAGACATCGGTGAAGTCACACACCACTGGAACGTCGCTTATGTTCTTCCCTTTGCCTTTTTGTTCCACCACGTGGGCCAAGAAGGCAGGGTTCTGTTTACGTAAGCTTCTGCTCGTTGTGTGCATGACATCAATCTCAGTCCTTTTGAAGGTCGGTCTCCATAGACGATCAGAGTATCACCAGAGGGAAGAGGAAGATGAACAAGTTTCTCATGACAAACAATCTCGGCATGGTTCTTACGCAATGAGTCCATGCCATTGATGACATCAAAACTACCCAACCGCATGGGTATAAGATCAATAGAGAAGACGTGATCGTTAAGAATCAAAGAACAATCACGCATGATAGAATTCACAAGAATCGACTTACCATTAGCGACCTCAACAGAGAATGACTCAGGTAACTTGGAGCATGTACAGTTTATCAAAGACTTAAATTCCACGGACACAAAGCTTTTATCAGCACCAGTATCAAATAGAATCAAAGCATAAAGGTTATTAACAAGAAACATACCATTGATAACGTCATTGTCATTACGAGCCTGATTAGCATTGAGGTTGAACACTCGTCCATGAGCGGCTGGCTGCTGGTCCTGATTCAGCTGATGACACTGGTTACGGAGGTGGGTAGTATCTCCACACTTGTAGCATGCACGAACAGCGTTGACTGGCCTTGGGTTCTGCAGAGGAGCTGGAGGTGCTGGTAAAGCTGCCTGAACTGGGGCCTGCTGAGCTTGCTGGGCTGGGTTAGCTTGACGACAGTAAGGAGTCATGGACCATAACGATTACAGTTGGTGCACAGTCGACATGCAGAAGTAGCAGGATGATGTTAGTTGCAAGTCGCACACTTGGGATGAGGCCCAGTGTATTGCTTCTTAGCTTCGGGAGCAGCAGGGTTAGCAGCAACAGTAGCAGGAGCATGTTTAGCAGCAGGGTTTGCAGCAGGAGTAATAGCATTACATCCAGAACCCTGGGATTTCCTTTTCTTGTTCTTGCTGCGACCTAGCTGTTGAGTAACTTGATTCGCAGACTTGGAGGGAGCAGGAGTAGCGAACTATTTATCACGCACATAGTTGTTGTTCAAACTTGCTACCAAATGATAGACTTCCTCAATAGTTTCCAGTTGAGCTGCTTCAATAGAATCACGCATAGCAGGAGGTAGACCATTGATATACTTGGTTATCATTCACTTAGGAGTCGAAACCAAGTGAGGAACGATAAGACTCAGCTGGTTAAAACGGGTAGTATAAGCCAGGTTATCATCGCCAACCTGTTTCAGATGCCAAAACTCTTCTTCCAGCCTCAATTGTTCATGAGGAGGGCAGAACTCAAGCATCATTAGTTCTCGCACCTCAGCCCATGGAAGAGCATAGGCTTCTTCATTAGAACGGATGTTTCTCTCATTCGACCACCACTCCAATGCTCTGCCTTGAAACATCCAAGTAGCACTCCGAGTCTTTAAGTGGTCTGGGCACTCGCTGTTAATGAAGGTAACCTCGATGCTGTCAAACCACTCAAGCATAGCAGTCACCCCATCACTGCCCGTGAAAGACTTGGGGTTGCAAGAGATGAAATGTTTATAGTTGAACTTAGTAGGATTTTGCTTCTCAGCCTTGGAGTCCACAGAGGGTGGAGGTGTGTTTGATCCTTGGAGCTCAGAGACGATCTTTGGCACGACTCGAGCAATCTGGTCGACCATGAACGACATCATCTTTTTCTGAGACTTCTCTTTGAATTTCCTAAGAGTGTCTGATAGCTTTCGAGACGACATCCTAATGATCCAATAAGAGGATTGTATAAGTCTAAATTAACACATGTCAACACAGATTCACGTACGATAGACTAAGACTCAAGATTCACAAGATTCTCATAGATTCCGTAAACCCACGACCTTCGCATGGCGCGTTGTACGGAGTTTGGCAACAGGTCAGAAGCGCTTATATATAGGAAGTACCAGAGGTGTATCCACCACGCTTCGGGCACATTGCTTCCACCCCGCACTCAGCGTCATGTTATGTGTCGCAGTTGCCAAAAAATACACTCATCATTATCATAATACACACATAGACTAAACCAATAGATTCCAATAGATTACACACTGCAATCCACTACCCTCACATGGCATGTTGTACGAAGCTTGGCAGTATGTCGAAAGCGCTTATATATAGGAAGTACCAGCGGCGTATCCACCACGCTTCGGACACAATACTTCCACCTCGTACTCGATGTCATGTTCACATGCCGATATCCACACTCTTCATAGATTAATCCAAATAGATTCAAATAGTCTCAAGTAGATTCCAATAGATTCAATAGTTTCCCATAGATTCGATAGATTCAATAGACTCCAAATAGATTCAATAGTCTCCAATAGATTCAATAGATTCACATAGATTTGTGCTAACAATCCACAAACAACGAAATCCCACATGGCACGTGTTACGAAAGTTCGGCAACATGACGGAAGCGCTTATATATAGGAAGTACCAGCGGCGTATCCACCATGCTTTAATCATGCCACGTTCGTCTCGTCGTCGGTGTCATGCCTCGTTAACCACCGCTTTCGATTTCACCACTTTTCAAACATAGATTAACCAGATAGATTCAGCCATATAGATTAATAAGGTAGATTTAATTACCCAACCCGAGCCTACAAAACTACGAATTTCACTTAGCGCGTGGTACAAAGGTTTGGTAGCGTGCCAGAAATGCTTATATATAGGAAGTACCAGCGGCGTATCCACCACGCTTCGGACATGCCACGTTCCCCCCTCGTCTTCGACGCTAGGCTACATTTCATATTTTGTTTCTCCATCAAACATACGTAGTTTACACATAGATTCCACTAGAGTAATACGTAGTTTACACATAGATTCCACTAGAGTACACGATAGATTTCACTTAAGTTTCTCATAGAATACACAAATAGTCCTTCCATAGCTTTAGAATCCTTCACCAGACACTAAATTTTGCATGGCACTCGGTACGAAAATTGGTAACATGTCAGAAACACTTATATATAGGAAGTACCAGCGGCTTATCCACCATGTTTCGGACACGTCACTTTCCCCTTGTATTCCATGCCATGTTACACCTAGTGTCTTACAATCACATCATCACTTAGATTACACATAGAATAAAGCCTCATAAATTTAGTTCGATCTGAGATTAGAATTTATGTTTTAGATTGCGGACAACGTGTGATTCATGTAAAAGCATACCAAATGATCGAAGAATTAAGTTTAAAACCATATGCATAAAATTGAGATAATATAAAAGCAAGATAGGCTCATAAAACATAGAGTGTTCCGGGTAGAGGAACGGTGACTAACCAAAGTGATTCGAACTCCTTTCCGATTGAGGTAGCGTGTCTTGACTTACTTAGATAAATACGTCATCGATGTTAGGCCTACGATATTCGTCCTTTTAGACATTTCACGTACTCAATTGATCGGAAGTTACGAGACTTTGGCGAGACATGAACTCAAGGAGTGGGAAGAGTTATCAAGATCTGAGTTTCACCTCTAGCTTGACAACATCGTACCCTAATGGCGTTGGTACTCATCCGCAGATAAGACCTACTAGAATAACATGGAGATTTTCCATCAAGGTTTGGATGTCACTCCTGTCTTGAAGGCAAATCTCGTGCAAAATACAAACACCAGTGAACAGTGTTTTCAAGGCATCAAGTGTAGATTATGTTAGCCTTAGGAAAGGCATGTAAGTTTAATAGAACAAGTGCTGCTAGGAAGCAGATACGCTAGAATACGTAAGTCTTGAACAACAAATAAGAGTGAAGATTCCTAGAACTATAGACTAGGGCAAGTATTCCTACTTATCCTAATTCCCTATAGTTATGGCTCTGATACCAATCTGTCACACCCCAACCGATGGCGGAAACATCGGGGTGCGAGCACTAAGCGTTCAGATTGCTCATGAGATTCCATAACACTATTTGTTTCAATAAAAATTAGATCAAATTCATCATAACATTGTCTAGAAGCAAACATAACCAACACAAGTATCGAATATAGACCAAAACGAATATTGTTCAAATTGTTCAAAAGATTCTAAGTTAACTAGGCGACGTTTCTAAGCATCTCCTAGCTGAATTCCATGCATTTCCAAGCATCCTATCAGCCTGCAACATGTATTAAAATATCAATACAAAAGTATTGGCGAGTATAAAAGTTTGATAATAGAATAATAGATTAAAACAACTCATATCCATAATGTAAACAATAAAATAGTTTCAGCCATGCTAGTGCCACAGTCCACGCAGTGATAGCCCAAGTATCCCGATGCTTTAGTGTTTACCTAAGACTCAAGGTAAACTAGAATCCTCCAAACAATACCCCCCGAGAATAATGGGAGAGGTGCATCTCCTATAGCGCTACTATTGTTAAGGCGGAACTACACACACTGGATTAAACGTCACATAGCATAAAGAATCAAGAATCAAGAATCACAAGTTCCACATAGGATAGAGTATTAGTTTCAAAGATTCAAGTTTAAGTTTCATTGAATACATGTTACACCACAAAGTTTAAAGTAAAAAGGGGATCGAGTATACTCACTGTGATTGCTTAATAGTATAAACTGCTGTTGGATCAAAGGGAGCTCTTTTAGTATTAGCCGGATTAGATTACAATAGGATAAGAGTCGGGCAGAGTAACGAGATTGAATAAAGTTTCAAACCCAGTCACTGGATCGGATGGCTGTCCGATCAGACGGCTGTCCGATCAGATTGCTAGTCGATCGGGTGGCTATAGAGTAGATGGGACAGGTGGCTGCCCGATCGGATGGCTGTCCGATCGGGTGGTCACTCGATCCAAGTGTCACAAGTAGTTAAGTGTACTAGTCATCTTGGTAGGATGGTCACTCGATCGGACGGTTGTCCGATCGGGTTGCCACTCGATCAAGACTCCCAAGGTTTCCAAGTTTCAAGGTTACAAGACAAGTGTCACTCGATAGGGTGGTTGTCCGATCAGACGGTTGTTCGATCAGATTACCGCTCGATCGGGTGATCCTTGTTCTTATTTGCCATTTTGTAAAATCTCTAAGTTTCTAGATTAACGGTGACGGCACGACACATATCGAGACAACGGTAAAACCCCTTTAGCACCCAAAACTCCGATTGAGTGGGAATCACCCCTGTTCGATCAGTCGTTTGCTTCTAATGGGTTTATGTCGGGATCTGTTGCCATGCTCGTCTTTTACTGGTAAGAACCTAGATCATTACCAACTCTAGACTACTCATCAAATCTATAGTTAGTTTAGACCCGATTTCCACCGAATAAAGTAAAAGTTTGAGAGAAAGATGAAGATACTCAAGTTTTATGGGAAAATTCTAGACTTAGCTTAGATTTAGGTTAGACTTAGTGTAAAAACGCATGAATCATCTTAGATCTGAGCTAGATCTTGCTTAGAATGACATTACATGTCGGTTTGTACAAACCTCCATGATGACATCACCCTCAAGAACTCAAATCCGAGAGATTTCACAGTGAAAAGTGTGATTTCAAGTGAGAATTATGTAGAGAATGATGTGTAGAACAAGAAAGTACAAGAATCTAGTCTAAAACGCACCGAAATCAGCAAGAAAATTATAACAACTCTCAAATAAAACCGACACCCTCGATTATTTTTCCGACACCCTAATATATTTTAAAATATCCCAATATGTCCCTAAATACACCCCATATGAGAAAACGGGCTCCAAATACCCTAAAAAGTATTAAAAATAATTAAAAATTGAAATTTTGGGCTGAGGCGGGCCGCGTAGACCCCACCCCAACCCTTACGCGGGCGGTTTAAAAGTTAAAACCTGATTTCTTTGATTTTTAAGTTTAGGCGGTCCGCGTAAGCCCTCCGTTAGTTAACGCGGGCCACGTAAGGTCGGAAAGATGGCGCGGCCCGGTGTGGCTACGTGGCCCAACACATGTCGAGCCTTGTTGCTGATCCGGATGGGCTACACGTTTGACCAGGGTTGACGCGGGCCGCGTAACCCCTGTCCTTGTTTTACGCGGGCCGCGAGAAAGACAGAATTCAGCACTATATAAGCAGGCCATCGGATTTCATTCAAATTCGTTCAAAGTTTCTTTCTCAACCTCAATTTCTGATAATAGGCATAATACACGGGTATTATTGTCACACCCCCAAAATCCACCATGCGGAGTATCACCGCTTGGAGGCGTGACATGACCAGAATCGAGCCACCAATCATATTGAACAACGTAATTAAGCAAATAAGACCAACCACAATACAATTGGTGACCAAAAGCTAGTTAACCAAGTTCAATTTAAACAGCAGAAGCATTAAAGATATGGACCTAAAACATAAGTTCATAAGGATTAAATGTTTAGCACGGGACATAACAGTCCATATCCCACTACGACCACCTCCTCGGGCAAGCTCCATAAGCATCTAACGACCTGTAAGGCATGTAACAACTAGTCAACAACAAAGTTGAGTGAGTTCACGTTTGGTTGTTTAGTTTTAAGTTGTTTCCGAAAACATGGTTTGTCTTTCGTTGGCTTATTTGCCGTGGGGGGTTACCCCATAGTTGAAAGTGTGGTTAACCAGTTCCTTCTTTATTACCCAAACCATATCCATAATCAGTGGGGGTTTCCCCATGTGAACCACTAGACCGTTACCATATCGACAACTGACGAACAATAGTTGTGCC
Organism: Helianthus tuberosus; assembly: GCA_030545235.1. Lineage (NCBI taxonomy): Eukaryota > Viridiplantae > Streptophyta > Magnoliopsida > Asterales > Asteraceae > Helianthus > Helianthus tuberosus. The sequence goes on from CM060408.1 coordinate 126,575,315, forward strand.
CTACGTCAATGTCTATCATCATTGACAGTTTGCCATAGTCCATTAGTACACGCCCGTCCGAACGGCACGGTGTGAGGTTTGTTAAACCTAATAGCGCTATTAACTAATGACCCGCTCGCCATTGGCCTCGGCGATTAAGTCAATATAAATTGAGGGACTTCATGATAGAGTTTTGTCTAGTAAGTTTTAAGGTTGTTGTCCTACCCAAGGAGGACGAACGAACGCATTCTACCCAAGGAGAATACACAGGATTAATATTGGTATCCTACCTATGGAGGATGGCCGTACATATCCTACCCAAGGAGGATATGTAGGTTCCGTTTTAAATTATTTAACCCATTCCCAACCACCGGGAATCCCATGCCTTAGAAAGTGTGTGAACTCACCTTGGTTTGCTCGGTTAGATTAATTACTCTAATAATCAAGAAATTAAGCACGTCCTAATAAGGTACATATAACAATCAGTTTCTCATGCATGCATAACACGCATCCTATGTACGGTTTATTTACTCATTACTTTTATCACATACCACACAATTCAAATGTTAAGGTACTTTGTTAAGTTATATATTATTTTACCCTAAAATAATATAACTATCTTCACAAAATAAACAAGTATTCACACAAGTGTTCTAGTATAAGATATATATTCTAAATATATATATTTACCCATTTTATTTACAAAAACCAACCTCCGACACTTTGTGTTTTGTTACAAAAATTATGGCGAAGTTTATCTTCGCAACACATGTTATAAAATATACTTGTAACGCTTGTTTAGAAAAATATTTTCTAAGTGTTGGAATTTTTAGAAAATTTCGCCAGAGTTTCCTTTGTAAATGGAGGTGTCCAGGATATTAAGCATATCATTTTCTTTTCCAAAAATTATTTAAAAATCATCAATCAATAATATAAAATATTTACTTATCAATCTTTGTTAAAAACAAGCATTAATTTCTATATCATGAACTTGAAAGTTTATAAAAATGTGTAGTAACTTACTAGTGTATTTAGTAAGTCCTGTTACCCTTTGAAGTGTGATTGCTTCTTTAAAAACTCCATTTTTAAAGAATATGATTCTTTACAACTTATGTTCATATTTTCTAAAAATACTTCTTCATGTATTTTTCTTGTTACACATATGTTTCTTTACTTTGTTAACCACCAAAAATGATGTTTATTTATGTAAGAACCAAGATTTAGTAAAGCTTGTATTTTAAATTGGTTTCTTTAAAAATCATTCATAAATATTTAGATCTATGTGTTTAACCACTTACTTTGTTTGTTACTTTTCAAGAAAACAAAGTTGTTATTTCAAGTTCAAGACTTTAGTGAGGATGATCCATAACCTTTAACATGTTCATCCTCTCATCTTGCTAGATTATGTTTTTAATCATGATCTAGCAAGACTACATGATGATCAACATCATTTCTACAAACAATCAACAATCAACAAGTATATCAACACTAAACAACATGATTTCTTCATAACTTTAGCTTATGTTCATGTTTCAAGTTCAAGTTTCTTAGTGTTCTTTAAGTTTATCATCATGTAACCTACTTTAACCACTTAAATAAGATGAAATATGAAGTGTAGGATGTTCTTACCACTAGCTCAAGGCTAGGGATGTTCAAGAGAAGAAATGAGGTGGTTAATAGCAAACGAAGAAGCTCTTTGAACTTCCGAAAGCTCCTAGCTCCTTTACTATGCTTCTAACACCTTTGGATGTGTATGGATTGAATGAGAGGTGATGATGTTCGGCCGAGACCAAAGAGAAGGGAAGAAGAAGAGTGAAGTGTTGGTTTGTGAAGAATGAGAAGCTTATGTTCCTTTGGTCACTTATATCATCTTCCAACATATTATAATCTAATGGGTAATGTGTTATAAAAAGTTAGGGACAAGATCCATTTTAATAGTCAAATAAAATCCTTGGTGGGGGGCCACTTCATAACCGTAAGGTGGAGGGGGTTGGTTTAGTTGGGGTGTAATGATAAGTTAAGTTAGTTTGGTTACAAACTAATGTTTAGTTAGTGTATTTTGTGTGTTATATCTTTATTGTATATGTTATGATGTTCGGGGACCTTAACTAGCTTAGTAAAAGTGAGACAATGTGTTTAGCAATATTTTTGTGTTCCGGGTAATGTCCGGTTGTTCGGTTGGATACCGTTCCGTTAAAGTGCTAAGTTATTCCATATAGTGTCCTATATATATCTTTTTGTAACGCTTTTAATTCCCAACACTCAGGGAAGCATACAAGACTATTTAGTAACTTTTCTATACAAGACTAGTATGTTTACAAGCACATGTAAGTATGACACAGTAATCAGAAAGCAGTTAAGTAATTCAGCACAGACATCAAGCACTTTAATTATCATTAATAAATTGTACGGATACATGAAATTTTGAGGGTTGTCACATTCTCCCCCTGTTAAGAGAATTTCATCCCGAAATTTAGCACGTGGTTACTGAGGAAGCTAGTTAAGTTGTGTGGTTTCCTGGTTTTTCCTGGGGTGTCACACCATCCCCCCGTTGATATGGAATTTCGTCCCTAAATTCTGCAGTAGCTTCAGCCTCAGTAGTGGTTGCACCTTTCTTAAACAGCTGGGGAAACTTGAGTTTCATTTGGTCTTCTCATTCCCAGGTGTATTCTGGGCCACGACGGGAATTCCAACGAACTCGAACAAGGAGTATTCTGGTGTGCTTGAGAATCTTAACATCTCGATCAGTAATCTCTACTGGTTCCTCGACGAATCGCAACTGATCGTCGATAGTGAGCTCCTTTAAGGGAATTATGAGGGTCTCATCTGACAGGCACTTCTTCAGATCTGACACATGGAATACGTTGTGAACTCCGCTGAGTTCTGCCGGTAGATTCAACTTGTAAGCGACTTTGCCAATTTTCTCAATGATTTTGAACGGTCTGACGTAACGCGGATTGAGTTTGCCTCGTTTGCCAAAATGAACTACACCCCTCCAGGGTGAGACTTTAAGTAGCACTTGATCCCCAACCTGGAACTCGAGTGGTTTCCTTCTCTTATCAGCATAGCTTTTCTGACGGTCACGAGCTGCCACCATTCGCTGTCGTATCTGAGCAATTATCTCGGTTGTATCTACTACAAGTTCTGGGCCAATGATTTGGCTGTCACCAACTTCTACCCAACAAAGAGGTGATCGGCACTTCCGTCCATACAATGCCTCAAACGGAGCGGCCTGGATACTGGTGTGGTAGCTGTTATTGTACGAAAACTCCACCAAAGGGAGGTGCTTTTCCCAACCATTGCCAAAATCAATCACACATTCCCTAAGCATGTCTTCAAGGGTTTGGATGGTGCGTTCAGATTGCCCATCCGTCTGTGGATGATATGCTGTGCTCATGTCTAATCGAGAGCCAAAGGACTTGTGTATAGCTTGCCACAATTCGGATGTAAAACGTGACTCACGATCAGAAATGATGGAGGTTGGCACTCCGTGCCTTGACACTACTTCCTTTAGGTAGATGTCTGCTAGAGTAGAAAAATTATCCGTTTCCTTTATGGTCAGAAAGTGTGCAGACTTGGTCAGTCGATCCACGATCACCCAAATGGTATCATTTCCGCGTTGAGATCTAGGCAGACCAGTAACGAAACCCATGGAAATTTGCTCCCATTTCCATTTAGGTATCTCCGGTTGTTGAAGTAGGCCTGATGGCTTCTGATATTCGGTCTTGACTCTCGCACAACTCAAACATTTGCTAACGTAGGTTGCTATGTGGGCTTTCATGATAGGCCACCAATACATAGTCTTGAGGTTGTGGTACATCTTATCCGAACCAGGATGCACCGAATAATGAGACTTGTGCGCTTCATCCATCACAAGCTCGCGTAAGTTTCCATAAAGTGTGTGACACCCCAGGAAAACTAGGAAACAACTCAACACAACTAGCTTCATCAGTAACCACGTGCTAAATTTCGGGACGAAATTTCTTTCAAGTTGGGGATAATGTGACAACCCGAGTTTTCAAGGTCTCCTTCGACTTAACTTGTTTGTTGTGTAATATAAGTGTTGTTTGTGATGTGTATTTTAGATGTATATGTTACTTATATCCTTAATTGCATTAATAATATGATTGTTATTTAAAAACATGGAACCTAGCCGAAAACACCCATAACCCACGAAAACACAAGGTGTTTTTGTCCACCATATGTCCAACGAAAACAGAAATGGGCTTCGGCCCAGTAGCAAGAAAGATATTAACCTTTTTGCAATAGAATTCTAATGAGTAAACCCTAGAGCACCTCTCTAACTGTGACGGCAACTACAAGCCTACGGAACCTTCTTGTGCCATCAATCCATTAGTTTTCTATCTCGGTTAGTGTTAAATCAGCATGTGATTTACTGTTTGTTGTCATCGTTAAATGTGTAATTGGAATCCTGATTCTGTGACAGTATGTAATGTTTGATTTCATGTTGAATGAAGAGTTGTTCATTATAGATTGCTAGGTTATCGAGTAAGGTTCCGTATATTAAACATGATCGGTCGATGACATAAAAACTGAATGGATGGATTGGATGTTTCTGTCATGAATCTTGTAGAATAGATCTGATGTTGTGAAGGCATTTGTTTAGGCCTCGGTGCATGCGCAACTGAATGGATAATGATTATAATAATTTGATGTGAATGGTTATGCATTACTGATTGTATGTGAGGATGATCGTATGATAATCTGATGTTAGGATTGGCTGTGCTATGCCTGTTCGTGATTGAGTTGATGATTTGTACGATCTAATCTGATTTAATGATTACATGTGGTAGTGTAGTAATGGTTAGGGTTCCGTCGCCTGTAACAGTTGCTGATGATGATGATGTTTCAGACGAAAACACAAGGTGTTTTCGCCAAATCTTATGTCCGACGAAAACCCTTGGGTTTTCGTCAAATGTGATTTCGGCCATAAGGGTTTTCGCCAGAGGAGGGATTTCGCCACTAGGTGATTTCGGCCAAGAGTGTTTTCGTTGAGTGTCTGGCATATTAGTTCTGTGTAGTATGTAACTCGGTTAGTTATGAACTCCGTTAGTTGTTTATTCAGTAAACATGTTAACTCTGTTAAACTTATTAACTTTGTTAGGATATTTATGTAACTCTGTTGATCCTAGTTAACGCTGTTAACTCAGTTAAGTGTACCAAGACTGTTAATGAATAATTGAGTTAAAGTAAATTGAGGAAGCCTATAACGTGAAACTTGAATTGCATGAATCGATTAACCGCTTCTGTGTTACATGATGTTAACTGCCAAACACACCCTGTGTTATTGATTTCATGTGAAACTTCACAAACTTGAACTGATTGAGTATACGTGCACACTATAGGACTTGACTGATTTCTTGTGAGCATAGTTTAGCATACCGAGCAAACCAAGGTGAGTTCACACTCTTACCAAGGCATGGGATTCCCGGTGGGTTGGGAATGGGATTTGTATGACTACCCGTATTTTCATCACTACTAGACTACGTACTACTATCCTCGGATTGGGAAGGACGCCAGTGCTAGAACCTACGTAAAACCTACGTACTACTGTCCTCGGTTTGGGAAGGACACCAGTGTTAGAACCTACGTAAAACCTACGTACTACTGTCCTCGGCTTGGGAAGGACACCAGCGCTAAACCTACGTACTCGTTACGTACCACTGTCCTCGGATAGGGAATGGCACTTACGTAAAACCTACGTAAACTCATACTTATCACTGTCCTCGGTTTGGGAAGGACACTTATGATTACAACTAGTCTAGTACCATACTCCATGGGAAGCCCCCACTTATTAATGTATCGGTTTGGGAACAAGGGTAGTGCATGGTTATGAAACGAACTTACGATTTCTGATACGAACTCATTAACTGAACAATCAACTATGAACTTGCTCAACTTTGTTGTTAACTCTCTGTTACATGCCATGTTAAAAACATTATGACATTTTGAACTTAATACTTATGTTGGGTTTTACATTTATGCTTCCGCTAAATACTTAACTATGCTTTGTTTTGAACACCTTTCGTATTGTTGGAATGGATCTTTATTATTACTTACAATGTTCAATATGATTGGTGGCTTGATCCTGGTCAGTCACGCCTCTAAGCGGTGATACTCCGCATGTGGATTTTGGGGGTGTGACAGATTGGTATCAGAGCCATTGGTTATAGTGAACTTGGTTTTAAAAATGGGGAAAAACTTTTGGATAAAACCAAACTATAACCAGAAAAGTGCTCAATGATCCACAACGACTCTTCGCTCCATGTGCAAGACTCAACACAATAGGTGATATGGTTTATGTTTTATTGCCTACTTGCTAGTTACATAGAAACTTTGCTCATGATATGCTTCGCTAAACGTAACAACTATTGTTTGAAAACACATGTGTGCTTACTCTCTTCTATCATCGCACTTTCGTGAACCTCTCTCACTCATGTTTCCTTTGATATGAAGATCATGAGTGGACGCATTAACCTAACTCAAGCCCAGTTGGCGGCTTTGATCACTGAACAAGTTACGGCAGCACTCGCAGCCGCTCAGGCAGGGGGTATAACATGCTATTCTGAACCTATCCTAGGATGTTAGATCCTACTCTCATGACCCAACTTTCGCGCTTAACCCTATCTTTTCTTCCTCGCGCAACAAGGTCAGAACGCTCAGCCACCCGTATGCACATTCAAGACGTTCATGGACTGTCGTCCTAGTACTTTCAGTGGCACTGAAGGAGCCATAGGACTCCTCCATTGGTATGAAAAGCTCGAGTCTGTCTTCGAGATGTGTGAATGCCCTGAGGCTCGTAGGGTGAAGTACGCCACTGGTACTCTCGAAGGCACTGCGCTAACTTGGTGGAACGCGCAAGTTCAGATGCTGGGGCTGGCGGCTGCTAATGCTACCCCATGGAATGATTTTCAGGAACTGATCAAACGTGAATAATGTAGTCGTGATGACATCTATAAGCTGGAGGTGGAGTTCTTTAACCTGAAGATGACAGGGTCAGTGATAGAAGTGTACACGAAATGATCCAACGAACTGGCAGTGTTGTGTCCAACTATGGTGGATCCTCCCATCAAGCGTATCGAACGGTACCTCAAAGGCTTAGTACCAGAGATTCAAAGCCATGTGACTCCTGCTAATCTTGCTACCATCCAGGATGTTACTCGTCTTGCTCATCGTCTCACAGACCAGGCAGTGGAACAGAACAAGCTGCCTAAACGTATTGGTGCTACTACCACTACTACCACTTCTGCTACTCCCAGTGACAACAAGCGAAAATGGGATGGGAACTCCAGCAAGGGTTCGACTACAGTTCAGTCCCAGGCACAGCAGCGAAAGATCGATGACTACAAGAGTCCTGGTCAGCAATCTTCTGGTAGTCAAGGGCAGGGTGGATATCGAGGAAATCACCTTAAGTGCAATCGACGTAATTTGCACCACAGCGGGCCGTGCAACAAAGATCGTTGTCAGAGATGCAACAAGCTTGGTCATGAAGCCAAAGATTGTAGAAACTCACATCCTGCAAACCAGAACCGACAACAGCAGTCACAAGCTCCACAGAATCAGCAGCCACAGCAGGGTATCAAGGGATGCTATCAGTGTGGTGCTGAAGGTCACTTCAAGAGACACTGCCCACAGTGGAACCGGAACCAGAATCAGAACCACAACTAAGGAAACGGGAACAATAAGGGAGGCAACAATGGGGGTAATAACGACGGCAATGGTGCCAGGGGTCAAGTGTTCGTGATTGGTCAGGGTGATGCTAGGAATGACCCCAACGTTGTGATGGTTTCGACATCGTTATTGGTATAGATTGGCTATCTCAGCATCGAGCAGAGATTCTTTGCAAAGAAAAGATCGTCCGCATTCCTCGTACTGGTTAAGAACCTTTGGTAATTCATGGTGGCAAGGGTGGTGCTGTTGTGGGCATCATTTCTTTCCTTAAGGCCCAAAAGTGCTTATATAAGGGCCACGCAGCTATCTTAGCCCTCGTGACGAATGCACCAACGAATGAGAAGAGAATAGAATACATTCCCGTTGTGCGAGATTTTTAGAGGTGTTTCCTGAGAAATTACCTGGACTTCCGTCCCATCGTCAGGTCGAATTTCAAATCGAGCAAGCTCCTGGAGCAGCACTAATAGCTCGAGCACCGTATCGCTTAGCCCCATCAGAATTGGAAGAACTATCTACACAGTTACAAGAACTCTTGGATAAGAGTTTTATACGTCATAGCTCCTCGCCCTGGGGAGCTCCAGTATTGTTTGTGAAGAAGAAAGACGGTACCTTCCGTATGTGCATAGATTACCGCGAACTAAGCAAGGTGACCGTAAAGAATCGCTATCCTCTTCCACGCATTGACGACTTGTTCGACCAGCTGCAAGGGTCGAGCTACTATTCAAAGATTGATATGAGGTCAGGCTACCATCAACTGAGAGTCCGGGACGAGGACGTCTCCAAAACAGCATTCAGAACACGCTACGGCCACTACGAGTTTCTGGTCATGCCCTTCGGCTTAACAAACGCGCCTGCAGTCTTCATGGATCTTATAAATAGAGTGTGCAAGCCTTACTTGGATAATTTTGTTATTGTATTCATCGACGACATCCTGATCTACTCTAAGAGTCAGGAGGAACACGAGTAGCATTTACGACTCGTTTTGGAACTCCTTCGAACAGAACAGTTATATGCCAAGTTTTCGAAAAGTGACTTTTGGCTTCGTGAAGTCCATTTTCTAGGCCACGTGGTAAACAAGGATGGGATTCATGTTGATCCATCCAAGGTAGATTCGATCAGAAACTGGCCTGCACCTCGCACACCAATGGAAATTCGTCAATTCTTGGGTTTGGCAGGTTACTATAGGAGGTTCATCAAGGATTTTTCCAAGATTGCGCAACCTCTCACTTTACTAACTCAGAAAGGAGTCACCTACCGTTGGGGTGAGCCACAAGAATCTGCATTTCAGCACCTAAAGGATAGACTTCGTAGCGCACCTATTCTTTCATTGCCAGAGGGCACAGACGATTTCGTGGTTTATTGTGACACGTCAATCCAGGGTCTTGGCTGTGTATTGATGCAACGGGATAAAGTCATTGCTTATGCATCACGCCAACTTAAGATTCACGAAAGGAATTACACTACACATGATTTGGAGCTGGGAGCTGTTATTTTCGCACTTAAGATATAGAGACATTACCTGTACGGTACCAAGTGCACTATCTACACCGATCACAGGAGTCTCGAGCATATCTTCAAACAGAAGGAACTAAACATGCGACAACGTCGATGGGTCGAGCTATTGAATGATTACGAATGTGCCATCAAGTATCATCCGGGCAAAGCAAACGTTGTGGCAGACGTCCTCAGTCAAAAAGATACTACACCTAGGCGTGTGCGAGCGTTACAACTCACAATTCAGTCTAGTCTTCCTGCACAGATACGAGATGCTCAGGTAGAAGCATTGAAACCAGAAAACGTCGGGGCTGAAGCCCTACGCGGCTCAAGGCAACGGTTAGAACAAAAGGAAGACGGTGCCTATTACGTAACAGGACGTATCTGGGTACCACACTATGGAAATTTACGCGAGCTTGTGATGGATGAAGCGCATAAGTCTCGTTACTCGGTACACCCTAGTTCGGATAAGATTTACCACGATCTCAGAACTACGTATTGGTGGCCTAGTATGAAAGCTCACATAGCAACTTACGTTATCAAATGTTTGACTTGTGCGAGAGTCAAGACCGAATACCAGAAACCATCGGGCCTACTCCAACAAATGGAAATGGGAGCAAATTTCCATGGATTTTGTTACTGGCCTGCCTAGATCTCAAGGTGGGAATGATACTATTTGGGTGATCGTGGATCGAATCACAAGGTCTGCACACTTCTTGGCTATCAAGGAAACGAATAAGTTCTCCACTCTAGCAGACGTCTACCTTAAGGAAGTTGTCTCGAGGCACGGGGTGCCAACCTCTATTATCTCTGATCGTGATGCACGTTTTACTTCAGAACTGTGGCAAGCAATGCACAAATATTTTGGCTCTCGACTGGATATGAGCACATCCTATCATCCACAAATGGATGGGCAGTCTTAACGCACCATCCAAACTTTAGAAGACATGTTTCGTGCAGGTGTAATCGATTTCGGCAACTGCTGGGAAAAACACCTCCCTTTGGTGGAGTTTTCGTATAACAACAGTTACCACACCAGCATTCAGGCCGCTCCAGTTGAGGCATTGTACGGGCGTAAATGCCGATCACCTCTTTGTTGGGCAGAGGTTGTCACACCCCGACCACGTAGAACATACAAAACGTGGCGGAAACATCGGGGAGTGTTGTAACAGAATTAATGTTTCACAACCATGGAAATTAAAGTTTCGTTTTATTGATTAAAAGTGTTACAATGTCTAAACAAACATGGAAATACAACATAATTAACTAGTCTGCATCTTTTATTGTCACTAAAGCCCAAGTCTGCCTATATGTATCTTGATCATCTTATGCAACAGTTCCTGAAAAACACATGTGAAAATAGGTACGTCAGCATAAAAATGCCGGTGAGATACATAGGTTTTGTGAAAATAGGTTTCATGACTTATGTTTGAGAAAATGTTTAGTCATGAACCTTGTAATTTGCTTTGTCTTGTAAATCATTTGAAAAACGATCAGATCAGATGATATGTATAACTAAGAGAATAATGTATGGTTAAATGAATAACCATATAAAATGAGTTTGTATAAGATAAGTTGTTTTGTAAATCAATGTCTTGTGAAAAGTATGTTATTTGTATAAAATGTTCTATGTCTCAAACTGAAATGATTCAAATAACGCTACGAGATGTAATACCATACAAACACTTATATATAGGAAGTACCAGCGGCGTATCCACCATGCTTGTATCATATTACACACGCATCGTTACTTAATCACTTAATCAAACCAAACCACCAAAGTAATGTTTAACAATTGTAGAAATGTTCATGTATTGTCAAATGTCTATTATCAAATGTAAATCATGTCAATGGATACAAATGGTTCAACCATTACAAACGGTTCACACGGTCCAACGGTTACAAACGGTTCACACGGTTCAACGGTTACAAACGGTTCATAGAATCAAAGGGTTACGACGGTTCACATAGTCAAATAGTTACAACGGTTCAAAATGTAGTATAATGTGTTCATATGCTGGATGAGCATATGCAACATAAATGCAATGTAAAACAATGTACTAAGTATGCACAGAGTGGACATACATAGCATGAGATGTAATGTAAAACGATGTACTAAGTAATGCACACAATGGGCACACCTAGCATGAAATGTACTATAAAACGATGTACTAAGTAATGCACATAATGGGCACACCTAGCATGAACACAATGAAATCATGTACTATAATGTACTAACGAACATAGCAGTATATGATGTGAAAACAGGAAAGCATGAAAGTAACAAGTAGGCACATGTGTTTCACCCCAAAACAGTTTGGAAAACAGTAAAAGAGGGGTCTATGTACTCACATGAGATTACTCAGAAGTCCTAGGATAACCACCAAGCAAAGATAGAGATCACGGAATCAAACGGCACCTACTATAGGTAACTATGTTAATTAACCGGACCTAGATCGGAAGATTGGGTAGCATTAGGGTTTGTAAACCAAACGAGTGTAGAGACTCGTGTCATTTGGTTTAACAAAGCCTACATACTAAATGAAACTTAACCTAAGTGTTTTCGACCCATTACGACCCGTTTAGGTAGCTTATGCTACTTTAACGCGTCGTTCGCGTGAAACGCGTTCGGACCGCCTAACTAGCCCTATGACAAGTGTTATATGCCTAAACATATTACATAATCAGTTATGTGACAAAGGTTTAGGTTACATATGCTTAATTACCAATTATACATGAAAAGGGTATTCTGGTAATTTACCTATGGCATATAAACTACCTATCATACAACTACTTAAATGATGCGACCATAGGGTATAACCTCGGAAGGTTATTCCCTACCTACTATGGTCACCTAATGTGTTTGGTCGGATCCTAATGATCGACCAAATGGGTCGGGTTCGAGGTATAAGCGATTCATCAGATCGCTTACCCTACGACCCTAGACAACGTGGTAATCAGTGGGCATAGTCCCAAGGGACTATGACCAACGTGATTACACTCACGTTGCGAAGTTCAAACGAACTTCGCATTGACCATTACTGGTCAACGCTGAAAGTCAAACAAAGTTTGACTTTCTGACTTGAAAAGCAGTAAAGTAAGGAAAAGAACGAAAGAATACTTACGAAGGGTCCCCGAATGCTAATCCCGATCCAAGAACTCAGGTATGAAACAATGGTTTCAACTTAGAGCTCTCAAAATCAGAATTCTTGTAAGAAATGAGGTTGGGGATGGATGGGTATTTATAGTAAATGCACCACCGTTAGGATCGTTTCTTGAATAACGTGCCTTAATCGGAACCGTACACTTGTCGTAAAGTTGTGGTGTCCAGGAAGTTTGTTCTTATCCGCTGACTAGACGATAGGAAACGAGTGGACACGAATCAATCAGCTGCAACTTGCAAACAAAACATTGAATCTGGTCAGTTTTAGGCAGTCGCGTAGCGCGACTGGTAAGTCTTTAGGGCTCGCGCTACGCGACACCCCTCCCTGTTCCAGAAATGTTTCATAAATGACAGGTTTAGTCCCTGCACGTGTTTAAGCCCTTTTTCGATGCGTTTGAGCCCCGTTGACCTCATTTCAAGGCTCTAAAATGAAGTTAAAGTATAGGGAACTCAAAACATACTCAAAAATATGCCGGATGATGGTTCGTTTGGTCGTACGAACGCGATGTTCGCTTAATTACGACGGAATGCGCTTAAGCGCGAAAAACGATCCAAATGACGCGACGAATGGATTTTTCTTTAGGCGAACAATAAAATATAATGTAGTCATGCTTACATAAATTTTTGGATGTCCGGATGTATTCAGAACGTAAGTTATGCGCGAAAATGCAAACTTGTGCACTTTTTGACACTTTTAGTCCATGAATGACACCAAAGTTTATTTTAGCATACCGAACACCTCAAAGCTTATATCTAAGTTATGTGAAGGGTATTTATGGTATGATTAACTTATGGTCATGCTTCGGAATGTCTGTTACAGTTCAAATTGGCATATTTTCGCAGTTTGTCAACTTTAGTCCCTGTAAGCGATTAAACTTTGATTTCACCACACCAAACCTTCCAAAACTTATATCTAAGTTATGTAAAGGTTATTTAAGGTATGTTAAGCCTATTTCACTATTCCGGAGTGTTCGTTGCATTAAACTGGTTATATTTACGCATCTGTGCGCGTATAACCTTCCAGAAAGCGATTTAGAGCTTGAAATCGAACAAGACTTGATATGTGCAAAAGATACACATATTTATACAAGTCCAAAGTATGAAATACAATATTTCATTGGTTTGGAATTTGTTTGATGGTTGAAATGACACAGGTGTTACAGTCTCCCCTACTTTAGGAAATTTCGTCCCGAAATTTATTCGTAGGAGTCTGTCTATGACTTTGTGTCAAATAGTCATCAAAGATATGTAAAGCATAATCTGATTATTTTCCTCAACGGATATTTTTCAGAAGTGAAAATGAATGAACAGGGTCATTTTCTTTTCAACGGGTTCTTCGGAAATGGAAAATAAAGGAATTAACTAAACGGATATACATTTCCCTTAACGGATATTCTTCAGAAGTGAAAATGAATGGATGATTTATTCTTTCTCAACGGATTCTTCGTCAGAAATGGGAATGAAGGAATAATCCACGGATATTCATTTCTCTCAACGGATATTCTTCAGAACAAAAAAAAATGAACAAACGAGGTCATTTTCCTCAACGGTTTGTTCTTCAGAATTTGAAATGAAAGAAAAATCAACGGATATTCATTTCCTCAACGGATAAATCTTCAGAAACGAAAATGAATTAACGGAGTCATTTTCAACGGTTGCTTCCTCAGAGTTGGAAATGAAAGACTACACAACGGATATTCATTTCCTCAACGGATAAATCTTCAGAAACGAAAATGAACTAACGGAGTCATTTTCAACGGTTATTTCCTCAGAGTTGGAAATGAAGGATTACACAACGGATATTCATTTCCTCAACGGATAAATCTTCAGAAACGAAAATGAACTAACGGAGTCATTTTCAACGGTTGCTTCCTCAGAGTTGGAAATGAAAGACTACACAACGGATATTCATTTCCTCAACGGATAAATCTTCAGAAACGAAAATGAACTAACGGAGTCATTTTCAACGGTTATTTCCTCAGAGTTGGAAATGAAGGATTACACAACGGATATTCATTTCCTCAACGGATAAATCTTCAGAAACGAAAATGAACTAACGGAGTCATTTTCAACGGTTATTTCCTCAGAGTTGGAAATGAAGGATTTACAAACGGATATTCATTCCCTCAACGGATATTCTTCAGAAGTGAAAAATGAATAGCTAGTTCATTTTTTCCTCAACGGATGCTTCATCAGAATTGGAAATGAATAGGGTTAACTCTAGATACATGATAGAACTTGCTGTGATTTCTGTGCACTAAATTCCATAATTATGTATGCATCCATAATTACGTAATTCCTTGCACAGTCCGCACAGTTCGTTTTGTAATGTTGTGGGGAAAGATATCAAACTTGAGATGAGAGTGACTAGACTACCATAGGGTCCTTTTAATTAGATCAACAGAGGATCTTCTTAATTAGGCCACTAAGGAGTCCTTTCAGCTATATCATCACATGATATCCCTAACCAGATTTTTGGATCAATCTGTTTAACTAGACCACTAAAGGGGTCTAATTATGAAGTAGTACTTTATAATCCAAGGGACTTATCTACAACGTAGAAGTCCATTAAGGATTTTAGGTAGTACCTTTGGGTATCATACTAGGAATCTCTTGCACAAGGATATGTAAGATTTTACGAGGATTTGGATAACATAATTTGAATTACATGACACATAAAAGGGAACACATAAGCACATAACCACATAATTGTTTAATTGTTATCATATTGTTATAGATTGTTATTAACTTGGCACTTCGTACTTTGTTTCTCTTGGAAGAAACGGGTACTTAGGATTTTCGTGAAAAACGCAAGAGATCATAAAATGGAAGAAATTTGGGGGTAGTCTGTTCTTCAAGGAATACGGTTCCTTGATTGTCGGTATTGTAGAGGATATGTTGTTTATACATACAATCACATAAATACATTGCGATGTAAATAAAAGATTTATTTATAAACAATGATAACAACAACCGTTTCATGGATCGTGACAACAAAAGAAAATAATACATAAGACGTGATTATTTCTAAACGATGTTGTCTTCTGATTGAACATATGCTCATCCCTGCGCTGGATTTGCATTAGCAAGTCTTGGGCAATTCCTACGAAAATGGCCCATCTCGCCACAGTTGTAGCAAGATCCCGGTGGAAAACGAGCTTGAGCAGGATAGTTGCCAGCTTGATTTGGTGCAGCTGCGGTTGGGCAAACCCTAGCTGTATGACCTATAAGTCCGCAAACTTGGCATGTGCGGCACTTCACCCCAGTATGATGATGTAGGCCACATTGGTTGCACAAAGGTGCAGTTCCGTTGTAGGGTTTCCTGGCAGGGGGTTGAGCTGGTTGGTTGAGAACGGCTTGATCATTGTGAGCGACCACGGCGAAGTTCTGAGAAGCCTTTTGCTTCTTTGACTTCTTAGAGGGTCCAGTCTGTTCATCCATGGTCTTTGATTCCTCGATTGGTTTCGATTCCTCGACCAGTTTCTTGTCACCCTTTCGGAAAAGCTTACGTTTCCTGATCTGCGATTCAGTCAAGGTTGCAGATAGCTCAATGGCCTGCCTAACAGTAGTAGGGTTGCTACCTGTCAAAATTTCTTGTATTGAGTTGGGAAGGCCATCAATGTACTTTTCGATAGCCTTATCCAAAGGTGTGACCATGTTTGGGCATAACAGACTTAACTCCTCATAACGGTCCGTGTAGGCTCGATGCTCACCGCTATCTTGCTTAAGATCATCAAATTCCCTTTCCAAAGCCCTGATCTCGTGACGAGGACAGAATTCCTTCATCATGAGAGCCCTAAGTTCAGCCCATGTCTGTGCTAGAGCAACTTCTGCACCACGATCCCTCATAACCCCGTTCCACCACGTAAGGGCTCTCTTCTGGAACACACTCGAAGCAAACTCGACCTTGCGATTGTCAGGACACTGCACGTGGCGGAAAGTATTCTCGATGCTCTCGAACCATTGAAGAAGCCCAGTCGCTCCCTCAGAACCACTAAACTTGAGTGGTTTCGCCGAGTTAAAACTCTTGAAATTGCATGGACCATTGTTGTTGTTGTTGGCTTGATTCCATTGAGCAAAGAGGTTTGGGAATTGAGCAGCCATTTGCTGCGCAATGATTTCTGCCAGCTCGGCAGTCGCTATCTGGTTCTCGCGTCGAGGAGGCATTCTAAAAGAGGAAACATGAAAGGAAACGAGTGAGAGAATTAGACGAAAAGAATGAGATGAAACAAATCTGATGAAAGCAAGGATAGTGGTCATTTATTTGTTACCACAAGGTAAACAAATGACACACAGTGACTAATCAAAGTAAATGGGTCAAAAATAATGTATCGCGAAGACATGCTCGCCTATAAGTGAACACTCATCCCAAGAATTCCCAGGTAAGCACAACTGGTCTCGCGTCTGGTTGAGATGTATACGAAGTGCTTGCCTAGACAGAAAACCCAGAATACAGGCATTCACCCTTCCAGTTTGCACGTGTTCACATTATTTAAAACCCAAAACCTTGACGAGATTTTTGAAAATTCAAAGGGGTTCAAAACCATATAACAGAGGGTTCAAAACCTTACAATCAATCATCCTAGAACAGATGATTAGTTTTCAAAGCGGTTTTGAAATTTATGTTCTTGTTGTGGTCCTCGCCTAAGGATAGGTGACGGTATTGTTTTATGACTAAACGCAAGTAAACTCGCGTTAGGGTCCTAAGAAAGTTATAGACTAGGTCAAAGCATTACTAATAACCTAATTCCCTATAACCATATGCTCTGATACCATCTTTTCTGTCACACCCCGACCACGTAGAACATACAAAACGTGGCGGAAACATCGGGGAGTGTTGTAACAGAATTAATGTTTCACAACCATGGAAATTAATGTAACACCTGTGCCTTCACGGCCATCAAACAAATACCAAAGCAATGAAATATTGTATTTCATACTTGGTATTTGTAAAAAAAATATGTGTATCATTTGCACATATCAATTCTTGTTCAATTTCAAACTCTAAATCACTTTCTGGAAGGTTATACGCGCACCGATGCGTAAATATAACCAGTTTAATGCAACAAACACTCCGGAATAGTGACATTGGCTTAACATACCTTAAATAACCTTTACATAACTTAGAAATAAGTTTTGAAGGCTTTGGTATGGCAAAATCAAGTTAAATCGCTTACAGGGACTAAAGTTGACAAACTGCGAAAGTATGCCAATTTGAACTGTAACAGACATCCCGGAACATGACCATAAGTTAAACACACCTTAAATATCCTTTATATAGCTTAGAAATAGGCTTTGAGGGGTTCGGTGTGCTAAAATAAACTTTTGGGTCATTCAGGGACTAAAAGTGTCAAAAAGTGCACAAGTTTGCATTTTCGCGCATAACTTACGTTCTGAATACATCCGGACATCCAAAAATTTATGTAAGCATGACTACATTATGTTTTAGTGTTCGCCTTAAGAAAAATCCATTCGTCACGTCATTTGGATCGTTTTTCGCGCTTATGCGCATTCCGTCGTAATTAACCGAACATCGCGTTCGTACGGCCAAACGAACCGACATCCATCATATTTTTGAACATATTTTAAGTTCCCTATACTTTAACTTCATTTTAGAGCTTTGAAATGGGGTTAACGGGCCTTAAACGTGTCGAAAATGGCCTAAATACAGTTCAGGGACCAAAAGTGTAATTCTGCCGAAATAGTGCCTAGCGGTGCGCTACACTTTAAGCGTAGCGGTGCGCTAGGGGTCTGCAGACCAGATTCAATGTTCAGAACAGCTGTTTGCACTTGTTTGATCCACAACCACATGTTCTAATTCGCCTAATCAGCAAGATAAGATCAAGATTTAGCCACCATAACATTTGGACAAGTGTACGGCCTTGATCGTTTCCCCTTTTCCAAGAAACGATCTCAACGGTGGACCGAAAACTATAAATAACCCAACACCCCCATTGCATTTCTCACTAGAATTCTGATTTTGAGAGCTCTAAGTTGAAACCATTGTTTCATACCTGAGTTCTTGAGTCGGGATTAGCATTCGGGGACCCTGGGTTAGTATTCTTTCGTTCTTTTCCTTATTTTTACTGCTTTTCGAGTCCGAAAGTCAAACTTTGTTTGACTTTCAGCGTTGACCAGTAATGGTCAATGCGAAGTTCGTTTGAACTTCGCAACGTGAGTGTAATCACGTTGGTCATAGTCCTTTGGGACTATGCCCACTGATTACCACGTTGTCTAGAGTCGTAGGGTAGGCGATCTGATAAATCGCCTATACCTTCGAACTCGACCCATTTGGTCGATCATTAGGATCCGACCAAATACATTAGGTGACCATAGTAGGTAGGGAATAACCTTCCGAGGATTATACCCTATGGTCACATCGTTTAAGTAGTTGTATGATAGGTAGTTTATATGCCTTAGGTAAATTACCAGAATACCCTTTTCATGTATAATTGGTAATTAAGCATATGTAACCTAAACCTTTGTCACATAACTGATTATGTAACATGTTTAGGCATATAACACTTGTCATAGGACTAGTTAGGCGGTCCGAACGCGTTACACGCGAACGACGCGTTAAAGTAGCATAAGCTTCCTAAACGGGTCGTAATGGGTCGATAAGACTTAGGTTAAGTTTCATTTAGTATGTAGGCTTTGTTAAACCATATCATATGAGTTCCTACACTCATTTGGTTTACAAACCCTAATGCTACCCAATCTTCCGATTTAGGTCCGGTTAATTAACATAGTTACCTATATTAGGTGCCGTTTGATTTCCGTGATCTCTAGCTTTGTTTGGTTGTTACTCAAGGACTACTGAGCAATCTCAAGTGAGTACATAGACCCCTCTTTTACTGTTTTCCAAACTGTTTTGGGGTGGAACACATGTGCCTACTTATTACTTTCATGCTTTCCTGTTTTCATATCATATACCTGCTATGTTTGTTAGTACATTATAGTACGTCGTTTTACATTGACATTTTATGCTATGTATGTATATAGCGTGCATACTTAGTACATCGTTTTACATGACATTTTATGCTATGTATGTTCATTTAGTTCATACTTAGTACATTGTTTTACATCACATCACGTCACATGCTATGTATGTTCATTGTTGCATACTTAGTACATTTTCATTTCTTCACATGCTTACATTTTGGTATGACATTTGGTTTGTTAAATGGGACAATACATTCATTAACATTAGCTACGCCGTTCGTTAGTAGGTAGTGGTACCATAGGAATTGACAACTCCCGTTCCGGACGTCCCAGGGAAAGGGGATGAAAGGAATGACCGAATTCGATGATATTTAAGACAGATAAACCTTTAATTTGTTTAAAGGGTTTATCACCACAGTCGCAAGGCTTGGATGTATGCATTGGAACAACACCACATAAATGTACATATTCAGTATAGCATGCATATAGACATTTTAACATGATTGACCTTGATCATGCATTTTCACAAGACATAATGTTGATTTAAACTACGTTTTACTTCAATACTATGTTCTTGTGCATATGGTTTAGTTGACACATTTCGCTAACCATACAGGACATTTTGACATAGACATTAGACATAGACATTTTAACATGATTGACCTTGATCATGCATTTTCACAAGACATAATGTTGATTTAAACTACGTTTTACTTCAATACTATGTTCTTGTGCATATGGTTTAGTTGACACATTTCGCTAGCCATACAGGACATTTTGACATAGACATTAGACATAGACATTTTAACATGATTGACCTTGATCATGCATTTTCACAAGACATAATGTTGATTTAAACTACGTTTTACTTCAATACTATGTTCTTGTGCATATGGTTTAGTTGACACATTTCGCTAGCCATACAGGACATTTTGACATAGACATTAGACATAGACATTTTAACATGATTGACATTGATCATGCAATTACACAAAACATAACGTTGATTTAAACACAGTTTTACTTCAATACCTTGTTTTTGTGCATTTCACCTATGGTTTAGTTGATGCGTTTTCACTAGCCATACATATCATTTAGGTTACACATTACATGATTTATATTGATCATGCATTTTGACATATTATTCAATACATTTGACAAATTCATTTATACATGGACAATTTACATTGTTGGTTTGGTTTGATTAAGTGATTAAGTAACGATGCGGGTGTAATATGATACAAGCATGGTGGATACGCCGCTGGTACTTCCTATATATAAGTGTTTGTATGGTATTACATGTCGTAGCGTTATTTGAATCATTTCAGTTTGAGACATAGAACATTTTATGCAAATAACATACATTTTCACAAAACATTGATTTACAAACAACTTAACTTATACAAACTCATTTGTACATGGCTATTCATTTAACCATGCATTATTCACTTATTTATATGTATCATCTGAACTTATTGTTTTTCAAATGATTTACAAAGACAAAGCAAATTACAAGGTTCATGACTAAACATTTTCTTAAACAGAAGTCATGAATCTTATTTTCACAAAACCTATGTATCTCACCGGCATTTTTATGCTGACGTACCATATTTTCACATGTGTTTTTCAGGAAATGAAGCATAGGATTGATCAAGATACACTTAGGCGGACATGGGCCTTAGTGACAATAAAAGATGCAGACTAGTTAATTATGTTGTATTTTCATGTTTGTTTAGACATTGTAACACTTTTATTGAATAAAACGAAACTTTAATTTCCATGGTTGTGAAACATTAATTCTGTTGCAACACGCCCCGATGTTTCCGCCGCGATTTGTATGTTCTACGCGGTCGGGGTGTGACAGAAAAGATGGTATCAGAGCCAATGGTTATAGGGAATTAGGTTATTAGTAATTAGTAATGCTTTGACCTAGTCTATAACCTTCTTAGGACCCTAACGCGAGTTTACTTGCGTTTAGTCATAAAACAATACCGTCACCTATCCTTAGGCGACAACCACAACAAGAAAATAAATTTCAAAACCACTTTGAAAACTAATCATCTGTTCTAGGATGATTAATTACTAGGTTTTGAACCCTCAGTTATAAGGTTTTGAATCCCTTTGAATTTTCAAAATCTCGTCAAGGTTTTGGGTTTTAAATAATGTGAACACGTGCAAACTGGAAGGGTGAATGCCTGTATTCTGGGTTTTCTGTCTAGGCAAGCACTTCGTATACATCTCATCAGACGCGAGACCAGTTGTGCTTACCTGGGAATTCTTGGGATGAGTGTTCACTTATAGGCGAGCATGTCTTCAGTGATACATTAATAAAGACCTGTTTACCTTGATTAGTCACCGTCTCATTTGTTTGCCTTAGGTAACAAACAAATGATCGCAATTTTCATGCGTTATCATTCTGTTTTGATTGTCCAATAACCTTTCACCTGTTTCTCCCTATGCCTTTCTTTTCCTTCAAGAATGTCTCTTCATCACGATGACGCTCAGATATCTGAGCAAGCAGCCAAATTCGCTCAGCGAATAGGCGAAGTATCATCTCCAGGATGAAGCCACACAAGGATCACCAAGACAGGCAGGACCTAGTCAGGTGACAGCACCATCAGCCAATAAACCAATCGAGGAATCAAAGACCATGGATGAACGATCCCCTAAGAAGTCAAAGAAGCGAAAGGCTTCTCAGAACTTCGCCATGGTCGCTCACAATGGTAAAGCCGTCCCCAACCAACCAGCTCAACCCCCTGCTAGGTGTATATGGCTTTTCCTATGATGCCTACATCAAGGAACTATGTACCTTACAAACTACTTTTGTGATTTCTCTCTTTCAAATGATCGCTCATGTTTCCCTCGAACATTCTAAGTACTCGTTTCATTCTAAGAAACGAAGTACATGAAATATAGTGAACCTATGAGTAATCATGCTTTTTGCACATCAGTACCTTTGAATCCTTGGTTAGATAACTAAGGGTATTTTCAAATCTCATACCCATTACGTTTTGATTTTTCAGCATACACAGTACCAGTATTTCAAAACAATCTTCATGATCTCAAAACATTTCATATAGTTTGAAAACAATTTTTCTAGATGCATTGTCTGTGTTATTTCAAAAACATTGGCCATGTTATCAAAACCAACCTTTCTAATTTCAAAATATTTCATATAGTCTGAAGACAATATTAACACAATACATTTTCTGATCAAGTGCATGATTTCGAAAAGCATCATTCATGTCTTTCAAAAACCTTATACATAATTTCAAAATTCATCTCGCATGATTTTAAAAACATTTTTTGTAAATATATCTACCTAATACACCTACTTTATTTCAAAAATATTATATATAAGGTTTCAAAAACGTTAAACACCTTTTTCTTAAAAGAACCCCATGCATAGTTTTCAAAAATATTTTCCTCATACATTGACTTAACCTTCAAAATTCTGCTTCATATGTCGCCTTGGCATATCTGGCATCTCAACTTCGTAAAGCATTTTTACTTGATGTTTTGACATAAGCACGTCCAGTGCAAGGTTTCAAAATATCTTCAACTTCTAAAATCCATATGGGATCTTTTTATCTTCATATTGAGACCCTTGTGGATGATCATCATTCAAATCAGAGTCCTTAATTGGATTCCTCATATACCTAAATTCGAACATTTCGGTTCTAGTAATCGAAATCGAATTTTCTTTTTGAATCTTTCTATCTTTATAGTTAGATTCTCGATAATGTTTAAAGTGCCAAATGAAATCCACGAGATGGATTCCTAGTGTGCTTTAAATACATGTACTCTGTTAGCAGAACAAACTTCTAGTTAAACAATTTTGTGGTTATGTGATTATGTGTTTACATATTTGGTGTTTTTCATTTATACATTTTTGTGTTTTTGGTATACTCTGGATATTCGTTATCCAAATCCTCGCAGGATCTTTCATATCTTCATATGAGAGATTCGTAGCAGGATAATCAAAAGGTACTACCTTAAATCCTTAATGGGCTTCTATGTAATAGTTAAGACCCTTGGATTATATAGTACCACTCCAGACCCTTTTTAGTGGTCTAGTCTAAAGGATTGATTCACAATTTGGTTAAAGAATGACATCTAGTGATGTAGCTGGACAGACTCCTTGATAGTCTATTTAGATCATTTATTGATCTAGTCTACGGGACTCTATGGCGGTCTAGTCACACTCATCACAGGATTGTTCATTTGGTTTTACCCTACGCATTATAAAATAGACTGTGTGAACTGTGCAAGGAATTGTCTAATTATGGAGGCCTACATAATTATGAAATTTAGTGCATAGAAAACCAGCAAGGTTTATTATGTGTAAGAACCGATAGTGACAACAATAACGAAATGAGAACGATGTAATGGAGGTACGGTGGACGCACCAATGATGCTTCATATACTTGTATATAAGTATCCCTCTTACATTGCAGTCATGATGTTATTAAGGTTACTAAAAGTTCAAGAACCCTAACCAATGTTGTTCGATCTTTTCAACTTCATACTTTCAAGCTCTCACAAGTTTCCTCTAAATAAATTTCGGGACGAAATTTCCTAAAGTAGGGGAGACTGTAACACCTGTGCCTTCACGGCCATCAAACAAATACCAAAGCAATGAAATATTGTATTTCATACTTGGTATTTGTAAAAAAAATATGTGTATCATTTGCACATATCAATTCTTGTTCAATTTCAAACTCTAAATCACTTTCTGGAAGGTTATACGCGCACCGATGCGTAAATATAACCAGTTTAATGCAACAAACACTCCGGAATAGTGACATTGGCTTAACATACCTTAAATAACCTTTACATAACTTAGAAATAAGTTTTGAAGGCTTTGGTATGGCAAAATCAAGTTAAATCGCTTACAGGGACTAAAGTTGACAAACTGCGAAAGTATGCCAATTTGAACTGTAACAGACATCCCGGAACATGACCATAAGTTAAACACACCTTAAATATCCTTTATATAGCTTAGAAATAGGCTTTGAGGGGTTCGGTGTGCTAAAATAAACTTTTGGGTCATTCAGGGACTAAAAGTGTCAAAAAGTGCACAAGTTTGCATTTTCGCGCATAACTTACGTTCTGAATACATCCGGACATCCAAAAATTTATGTAAGCATGACTACATTATGTTTTAGTGTTCGCCTTAAGAAAAATCCATTCGTCACGTCATTTGGATCGTTTTTCGCGCTTATGCGCATTCCGTCGTAATTAACCGAACATCGCGTTCGTACGGCCAAACGAACCGACATCCATCATATTTTTGAACATATTTTAAGTTCCCTATACTTTAACTTCATTTTAGAGCTTTGAAATGGGGTTAACGGGCCTTAAACGTGTCGAAAATGGCCTAAATACAGTTCAGGGACCAAAAGTGTAATTCTGCCGAAATAGTGCCTAGCGGTGCGCTACACTTTAAGCGTAGCGGTGCGCTAGGGGTCTGCAGACCAGATTCAATGTTCAGAACAGCTGTTTGCACTTGTTTGATCCACAACCACATGTTCTAATTCGCCTAATCAGCAAGATAAGATCAAGATTTAGCCACCATAACATTTGGACAAGTGTACGGCCTTGATCGTTTCCCCTTTTCCAAGAAACGATCTCAACGGTGGACCGAAAACTATAAATAACCCAACACCCCCATTGCATTTCTCACTAGAATTCTGATTTTGAGAGCTCTAAGTTGAAACCATTGTTTCATACCTGAGTTCTTGAGTCGGGATTAGCATTCGGGGACCCTGGGTTAGTATTCTTTCGTTCTTTTCCTTATTTTTACTGCTTTTCGAGTCCGAAAGTCAAACTTTGTTTGACTTTCAGCGTTGACCAGTAATGGTCAATGCGAAGTTCGTTTGAACTTCGCAACGTGAGTGTAATCACGTTGGTCATAGTCCTTTGGGACTATGCCCACTGATTACCACGTTGTCTAGAGTCGTAGGGTAGGCGATCTGATAAATCGCCTATACCTTCGAACTCGACCCATTTGGTCGATCATTAGGATCCGACCAAATACATTAGGTGACCATAGTAGGTAGGGAATAACCTTCCGAGGATTATACCCTATGGTCACATCGTTTAAGTAGTTGTATGATAGGTAGTTTATATGCCTTAGGTAAATTACCAGAATACCCTTTTCATGTATAATTGGTAATTAAGCATATGTAACCTAAACCTTTGTCACATAACTGATTATGTAACATGTTTAGGCATATAACACTTGTCATAGGACTAGTTAGGCGGTCCGAACGCGTTACACGCGAACGACGCGTTAAAGTAGCATAAGCTTCCTAAACGGGTCGTAATGGGTCGATAAGACTTAGGTTAAGTTTCATTTAGTATGTAGGCTTTGTTAAACCATATCATATGAGTTCCTACACTCATTTGGTTTACAAACCCTAATGCTACCCAATCTTCCGATTTAGGTCCGGTTAATTAACATAGTTACCTATATTAGGTGCCGTTTGATTTCCGTGATCTCTAGCTTTGTTTGGTTGTTACTCAAGGACTACTGAGCAATCTCAAGTGAGTACATAGACCCCTCTTTTACTGTTTTCCAAACTGTTTTGGGGTGGAACACATGTGCCTACTTATTACTTTCATGCTTTCCTGTTTTCATATCATATACCTGCTATGTTTGTTAGTACATTATAGTACGTCGTTTTACATTGACATTTTATGCTATGTATGTATATAGCGTGCATACTTAGTACATCGTTTTACATGACATTTTATGCTATGTATGTTCATTTAGTTCATACTTAGTACATTGTTTTACATCACATCACGTCACATGCTATGTATGTTCATTGTTGCATACTTAGTACATTTTCATTTCTTCACATGCTTACATTTTGGTATGACATTTGGTTTGTTAAATGGGACAATACATTCATTAACATTAGCTACGCCGTTCGTTAGTAGGTAGTGGTACCATAGGAATTGACAACTCCCGTTCCGGACGTCCCAGGGAAAGGGGATGAAAGGAATGACCGAATTCGATGATATTTAAGACAGATAAACCTTTAATTTGTTTAAAGGGTTTATCACCACAGTCGCAAGGCTTGGATGTATGCATTGGAACAACACCACATAAATGTACATATTCAGTATAGCATGCATATAGACATTTTAACATGATTGACCTTGATCATGCATTTTCACAAGACATAATGTTGATTTAAACTACGTTTTACTTCAATACTATGTTCTTGTGCATATGGTTTAGTTGACACATTTCGCTAACCATACAGGACATTTTGACATAGACATTAGACATAGACATTTTAACATGATTGACCTTGATCATGCATTTTCACAAGACATAATGTTGATTTAAACTACGTTTTACTTCAATACTATGTTCTTGTGCATATGGTTTAGTTGACACATTTCGCTAGCCATACAGGACATTTTGACATAGACATTAGACATAGACATTTTAACATGATTGACCTTGATCATGCATTTTCACAAGACATAATGTTGATTTAAACTACGTTTTACTTCAATACTATGTTCTTGTGCATATGGTTTAGTTGACACATTTCGCTAGCCATACAGGACATTTTGACATAGACATTAGACATAGACATTTTAACATGATTGACATTGATCATGCAATTACACAAAACATAACGTTGATTTAAACACAGTTTTACTTCAATACCTTGTTTTTGTGCATTTCACCTATGGTTTAGTTGATGCGTTTTCACTAGCCATACATATCATTTAGGTTACACATTACATGATTTATATTGACCATGCATTTTGACATATTATTCAATACATTTGACAAATTCATTTATACATGGACAATTTACATTGTTGGTTTGGTTTGATTAAGTGATTAAGTAACGATGCGGGTGTAATATGATACAAGCATGGTGGATACGCCGCTGGTACTTCCTATATATAAGTGTTTGTATGGTATTACATGTCGTAGCGTTATTTGAATCATTTCAGTTTGAGACATAGAACATTTTATGCAAATAACATACATTTTCACAAAACATTGATTTACAAACAACTTAACTTATACAAACTCATTTGTACATGGCTATTCATTTAACCATGCATTATTCACTTATTTATATGTATCATCTGAACTTATTGTTTTTCAAATGATTTACAAAGACAAAGCAAATTACAAGGTTCATGACTAAACATTTTCTTAAACAGAAGTCATGAATCTTATTTTCACAAAACCTATGTATCTCACCGGCATTTTTATGCTGACGTACCATATTTTCACATGTGTTTTTCAGGAAATGAAGCATAGGATTGATCAAGATACACTTAGGCGGACATGGGCCTTAGTGACAATAAAAGATGCAGACTAGTTAATTATGTTGTATTTTCATGTTTGTTTAGACATTGTAACACTTTTATTGAATAAAACGAAACTTTAATTTCCATGGTTGTGAAACATTAATTCTGTTGCAACACGCCCCGATGTTTCCGCCGCGATTTGTATGTTCTACGCGGTCGGGGTGTGACAATTAAAGTTTCGTTTTATTGATTAAAAGTGTTACAATGTCTAAACAAACATGGAAATACAACATAATTAACTAGTCTGCATCTTTTATTGTCACTAAAGCCCAAGTCTGCCTATATGTATCTTGATCATCTTATGCAACAGTTCCTGAAAAACACATGTGAAAATAGGTACGTCAGCATAAAAATGCCGGTGAGATGCATAGGTTTTGTGAAAATAGGTTTCATGACTTATGTTTGAGAAAATGTTTAGTCATGAACCTTGTAATTTGCTTTGTCTTGTAAATCATTTGAAAAACGATCAGATCAGATGATATGTATAACTAAGAGAATAATGTATGGTTAAATGAATAACCATATAAAATGAGTTTGTATAAGATAAGTTGTTTTGTAAATCAATGTCTTGTGAAAAGTATGTTATTTGTATAAAATGTTCTATGTCTCAAACTGAAATGATTCAAATAACGCTACGAGATGTAATACCATACAAACACTTATATATAGGAAGTACCAGCGGCGTATCCACCATGCTTGTATCATATTACACACGCATCGTTACTTAATCACTTAATCAAACCAAACCACCAAAGTAATGTTTAACAATTGTAGAAATGTTCATGTATTGTCAAATGTCTATTGTCAAATGTAAATCATGTCAATGGATACAAATGGTTCAACCATTACAAACGGTTCACACGGTCCAACGGTTACAAACGGTTCACACGGTTCAACGGTTACAAACGGTTCATAGAATCAAAGGGTTACGACGGTTCACATAGTCAAATAGTTACAACGGTTCAAAATGTAGTATAATGTGTTCATATGCTGGATGAGCATATGCAACATAAATGCAATGTAAAACAATGTACTAAGTATGCACAGAGTGGACATACATAGCATGAGATGTAATGTAAAACGATGTACTAAGTAATGCACACAATGGGCACACCTAGCATGAAATGTACTATAAAACGATGTACTAAGTAATGCACACAATGGGCACACCTAGCATGAACACAATGAAATCATGTACTATAATGTACTAACGAACATAGCAGTATATGATGTGAAAACAGGAAAGCATGAAAGTAACAAGTAGGCACATGTGTTTCACCCCAAAACAGTTTGGAAAACAGTAAAAGAGGGGTCTATGTACTCACATGAGATTGCTCAGAAGTCCTAGGATAACCACCAAGCAAAGATAGAGATCACGGAATCAAACGGCACCTACTATAGGTAACTATGTTAATTAACCGGACCTAGATCGGAAGATTGGGTAGCATTAGGGTTTGTAAACCAAACGAGTGTAGAGACTCGTGTCATTTGGTTTAACAAAGCCTACATACTAAATGAAACTTAACCTAAGTGTTTTCGACCCATTACGACCCGTTTAGGTAGCTTATGCTACTTTAACGCGTCGTTCGCGTGAAACGCGTTCGGACCGCCTAACTAGCCCTATGACAAGTGTTATATGCCTAAACATATTACATAATCAGTTATGTGACAAAGGTTTAGGTTACATATGCTTAATTACCAATTATACATGAAAAGGGTATTCTGGTAATTTACCTAAGGCATATAAACTACCTATCATACAACTACTTAAACGATGCGACCATAGGGTATAACCTCGGAAGGTTATTCCCTACCTACTATGGTCACCTAATGTGTTTGGTCGGATCCTAATGATCGACCAAATGGGTCGGGTTCGAGGTATAAGCGATTCATCAGATCGCTTACCCTACGACCCTAGACAACGTGGTAATCAGTGGGCATAGTCCCAAGGGACTATGACCAACGTGATTACACTCACGTTGCGAAGTTCAAACGAACTTCGCATTGACCATTACTGGTCAACGCTGAAAGTCAAACAAAGTTTGACTTTCTGACTTGAAAAGCAGTAAAATAAGGAAAAGAACGAAAGAATACTTACGAAGGGTCCCCGAATGCTAATCCCGATCCAAGAACTCAGGTATGAAACAATGGTTTCAACTTAGAGCTCTCAAAATCAGAATTCTTGTAAGAAATGAGGTTGGGGATGGATGGGTATTTATAGTAAATGCACCACCGTTAGGATCGTTTCTTGAATAACGTGCCTTAATCGGAACCGTACACTTGTCGTAAAGTTGTGGTGTCCAGGAAGTTTGTTCTTATCCGCTGACTAGACGATAGGAAACGAGTGGACACGAATCAATCAGCTGCAACTTGCAAACAAAACATTGAATCTGGTCAGTTTTAGGCAGTCGCGTAGCGCGACTGGTAAGTCTTTAGGGCTCGCGCTACGCGACACCCCTCCCTGTTCCAGAAATGTTTCATAAATGACAGGTTTAGTCCCTGCACGTGTTTAAGCCCTTTTTCGATGCGTTTGAGACCCGTTGACCTCATTTCAAGGCTCTAAAATGAAGTTAAAGTATAGGGAACTCAAAACATACTCAAAAATATGCCGGATGATGGTTCGTTTGGTCGTACGAACGCGATGTTCGCTTAATTACGACGGAATGCGCATAAGCGCGAAAAACAATCCAAATGACGCGACGAATGGATTTTTCTTTAGGCGAACAATAAAATATAATGTAGTCATGCTTACATAAATTTTTGGATGTCCGGATGTATTCAGAACGTAAGTTATGCGCGAAAATGCAAGCTTGTGCACTTTTTGACACTTTTAGTCCCTGAATGACACCAAAGTTTATTTTAGCATACCGAACACCTCAAAGCTTATATCTAAGTTATGTGAAGGGTATTTATGGTATGATTAACTTATGGTCATGCTTCGGAATGTCTGTTACAGTTCAAATTGGCATACTTTCGCAGTTTGTCAACTTTAGTCCCTGTAAGCGATTAAACTTTGATTTCACCACACCAAACCTTCCAAAACTTATATCTAAGTTATGTAAAGGTTATTTAAGGTATGTTAAGCCTATTTCACTATTCCGGAGTGTTCGTTTCATTAAACTGGTTATATTTACGCATCTGTGCGCGTATAACCTTCCAGAAAGCGATTTAGAGCTTGAAATCGAACAAGACTTGATATGTGCAAAAGATACACATATTTATACAAGTCCAAAGTATGAAATACAATATTTCATTGGTTTGGAATTTGTTTGATGGTTGAAATGACACAGGTGTTACAGAGGTGGGGGATAGTCAGATCACGGGTCCAGAACTCGTAATTGATACTACAGAAAGGATTGCTCAGATACGACAACGCATGGCGGCAGCTCGCGACCGTTAGAAAGCCTACGCGGACAAGCGCAGGAAACCACTCGAGTTCCAAGTTGGGGATCGAGTGCTACTCAAAGTTTCACCCTGGAAGGGTGTGGTTCGCTTTGGAAAAATCGGTAAACTTAATCCGCGTTACGTCGGACCATTTAAAATCATTGAGAAGATAGGCAAAGTAGCCTACAAACTGAACCTACCCGCAGAACACAGTGCAGTTCACAACATATTTCACGTGTTGAATCTAAAGAAGTGTCTGTCATATGAGACCCTCATAGTTCCTTTGAAGGAGCTAACTATTGACGATCAGATGTGATTCGTCGAGGAACCAGTTGAAATCATGGATCGGGATGTTAAGGTCCTCAAGCACACCAAAATACCTCTTGTTTGAGTTCGTTGGAACTCCCGTCGTGGCCCAGAGTTCACCTGGGAACGAGAAGATCAAATGAAACTCAAGTATCCTCAGTTGTTCGGAAATAATGCAACCACTACTGAGGCTGAAGCTACTACAGAATTTCGGGACGAAATTCCAAATCAACGGGGGGATGATGTGACACCCCAGGAAAACCAGGAAACAACTCAACACAACTAGCTTCCTCAGTAACCACGTGTTAATTTCGGGACAAAATTTCTTTCAAGTTGGGGATAATGTGACAACCCAAGTTTTCAAGGTCTCTTTCGACTTAACTTGTTTGTTTTGTAATATAAGTGTTGTTTGTGATGTGTATTTTAGATGTATATGTTACTTATATCCTTAATTGCATTAACAATATGATTGTTATTTAAAAACATGGAACCTAGCCGAAAACACCCACAACCCACAAAAACACAAGGTGTTTTCGTCCACCATGTGTCCAACGAAAACATAAATGGGCTTCGGCCCAGTAGCAAGCAAGATATTAACCTTTTTGCGATAGAATTCCAATGAGTAAACCCTAGAGCACCACTCTAACTATGACGGCAACTACAAGCCTACGGAACCTTCTTGTGCCATCAATCCATTAGTTTTCTATCTCGGTTAGTGTTCAATCTGCATGTGATTTACTGTTTGTTGTCCTCGTTAAATGTGTAATTGGAATCATGATTCTGTGACAGTATGTAATGTTTGATTTCATGTTGAATGAAGAGTTGTTCATTATAGATTGCTAGGTTATCGAATAAGGTTCCGTATATTAAACATGATCGATCGATGACATAAAAACTGAATGGATGGATTGGATGTTTCTGTCATGAATCTTGTAGAATAGATCTGATGTTGTGAAGGTATTTGTTTAGGCCTCGGTGCATGCGCAACTGAATGGATGATGATTATAATAATTTGATGTGAATGGTTATGCATTACTCATTGTATGTGAGGATGATTGTATGATAATCTGATGTTAGGATTGCTTGTGCTATGCCTGTTCATGATTGAGTTGATGATTTGTACGATCTAATCTGATTTAATGATTACATGTGGTAGTGTAGTAATGGTTAGGGTTTCGTCGCATGTAACAGTTGCTGGTGATGATGATGTTTCAGACGAAAACACAAGGTGTTTTCGCCAAATCTTATGTCCGACGAAAACCCTTGGGTTTTCGTCAAATGTGATTTCGGCCATAAGGGTTTTCGCCAGAGGAGGGATTTCGCCACTAGGTGATTTCGGCCAAGAGTGTTTTCGTTGAGTGTCTGGCATATTAGTTCTGTGTAGTATGTAACTCGGTTAGTTATCAACTCCGTTAGTTGTTTATTTAGTAAACATGTTAACTCTGTTAAACTTATTAACTTTGTTAGGATATGTATGTAACTCTGTTGATCCTAGTTAACGTTGTCAACTCTGTTAAGTGTACCAAGACTGTTAATGAATAATTGAGTTAAAGTAAATTGAGGAAGCCTATAACGTGAAACTTGAATTGCATGAATCGATTAACTGCTTCTGTGTTACATGATGTTAACTGCCAAACACACCTTGTGCACACTATAGGACTTGA
The DNA here is from genome assembly GCA_030545235.1 of Helianthus tuberosus. Lineage (NCBI taxonomy): Eukaryota > Viridiplantae > Streptophyta > Magnoliopsida > Asterales > Asteraceae > Helianthus > Helianthus tuberosus. Next base: position 126,608,294 of record CM060408.1, read on the forward strand.
CTGATTTCTTGTGAGCATAGTTTAGCATACCGAGCAAACCAAGGTGAGTTCACACTCTTACCAAGGCGTGGGATTCCCGGTGGGTTGGGAATGGGATTTGTATGACTACCCGTATTTTCATCACTACTAGACTACGTACTACTGTCCTCGGATTGGGAAGGACGCCAGTGCTAGAACCTACGTAAAACCAACGTACTACTGTCCTCGGTTTGGGAAGGACACCAGTGTTAGAACCTATGTAAAACCTACGTACTACTGTCCTCGGCTTGGGAAGGACACCAGCGCTAAACCTACGTACTCGTTACGTACCACTGTCCTCGGATAGGGAATGGCACTTAGGTAAAACCTACGTAAACTCATACTTATCACTGTCCTCGGTTTGGGAAGGACACTTATGATTACAACTAGTCTAGTACCATACTCCATGGGAAGCCCCCACTTATTAATGTATCGGTTTGGGAACAAGGGTAGTGCATGATTATGAAACGAACTTACAATTTCTGATACGAACTCATTAACTGAACAATCAACTGTGAACTCGCTCAACTTTGTTGTTGACTCTCTGTTACATGCCTTGTAGGACGTTAGGTCTTCATGGAGCTTGCACAGGGAGGCACAGTCGTTGTGGGACATGGACAGTGGATGCCATGTTAAAAACATTATGACATTTTGAACTTAATACTTATATTGGGTTTTCCATTTATGCTTCCACTAAACACTTAACTATGCTTTGTTTTGAACACCTTTCGTATTGTTGGAATGGATCTTTATTATTACTTACAATGTTCAATATGATTGGTGGCTTGATCCTGGTCAGTCACGCCTCTAAGCGGTGATACTCCGCATGTTGATTTTGGGGGTGTGACAGATTGGTATCAGAGCCATTGGTTATAGTGAACTTGGTTTTATAATGGGGAAAAACTTTTGGATAAAACCAGACTATAACCAGAACAGTGCTCAACGATCCACAACGACTCTTCGCTCCACGTGCAAGACTCAACACAATAGGTGATATGGTTTATGTTTTATTGCCTACTTGCTAGTTACATAGAAACTTTGCTCATGATATGCTTCGCTAAACGTAACTATTGTTTGAAAACACATGTGTGCTTACTCTCTTCTGTCATCACACTTTCGCGAACCTCTCTCACTCATGTTTCCTTTGATATGAAGATCATGAGTGGACGCGTTAACCTAACTCAAGCCCAGTTGGCGGCTTTGATCACTGAACGAGTTACGGCAGCACTCGCAGCCGCTCAGGCAGGGGGTATAACCTGCTATTCCGAACCTATCCTAGGATGTTAGATCCTACTCTCATGACCCAACTCTCGTGCCTAACCCTGTCTTTTCTTCCTCGCGTAACAAGGTCAAAACGCTCAGCCACCCGTATGCACATTCAACACGTTCATGGACTGTTGTCCTAGTACTTTCTGTGGCACTGAAGGAGCCGTAGTACTCCTCCATTGGTATGAAAAGCTTGAGTCTGTCTTCGAGATGTGTGAGTGCCCTGAGGCTCGTAGGGTGAAGTACGCCACTGGTACTCTTGAAGGCACTGCGCTAACTTGGTGGAATGCGCAAGTTCAGATGCTGGGGCTGGCGGCTGCTAATGCCACCCCATGGAATGATTTTAAGGAACTGATCAAACGTGAATAATGTAGTCGTGAACTGATCCACAAGCTGGAGGTGGAGTTCTTTAACCTGAAGATGACGGGGTCAGAGATAGAAGCGTACACGAAACGATCCAACGAACTGGCAGTGTTGTGTCCAACTATGATGGATCCTCCTATCAAGCGTATCGAACTATACCTCAGAGGCTTAGTACCAGAGATTCAAAGCCATGTGACTACTGCTAATCTTGCTGCCATCCAGGATGTTACTCGTCATGCTCATCGTCTCACAGACCAGGCAGTGGAACAGAACAAGCTGCCTAAACGTATTGGTGCTACTACCACTACTACCACTTCTGCTACTCCCAATGATAACAAGCAAAAATGGGATGGGAACTCCAGCAAGGGTTCGACTACAGTTCAGTCCCAGGCACAGCAGCGAAAGATCGATGACTACCAGAGTCCTGGTCAGCAATCTTCTGGTAGTCAAGGGCAGGGTGGATATCGAGGAAATCACCCTAAGTGCAATGGACGTATTTTGCACCACAGCTGGGCGTGCAACAAATATCATTGTCAGAGATGCAACAAGCTTGGTCATGAAGCCAAAGATTGTAGAAAATCACGTCCTGCAAACCAGAACTGACAACAACAGTCACAAGCTCCACAGAATCAGCAGCAACAGCAGGGTATCAAGGGATGCTATCAGTGTCGTGTTGAAGGTCACTTCAAGAGACACTGCCCACAGTGGAACCGGAACCAGAATCAGAACCACAACTAAGGAAACGAGAACAATAAGGGAGGCAACAACGGGGGTAATAACGACGGCAATGGTGCCAGGGGTCGAGTGTTCGTGATTGGTCAGGGTAATGCTAGGAATGACCCCAACGTTGTGATGATTTCGACATTGTTATTGGTATAGATTGGCTAACTCAGCATCGAGCAGAGATTCTTTGCAAAGAAAAGATCGTCCGCATTCCTCGTACTGGTTAAGAACCTTTGGTAATTCATGGTTGCAAGGGTGGTGCTGTTGTGGGCATCATTTCTTTCCTTAAGGCCCAGAAGTGCTTATGTAAGGGCCACACAACTATCTTAGCCCTCGTGATGAATGCACCAATGAAGGAGAAGAGAATAGAATACATTCCCGTTGTGCGAGATTTTTAGAGGTATTTCCTGAGAAATTTCCTGGACTTCCGTCCCATCGTCAGGTCGAATTTCAAATCGAACAAGCTCCTGGAGCAGCACTAATAGCTCGAGCACCGTATCGCTTAGCCCCATCAGAATTGGAAGAACTATCTACACAGTTACAAGAACTCTTGGATAAGGGTTTTATCCGTCATAGCTCTTCGCCCTGGGGAGCTCCAGTATTGTTTATGAAGAAGAAAGACGGTACCTTCCGTATATGCATAGATTACCGCGAACTAAGCAAGGTAACCATAAAGAATCGCTATCCTCTTCCACGCATTGACGACTTGTTCGACCAGCTGCAAGGGTCGAGCTACTATTCAAAGATTGATCTGAGGTCAGGCTACCATCAACTGAGAGTCCGGGACGAGGACGTCTCTAAAACAGCATTCAGAACACGCTACAGCCACTACGAGTTTCTGGTCATGCCGTTCGGCTTAACAAACGCGCCTGCAGTCTTCATGGATCTTATGAACAGAGTGTGCAAGCCTTACTTGGATAAGTTTGTTATTGTATTCATCGATGACATCCTGATCTACTCTAAGAGTCAGGAGGAACATGAGCAGCATTTACGACTCATTTTGGAACTCCTTCGAACAGAACAGTTATATGCCAAGTTTTCGAAATGCGACTTTTGGCTTCGTGAAGTCCATTTCCTAGGCCACGTGGTAAACAAGGATGGGATTCATGTTGATCCATCCAAGGTAGATTCGATCAGGAACTGGCCTGCACCTCGCACAACAACGGAAATTCGTTAATTCTTGGGTTTGGCAGGTTACTATAGGAGGTTCATCAAGGATTTTTCCAAGATTGCGCAACCTCTCACTTTACTAACTCAGAAAGGAGTCACCTACCGTTGGGGTGAGCCACAAGAATCTGCATTTCAGCACCTAAAGGATAGACTTTGTAGCGCACCTATTCTTTCATTGCCAGAGGGCACAGACGATTTCGTGGTTTATTGTGACGCGTCAATCCAGGGTCTTGGCTGTGCATTGATGCAACGGGATAAAGTCATTGCTTATGCATCACGCCAACTTAAGATTCACGAAAGGAATTACACTACACATGATTTGGAGCTGGGAGCTGTTATTTTCGCACTAAAGATATGGACACATTACCTGTAAGGCACCAAGTGCACTATCTACACCGATCACAGGAGTCTCGAGCATATCTTCAAACAGAAGGAACTAAACATGCGACAACGTCGATGGGTCAAGCAATTGAATGATTACGAATGTGCCATCAAGTATCATCCGGGCAAAGCAAACGTTGTGGCAGACGCCCTCAGTCGAAAAGATACTACACCTAGGCGTGTGCGAGCGTTACAACTCACAATTCAGTCTAGTCTTCCTGCACAGATACGAGATGCTCAGGTAGAAGCATTGAAACCAGAAAACGTCGGGGCTGAAGCCCTACGCGGCTCAAGGCAACGGTTAGAACAAAAGGAAGACGGTGCCTATTACGTAACAGGACGCATCTGGGTCCCACACTATGGAAATTTACGCGAGCTTGTGATGAATGAAGCGCATAAGTCTCGTTACTCGGTACACCCTGGTTCGGATAAGATTTACCATGATCTCAGAACTACGTATTGGTGGCCTAGTATGAAAGCTCACATAGCAACTTACCTTAGCAAATGTTTGACTTGTGCGAGAGTCAAGACCGAATACCAGAAACCATCGGGCCTACTCCAACAAATGGAAATGGGAGCAAATTTCCATGGATTTTGTTACTGGCCTGCCTAGATCTCAACGTGGGAATGATACTATTTGGGTGATCGTGGATCGACTCACAAGGTCTGCACACTTCTTGGCAAACAAGGAAACAGATAAGTTCTCCACTCTAGCAGACGTCTACCTTAAGGAAGTTGTCTCGAGGCACGGGGTGCCAACCTCTATTATCTCTGATCGTGATGCACGTTTTACTTCAGAACTGTGGCAAGCAATGCACAAATCTTTTGGCTCTCGACTGGATATGAGCACAGCCTATCATCCACAAAAGGATGGGCAGTCTGAACGCACCATCCAAACTTTAGAAGACATGCTTCGTGCAGGTGTAATCGATTTCGGCAACTGCTAGGAAAAACACCTCCCTTTGGTGGAGTTTTCGTATAACAATAGTTACCACACCAGCATTCAGGCCGCTCCAGTTGAGGCATTGTACGGGCGTAAATGCCGATCACCTCTTTGTTGGGCAGAGGTGGGGGATAGTCAGATCATGGGTCCAGAACTCGTAGTTGATACTACAGAAAGGATTGCTCAGATACGACAATGCATGGTGGCAGCTCGCGACCATTAGAAAGCCTACGCGGACAAGCGCAGGAAACCACTCGAGTTCCAAGTTGGGGATCGAGTGCTACTCAAAGTTTCACCCTGGAAGGGTGTGGTTCGCTTTGGAAAAATCGGTAAACTTAATCCGCGTTACGTCGGACCATTTAAAATCATTGAGAAGATAGGCAAAGTAGCCTACAAACTGAACCTACCCGCAGAACACAGTGCAGTTCACAACATATTTCACGTGTTGAATCTAAAGAAGTGTCTGTCATATGAGACCCTCATAGTTCCTTTGAAGGAGCTAACTATTGACGATCAGATGCGATTCGTCGAGGAACCAGTTGAAATCATGGATCGGGATGTTAAGGTCCTCAAGCACACCAAAATACCTCTTGTTTGAGTTCGTTGGAACTCCCGTCGTGGCCCAGAGTTCACCTGGGAACGAGAAGATCAAATGAAACTCAAGTATCCTCAGTTGTTCGGAAATAATGCAACCACTACTGAGGCTGAAGCTACTACAGAATTTCGGGACGAAATTCCAAATCAACGGGGGGATGATGTGACACCCCAGGAAAACCAGGAAACAACTCAACACAACTAGCTTCCTCAGTAACCACGTGTTAATTTCGGGACAAAATTTCTTTCAAGTTGGGGATAATGTGACAACCCAAGTTTTCAAGGTCTCTTTCGACTTAACTTGTTTGTTTTGTAATATAAGTGTTGTTTGTGATGTGTATTTTAGATGTATATGTTACTTATATCCTTAATTGCATTAACAATATGATTGTTATTTAAAAACATGGAACCTAGCCGAAAACACCCACAACCCACAAAAACACAAGGTGTTTTCGTCCACCATGTGTCCAACGAAAACATAAATGGGCTTCGGCCCAGTAGCAAGCAAGATATTAACCTTTTTGCGATAGAATTCCAATGAGTAAACCCTAGAGCACCACTCTAACTATGAGGGCAACTACAAGCCTACGGAACCTTCTTGTGCCATCAATCCATTAGTTTTCTATCTCGGTTAGTGTTCAATCTGCATGTGATTTACTGTTTGTTGTCCTCGTTAAATGTGTAATTGGAATCATGATTCTGTGACAGTATGTAATGTTTGATTTCATGTTGAATGAAGAGTTGTTCATTATAGATTGCTAGGTTATCGAATAAGGTTCAGTATATTAAACATGATCGGTCGATGACATAAAAACTGAATGGATGGATTGGATGTTTCTGTCATGAATCTTGTAGAATAGATCTGATGTTGTGAAGGCATTTGTTTAGGCCTCGGTGCATGCACAACTGAATGGATGATGATTATAATAATTTGATGTGAATGGTTATGCCTTACTGATTGTATGTGAGGATGATTGTATGATAATCTGATGTTAGGATTGCTTGTGCTATGCCTGTTCATGATTGAGTTAATGATTTGTATGATCTAATCTGATTTAATGATTACATGTGGTAGTGTAGTAATGGTTAGGGTTCCGTCGCATGTAACAGTTGCTGATGATGATGATGATGTTTCAGACGAAAACATAAGGTGTTTTCGCCAAATCTTATGTCCGACGAAAACCCTTGGGTTTTCGTCAAATGTGATTTCAGCCATAAGGGTTTTCGCCAGAGGAGGGATTTCGCCACTTGGTGATTTCGGCCAAGCGTGTTTTCGTTGAGTGTCTGGCATATTAGTTCTGTGTAGTATGTAACTCGGTTAGTTATCAACTCCGTTAGTTGTTTATTCAGTAAACATGTTAACTCTGTTAAACTTATTAACTTTGTTAGGATATGTATGTAACTCTGTTGACCCTAGTTAACGTTGTTAAATCAGTTAAGTGTACCAAGACTGTTAATGAATAATTGAGTTAAAGTAAATTGAGGAAGCCTATAACGTGAAACTTGAATTGCATGAATCGATTAACTGCTTCTGTGTTACATGATGTTAACTGCCAAACACACCCTGTGTTGTTGATTTCATGTGAAACTTCATAAACTTGAACTGATTGAGTATACGTGCACACTATAGGACTTGACTGATTTCTTGTAAGCATAGTTTAGCATACCGAGCAAACCAAGGCGAGTTCACACTCTTACCAAGGCATGGAATTCCCGCTGGGTTGGGAATGGGATTTGTATGACTACCCGTATTTTCATCACTACTAGACTACGTACTACTGTCCTCGGATTGGGAAGGACGCCAGTGCTAGAACCTACGTAAAACCTACGTACTACTGTCCTCGGTTTGGTAAGGACACCAGTGTTAGAACCTACATAAAACCTACGTACTACTGTCCTCGGCTTGGGAAGGACACCAGCGCTAAACCTACGTACTCGTTACGTACCACTGTCCTCGGATAGGGAAGGGCACTTACGTAAAACTTACGTAAACTCATACTTATCACTGTCCTCGGTTTGGGAAGGACACTTATGATTACAACTAGTCTAGTACCATACTCCATGGGAAGCCCCCACTTATTAATGTATCGGTTTGGGAACAAGGGTAGTGCATGGTTATGAAACGAACTTACGATTTCTGATACGAACTCATTAACTGAACAATCAACTGTGAACTCGCTCAACCTTGTTGTTGACTCTCTGTTACATGCCTTGCAGGACGTTAGGTATTCATGGAGCTTGCACAGGGAGGCGCAGTCATTGTGGGACATGGACAGTGGATGCCATGTTAAAAACATTATGACATTTTGAACTTAATACTTATGTTGGGTTTTACATTTATGCTTCCGCTAAACACTTAACTATGCTTTGTTTTAAACACCTTTCGTATTGTTGGAATGGATCTTTATTATTACTTACAATGTTCAATATGATTGGTGGCTTGATCCTGGTCAGTCACGCCTCTAAGCGGTGATACTCCGCATGTGGATTTTGGGGGTGTGACAAAGTGGTACCCAGATGCGCCTGTTTACATAGTAGGCGCCGTCTTCCTTTTGTTCTAGCCGCTGCCTCGATCCTCGTAAGGACTCAGCCCTGATGTTCTTTGCTTTCAATGCTTCAACCTGGGCATCTCGTATTTGAGCGGGAAGGCTAGAGTGAATGGTAAGCTGTAACGCATGTACACGCTTAGGTATGGTATCCTTTCGACTGAGGGCGTCAGCCACAACATTGGCTTTGCCCGGATGATACTTGATCGCACATTCGTAATCATTCAAGAGCTCGACCCATCGGCGTTGTCGCATGTTTAGCTCCTTTTGCTTGAAGATATGCTCGAGACTCCTGTGATCGATGTAAATGGTGCACTTGGTACCGTACAGGTAATGTCTCCATATCTTAAGTGCGAAGACAACTGCTCCCAGTTCCAAGTCGTGCGTAGTGTAGTTCCTTTCGTGAACTTTAAGTTGGCGCGATGCGTAGGCAATGACCTTGTCATGTTGCATCAACACGCAACCAAGTCCTTGGATGGAAGCGTCGCAATAAACCACAAAATCATCTATGCCTTCAGGTAATGAGAGGATAGGCGCGCTACAAACTCTATCTTTCAAGTGCTGAAATGCGGACTCCTGTGCATCACCCCAACGATAGGTGACGCCCTTCTGAGTCAGTGAAGTGAGAGGTTGTGCAATCTTTGAGAAATCCTTGATAAACCTTCTGTATTATCTAGCCAAACCCAAGAATTGGCGGATTTCTGTTGGTGTACGGGGTGCAGGCCAGTTCTTGATCGAGTCAACCTTGGATGGATCCACATGAATCCCGTCCTTGTTTACCACATGGCCTAGAAAGTGGACTTCACGAAGCCAAAAGCATCCTTTATTGCCCTGCTGTTGCTGCTGCTGGTGGTTCTGTGGAGCTTGTTGTTGCTGTTGACGATTCTGATTCGCAGGACGTGGGCTCCTGCAATCCTTGGCTTCATGACCCAGCTTGTTACATCTCAAGCAGTGACCCTTGTGACACTGCCCGCTATGATGCTTGTTGCACCGGTTGCACTTGGGGTGGTTCCCTCGGTATCCACCCTATCCTTGATTACTAGAAGATTGCTGACCAGGTCAATGGTAGTCATCAGTCTTTCACTGCTGTGACTGAACTGACGTAGAACCCTTGCCCGAATTTCCATCCCACTTGCGCTTGTTATCACTGGGAGCATCAGTAATAGTAGCGCTAATACGCTTGGGCAGCCTGTTCTGCTCAACTGCCTGATCAGTGAGACGATGAGCCAACTTGATGATTTGCTGAATGGTGCCAAGATTAGCTGAGGTCACGTGGCTCTGGATCTCTGGTACAAGACCCTTGAGGTACAGCTCAATACGTTTGATGGGAGGGTCCACCATAGTGGGATACAAGATAGCTAATTCGTTCGATCTCTTCGTATACACCTCAATTTCCGACCCCGTCATTTTCAGATTGAAAAACTCCACCTCCAGCTTGTGGATGTCGTCACGACTACAGTACTCTTCTTTGATCAGTTTTTTGAAGTCATTCCATGGGGTGGCATTAGCAATCGCCAGCCCTAGCAGTTGAACCTGTGCTTTCCACCAGGTTAACGCAGCACCCTCGAGTGTTCCAGTAGCATATTTCACCCTTCACTCTTCCGGGCATTCACACATCTCAAAGACAGACTCGAGCTTCTCGAACCAGTGAAGGAGACCTACAGCTCCTTCTATGCCGCTGAAAGTACTAGGTCGGCAATCCATGAATGTTTTGAACGTGCACACAGGAGGCTGAGCATGTTGACCTGTTGCGCGAGAATAAAAGACAAGGTTAAGCACTAGGGTTGGTTCGCGAGAGTAGGATCTAAATGTCCTAAGAGGGGTTGATATAGCAGGTTATACCTCTTGCAGGGACAGCTGAGAGTGCCTCGGCAACTCGTTCATTGATCAAGGTCGTCAACTGGGCCTAAGTTAGGTTGATATGTCCTCTGCGTCCGTTCATGATCTTCACAACGAAGCAACATAAGTGAGAAAAGTGTCGCGAAAGTGCGTAAGTGTGGGACGATAGTAGAGAGTAAGCACACAAGGTTCAAATAGCAATCCTCACGTTAATTAATGCATAGTGTGAACCATCTAACCGACAATATAACATAAATCATACCACCTACTGTGTCGAGTCATGCACGTGGAGCGAAGCGTCGTTGTGGATCGTTGAGCATTGTACAGGTTATAGTCTGGTTTTGTCAAAAAGCTTTTCCCTTTTAAAACCAAGTTCACTATAACCAATGGCTCTGATACCAATCTGTCACACCCCCAAAATCCACCATGCGGAGTATCACCGCTTGGAGGCGTGACATGACCAGGATCGAGCCACCAATCATTTTGAACAACGTAATTAAGTAAATAAGACCAACCACAATACAATTGGTGACCAAAAGCTAGTTAACCAAGTTCAATTTAAACAGCGAAAGCATTAAAGATATGGACCTAAAACATAAGTTCATAAGGATTAAATGTTTAGCACGGGACATAACAGTCCATATCCCACAACAACCACCTCCTCGTGCAAGCTCCATAAGCATCTAACGACCTGTAAGGCATGTAACAATGAGTCAACAACAAACTTGAGTGAGTTCACGTTTGGTTGTTTAGTTTTAAGTTGTTTCCGAAAACATGGTTTCTCTTTCGTTGGCTTATTTGCCGTGGGGGGTTACCCCATAGTTGAAAGTGTGGTTAACCAGTTCCTTCTTTATTACCCAAACCATATCCATAATCAGTGGGGGTTTCCCCATGTGAAGCACTAGACCGTTACCATATCGACAACTGACGAACAATAGTTGTGCCCTACGTCAATGTCTATCATCATTGACAGTTTGCCATAGTCCATTAGTACACGCCCGTCTGAACGGCACGGTGTGAGGTTTGTTAAACCTAATAGCGCTATTAACTAATGACCCGCTCGCCATTGGCCTCTGCGATTAAGTCGATATAAATTGAGGGACATGATAGAGTTTTATCTAGTAAGTTTTAAGGTTGTTGTCCTACCCAAGGAGGACGAACGTACGTACGTATTCTACCCAAGGAGAATACGCAGGATTAATATTGGCATCCTACCTATTGAGGATAGCCGTACATATCCTACCCAAGGAGGATATGTAGGTTCCGTTTTAAATTATTTAACCCATTCCCAACCACCGGGAAATCCCATGCCTTAGAAAGTGTGTGAACTCACCTTGGTTTGGTCGGTTAGATTAATTACTCTAATAATCAAGAAATCAAGCACGTCCTAATAAGGTACATATAACAATTAGTTTCTGGTGCATGCATAACACGCATCCTGTGTACGGTTTATTTACTCATTACTTTTATCACATACCACATAATTCAAATGTTAAGGTACTTTGTTAAGTTATATATTATTTTACCCTAAAATAATATAACTATCTTCACAAAATAAACAAGTATTTACACAAGTGTTCTAGTATAAGATATATATTCTAAATATATATATTTACCCATTTTTATTTACAAAAACCAACCTCCGACACTTTGTGTTTTGTTACAAAAATTATGGCGAAGTTTATATTCGCAACACATGTTATAAAATATACTTGTAACGCTTGTTTAGAAAAATATTTTCCAAGTGTTGGAATTTTTAGAAAATTTCGCCAGAGTTTCCTTTATAAATGGAGGTGTCCATGCTATTAAGCATATCATTTTCTTTTCCAAAAATTATTTAACAATCATCAATCAACAGTATAAAATCTTTACTTATCAATCTTTGTTAAAAACAAGCATTAATTTCTATATCATGAACTTGAAAGTTTATAAAAATGTGTAGTAACTTACTAGTGTATTTAGTAAGTCTTGTTACCCTTTGAAGTGTGATTGCTTCTTTAAAAACTCCATTTTTAAAGAATATGATTCTTTACAACTTATGTTCATATTTTCTAAAAATACTTCTTCATGTATTTTTCTTGTTACACATATGTTTCTTTAATTTGTTAACCACCAAAAATGATGTTTATTTATGTAAGAACCAAGATTTAGTAAAACTTGTATTTTAACTTGGTTTCTTTAAAAATCATTCATAAATATTTAGATCTATGTGTTTAACCACTTACTTTGTTTGTTACTTTTCAAGAAAACAAAGTTTTTCTTTCAAGTTCAAGACTTTAGTGAGGATGATCCATAACCTTTAACATGTTCATCCTCTCATCTTGCTAGATTATGTTTTTAATCATGATCTAGCAAGACTACATGATGATCAACATCATTTCTACAAACAATCAACAATCAACAAGCATATCAACACTAAACAACATGATTTCTTCATAACCTTAGCTTATGTTCATGTTTCAAGTTCAAGTTTCTTAGTGTTCTTTAAGTTTATCATCATGTAACCTACTTTAACCACTTAAATAAGATGAAATATGAAGTGTAGGATGTTCTTACCACTAGCTCAAGGCTAGGGATGTTCAAGAGAAGAAATGAGGTGGTTAATAGCAAACGAAGAAGGTCTTTGAACTTTCGAAAGCTCCTAGCTCCTTTACTATGCTTCTAACACCTTTGGATGTGTATGGATTGAATGAGAAGTGAATGAAGGTGATGGATATGTGGGTGATGATGTTCGGCCGAGACCAAAGAGAAGGGAAGAAGAAGAGTGGAGTGTTGGTTTGTGAAGAATGAGAAGCTTATGTTCCTTTGGTCACTTATATCATCTTCCAACATATTATAATCTAATGGGTAATGTGTTATAAAAAGTTAGGGACAAGATCCATTTTAATAGTCAAATAAAATCCTTGGTGGGGGCCCACTTCATAACCGTAAGGTGGGGGGGTTGGTTTAGTTGGGGTGTACTGATAAGTTAAGTTAGTTTGGTTACAAACTAATGTTTAGTTAGTGTATTTTGTTTGTTATATCTTTATTTTATATGTTATGATGTTCGGGGACCATAACTAGCTTAGTAAAAGTGATACAATGTGTTTAGCAATATTTTTGTGTTCCGGGTAATGTCCGGTTGTTCGGTTGGATACCGTTCCGTTAAAGTGCTAAGTTATTCCATATAGTGTCCTATATATATCTTTTTGTAACGCTTTTAATTCCCAACACTCAGGGAAGCATACAGGACTATTTAGTAACTTTTCTGTACAAGACTAGTATGTTTACAAGCACATGTAAGTATGACGCAGTTATCAGAAAGCAGTTAAGTAATTCAGCCCAGACATCAAGCACTTTAATTATCATTAATAAATCGTATGGATACATGAAATTTTGAGGGTTGTCACATTCTCCCCCTGTTAAGAGAATTTCATCCCGAAATTTAGCACGTGGTTACTGAGGAAGCTAGTTAAGTTGTGTGGTTTCCTGGTTTTTCCTGGGGTGTCACAATTATACCCCCCTAATTACCGAAGTTCTGCTCCGTTGTAAGTATTATAACCCCTGGATACATATTAGATACGCTGCCCGATTGATCTAGGGTTCCGTAACAGCTGTCGTGGTTCTGCCCGACGTAGTCGTTGGAATGCCGTCTCGGGGAGGGTATTACTAATGTTAAAATGGGTTATTATACTAACGCGTGTGCATTTGTGTAAATTATAGATTATCACCAGGAAACCCTTACGAAAAATCTAAGACAACAATGTGAGTAATCTCCTTTTTGTTAACAGTTTTTACAAAACCTTAACTATTTTACAATGCAATTTAGCAGTGATTGAGTCGTTGTAATTCTACAATTACTGCCGGTATGTTGGGATTTTGTATACAAAATGTAGAGTACGTTACCATTGGACAATGAGTTAGCCAATGTGTAATATGACCCACAAGTCAGGATTGACAGTACTAAAGGAGTAATTGGGTAGATATAAACATTGTAATCGCTCTTAATACTGTTTAAATTAAATTAATGTTTCTTGATTAAACTGGGATTCGCTCACCAGTATTTCACACTGACAAATGTTTTTAAAACGCGTTTCAGGTAACACAATGTGAAAGCCAATTAGAAGCCAGCTGGACAGCACTGAAGGCTTGGAAAAGTGGCTATAAAAGTTACCTAAATAAAGAAGGCGTTTTAATTCAAATAAAATGGGATTTATCCCTATAAATTAGTTTGTAATAAAAAAAATTGGGTTTTAACCCATTTGTTTAATGTTATGAAAATGTGGTATTTTACTCTGATCAATATTTCCTAACTACGGTCTTGATGAAAAATTCCGCTGCCAAATTAGACAATACGAGATACCACTGAAACTGGCTCGCGGCCGCCCATTCCCGGGGAATCAGGGATCGGGGGTTGCGACAAAAATGGAGGAGAAAGGTGTTTGTGCGTCAGAGTTGAGCAGAGCTGTTACATCACTCAAAATGGTAATGTGACAGGTCTATTTATAGTGAGGAAGGATGTTAAGGCGGTACAAGATGGATAGGGTGGTCGGTCGTTCGAGTAGTCACCCGATCGGATGGCCACTCTGGCCAATCCATTCCTTCCGCGTTCCAGGCTTTGATTCGTTTAGCGAGCTAAGTTAGGCGTTGCGTTGCGTATAGTTCAGGTAAAATATCTAGATTACATTATAAACCAAAAGTTTTCAAGTTTCATAGATTCCGCCAGTGACAAGGCTCCAGTCTCTCGTTCAACCAAGAATCAAGTTTCATGAGTCTAAGGAGTCAAGCACCAAATAAGTTTCAAGAGTCAAGAATCATAGTTTCTCAAGCATCAAGAATCAAGAGTCCAAGTATCAAGTATTAAGAATCAACATAAAGAGTCTAGTTTCCAAGGTATCAAGAATCAAGTGTCTAGATCGAGTATCAAGAGTCAAGTATCTAGATTAAGTATCAAGAGTCAAGTATCTAGATTAAGTATCAAGTCTCATAGTTTAAGTGTGAAGAATCAAGCGTTTAGAGTAAAGAATCAAGCATCATAGTATCAAGCATCAATTATCAATAAGATTCATGCCAAAAGTATCAAAGTATCAACACCATATAACTATAGTGACCAAAACTGACATTAATTAGAAGTTCAGGGACTGATCTTGCCAAGTGTCTAAAGTTTAGCGACGTTGGGCGTTACACTTTCACATGTGACCATTTTAAGACTATTACTTTTCTTCTCGTGTTGCGTGCCCCAACCGTCTCGAGAACAAAAGTGGCATAGATGAAGCAAAACGTATCAATGCAAGGACAAAGGTTGTCCTCGCAACCTCATAAACCCCGGGAGTTGTGCTTTTCTCAAAATTGACAATCGTTGTCAGTCCGCTTGAACCTCTTACTAATGTTGCATGCCCCTGCTGCCTTTAGAAAGTGCTTCTAACTGGATTCTCGTTCCATATCGTCTCACCTCACTAAATAAGGAAATACATTAAAAATACTAATTAAATAATTTTTGCTTAACAGATGTCATCTGAAAACAACTCCTCTTTTGCTCTCAAGTCCATACTTGAGAAAGACAAACTAAATAACACCAATTTTCTTGAATGGCACCGCAACTTGAGAATCGTTCTGAAAATGGCAAAAGGCTTTATGTTTTGGAAACCCCGATCCCAAACCGCGCCTGAGAACAACACTGGGCTACAAAGAAGGCTTTCGACAAACATAAAGAAGATGCCATGGAAGTTGCTTGCCTCATGCAAGCCACCATGTCTCCAGATCTTCAGAAGAATATGGAAGACATGAATGCCTTCGACATGATTAAGCAACTCAAGGGCATGTTTCAGAAACAAGCCCGTCAGTAATGCTATGACACCATGAAAAAGCTCATAAGCTGTAAAATGCAAGAGGGTTCCTCAGTTAGTGCTCATGTCCTCAAGATGAAAGGGTACATCGACCAATTAAACAAACTTGGTTATCCTCTCCAAGATGAGATGGCTGTTGACTTCATTCTCAACTCTCTTTCCAGTCACTATGATCAATTTGTTATCAACTTTAACATGAATGACTGGGTTAAGACAGTGCCAGAGCTACATGGGATGCTCAAAACGGCAGAGATGAACATTTCCGACAAAGTAAGCCAAGTGTTAATGGTACGATCTGGTGGTGTTAAAAAGCCCAAAACAAAGAAGAAGAGTTATAACAGCAAAAACAAAGGAAAGGCTCCTGTTGCTGGCAAACCTACCACTAACAAGAGCAAGCAAGCTGTGAAAGCCCCTCCTCCAGAAGAGCGGAAATGCTATGAGTGTAACAAGATGGGGCACTGGAAACGTAACTGCCCCGAGTATCTTACCAAGCTCCAAGTGAAGAAGGCTAATGGAGAAGGCACTTCTTCAGGTATTCTAATATATGTTATCGAACTTTTCACTGTTTCAAGCAACACATGGGTATTTGATACCGGATGTGGTTATCACATCATTAATGTCTTGCAGGAGCCTGAGAAGTGGAAGAAACTAAAGCCGGGAGACATGGAGCTCATTGTTGGTGATGGGAAAAGAGTTCCAGTTCTGGCAACTGGCACATTTAATCTTACATGTCCTTCTGGTCTTGTTGTTGTTTTGAACAATTGTCTTTTTGCACCTTGTTTAACCAGGAACATCATTTCAGTTTCGTTGCTTTTTGAACAAGGATTTAGATATGTTTTTAATGGTGTTGCTAAATCTGCTTATATAAATGGTATTTACTATTTTGAGGCTAAACCTCTAAATGGCATCTATGAAATTAATGTGCGGCCTAGCAGTAACATATATCACCTTTCTAAGTGTCAGAAGGGTACTAGTGATTCATTCCTATGGCATTGTAGACTTGGCCATATAAGCAAGGCACGCGTAAAATGGCTCCAATCTGAGGGGATTCTTGAATCCACCAGAACGGACTCATTTTATGATTGCGAGTCTTGCTTAGCTAGCAAACTCACCAAGGATCCCTTCACCCATGTTGGTGAATGAGCTAGTGATCTGCTAGGACTCATACACTCAGATGTATGTGGTCCTTTTAGAACCATGACTAGGAATCACGAGAGATACTTCGTTACGTTCATCGATGACTATAGTCGATATGCTTATGTCTATCTAATGAAGCATAAGCATGAAACTTTTTAAAAGTTCAAATAGTTTCAAAACGAAGTTGAAACCCAACTTGATAGAAAGATTAAAATGCTTCGCTCAGATCGAGGCGGTGAATACCTCAGCTTGGAATTTCTCGATCATCTAAAGGAACGTGGAATAGTTTCACAACCCACTCCACTAGGCACACCCCAACTTAATGGCGTGTGTGAAAGGAGAAATCGAACCCTACTAAATATGATTCGATCGATGATGTGTAGAACAAATTTACCTCACTCCTTGGTTTTGCTCTTCTGACTGCTGCTCGATTCGTAAATCTAGCGCCGACCAAAAAGGTAAACAAAACTCCATATGAGATATGGCATGGGCATAAGCTGAATTTGAGTTACCAAGAGTATGGGGGTGTGATGCTTACATCACAAGTGATTCTGATGACAAGCTCGACCCTCGAGGCGAAAAGGTTGTTTTCGTCGGATACTATAACCAATGTGGTTATTACTTCTACCATCCTGATGCAAATATGATTTCCATCAAAATGAAGGCTAAAAGGTTCCTTGAAGATGAACTTCTTAGTAGAGGAACTGGAAGTAACTTAGTAGATCTTGAAGAAGTTCAAGGACTACAAACAACCATTGACGAGGTCGGAACGTCTGAACCACAACAAATTGTTGATACTGAATTAGACCCGAACACAAGCCTTCGCAGGAGCATCAGAACTCGTAAAGAACCCAATAGATGCCTTTGGCATGTTGAGGGTTCTGAAGTCCTGACAGTAGCCAAGTCTGATGACGAGCCTACTAGTTACAAATCTGCTATTTCTAATCCTGATTCTGCGAAATGGCTAGAGGCCATGGAAGCCGAGATGCAATCCATGCGTGACAATCAAGTCTGGGACTTGGTTGAGCTACCCCCGAATCTCGGGCAGTAGGGAGCAAATGGGTTTTCAAGAGAAAAACCGACATGCATGGAAATATACAAACCTATAAAGCACGGCTAGTAGCGAAGGGTTTCACTCAAACTCAAGGTATTGACTATGATGAAACCTTCTCGCCCGTTGCTATGATCAAATCGATCAGGATATTACTTATCATAGCTGTGTACTATGATTACGAATTTTGGCAAATGGATGTTAAAACCGCCTTTCTTAATGGACATCTTTCCGAAGATGTTTATATGGTTCAACCTGACGGTTTTATCGATCCAAAATATCCTAATAGGGTATGTAAGCTAAACAAGTCCATTTATGGACTCAAGCAAGCATCTCGGAGCTGGAATCTTCGTTTTGACCAGAAAGTCAAAGAGTTTGGTTTTGTCAAGAACGAAGATGAACCTTGTGTTTATAGAACGGCTAATGGGAGTGCTATATCATTTCTCATCTTGTATGTAGATGATATATTGATCATTGGAAACAACATCCCCATGCTTAAGGAAATTAAGCATTGGTTGGGATCTTGCTTCGCAATGAAGGATCTTGGAGAAGCCGCTTACATTCTAGGAATCAAGATCTATAGGAATAGATCTAAGCGACTTCTTGGGCTAACTCAGAGCACATACATAGATCAAGTAATGAGACGCTTCAAGATGGAAAACTCCAAGAAAGGAGGCGTTCCAATGACTAAAGGAATCGTCTTGGACAAATCACAAGCTCCCTCTGAGGACCGTGAGATAAAGCAAATGGAAGCAGTTCCATATGCTTCAGCGATTGGTTCTATCATGTTTGCTATGGTATGTACTCGACCAGACATCTCGTATGCTTTGAGCATGACCAGCCGTTACCAGCAGAGCCCTGGGATTGCCCACTGGACTGCAATTAAGAACATCCTTAAGTACTTGAGAAGGACAAAAGATATGTTCTTGATATTTGGAGGAGTCAATGAGGAGCTCACTGTAAAATGTTACACTTATGCTAGTTTTCAAACTGATCGAGATACCTCTCGCTCACAAACGGGTTTCGTGTTCACTCTCAACGGAGGAGCTGTCTCATGGAAAAGCTCCAAGCAGAGTGTTGTAGTTGATTCCACCACGGAATCTGAGTACATTGCTGCATCGGATGCCGCAAAGGAAGTTGCTTGGATGGAGAAGTTCATAACTGATCTCGATGTGGTTCCAAGTATCATGAAACCCATCCAAATATTTTTTGATAACACAGGTGCTATTGCTCAAGCCAAGGAGCCTAGATCACATCACAAAGCCAAGCACATTTTGAGAAAGTTTCACTACATACGTGAGATTGTGGAACGTGGAGACATCGTTATAAGCAAAATTGACACAGATCAAAACTTAGCTGACCCATTTACTAAGCCAATGACTCAAGAGAAACATGACCGTCACATGGACACTATTGGTCTTAGATTAGCTAGTGAAATGTTTTGATTTAGTATTTGGATGTACGAACATCAAACAATTCTATTCTTGTATTCATTTTGATTTACTAGTTAAATGCAATTCTTGAATCCTACAACTGTGTTCGAATTTGATACGTATAATCCATGAATCTTGTATTCTAAATTATCCGTAGTCGGTCAGACTCGTGGGAACGACTCTGAATTAAGACTATTCTGATTTTGGACTCAAGGAGTTGACTTCCAAATTCACAGGCTTCATTATGAATGACGCTGGATGTAACTCGCATATAATCATCTTCATGGATCTTATTCATAAGATGTTTTTGATTTAGGCATACTCATTTAGTATCCTCTGACCTAAGATACAAACTAGAACTTTCGTTTACTAAAGACTCTTCTTTGATCAGTGTCAACCGCTGTCGCGTAACTGCCAGTCATAAAGGCATTGGTTGGGAGTGGTTCTGAAGTTCAGTGGGAGTTGTATGTAGTCAAGATGGAATTTTGTACTCTTACATTATATGTAACAGTTAGACATCGGGGCGCCCTCGTTGATTCAAACTGGTGAAGTGTAAGGCCTTACCCAAACTTACTGTGTGTTTGATTGGACCACTTTGATTCTTGAACGAGAACGATAATGATTGAACGCCATATGAGATTGAATCTGATCCATGTCTCATTGTTCAATTGATGTCTTTTACAGAAAGGATAGATGACAACGATTGCCATAAGTCTATTGTCTTCAAGTAGCAAGCCGTTGCTGAAGGGAAGATACCTTGGTTAGTGACTTTAAAGTGTCATGACCTGTTGGGGGCAGCTATGTGTAGCTAGAACACCGCTGGCTGTCTGCGTTGAGATCTTATCAGAGACCGTCCAAGTGGGAGCTGTTGGATATTTATGTCCGGTTCGATAAGTCAACGCTGCCGACTGGGTCTTGACCCGTAAGAGTTACACCGTGGGCAACGAACTAAAATCCACTTAACTAATTTAACTAATATTTACAAACGATACGCGGGTATTGAACTGAGAGACGGGTACGTGGACCGAGTGGGACAAGAACACTCTTGCATCGCCACTTGTCACGCACCTAAATCGCGGCCAATGGCATTACATGCAAAGGATCTTCTTGCCACTTGCCGCGCACCTAAATCTTGGCCAATGGGATCGCATGCACTATGCATGTCCGCCACTTGGCAAACATGCATAGATCTTCATCCATTATTTATATACATGTTGGTCTTGCACTTTGAGGGTTGGAAGACTTGAACCAAAACTCACACAACACACACAACCCCAACCGACCAAGACCACCACCGCCGCCGCCGCAAGAGCGTTGCCCACCTCCGTCGTTTCCGACCCATTCCCGCGTTTTGATTGTTCGTATAACTAGCACTCGTTCGTTGAACCTCGGTGTCTCAACCAGTTATTCACTAACCGAATGTATATCTAAACCCCCTATGGTTGATGTTCTATTTCGTGTTTGAATGTCGGTGATCTTGTTCCATCATGGGTGTTCCTTGGTATAAAAATATTCGTGTTATTTTGCTACATACGCTTCTGTTGCCTAAAATGTGTATATAGTTTTAACTAGTTAAAGTTTATTTTGAATAACATATTTTTACAAGTATTCTTATTTGTCAAAAATGTTTTGACTAATCCTTGTAACAAAATAAACACATATATAATATGAACCGGGTTCATAAAATAAAAGTAAAATTATACCACGGATATCCTTCACAAAGATGGTGCAGATAGTTAGGTTCGAAACCTCAGACCTTTAATGGGTTTTGTTCTTAATCAATTTTAATTAGACTAAGATTTAACTAAACATTGAAAATAATAAGGAAATATACCACTGCTTTACTTCTTGATGGGTTCGCTGATGGAACCGAGTAGGTTAACTAGAATAAAATCGTTCGAGGTACGAGGTTTCAGACATTTAGATGTGAGCACAAGTTTACTCAGGGGTGAATATACGTAGTGTGGTTAACTTTTTGGCTTGCCGGAGAATTGAACCGTTGGTGGAATTTGGTGCCGGAAACTTCGAGATTTGAAGCTTTGCAGCCAATCAGCCATGTTCTTTTATAGTGTCTTTCCTTGACACCCAAGGTAAAGTTGGACATATTAGTAAGGGAAAATTACGAAAATGTCGGTTGACCAAACATGTTTTCAATTTTGTCACGCTCATGCGTCCTTGGAGCGGCACATTATGCGCGGGGTGCGTCCTTCAAGCACGGGATGCGTCCTTAGAGCAAAACCAAATAAAAAATGGACACGTGGCCACGGGATGCGTCCTTCAAGCACAGGATGCGTCCTTCAAGCACAGGATGCGTCCTTCAAGCACGGGATGCGTCCTTCAAGTTTTTGAAGCGTCCGGCGAGATTTCCGGCTAGTTGCAGATTTCCGATGAGTTTTCCGGTGAACTCGTTGGATGCTTGTCGCAATACATCCTTAATCATCTTGATGGTATCTGCTGCTGCTTCTTTGGCTCTAGGCCCAAAAACAAAAGTTAGTGAATTAGTACTTGTTAACACCGGCTGCTCTTACCCTTGTTTATAGTGAGATGAAAGTATTTCTACTTTTTTTTTCTTGTACTTTATTTCAAGGATCAAGGAAGGATGGTATGATGGGGGAAGCATAGCTTCGGTTGTTATAATTGTCATAGTTGTTAAAGGTACTTCATCAAATAAATATCGATATTGTCAATGTTTGTGTTATGAGCAAAAACTTAATGTATGAAATCTTGATTCCTGCTCTGTAGCCACAAGTGACTACAGACAAATACTTCATTTTAAAGAATTATATGAGAATGAGCAGAATATACATTTGGAGGTGGGCTTTCAACATTGTCTTTCTGTTTTCTACAACTTTTTATATTAGTTCGTCTGACAAAAACAACGAGATTGGTAGGTAGTAAGAGATGGAAGAAGGGTGAATATTTCAATATTTGATATTGTTGTGGGGGATGTCATACCTCTAAAAAGTGGAGACCAGGTGAAATGATATGTTACTTATTTGTTATTGTAACATGGGCTTTCAACATTGACTCTAAGGTTACTCGCCGGAAAACTCGTCGGAAACCTGCAACTCGCCGGAAACCTCGCCGGACGCTTTAGAAACTTGAAGGACGCGTCCCGTGCTTGAAGGACGCATTCCGTGCTTGAAGGACGCATCCCGTGAACACGTGTCCATTTTTTATTGGGTTTTTCTCTAAGGATACATCCCGTGCTTGAAGGACGCATCCCGCGCATAATGTGCCGCTCCAAGGACGCAGGAGCGTGACAAATTTGAAAACATGTTTGGTCAACCGACATTTTCGTAACTTTCCCTATTAGTAATTCTTGAACAGGGACACTTTCTCAAATCTCTATAATCCATGTTTGCCTCCACGTTCTTTGTTTTAATTGGTACTCATTTTGGATGTTTATCCTTTCTTTTACATATAAAATATCTATAACTTCAATTTTAGGGAAAATTACGAAAATGTCAGTTGACCAAACATGTTTTCAAATTTGTCACGCTCCTACGTCCTTGGAGTGGCACATTATGCGCGGGATGCGTCGTTCAAACACGGGATGCGTCCTTAGAGCAAAACCCAATAAAAAATGGACACGTGGCCACGGGATGCGTCCTTCAAGCACGGGATGCGTCCTTCTAGCACGGGATGCATCCTTGAAGTTTCTGAAGTGTCCGACGAGGTTTCCGGCAAGTTGCAGGTTTCCGGCGAGTTATTTCCGGCGACAGTGTATGTTGCTTTTGGACCGCAGAAATACGATGGCCATCATTTGAAGAGTCAAACAATTGTTGACATAAACACATCAAACAAGAAGCTGAAAAACTCTAAAATAAAAAGCTAAACGCGTTATCCAACACAAAAAAAAAAACAACTCAACCGGATAAGGAAGAAAAGCCATACTGTACAAAACCATCTGAACTAAATCAAACAATAACATCCTCCTTCCCAATCCTAACTGTAGAAAATATGAACAAAAATAAATAAATAAATAAATAAATACAGTTTGCATAACCGAATCCAAAAATAAACTCCACAGATTATACAATCTAAATAACTTAAGTTCAAAACCCAACAATAAACTAAATAGATAAGATATTAGTCACATAAAACTGCACAGAAGCACCCAAAATAAAATAAAATTAAAATCCAGAATAATCTTCTTCAATATCCTAATTCTCTCGAAATTAGGAACATACAACAGGACGAACTAATCATAATTCACATGATTTTCATTAAAACAGAGACGATTCAAATTAACAACAAATACTTACACAAATCAATCAGATAAGTAAACTAAGGCATCTAAACTAATTATTAGCATAAACAGATCAAACTATAAGCTGAAATTCTAATTCAAAAACAGCCGATTTAACTTAAAAACAAATACATATACAAATCAACCAGATAAGTAAACTAAGGCATCTAAACTAAATATTAGCATATTCATATCGAACTAAAATCTAAAATTCTAAATCTTAAACAACCGATTCAAGTAATAAAAAACAAACACATAAACAAATCAATCAGATAAAGTAATAACTGAAAGGACGGACAGACGGACGGAAACCTTGCCGGAAAACTCGTCGGAAACCTGCAACTTGCCGGAAACCTCGCCGGACGCTTGATAAACTTGAAGGACGCATCCCGTGGCCACGAGTCCATTTTTTATAGGGTTTTGCTCTAAGGACGCATCCCGTGCTTGAAGGACGCATCTCGCGCATAATGTGCCACTCCAAGGACGCAGGAGCGTGACAAATTTGAAAACATGTTTGATCAACCAACATTTTCGTAATTTTCCCTAAAATTTAACTGCTTTCTTTTGCTTTTCATAATTAAATAAATATTAATATAATAAGATATTTTTAAAATTCATTTATGTGTTTTTTAGAACTTTCTTCTTTTATTATTATTATTTTGTTTATCAACTTTTGAATACACTGAGTTTTTTAATCGAAATATCAACTTTAATTTATTATACATATTATTTTAGTAACAACTATTTATTATTAGTTTGTTTTTAGAAGAATAAATGATTTTAAAATTTTGGTTATTACAAAAGCATACAAAGAAACACACTTTTCCAATATTAGTACATAAAAGGGGTTGATTTTATGTCTCGTTTGATATAATCTATATGTCGCATTTTGCGCATATCAATAATCTTCGTAATCCTAATTTTGTCTATTAGGGGACCGACCCCGTAAGTCTCTTAGGATTATTTATGTGCTTAGAAATCGTAAGCTAGTCTCACGTTGCGCTGAATTCTTAGCATTGCATAAGGATATCTTGGTAGGAGATATTAGTATCAAGAGCCTTATTATTGTCCATAAGAGTCGTGTCATGTTTCTATGGAAAACTACCAAGACTATCATTAAGTTGTGAGATGGAATTCATCGTCAACTTTTTGTATGACTGGATATGACATTAAGATGCATTATGGGAGGAACGTCAGGACACAGTTGTAAGGTAATTGAATTATGGTCGCGAACACAGATACATATGTGCGCTTCTGGAATTCCCATAATATAAAATAGTGACTATCCAAATGTTAAGGATCCTAAGTTTCCATTCACCTTAGTGAACTGTGATAGAACCTTAGTTCAAGTAATTGTGGACCTTGTTTTCCATCTTTGTTGTGAAAACTGTCTTGTTACTTCTCTGATAATCCATGTTCTAACCTGCAAATTTCACGGACAAAATATTTCTAAGGGGGTAATAGTTGAAATAACCGAAAAATAAATAAAAAAAGTATATAAAAACAGTTATAGATATAAAGAGAAGAATATAAAATATATGTACACTTTACATTGCGATATATTTCTATAAATTAATAGTATAATAAAATAATAAGAACAAAATAATCATGCATATAGTATTTTTATAGTGATGCAAACAATAATAACTTAATTTAAATTAATATGCGGCTAAACATTTCGTGAACATGCATGCATCCATTATATCCATTACATCCATATATTACATAATACAAATTAAAAAATATCTATATATACACAAGTTTTTGCAAATCACGCCATTCCTTTGTTCTTGAATTTACCACAAGTTTATAATTTTAGTATCACATCTTTGAGTAAACTATCATGGCGACAAATGAAGCATATCTTCGAAGACCATCCCTTGCTACTGTTACCCACATACACCTGCTTCACAAGATATTTTTGTTAAACTATTCACCTCTAACTCGTTGAAACACCGGTTATAAAGACCGTCCTTGTCTCACCTCACGCCTCAAAAACCATTTCAAGTGTGTTAAGACGAGCTGAGAAATTTAAGCAGATCACAGGAAGAGATGATCTACGTGAAGCTAATGTTTCTACTTTAGGTTTTGATAAATCTAAAGTCACTTGTTTTCGTTGCAGGGAAAAAGGACACTTCAAGAGAGAGTGCAAAAACCGTGAAGCAAGTGGAGCTCAAAATCCGTTCAACAACAACAATGATTACTATCGGAAGGCGATCTATCATCAAGTTGCTCAACAACAACAAGAACCACAAGTGGCTCATGGAAGAAAAGTGATTGAAGAATCTTCAAAGAGAGCTTGTATTGTGAATCAGAATGATCAAAAGCCAACGGAAGGTTTCAGTTGGGACAAATATATCTCAGCTAACAACAAAGCATGCCTGATAAATCAAGATGATGAAAAATTGCCTGAAGGTTTTTGCTGGGCAAATTTTAATTGGGATGATTATGATCCAAACAAAGATTCAAATCACAAAGCGTATGTTGATCGAGTTGAAGAGGATAGTGATGATGATCGTGAGTATCATGCAAGAAGTTTGGCAGCTCATTTCAAAATGATGGCAGAAAGTGATAGTGAAGATGACAAAGCTAAAAAGAAAAAGAAAAAGGTCAAAACACCAGTTAGCAGTGATGATGAAGCAGTTCCAGTAATAAGGAAAAAGGTTGAAGTTCCAAAGTTCAAAGTTGATGCAGAAGTTAATGCTAAAAAGATTCCGGTGATTTGTGAGAATTGTGAGATTTTCAAGAAGAAAAACAGTGAACTAATTAACAACATAAACTAGTTGAAGGAATCTTACGATGTTCTAAACAAAGCCATGAATCAGTACAATCAATCAAGTGAAGAACAAGCAACAGCAATGAAGACACTTCAGGGAGCTTTCATGATAAAGCAGAAAGTTGTGAACAACTACATCGAGAAGTGTGCTGTGCTAGAACAAAAACTAGAAGCTCAAAGAATTGAAACAGAAAGAGTAAATCGTTTGTTGAAAAGTTACTCATGTACTTCTTATGTCATTGAAAGGATTTATCCAACTGTTGAAGGCATGAAGGCATTTGAAGATGATGAAGTAACAGAAGAACAGAAAGTTTCTGAAGAAAAGACTCCTGTGAAGAAAGATAAGAAGAAGGCTTCTAAAGAAAAGACAACTGGTAAGAAACAAGGTTTCAGTTACAACAAGTGTCCACCCCCGCTTGAAAATGGATATTCTCCGAGAAATCCAAATTCAGAAAGAGTCGAAAAGGCAACAAATTTACAGTGGGAGTCGGATTCTAAAGTTAACTTGCCAGATAATATTGATGTCACGTATACATCGTCTGACACTGATCATGAGTCCGAGTTAATAAAGAAAGTGGTCGATCAGGTGTTAGATAAAGATGAAAATGAGGAGTCAAAGTTGGAGTCAAACTCAGAGTCAAAGTCAGAGTTAGAGTCAAAGTCTGGTTCTGAAAGTTCGAGTTCGACAGTCAACAGTCCAAAGTCTTCAGTCAAAAGGGTTTACAATAAAGAATTTCTTCTATCAAAATCTAATTTGAATGACGAAACGTTTAAAGTAGCATATACTTTGAATGATTCTGACAAATTATATTCTGATGAGGAATTTCCAATAAGAGGTGTTAAACCAGAAATGATAAAAAAGGTTTTCAAACTAACAGAAATTAATATTTCTAAAATAAAAGATGTAAATCTTAATGATAAACCTAAAAAGTACACCTCAAGAGTTCAACAAAGAGAAAACAAGAAAAATGGTTACAGTTCTGGTTCTGGTTATCGAAAGAAACCAAACCATAATGGTAATTTCAAAAAGAAAGGTCTTGGATTTATTCCTCCAGAAAATCATAAAAATGAAAAATATGTTCGTGATTTTAAATCAAAAATGATATTTGTTGCAGGTACTTCTGCCGAGGAGGAACAAAAGAGTCCATTCTGGGAGCAATCTAACAAAGAATTCCTTGCGAAGAAGCAAGAAGAAATGAAGTTTGCTAATCAGATGAAAGAAATGAGAACCTGTTTCCAATGCAACAATGTTGGACATATTGCCAAGAATTGTTCCAAGGCATTACAATCAAAACAGGGAGTTTCTCGTAAAATGAAAGATAAAGAGATTATGTATGAACCACCAATTGATAGAACAAAACTTTTCAAAAATTCAACTTTTGAGATTGGTGAATGTTCAAACAGATTTTACAAGAAAAAGGGAAACCTTGGCAACCAAAAATGGGTTGTTAAGAAGTCTGATAATAGTTCGAGCAATGATTCTGATTCGTCAAAATCAGAGGAGCTATCTTCTGGCGATGAATCTGATTCCACAAAGTCAGAGGAGCCACAGATTGAGGTAAAAGGTGAAAAATCAGTGCCGACTGTGGATGATGTGAATTTTCCACCACTTCGGGCTGAAAATTTTAAAAAGAAAGTTGGAAAAGTTGAGATTTCAAATCAATTCTTCTCTGAAAAGAAAGAATTTGATATTGAAAGAGCTTTTAACTCCAAAGTCCATAACATTTTTTTGAAAAATGGTTGACAGGAAGGTCAAAGGAGTGAAAGAGTTACGAGAAGAAGACGAAGAAAGATAAATTTGAACCATCCCTGGTTTGTGACTGGGATGGTACATTTTACGAACAGTAAGTCTCTGGACTTGCCGGAGCTCCCAGGTTGGTAAGAGTGGAGCAGGAATCGGCGTTTATCTTTCTTGGTTGGTAATTTTACAAGTGGTACAGTTGGTAAGTACAGGTGATATTTTAAATTGTTAGTTTTTTACAAGAGGTTGGTGAATGAATCTACTAGTGATTAAAACAGGTTTATTCTTACAAGTGGAAAAATCAAGGACATTAAGTTGACTTGCATTTTCCTACAAGTGATATTTGGTTGAGAAACAATGTGATGAATCAAACCCCTAACCTATAAATGGTAAAATCAAAACTTATTTTCCGGAAAAACCATTTGATTAAAACAAACTTAAGTGTTTTGAAATCAATGGGAAAATAGTTTGTTGTGAGGGGGAGTCCTGATTGTTTATGCCAAGTGGATGGCGAATTGATGCGATTTGATATCAGTTGTCAAGTTTATTGTACAGTTTATTTTCAAATTTCCTAAAATGTGTTTGCATTTTAAGGGGAGTAAGAAATTTTAGAAAATCCAAAAACATTTGAAAATTTGAAAAAGACAAAAACATGATAAAATGAAAAATGAGTTTTTGTGTCAAAGAAGAGGAAATGATAGTACATCAGTGGACTATCACAGCATGCTAAAGAATTGGAAAGTAAAATGTGATAAACGGTCTTACTGATGATGTGCCAGTAGGTTTTTGCACATTTAGTAGATTGTGACGAGATATAAACCTAAATTTCAAACTTACTTATATCGTGGGGAAACATCTCTCGGATATATGGGTAACCCCCGAAATCTTGTTTGAGAGGTCCCTCTTTCTGAGATACTACGTCTTTATGCTCAGTGATATCTGGGGTATTATCCCGGGACTTCTGATTTTGCGGAAGCAATAGCCTAGTCCCCGGAGAATACTTTACGCTTGCTTGAAATATAGCGCCGCCCTCAGCATAAAATGATGAGACAAAAAATTGCTAATCAATGCTGTTGTAAAAAAGATCCTCTAAAGGGGACCCACCCAAGTCGAACCGTCATCTCTCTGCTGAACGGAAGTTCTGACCTGAGCTCTCACGGTTTCGTACTGATTCATAATTTATTCCCTTACAGATATCATCTGTGGTATACTCACCTGTAAGACTGAATATTGGGATTTGGATACGGGAGTATATTCTGAGGTGGGACACACGAATAAGTTTAAGTTCTTAAGACATTAATCTCGTATCTCGAAGCAGTTGAACTTTGTGTGAGAATTTAAGTGGACCAGTATACTGACAATCTAAGTGAATCGTTTAGAACTTAAAATGTTTAAAGCTTAACGGTGTTGGTGATTTGTCTCAAAAACTGATATGATCCTCTTACACAAACTCACAAAAATATTGTCTGTAAATATTTCTTTACTGCATTTCATTTAATTTCAAAATCCAAAAAGATTTTAGTGTGTTTTAGCATAAATTTTGAAAAATACAAAAAGATTTTCGACAACTGATGTTGAAAAACTGATTTTCAAAATTCCTAGTGCTAGACATGATGAACAAATGGTTTGGGAGAGTGTGTTGTTTTGATAAGAAAAACGATATTTCTTTAAGTGGTTCATCAAAGATTAACGTTGTAAAATCATTCTTTGATTGTAAAATTCCTGTAAGTGGTTCATTAGATGGTGAGATTGTTTTTATAAGTTATCATCAGAAAATTTATTTTTGGGTAGAGAATGTGTAGGATAAGAGCTAGGTGATATTGGATAGATGATAGAGAGCCAGGTTCCGATACCTGAGGATTCTGTGATTTTAACAAGCCAGGCTGCAATCCCAGCATATCGAAAGGGGGAGTCTGAAGACATCTAAAGGAAGGAGTGTGTTGGTGATGGTGATAAGAGAAGAGAGGAGATTTGAGGATACTTACATTGTTAGATACTTTGGAGAGAGCTTGAAGACTGATCAAGACTGAAGATGTTCTGAAGGCATACCGAAGACTCGTCAACATCCGAGGGGGAGTCTGTTGGTGCATACGTCTGTCGACTTCGTCTTGTATCGAGTCGTGTAATATAATAGATAAAACAAGTCACGCAGTTCGAGATAAACAGGAAACAAAGGTGAACAAGCCAGTTCAAACGAAGTGGACAGTTCAAATGAACTGGACCAGTTCGTACGAACTGGAGTTGCTTGTTCAAACGAAGTGGTGAGACTATATATAGGTGACTTGTTGTTTTCATTTGTAACTTTATCATTCCGGTAGCGAAGCTCTACCGAAGTATCTCCAAGTCTGTAATCATCATCAAATCAATACAAGAGATAGATTAAGTGATTCTAGTGTGTATACAGCTGAAATAATACCGATACATTTGTTTCCGCCTCTCGTATTGGACGAGATCTCTTCTGAACGACTCGTTTGGTCGTGCAAACGATCCTACATGTGAGATTTATCACCAACTTTAATTTGTGATTTCTAAATCCAGTTGGTCATGTTTCGTATATATAAAATGACTTAATTTTCTAACACGTGTGTTAGAAAATGTGTATCCCGAATACAAGGTTAGAGATTATTCATAATGAACGAAAATGTTTTATGTAAACATTTAATTGCCTATGTGTGCATTAGAAATGATGAGAAATGGTTTATTTTATAAACTATATCTTTGGAAAATGTTTTATGTAAACGTTCGATTCTATTATGTGCTCGTTATAACATTCTTTTCTAACATGCGGGTTAGAAAACGTTTAGTACATGTGTAGTAAGACTAAAAAATATAAAACCATTTGATATTTTGGGTTTTGATCTATGTTTTCATAACCCTAATTGATATTATTGATATTGTATATTGCAAAACTAAGAAACTGTTTTTAATGATTTTTAAAACAAAGTTTTGCATAACATTGATAATTCAAATGGTTTGCTACTCTTGCTAGAAGTAGCATATGGTAAACAAAGTAACAGTCTCGTGGATGTTATTTGGTGAAAAACAACTTGGTGGTGTTGTGAACAAATTTAATTTGTTTAAAGTTTACTACTTAAATATAGTCTTCGTAACAACTTGGTGTTGTTTTGAGAATAATTGTCCAAGTTTAAAGTTTCAAAATGAAATGGGGAACTTGTACTTACAAGTGCATGGAGTCTAATTGAGGGAGTACCTCAAGACATGCCATGGGACGATATCGTTGAGAAGATTTTGGTTAGATTATAAAGTGTTGAAGATCAAAGCACTTTGATATTTGATGTCTACATATCGTCTATGCTTCCATTTAAATTTCAAAAGTGTTCAGCACTTATGATTTAATTTCCAATGTATTTTATTGTTTTGTGTTCAATATCTTCGGATAACACATGCAATTTTTTACAAAGAAATAAATCACTAACGTTTGTGATGTATAATTTTTTTTTGTGGAAATAATTATAATGCCAATTATACATTGTTTAGCAGAATATAAGTTTAAATGGATAGCACATGAAAATTCTTAGACATAAACAACTTAAGAGTTGTTGCATTGACTAAATGTCAAAGACGAGACATCAAATGTGTAACCACATCATGAGAGAATAATGAAAGAACGTACTGAGTGTATTGAGATGAAATACACAAACGAGATTCATGTCGACATGCTTCGTTAGAAGTCATTGGAAAATTCACAAGTGTGAATTCTAACATATGAAAGAAAAAGTACTCTATGTTATTGTATACCTTAATAAATCTTGCGAAATTTGTTCCGAGTGATCTATACGTAGATGCGTCTACCACTTGATTATTGTTAGAACTATATGGAGATTTTATCTTCGTTTGGGAGAGCACCCTAAATATACATATCTCCTAATGAATAACAATAAATGTGTGCAAATCACTTATGGCAAAATTATGAATGCCATGTTATTGAGTGTCGATCTAGTTGACTCTATGTCACTTATAATAGTAATTGTAGACGAGGAACATTCATCTTATTGGTGATGAATATGTTCACCAAGTGACTTGGATCAAGACTTATGTTTAAGTTCTTATGAGTCAATGGTAAACAAGTTATGTTCCTTAATTGAATGATAAAATTTAGCTATGTGCTATATACAATAATTTGTGGGACCTTCCTAAATATTGATGTTTTAGGATTATGAATAAGTCTCATTATTCTTAACAAGGAATGAATGTTGCAAAATGATATTATGATATCCTTAGGGCTGTGAAGAATCAGAATGATGCGCTAAAGCATGCTAGACTAGTACGCGGTTAATTATGGGTCTTGACGGAGACTAATTAACTCTAAACATTCAAATGTGTATGAACACAAAAAGAATTTATGTATAGACAAAGTTGAGGGAGAATTTTCATTCATTATAAGGAAAATACATGTAACTTTTGAAGAGGTTGTTCGAAAAGCTAATGAGAAGAACTCATTGTCTTGGCTTATTCTAGATGTTAAATTAGAATTATTCTAAGTTGGTGACAAACTTATGACAATGGCATGTGTTGCTTTGATCAGCTCGGAAGCTTATATAAGCTAATGGAATATGAGTTGAATTCACTAACGCAATGAGGTTGATCTTGTTCAATCATATGTGTATAAATGTCATCGTAAGTGAAGTTACAGAAATGTTGATCAAATGGTAAGAAATGGGGGGGGGGGGGATGATCCATTTAAGATACAACTCCATGAGGGTATGTAGAAATGGTTTTCACTACCCATTTGGATGTTATCCAATAACACTTAAATGTAGGGGTGTCTTGCATTTGTACCATAATATTTTGGCAATAAGGATTTTGTAATCCAATATAACATTGTAAACAGACTACTAAGTGGATGACACAAATGTCGTCGTGCATAATGGAGATGTGTTTGCCTTAAATGATAAATATATCATTCTAAGACAAATATTATAACCAGATTCAGGTGGCTGCTGAGGTTATAGTCTTAGAAGTTGACAATAGGCAATGTTAACTTTCGAGTTACGAACACGTCATGACAATTGATCTCCACTGCAAAGTTATCTTTAGTGACTTGTCAAAGACAAATATAATTTTATGGATCCAACAACCTGAGGGTTTATTAGAGATCAAGTTGTGGAATGAGATTAAAGCCCATGGAAAAAGGGTGTGTGAAGGAAACCTACCTTAGTTGATTGGAGATCCCAAGATCTAAGTTCAATAGGACAACGAATTCATATGCCTAAGGGTGGTCACTGTGGGGGCAAACTGATATGCATAAGCTAGTATATATGGTCATATATATCCCCTAAATGATAAAAGGGTGTTTAAATACGTCCTACTTCATTCCTATGAAATTCAGTGACAAATTGTGAGGCTAAGCATATTATGTGGTAAATGATTTTGCGTAATCATGGTAACCACGATGCTTTTAATGATTTAAGGAGAATCACCAATGTTAGAGAGAAGTGGGGTCGCTTCAAATGGAATTGGGGGCACAATTCCTAGAGCTCTCGCAGAACAAGGAAAGTGTTCCACGACCATTATTGGACACGACTATGAAGGGATGACCCGACTAAGGAGAGTACTGTGTGAAGTGTATTGTCCTCTACACAAATGGGGGGTTGTTCAAGGACATCGTCTACAAACCGCTAGGAGGCTAAGTATGCTTCACAACGGAAAGTTCAAAGAGAACACCTACTTATCCGACAATACTCAACTGCCGAGGTTCCATTGGAAATTTAGAGTGTTTTGATCAATCTCCATTCATGTGAGGGATTGTTGGAAATTTAGATATTATGAATGGATATTAGTGTAGTGAAATTATAACTTAATGAAATTATAAATATTTACTAGACTCTTCATATGGAACATAAACTCTTAAGCAGAGTTTTTATGTCAATTTATTAGTTTTTATTAGAGTTTATGTCTCTAATAAATCTCTAATTAAGTGAGACTTTTCTCTACCCCATGTCTCTTGTATTAAAAGTAGGCTATGTGCCTAACTTGATAGGTTTTTTATAAAACTACAAGAGTAAGAATACAAGGAAAAGACATAAAGATATGCATAAAGAGTCCCTGGAGAAGAAGTATGTGACATCTGTGCCTTTACAACCATCGTACAATTCCGAACAATTCCAAATCAAATGAAATCTTGTGTTTCACTCCCGGGAATTGTATAATTACATGTGACATTCACACATTTCAATCCATGTACAATTTCAACCCCTCAAAGCTTTTCTGGAAGTTATACGTAAACTATTACTGTTAGGATGTGAGTTTCACTTGATTGTGTTGTTTTAATTAAGATGGTAATGAAGGAAGTTAAAACAAATAATAATTGCAGTGGAAATGAATGTAAAACTTTGTAACACAATCAAGGAAAGATTAGCTTTGATCATACAATGCTTTCATAGTCAAAAGATTAAAAGATTACAATATTCAGACTTATGCATGCATGAACACTAACTCCCCTCAGCCTGAGCTCACTATGGTTGTTCGTACAAGATGAGTGTGTGTGCAAAAGAGCTAAATAGAACAGTACAGGAAATGTCTATTTATAGTACAAATCCTAACCACTGAGCATCTTTGCTAACGTCACCTAGACAGTGACAGCTAACAGTTACAACAACCTCTAAACACTGATGCTAAATAAACACTGTTACATTGATAAACAAACTATACTAAGCACTGATGAAGCAATCAACTAATGATGCTTTAATCACTGATGAGTCTGAGCAGTGCTTTCCTCTTAGGTTGATCAGGCCTTTGATTCCAGTAGTACTTTGTCTTCAACAGCACTTTGACAATCAGTAGTTGATAGGCCTTAAAAGTCTTTGTAATCAACAGGGCTTTGATAGAACAGTTTTTATGCATAACAGTCTTTAGGATCATCAGTTGTTAGAAGTCATTGCCATTGGAGGGAATTAAGTTTAAACACTGCTTATTGTGGATCAACTGTTGAGAACCAGTTTTAGCTTTTGTATCATCTGTTCTTCATGGAAGGATTACATGGGCCAACAATCTCCCCCTAGAACAGATGATGCCAAAACACTTCCTTATTTTGATCTTTATTCTCTCATCAACCTTTCCCTGATTTGCCCTTTAAACTGGAGCTCAAAATCCAAGGAGTCGGTGTCATCTTCATCCCTTTGAAGTTGAAGGTTCATAAGATCTTGGAGGTCACCTGCACTCAGACCTAGTGCATCCTCCCTTGATATATATTCAACAATACCATTAGACTTGAGCAGAGTCAATACGTGGGTCTTTTTGTCAGACTTCCACTTTAGTATTTTTGGGTCTAATGGGTTTCTTGGGAGAAGTTTTATTTCTGATGAGTTAGGGGATTAAGGTCTGTTTACCAGCCTTTGAATAGTTTTTGCAACTTGAGCTTGAAGTTGCAAGGAGGCCTCATCCAATCCAAAATCTAATTGATTTCTGATAGCCTCTTTTCTGATTTCTTCTTCTCTCTTTTCATCTTCCTCATTAATCAATTGTTGCCTTTTTCTTTGGTTTAAGGCACTAATGGATACATCTACTGATGAGAATAGCTTTTTAGAGGGAAGGGTAAGCTGAGGTCTAACAATGGTTTCATAATTGTATACTGGCTTCTGAGGTAATGATGGATCTGTCTTTCTTAGTTCTTCTAACTTTTTGTAAGTTAGATCAATATTCTGCTTAGACAATCTTGCAATGGCCCTAGTAGTCGCATAGCTAGCTGCTATAGGTTCTGCTCTCTTTCTTTTATACCTTAATGCTTCATCCACATCAACCTTCATCTATTTTCCAGTTGGGATCATATTTTCGCATTTGAGGATCATTTTTCATCTTTTCAATTCTATCAACCTCCTCCTTAAGAGCTTCAAGAGGCCAGTCTTTGAAATCACACTTGTAGGCTTTGTAGGGCTTTGTATCCATGATGATGTTCAAGAAATCATCCCTCAATGTCTTTTGAAGCTCAGCATTTGGTGGCAGATTTGACATTTTCTTACTAAGGTCTCTAGCAAAGTCTTCTAACTTCCTGACTTTACTAAGCCCATGTTGCATACGACCTTGTAAGTTGTTGTCTCCTAGCCCTTTACTCTCTTCTTTTGCCTGATATTCTTCTTGCTTGGCTTTTAGCTTCAGATATTCATTAATATTCTTTGGAGTTCTGAAGCCATTAAGAGATGGGAAGGTTCTTTTGGATGGATCATCCTCTGTGTAAATTTGTTTCATTTCATCTTGAACTGTGAGCAGTTCCAGAGGGAATTATACTGCCAATGGAATGTTTCGTGGAATGTAACCAGAGGGTGGATTTTTGGTTAGGTTGGTTTTTGGTGATGATGGTGGTATGAATGGAGTAGGTTGGTTTGAATAAATGGAGTAGATGATAAGGGAATAGGTGCAGATATATCTTTTTCATCCTTTTCTTCTTCATGCACCATGAATTTTCTTTTTCTTGTGTAAATATATTTTGGAGTAGGAGGAGTTTGTGAAGAAGAATGTGCTATGGGTGTAAAGGTTGATTGTGATGGAAATTGAAATTGGGTGGAATAAGTGGATTGACTAATAACTGTTGAAACAACTGGTGTCTCAACTGATGTTGTCTTAACATCTGTTGAAGCATTTGTTGCATCAACATTTGTTGCAATGGAGATTGGTGGTGGTGATGAGGGATTTGGTTTATGGGTTTTTGTGAGGTGGTTTTTGTGGTGAAGGTTTTGATTTGGGTGTGTCGGTGTTTGGCTTTTTGGAACCATCAATGGTTTTGGGACCAGCAGTGGTTTTAGGTTTGGGATCAGTGATTGGTTTTTGTGGTGGTGATGGAGGTTTAGGATATGTAGCAATGGGAGGCTTGTTGTGTTTGAAAGATTTTTTCCTTTTGGAAGTTTCAATTTGAAGCACTTTGTTTTCTTTCTTCACCTTTTTCTCTAACTCCTGCCTCAACACATCTTGTCTACTTTCTTTAGTATCTTTTCTCTTCTACTTTGCTTTAATCACCTTATCTGTCTGCTTGTTAAGGGTATCATCAACTCCCTTTTTCTTGCCAGTTTCAGAGTTTTCAGAAGATTTTGCAATGGCTTTTTAGCAGGTTCTGGCTTTTGTTTTGGCTGATTCCTTGGTGTAGGTTTGCCAAAGTTTTTCATTGAGTCTTTTTCCCCCTTTTTGGCATCATCATCATCATCCTTTTCAAGGATTGGTGCAGGGGTAGTGCCAGTCATTTTTGCAAGGGCTTCTTTGATGCCCCTGATGCCAGCCTGTGTACCTTTATATCGTGCTTCAACCATAACTCTAATAAGCTCCATGTGTGAGTTATGTTGAAGCTCAGTAAGTTCTCTTTGAGCAGCAAGAATGGGTTGAACTAAGTTCCAAAGTTCTTGGGATAACTGCTGATGAGATGGTTGACTTTTGGAAGCATCCACCAACTGCTTCATCATATCTTTCATATCAGTAACAGTTGTTTCAATTGTAGATAACCTTTCCATCAAATCCTGACATTTTAATCCATCACCCAACTTAATGGGATCATCTGAATTCCCACCAGTGGTGGTTGTATCTGCTTTTGAAACATGAGGAGTCTCTAAGTTTTCATCAACAGATGCCCCTTGTTCTTGGTTCTAGGGACTTCCCTCTGCATCAGTGGATGCCTTAGAAAGCACACTAGTGGTTAACTTGAACACACCAGTGGTTACCTTGGTAGCTACAGCAGTGGTTGCCTTCAAGGGAGTCTGACTAATGAAACTGCTGTCCAGATTTAGATCAGTGGATCTAACATCGGTAGTAGCTGCTCCACTTGAACTACTACCTAGAATTTCAGGAAATTCTAGTGGCGTAACCTCCTCATCTGTTTATGGGTTAGCCAATTGAATAGGTTCAGACACAACAATTGTTGAAGTTTAACTCTCAGTAATGTATTGGTGAGAGGGGCTGTTTTGAGTCTGAATTTCAATGGCCTCAAATAGTAGTATTATTGTAGGCGGAATGGGAGATGTAGGGAGTGGTGTTAAAAGAGAATTTTCCCGGGAGGAGGGCTGTTAAGCATACTCTCAAGTGAGGGTAATACTTCATATTGTGGGGTCCCTGTGCTTACAACATGTTCCTTTTAGGAGGAATCATGAGGAGTTGTGGTTTCTGCTTGAGATCTTTCGAACTGTTGTGAGGAAGTAGCAATAGTGGTTTCTAGTGATATTGGTGTTGTCACAGGGTTAACCTCTGGGATCTCATCTTCCAGAGGACCCTTATTTTGGGTTTGGTGGGCTTTGTGGTTTTCTTTTTGGTCTTTTTGGGTTTGGATGGTGGGGGTTGCACAACAGTGGTTGTGCTGCTGTGTTCACCATGAGCAGTAGGCTCAACAGTAGAGGTTTGAGGAGCAGATGTGGACTTAATTTAAAGTTTTCTCAGACCCCTTTGCTTGTGTTTTAGAAACTTTTGACTCTTTTACCATAAGGCGAGTAAATGTTTCATAAGTTAGACTGTTTATGTTGAAGGGTGTTCCTTGTTCAAAAGCTTTTGCATGAATTTTCTGTTTTAAATAATAGCTTAAGAACCTTGGGAACAAAAGGAAAGCTGTGTTTTTCTTTTCTTTAACATTTTTCACATTATTAACCAAATCAGTAAACAATGCTTAGGAGTAGTTAAAATCTGTTTTTGACATAATTGCATACCCCAAGTATTGAATTTTTAAAGGAATTTCATTGAAAGCAGTTGTTTTGTTTGATAAACAAGTGAGCAAGGTATGGAACAAGAATTTCATAGGTGGTGGAAAATTTCCGTTTTGCATTGTTGCTTTTGTCAATTGTCCATCGTAACCTCTTTTGATCAAAGCTAATTGATACTCACTTTTAGGAAAAGAATTGTTACATGCTAAATCATTCATCTGAAAAACCTCTGAAATGGATTGTGGGGTTATTGGTACCAAAACACATCCTACTTTTGAAGTGATTGCCCAAGGCTTTTTATCTTCTTCCTGAACTTCAGCATTAGCCCAGAAATCACGTAGGGTATCTTGATAGATTGGTGCATCACAGGTAAGCAAAGTTTTGTACTTTGATGAATATAGGGTATCAATTATAGAGTGAAACTCTGTATTTTTATCTATCTTTTCGAATGTACAGAGGTAATTGTGGGGATGTTTGATGATAAGAGCCATGGTCGAAATAAGAAATCACGAATGGTTGTGAGAGAAATGAAGAAGAGGATGGTAACCGTTTTGGAGAATTTTTTGAATTCGATACAGCAGTGAAAGCTCTGTTTGGGATTTATCAGGGTTTTGTAAAAGGGAAAAAGTGAATGCTGACGTGGCAGCGGTTTCAAAGATTGGACGATTAACATCTGCCCACGTGGCAACCTCTGATGAACAAAGTGGATGACAGTTGTTTGGAAACCACTGATGGGCAACAACAGTGGCTGGGAACTATGTATGAAGTATCAGTAGCTAATTTTTATAAATCAGTGGATAGACATCAGTTGTTGAAACACTGATGTTTAGTCAACAAGGAAATGAAGAAACAGAGGTTGTCTTTCAGCAGTGGGTGAATTTTCAACTATCAGAGGTTTGAAACAAACAGTGGATATGGACAGACTTTTAAGGATTTATGAAAAAATTTCATTTTAGCTATTTTTAAGGGTGGATTTTTTATTTTTCTGAAAACATTTTAATGCTTTTTATTCAAGGATAAGAAGGTTTTAGCCTTCTAATCCAAGTTAAGCATGCCAATCCTAGAGATTAAACTTTCAAAGGTGGATGTGTCTAATGCTTTTATTAGCATATCTGCCAGCTGATCTTTAGTTGGAACATGATGCAGAGAAATCAAACTATTTTCATAGCAATCCCTCACAAAGTGATGTCTGGTGTCAATGTGTATGGTGGTTGAATGGGAAACTAAATTTTTGATGATATTTTCAGCTGCTTGACTGTCCAACATAAGAGGAGTCTTTAGAGCAGTTATACCAAAATCCAGTAACTGACTTTGAAGCCACAACAGTTGGGCTGTACAGCTTGCAGCAGCAATGTATTCTGCTTCAGCAGTGGATGTGGAAACAGCTGTTTGCTTTTTGCTTTGCCAAGACACGATGCAATCGCCTAGGAATTGACACCCTCCTGATGTAGACTTCCTGGTGGTGTTGCATCCAACAAAATCACTATCTGAGAAACCTGAAAGCTTAACATTCCCATTAGCAGGGTACCAGATACCAAGTGTGGGAGCACCTTTTATGTATCTGAATATCCTTTTCACAACAATGAGGTTAGACTTCCTTTTCACCCATTGCACTCATTTCAAACTCTGCTGTCATGAGTTGTCTGAACTCTTCACACATTGCATTGCATGTGCTTCCAAAAAAGATGTCATGCACATACATTTGGACAATCATCAAATCTTTTCCTCCCCATTTTAGAAATAGTGTTTTATCAATTTTACCTCTTGTAAATCCAATAGAGATGAGAAAAGTGGAAAAAGTCTTATACAAGGCCCTTGGTGCTTGTTTCAAGCCATACAAAGCTTTATTTAGCTTGTAGACATGATTTGGATAAAAAGGATCTTCAAAACCAGGAGGTTGCCAAACATATGCTTCTTCCTGAATTTTGCCATAGAGGAATGCACACTTGATATCCATTTGATACACCTTGATGTTGTGGTTGACAACAAAGGCTAAGAACAACCTGATGGCTTCAAGTCTTGTTTCAATAGAAAATGTCTCATCATAATCAATGCCTTCTTCTTGTCTATAACCTTGAACCACAAGCCTAGCTTTGTTCTTGACAACAATGCACCTTTCATCTGTCTTGTTCTTGAAGACCCACTTTGTGCCAATTGGACTTACATCCTTTGGTAGTGGTACAAGTTCCCATACTTGTTGTCTTTTGAACTATTGGAGCTCTTCTTGCATAGCTTCTACCTAACTATTGTTTTTCAGTGCCTCTTGGTACTTGACTGGTTGATGGAGTGATAGAAAGCCAGCAAAAAGACAAATGTTTTGGGATTGACTTCTTGTGAGAACCCCTTCATTGATGTTGCCAATCACTTGATCAGGTGGATGAGATTTAAGGAAGATTAAATCCCCCTTGATTGGAATAATGGCATTGAGAGGTGAAGGCTGTAGATGTGAATC
The DNA here is from genome assembly GCA_030545235.1 of Helianthus tuberosus. Classification (NCBI taxonomy): domain Eukaryota; kingdom Viridiplantae; phylum Streptophyta; class Magnoliopsida; order Asterales; family Asteraceae; genus Helianthus; species Helianthus tuberosus. The sequence continues at coordinate 126,649,432 of CM060408.1, forward strand.
ATCTGAGCTAACATCTGTTGGAGACTTTGATGAACCAACATCTGTTTGAAATGGAGGTGGAGGAATGGGAGGAATGGGTGTGGCACAATGTTGATTTTTTATCCACTGTTGATGGATTTTTATCAACAGTGGTTGGAAATGATGAGATGGCAGAGGTTAGAGAGCTACTTTGGTCAACAACTGTTGATGCAGCAGTGGATGAGCTTTAACAGCTGCTTTGAACATTTGCTGCTCTGGTGGTGGATGTGATTTTATATCGTGGGATCACAACATCATATCCATATTCTTGTGATGGAGATTGTGGGGTACCTGTAGGGTTAGTCTTGACAGACACATCTTCAAAATTTATCAAGGTCAAACAGTTCAGTAGGGTTTGCTGGGATTTTTAATGATGAAAGTTCATTAAACTTCACATTCAAAGTCTCTTCCACACACCTAGTCCTTGTGTTAAACACTTTATAGGCCTTAGCAGTGGTTGAGTATCCCAGATGGTAACCACAATCTACTTTGGCTGCAAATGTTGAAAATAAATCTTTTAAGTTTAGAATAAAACATGGACAGCCAAAGATTTTGAAATACGAGATCAGTGGTTTGATCTTGAACAGAGTTTCATAGGCAGTCTTTTTATGTCTGGGGTTGATCAAAACTCTGTTCTGCACATAACAAGCAGTGTTTACACCTCTGCCCAAAAGGTTAAGGGTAAACCTGAGTCTGCAAGCATGGTTCTAGCAGCTTCAATTAATGTTTTGTTTTTTCTTTCAACCACCCCATTCTGCTCTGGTGTTCTTGGGATGCTGTACTGCCTTACAATCCCTTTTGACACACATAACTCATCCAACTCCTTGTTTCTAAACTCTGTTCTATTGTCACTTCTAAAGAATTTTACTGGTAAGTCAAATTGCTTTTCAACCTGTTTGACAAAGTCTTGCAAGATACCTGCAGTCTCATCTTTAGAACGTAAAAAGTAAGTCCATGTAAACCTAGAAAAATCATCTACAATGACCAAACAATATCTTTTCTTTTTCAAGCGCATGATTTTTACTGTGCCAAAAAAATCCATGTGTAGCATTTGCAAACACTTGGTTGTTTTGGACTCTTTAATGGACTTGTATGAGCTTTTATGTTGTTTAACTTTTAGACAAGAAACACAATGCTCGAAACAAGTAAAAAGATTTTGTGGGAGACCTCTTACAAGGCCTTGTTTTGAGAGTGTAGTGATAGTCCTAAGATTTGTGTGCCCAAGTCTCCTGTGCCATAATTATGTCTCTTTGTTAGAGGCAGCTGAGAACAGACAAGCATCAGCCATTGGGTTATCTTTTGACATATCAACTACATACACATTGCCACTCCTTTGAGTAACAAGTTGTGTTTTACCCCCGACTATGATTTCTAGCCCAACAATCTTACTGCTATCCTTGGTGAAGAATGACCCATAGCCTTTGTCACTCATTTGTGAAACACTAAGGAGGTTAAACTTCAGATTGTCAATAAGATTGACATTCTCAAACTTGAGCTTCCCAGCTTGAACTGTCCCTGACCCCAACACCTTCCCTTTTGAATTGTTACCAAAGGATATATCACCCCCTCCATGTTTTTTGAAATCTTTGGGTAGGGCTCTACATCCTGTCATATGCCTGGAGCCTCCACTATCTACATACCATAAACTATCTAAGCATGCAGAAGCTCCCTGCACATCAAGTAAACAATTAGTTCAGGAGGGTCTCCAAAGCCAATAAGGATTTGGATGGGGTCACAGATAGGTCAGCCTCAAGTCCAGGAGTATGGACAGTTGTGAGGTCAGGGTTTTGAACATGTTTTTGAACATTTTTTCTCTAACCACTGTTGTTGACCATTTCCTGTCAGATGTTGAAAACTAAAAGGATGCCTATTCACTTTGGGCTTAGAGGGGTTTTTGTAAGCTTCATAAGCATGTGAGACCCTTTGGTATGGTGGTTGACCATGTCCTCTTGGGAACTGGTTTGATGGTGGTGCATCTGTCACTTGCACCTCTCTGGGAGCAGAGGTTTTGTTCAACTGTTTTGTAACAGCTGTTTGGACATGCACAAAAGTCTGTTTGTTCTTAGGGGATGGTTTCTGAGGACTCTACAGCGTTTTTGAAGTGTACTCTTTTCTTTTAACCTCAAAAGTTCTGAGGTACACACACCATTGAGTAAGATGGTTGGTTTTCCCACAGATGGTGCACTTAGGTTCAGGCTCAATGACACTTGTTTTGTTTATATCAAAAGCTTTCAAATGAAAACAGTCCTTTGTGGAATGATTTCTTTTCTCACAAAAATCACAGAACAAGTTTTTAATCTTTTCTCTTCTCTTCCTTTTTTCAACTTCTTTTTCAACAGAGTTTTTAACCTCTGTTAGGATGTCTTTAAGAGGAGTGACCTTAGCCTTTGGTGCTTTGACACCCTCTGTCACACCCCAAAAACGTCGCAGCGGAATATATAACGTAGTGGTGACGGAAGTTGGTGCCCATTTCGATCTTGATGATCAATGCATTAAATTGTTGGACATAATAACTTAATTAAAACATAAGTTTTAAACATAAAGTTTCAAAACGTAACACAACCACGACATAGTTAAATTGTCTTTGATCCTCGCGGATCTTATTACATTTGTCCCAGAAAGTTTTTAAAAGTTAGTCCAACATATTAAATGACAAAACATGCATCAACAACCACAAGATACGCCATGATTCCCGAAGCCGAACTCAAGTACCTGAAGAACACGTTAAAATCAAGTGTCAACACAAAGGAAGGTGAGTTCACATATTCAAATTTAGACAATTTGATCCCAAGGAAAAAGCTTTCTAATTATGTGTTTATTATAAAACATCCATATAATTTTTGAAAGTCTGTTCATTTCCTTAATAAAATTCATGGGTCATCCATCGTAGGTTTTCAGCTGAAACCTCCAGATAAGGCATTTTCCCAAGTTTTACATATTAAATTTATAGCGTCAAATATTCGGACTTGTACGTTAGCTAGACATTACGAACTATATATTTACAATGTAGGGATAATCAAGGCTAGACTATAAATAGAATATCAATTCGTCGTGTGACTTGACATGGAGCGACCGGTCACGACGGGGTTGCCAACCTGATAGATCTACCAACAATTCCTCGCATGTAATACTTAAATGATTAAACGACATCATTGGCGCATGGTCCATATTGAGACCATCTATGATGCGTGCCTCACGTAAAATATATATATATATATATATATATATATATATATATATATATATATATATATATATATATATATATATATATATATCCTACTAATATAACAAATTTAATGTAGAAGGTTGTACGAAATTTACTGAAATCCCTTGAACCAAGCAAACCCGTCCCAACAACACGGTCGTTTTTCCTCTAAAACACCGTACAATCTCAGTTTCTCCCCGAAACATATATTCATCAAAAACGTTTTATCTCGAAACATATATTTTATCGAAATTCCATATATTTTCAACAAAAATATATAATTTCTATCGAAAGGTAATGTTTTAATTCCAAAATCATTATTAAATCCTTTTATGCATGTTCTTCCCCCAAAACATATACAAAACAGTGAAAAGAGGGGGTTTAGTGACACTCACCTTTGGGTGAGTATTTTAAATAGCACAATTCCACAGATTGATTTCTACACGTCCTATTATATGTAGGAATGATTTTTAAATCAATATATCATAAAAATCCTAAGTTTCTCCTTTTCTTAGAATTGTCACATAACTTTGAGATTTTCTCGAAAAGTTATCATTTTTTATTATGTTGGCACGTTAATATATATATATATATATATATATATAAGATTTTGCGACTTGAACAATTTTATTGGTTACCGTTATCATGTAATTCCATTAACACACCCGTTTATACGTAATATATCTACGATATGTCCGTCGTAATATATATACATAAACGTACACATAAATTAATATCGTAACACACGTAATCTCGTTAACTTATATATTTTGTCATTTTTAAGGCAAGTATACATAAAATATCTTACATGTATCAAATTTCATGCTCGACAAACAAGTTACACGTTTAACGCGATTTTACCGTTTTTACAACATAAACACACAAGTGTACATGCATAATCTAAATTTATCTCTATCATGTTAAAACTTAACATATTTTCACATTCACATGCTTAAATCACATAACACGTTTTATCACATAAGTTTCACCCAAAAATAACTCATACTAGTGTACATTGAAAAATGCGTATTTCAGTGATTCAGTAACGTTTTCGGGCGTCCGAAGTCACGTATGACCAACCAATCACCAAGTAAACTTAAAATTAGTTAAAATACTTATTTTTAAGCTAATATCAGTTTACTTACTGATCTACATCAGTTTCATAAAAGTCGTTCGAAAAGCCGATTTTTGACCGTTTTAACGCATAGTTTTGCGTTAAACGTTACTATAATCATTCCAACTCGAAATGACTTGACATTTTAACACAATACATGTTATTTACTGATTAAAATAGTGGTTATAATCATATTAGTGCATTTTTTGTGTAAGTCACATAAATCATGCAATTTCACGTATTCTACAACTTCTAATGCACCAAGTACAGCGTGCAAGACTAGTAAACTTTATGATAAAATTTTATATCATTTTAACACTTCAAATATTAATATTTTTAGTGTTTAGAATCTGATTAAAATTTATTTTTATCCAATCATATTCAAATCATCATTTCATGTTCACAGATCATCATGCATGTTCAACTAAATGCATCTAATGCATCCATATAACATCATCATTTTATATGAACTAAAATATATATCCAACATATATTTAAATCATGTTCAAGTATTCAAAAACATCATAATCTACACATGATTTTAAAATTTTACTTTTCACATAAACTCCTTTCAAATAAAAAAGCTTCCATATCACAAATTTTTAAACATGCATGCATCATCTTCCAAGAATTAATCAAACATGAATCAATCAAAACTCACATTCTAACATATACACATACATGTGTACGGCCCCGTGTGTACACACACATACATCCATTTTTATTTTATTCAAAAACCCATTTGTTTTAGTTTTCAAGTTTATGTTTAGATTCAAGAACAAGAGAAACATTCACTATCATCTTCATCACCAATCATGAACAAGATTTGAAAGATGAAATGTTATACCTTCAAGATTCTTAGTGGGTTTTAATAAAAGTGATGATATGAAGCCATGTTCTTGCTGGAATCTCCATGGAATTACCTCTAAACCTTCATATAAGCTTGAAAACACCTTGGAATGCCTTCAAATCTTCAAGAATTGATTTGAAATTGAAAATGGATAGGTGAAAGGGGGTGTTCGGCTGAGCTTTGATGAGAGAGAGAGTGATAGATTGTGTTTTGTGAGTGTGTCTTGGTTAATGTATGATTATGGAAGATTTATCATCTTTTATGGTTCCAAGAAGCACATGTGTCATACATGCAAGGGAAAAGAAAGTTGGTGGGCTGCCATGAGGCACCATTTGGTCCCTCTCTCTCATGCCTACACACATATATCCATATATATATTCATATATATATATATATATATAATTTAGACCAAAAACTGGCATTTTACTGTATACCGGGTATTTTATCTAGCGTTTTAACCCCGTTTTAGTGCGTTTTAATTTATTTTTACCATTCTATAAAAATAATTACACTAAATTATTACTGAAATCATTATCAGTTGCCCTAACTGGCTGCGTTGACAGTATTTTGTCAGATACGCGCAGTATCGCGCTGTACGCACTCAAATCAAAAAATAGAGTTTCTTAGCGTTTTAATTTATTTTTCCACAAGAACATGATTAAAATTATTATTCTAATCATAACAGACTATTTTTAGGATTTTAACACTGATCGATGGTCACCGACGTTCGTTTCGCATTTTATTCGTTACGCGATAAGCGTTTATTTTATCGTTGCCAACATATTTTTTTATCAATGTTTGGATTCATCAACACATTAAATATCACAATCAGTCAAATACAGCCTTTTTATTTATTCATGACACATGTTTCATTTGTACGGTACGGCCTGGAAAGCCGGGTGTCACACCCTCAACTATGGAAAAATCCATTTTCTTGAAATTTTCAAGGATGTCACATTCATCTAACCAGATGGGTTTGAATTGATATTTTTCTATCTTTTCAAAGGTTGATGACCCTTCTGGTTTTTCCAAAATGATTTTGTTTCCATTTTTATCTGTGACTTTAATCTCTTGACTAGCCAGATTTGTTGGTATTACTTCAATTAAGCCAGAATCAATTTCAGCAGTGTTTTCAGTTTGGTCATGTTTTCTAAAGCCTATGCCAAAATTTAGATTGCTCTTGATATGCTTTTCTAACATCAGCTCATAACCTTTACAAGACTCCACCCATTTTTCACAAGTGATTTGGTTGGATTCAAGCTCCTTTTTACAAACTTCGTATTTTTCTACCATAGCTTGGAGTTGGTCTTTGGTTATGTTGTGTTCATGTTTCAGACTGCAGATTTCATTTTCTTTTTCATACAATTTGTTTTTCAACTCTTTGACAGTTTTTCAAATTGTACATCATCTTTTAAAATCTTGTCCCTAAGGTTTTCATTCACCTCTTTTATATTTGCAAATGCAATGACGCATTTATCTGAACATAAATTTTTCAAGACCTGAGGTGATACCTTAGTTGCTGTAACACCCCAATCGCGTAATACAATAACACGCGGCAGAAATATCAGGGAGTCACGTTACAAATTGCTCACAACTACTGGTACTAAATTGTTTCAATATCATTAACATCGTTTTACAAACAAAAAATACATGAAATTGTTCTTTTGTTTTAGAAGTCTAAGGCCCGAATGCAGTCCTATGTGTTGCATGCTTGAAATAGTCGAAAACCTGAAAAATATGCGAAAAACAGTCAGTATAAAAATGCCGACGAATACATAGGTTTTATTAGCCAAGTAATTGGCAAAACATTTTAGTTATTGCATTACAAAATCTTAAATATGAAAACTTGTGACAAAATAGGTTTGTATATGGCAATATGATTATTACTAAGTCATTTTATGCCTTATTTTGTAATCTCGATTAAACCATTGTAAAAACTTGTTAATGTGTTATTAGGAATCCAATCAAGGATTAATAATAACTGTTTTGAAATAATTCAAAACTTATGTAAGTATTATATAATTCAAATCAATGAGTCATGATAATACTTCAGATATGTTCCTAAGAATCTAACATATAAAAATATGGGAGATTCTACGAAGATTTTGATAATCAAACATTGAAACAATCATACACAAAATCCTAAAGTGATCTAGATAACGTTACAAGAATAATAAAATAAGAACACTTATATATAGGAAGTACCAGCGGTGTATCCACCATGTTCTTATTTTATTATACATGTTTCGTTATCTAAATCACAACTACCACATAAACACATAATCGTCAACTTGTTCCACCTCGTAACCATGCATTAAAGTACATAATGAATCCAAACAGAGACTCCAATATTAGTACTCTAAACATCCCATATACGTCTAACTATGAAGATAGATAGATACTAAAGGGATTCTGGGTTCTGTCACATTGTCTAGTCAAACATGCATTAAAGTACACAATGAATCCAAACATGGACTCCAATATTAGTACTCTAAACATCCCATATAAGTATAACTATGAGGATAGATAGATACTACAGGGATCCTGGGTTCTGTCATATTGAATTATTGAATCAAAACAATCCTAAATCCTAATGGTGATTTGGGATAACGCCACGAAAGGTAATACAATAAGCACACTTATATATAGGAAGTACCAGCGGCGTATCCACCATGTGCTTATTGTATTATCTAGTTTTGTTATCTAAATCACCAACAAACTACACAGAAACCAACCATCGAGTTGTAAAGTACTTCTTAAAAATCTCACTATGAAGATAGGAAGATCTAAGACTGTACTTCAAATATCCTACATGAATCTAACTATGAAGATAGGTAGATCACGTAAGAATAAAACATTGCATTTGCATAATCGGAATAATACACATAAAAGCACTTAGTGAACACACATGTGCCATACATTTTGAAAACAGATCGATTACACATATGAATCACCCCCAAACATTTGAAAGCAGTAAAAGAGGGGAACTATGTACTCGCCTGGGATTGCGTATAGTTTCGGTTCAAAGGGTATAACAAAGCTCAAAAGACCAAGAGTTTAAGTGTTGAAGCGGTTCCTAGGGTAACGGATACTATGTTAGTGAATCGACACCTAAATCGGAAAATCGGGTAGAATGAGGTCTTGTAAACCGAATGAGTATTGGAACTCATGTGATATGGTTTAACAAAGCCTACATTCTAAGTCGGAACCTATCCTAAGTGCTTACGACACAATAAGGTAGCTTACGCCACTTTAACACGTCGTTTGCGTGAAAGCGCGTTCGAGACGCCTAACTAGTCCTATGACAAGTATTATATGCCTTAACATATCTAATTATGTTATAAAATTAGTTTAGATGTCAAAACATGTGTTACATATGCTTAAAATGAAATTATGCAAAAAAGGACATTTTGGTCATTTTCCTAAGGCATATAAACTACCTATCATACAACTAACTAAACGAAGTGACCATAAGGTATAAGCTCGGAAGGTTATTCCCTATACAACTATGGTCACATTATATGTTTGGTCGGATTCTAACGATCGACCAAACGGGTCGGGTTCGAAAGTCTAAGCGGTTGTTTAGACCGCGTATCATACGACCCTATATAAGCACTATCCTAAAAGTGACGAGTTAAACATGTTAAAACTTGTTTAACGAAGTTAGAAAACAAGTTTGATATCAAAACAAACGGTTTTGATACCCAATAATAGTTTGGTTGCAAAATACGTATAGGTAGGTATTTTGACCGAAACTATGACTTGTCACTACGCCTAATCAACGTGGTAATCAGTAGGTATAGTCACAAGGGACTATAACCATCGTGATTACACTCATGTTGCAAAGTTCAAACGAACTTCGTGTTGACCAAAGACTGGTCAAAGCAGAAAGTCAAACACTGTTTGACTTTCACGCTTGAAAAACGATAACAAGCATGAAAGAAACTTACAAAGGGGTCCAAGCTAGGAGATTTGAACTAAAAAATTCTCAGGTATGAAGCTTCACAAGGAGAGCTTCAACTTAGAGAATGAAATTGAGATCAAAGGTGTGAATGAAGGTGATGAAGATGGTGGGTATTTATAGAAAGTGAAGAACCGTTAGGATCGTTCCCCGATAATTGAGCTTCGATCTGGACCTTACACATAAGGCACATGGTTTTGGAATACTAGGGGTGCCCCAAAACCATCAAACGGTATTGAAAAAGTTACAAAAAGGACCCTGAACTTCAAGTCGGTTGCTGAAATTTACTGAAAATGGGTTTTCTGCCCAGATGAGGCCGTGGCGTCGTGCCACGGCAGAGCCACATAGTGGTGGCGCAGCGCCACCATGTGCCAGCTACCAGAAACTTTTGAAAATTGACAGTTTTGGTCCCTGCAACTCTTTTAGGCCATTTTTGATGCGTTTAAACCCTGTTTGTCACACCCGCTCGTAGCGGAAGCGCGAGGTGTGATCTGATCGGTTCTCATTGCATAACAATATAAGTGAACATACTAAATGAATAAAAACAAGCTCCAATGCCATTGTCATAATAGTTTCAAAAGAACGCAACATAATTTAAATGTATGGGTTACAAACCATCAAATGTAAATAAGTTGTCATTGTTTTATACATCAAAATGTAAGTCTTAAAAAGTCAAGGCTTTGACCACTATATCACCGCAAAGAGGCGGTATATAACGGGCAAACCCTTCAAATGGTGGCATGGAGTCTTGATACTTGCTTTCCTTGACTGAAATGTCTGCATGGTCCACTAATTTCCTGAAATACATGTTAAGTTTGAAAACATCAACAAAAGTTGGTGAATTCATGCAGTTTAGTTGTATGAGATGTATCTGTAAAATGTGAGTTGTATAAAATGTATCTGTAAAATGTGAGTTGTATAAAATGTATCCATAAAATGTGAGTTGTATAAACTGTATCCATAAAATGTGAGTTGTATAAGATGTATCTGTATGTAATGATGTAGTATGTAAAGCGTCAATGAAATCGTTGATCATTAATGTTTCGCGAGGACATTAATATGTGTGACGAATTAGGAAGCAATCCAAACCTAGACGATTTTCGTGTCGACTACCATCGACTGGGACACAAACGCACTCTTCTGTATGGGTCCACGACCAAGAGTGGGGCTCGCCAAAACCCATTAGATCTAACCCTCTGTACCTAGGTCCAAACTGGATTAATGATGCTTAGATGTATGACCCTAATCGCACATGATCTAAGGTGTTTCATTCCATGACTTAACATATAATTGAACATGTATTTTCCCCGATAGTTGTAAAGTTGTAAAGCATTTAAATTGAATAGGGGACATGAACTCACAGAATTGCGTCCGTGAATGGTAAGTAAATGTGATCTGACATACGGTCGTCCTGAATAGTGTTACGACATACAAATGTTCTTATATTTGTTAGACACTTCGGTCTTTATAAATGACTTGAGTACAAGTCTTGTGTCTTGAATGTGTGTAAGACTTGTATGTCTTTGTTTTTTGTTAAACTGTGTTTTAGATGTATGATTTGTTAAACTGTTTTATATATATATATATATATATTTCACCAAATATATATATGTAATCTTGTATCTTGTGAGTTGGATCATCGGGTCTTGTCCTCTTGATTTCATGTCTTGTATGAATAAATTGTATAATTGTATTTTCATTAATTATATGTCATTTGGCCGAGCCCATGTTTTTATGTCATTGGGCCTGGCCCAAGAATTTATGTTATTGGGCCCAAATGTTATTGGGCCTAAATAGTATTGGGCTTAATGTTATTGGGCCTTAACCCATATGTTTGATATTGGGCTTAGCCCATGTATTTATGTTAAGCCCATTTAGGAAGATAAGCCCATTTATATAATATAAGCCCATTTGTTTAAAATAAGCCCATTTGTATAAAACAAGCCCATTTGTAAAGATATAAGCCCATTTAGTAAAATAAGTCCATTTTGTGAATATAAGCCCATTTAATAAAATCTTGTAATAAAAATCACCAAGTTTTAATTAATAAAAACATAATAGTTTTTATAAGTTTCAAAACATCCGGATATTGTTGTCGGTGATTTATATGTATTTGCGTCGAATGATCGCCTAAGCGTCGTAGTAACTTCTCGGAATGGCGATAGATTCATAGATTCGTCCGTCGTCCGAATTATCCATAAGTTGTATCCGATGTCCGAATGATCCCCAAATTGTATTCAAGTGTGTCTATATGTATTCTTGTAAGTCTTTAGTTGTAAGTATGTCTTGTATTTATTTGTATCATTGTTATCAAGTCCCTAACTTTTATATATAACTAATACAAATAATAAACACATAGCACATACTTGATATGTTCACTAAATATATATTTTACCAAAATATATATTTATGTCAATGTTTATGTTTAGAAAGACCAACTTTCTAATCTTATAAAGACTTTGTTAAAAACGACAATTTTTCTAACACATGATTTCTAAGAAAAATTAGCCATAGTTCCTTCGAAATATGAACTTTGCCATGTTATCAAAACATATGATTTTCTTTTAAAATCAACAACAATTACCTCATATCATTTCTACACAAAAATACATTAGATTTATAACAAGATGAACTCATAAACATGTAGGGTTTTAGTATGATCTTTACATATGTTTTCTTGTTAAAAATCATACTTTACTTCTAGTTTTGCCAAACTTTTATAGAAAACCCATCTTGTATGTTTACTTTTATGAATCTTTCAAAAGCATAATTTTTAGTAAAAACTTTATACACTTTTATAACATCAAATATTTATGATCATCCATTAAACATCAAGTTTAACATAACCCTTTTAACACTTTCATGTACACTTGTTAGATCATGTTTTTAAACATTATCTAACAAGTTTTCATATGATGTTCATCATAACTAGATCAAAAAAACAAGTAACAAGCTTCAAATCACAACATAAACAACCTTATATATTATGATTTTTAGTTTGCTTTTATGTATTTTCATCTTATTCTTGCATGCATCTTTTAGATAAAACTTGTTCATAAGTAATATATATATATATAAACAAGTATGGAAAAAAATTAGAATGCTCACTTCTAGCTCTTGTGGCTAGGGATGATCTTGATGAAAATGAAAAGCAAAGAAGATGAAGATTTGATGGTTGAAAGCTCTTAGATGGATGAAAGTGCTTGCTTTAACTTGGAGATGCCTTAGATCACCTTAGGCTCCATGTGTCACACCCCGACCACGTATAACATACAAAGCGTGGCGGAAACATCGGGGAGTGTTGCAACAGAATTAATTGTTTCATAACCATGGCATACAAAGTTGTATTTTATTTATAAACAAAGGTGTTTCATTGTTTCAAACAGGAAATTAAAGAGTTCAGAACATAATTAAACATAGTCTATCTTCTTTTAAAGTCTCTAAGGCACAGGTCCGCCCTAGTATCATGATCAACATCCTATGGAAAAGCTCCTGAAAACACATGTGAAAATAGGTACGTCAGCATAAAAATGCCTGTGAGATACATAGGTTTGTGAAAATAGGATTCATGACTTGTATTTGAGAAAATGTTTAGTCATGAACCTTGTAATTTGCTTTGTCTTGTAAATCATTTGAAAAACGATAATATCAGTTGATATGTATTAATAAATGTAAAGTTAAATGAATAACCATGTAAAATGAATTGTATAAAACAAACTGTTTTGTAAAACAATGTCTTGTGGAAAATATGTTATTTGTAACATGTAATATATCAAACATTGAAGTGATTTAAGTAACGCTACGTCATGTAATATCACACAAGCACTTATATATAGGAAGTACCAGCGGCGTATCCACCAAGATTGTATCATATTACACACGCCTCGTTACTCAAATTACTTATCCAAATCAACCACCAATGTAACTTGTCCATGTACAAACCAATTGTCAAGTGTTATTGTGTAAACCATATCAAAATGTATATGTCCAAGGTAAACCACCAATGTGTATATCAATGTCAAATGTTTATGTTCAATGTAGATCATGTATATGTAACCAAAATGTCATGTATGGTAATTGAAATGTATCAACTAAACCATATGTAAAATGCACAACAACAAGGTATTGAAGTAAAACACAGTTTAAATCAAAGTCATGTTTTGTGTAATAAATGCATGCTATACTGATACAAACATTTATGCGGTATTGTTAAAATGCATACATCCAAGCCTTGAGACTGTGGCGATAAACCCTTAAACAAATTAAAGGTTTATCTAAGTTATGTATATCGAATTCGGTCATTCCTTTCATCCCCTTTCCCTGGGATGTCCGGAACGGGAGTTGTCAATTCCTATGGTACCACTACCTACTAACGAATGGCATGATCAATGTTAATGAATGTATTGTCCCATTGTAAACAACCCAAATGTCATAACAAAATGTAAGCATGTGATGCACTAAGTATGTAATCAAATGAACATACATAGCGTGAAAATGTAATGTAAAACAATGTACTAAGTAATGCACACAATGGGCACACCTAGCATGAAATGTAATGTAAAACAATGTACCAAGTAATGCACACAATGGGCACACCTAGCATGAAATGTAATGTAAAACAATGTACTAAGTAATGCACACAATGGGCACACCTAGCATGAGATGTAATGTAAAACAATGTACTAAGTAATGCACACAATGGGCACACCTAGCATGAGATGTAATGAAATCATGTACTATAATGTACTAACGAACATAGCAGGTATATGATGTGAAAACAGGAAAACATGAAAGTAACAAGTAGGCACATGTGTTCCACCCCAAAATGTTTGGAAAACAGTAAAAGAGGGGTCTATGTACTCACTTGAGATTGCTCAGATGTCTAAAGATAATCACCAAGCAACGCTAGAGATCACGGAATCAAACGGCACCTAATATAGGTAACTATGTTAATAAACCGGACCTATCTCGGAAGACTGGGTAGCATTAGGGTTTGTAAACCAAATGAGTGTAGGAACTCACGTGATATGGTTTAACAAAGCCTACATACTAAATGAAACTTAATCTTAGTCTTATTGACCCATTATGATCCGTTTAGGTAGCTTATGCTACTTTAACGCATCGTGCGCGTGAAACGCGTTCGGACCGCCTAACTAGTCCTACGACAAGTGTTATATGCCTAAACATGTTACATAATCAGTTATGTGACAAAGGTTTAGGTTACATATGATTAATTACCAATTATACATGAAAAGGGTATTCTGGTAATTTACCTAAGGCATATAAACTACCTATCATACAACTACTTAAACGATGTGACCATAGGGTATAACCTCGGAAGGTTATTCCCTACCTACTATGGTCACCTAATGTGTTTGGTCACCTATAGGCGATTTATTAGATCGCCTACCCTACGACCCTAGACAACGTGGTAATCAGTGGGCATAGTCCCAAGGGACTATGACCAACGTGATTACACTCACGTTGCGAAGTTCAAACGAACTTCGCATTGACCATTACTGGTCAACGCTGAAAGTCAAACAAAGTTTGACTTTCTGACTCGAAAAGCAGTAAAATAAGGAAAAGAACGAAAGAATACTTACGAAGGGTCCCCGAATGCTAATCCCGATCCAAGAACTCAGGTATGAAACAATGGTTTCAACTTAGAGCTCTCAAATCAGAATTCTTGTGCAAAATGAGGTTGTGTGGGTTGGGTATTTATAGGAATACCCGAACCGTTAGGATCGTTCCATGGAAAACGTGGCATGAATCCAACCCGTACACTTGTCGGAACCTTATGGTGGCTGGAAATCCATCCTTATCAGATGACTAGACAATTATGATTATGTGGTTGTGGTTAAAACATGTGCAAACAGGCTGTTTAAACATTGCACCTGGTCTGGAGACCCCTAGCGCACCGCTACGCTAAAAGTGTAGCGCACCGCTAGGCTTAAGTTTGACAGATTTACACTTTTGGTCCCTGTCATGCATTCAGCCCATTTTCGACACGTTTAAGGCCCGTTAACCCCATTTCAAAGCTCTAAAATGAAGTTAAAGTATAGGGAACTTAAAATGTGCTCAAAAATATCTCCGATGTCGGTTCGTTTAACCGTACGGTTGCGTTGTTCGGTTAATTACGACGGAATGCGCACAAGCGCGAAAAACGATCCAAATGACGCGATGAATGGATTTTTCTTATGGCGAACACTAAAATATAATATAGTCATGCTTACATAAATTTTTGGATGTCCGGATGTATTCAGAACGTAAGTTATGCGCGAAAATGCAAACTTGTGCACTTTTTGACACTTTTAGTCCCTGAATGACCCAAAAGTTTATTTTAGCATACCGAACCCCTCAAATCCTATTTCTAAGCTATGTAAAGGATATTTAAGGTGTGTTTAACTTATGGTCATGTTCCGGAATGTTCGTTACAGTTCAAATTGACATACTTTCGCAGTTTGTCATATTTAGTCCCTGTAAGCGAATTAACTTGTTTTTGCCATACCAAAGCCTTCAAAACTTATTTCTAAGTTATGTAAAGGTTATTTAAGGTATGTTGAGTATATGTTGATGTTCCAGAGTATTTCTCGCATTAAACTGAGTACGTTTACGCACTAGTTTGCGTATAACTCTCCAGAAAGTGATGTAGAGCTTGGAATTGAACAAAAGTCAAAACATGAAAAATGTAAAACACAATCAAACAAACATTGGGATCAAATAACATTGTTTTATTGATAATAGAACTGTTCATAGCGATTACAAGCACAGTTGTTACAGTCTCCCCTACTTGTGGAAATTTCGTCCCGAAATTTATTTAGAGGAAACTCGTGGAAAAAGATGAGGATATTTCGCCTTCATTTGATCTTCGCGTTCCCAAGTAAACTCAGGTCCACGCTTAGCTTCCCAGCGAACTTTGACCAAAGGAATGCGCTTGCGTTTAAGCCACTTGACTTCACGTTCCATGATTTCCACTGGTTTCTCAACAAATTTCAGTGTTTTGCCAACACGAATTTCGTCAAGAGGTATGGAGAAGTTCTCATCAGCTGAACACTTCTTGAGATTGGACACGTGAAAAGTTGGATGAACATTTCCAAGTTCAGGAGGTAACTCAAGTTTGTAGGCTACCTTTCCGATTCTTTCGACGATCTTGAATGGTCCAACGTATCTAGGTGCAAGTTTTCCTTTCTTTCCAAATCTGATCACACCTTTCCAAGGTGAGACCTTAAGTAATACTCGATCACCGACTTGAAATTCCAAGGCTTTGCGTTTTGGGTCCGCGTAAATCTTCTGACGGCTTCTAGCTGCCTGAAGGTTATCACGAACTTTCTTGACCTTGTCAGTTGTCTCTAAAATGAGGGCAGGTCCAGTAAGTTGAGCCTCGCCAATCTCATTCCAGCAGACTGGTGAACGACATTTTCGACCATAGAGAGCTTCGAAAGGAGCCATTTTGATGCTAGTGTGATAACTGTTGTTGTAGGAGAATTCAATCAATTTAAGATGTGAATCCCAGCTACCACCAAAATCGATCACACAAGCTCTAAGCATATCCTCCAGAGTCTGGATTGTTCTCTCAGATTGACCATCCGTTTGCGGATGATAAGCTGTGCTCAGATTAAGTTGGGTCCCCATAGCAGATTGCATGGTTCTCCAAAAATGAGAAGTGAAACGAGCATCTCTGTCAGAAATGATGTTCAAAGGAACACCATGTCGAGCCACAATTTCATCTACATAGATTTGAGCAAGTCTGTCAGTAGGAAAATCCTCGCGGATTGGCAAGAAATGTGCTGACTTTGTGAGACGATCAACGACTACCCAGATGGCATCATGACCTTTCTTTGTGCGTGGAAGTTTGGTAACGAGATCCATAGTAATGTTTTCCCATTTCCAAACTGGGATCTCTGGTTGCTCCAATAAACCCGAAGGACGCTGATGTTCAGCCTTAACCTTAAGACAAGTAAGGCATTTGGATACGTATAAGGCAATGTCTTTCTTCATACCAGGCCACCAATACTGAATACGAAGATCCTTATACATTTTATCTGAGCCCGGATGAATAGAATAACGAGATTTATGGGCTTCATCCATAAGCAAGGTACGAAGATCATCCTGGCTTGGGACCCACAAACGGTCCATGAAGTAATATGATCCATTGTCCTTCAGTTCCAAAGCAGGTGTTATGTGATAGGGAAATTCCTTATCCATCAAACCTTGTGAAACACAAGATTGTTGAGCTTGAGAAATGCGTGCTTGAATATCGGATCGAGCTTGAATAACAGATTGAACACGTACACAATGAAGCTTAGTACGTTCCTTACGACTCAATGCATCAGCTACGACATTCGCCTTACCAGGATGGTAGCGAATTTCGCAATCATAGTCGTTTAGAAGCTCAACCCAACGTCGTTGCCTCATGTTGAGTTCTTTCTGGTTGAAGATATGCTGAAGACTTTTGTGGTCAGTGAAAACCACACATTTTGTACCGTACAAATAGTGTCTCCAGATCTTGAGAGCAAAGACAACTGCACCCAACTCAAGATCATGAGTGGTGTAGTTCTTCTCATGTATCTTCAACTGCCTCGATGCATAAGCTATGACTTTGTTCCTTTGCATAAGAACACAGCCAAGACCCAATTTCGATGCATCACAATACACAACAAAATCATCATCACCCTCAGGCAATGATAGAACAGGCGCATCGCAAAGCTTTTGCTTCAAGTGTTGAAAAGCTTCCTCTTGCTTGAATCCCCAGTAAAAGGGCATTTTCTTCTGAGTTAGAGCAGTTAGAGGAACTGCAATCTTAGAGAAATTCTCAATGAAGCGGCGATAATAACCCGCTAGACCAAGAAAAGAACGAACTTCAGTAGGAGTAGAAGGTGTATCCCAATCCTTAATCGCACTGATCTTGGAGGGATCTACATGAATACCCCGTTCGTTGATAACATGCCCCAAAAATTGAACTTCTTTAAGCCAAAATTCGCACTTGGAGAATTTGGCGAAAAGTTGCTCTTTCTTTAGGAGTTCAAGGGTAAGACGAAGATGTTGCTCGTGGTCAGCTTGCGTCTTAGAGTATATCAAGATGTCATCAATAAAAACAATGACGAACTGATCCAAATAAGGTTTACAGACCCTATTCATTAAGTCCATGAAAACAGCCGGAGCATTAGTCAAACCGAATGGCATGACTGTGAATTCATAATGCCCATAACGAGTACGGAACGCTGTCTTCGGAATGTCTTCCTCTTGTACCCGAAGTTGATGATATCCAGATCGCAGATCAATCTTCGAAAAATAAGAAGCGCCTTGTAACTGATCAAAGAGATCATCGATGCGAGGTAGGGGATATCGATTCTTGATGGTAAGCTTGTTAAGCTCACGATAATCGATACACATTCTAAAGGATCCATCCTTCTTCTTGACAAAGAGAACGGGAGCACCCCAAGGTGAAAAACTAGGACGTATAAAACCTTTGTTAGAGAGCTCTTGAAGCTGTTTAGACAACTCTTGCATCTCAGATGGTGCAAGACGATATGGAGCTCTGGCAATGGGATTTGCACCAGGTACGAGATCAATGCGGAACTCGACTTGGCGTGCTGGAGGTAGACCAGGTAAATCTTCAGGGAACACTTCAGAATAATCCCGAACGACAGGAATATCTGAAATAGACTTACCCTTGCCTTTATCTTCTGTAACATGTGCTAAGAAAGCCACATAGTTCTTCCGCAGATACTTCCGAGCTTTAAAACAAGACATGAGTTTGAGACCACCGATAGGCTTCTCACCTTGAACCTGCAGGATCTCGCCTGTCGAAAGCGGCACACGAACAATCTTCTCAGAACAAACTATCTCTGCGTGATGCTTGGATAACCAATCCATTCCCACAATAACGTCGAAGCTTCCAAGTTGCATAGGCGTGAGATCGATAGGGAAAAGATGGTCATTTAGGTTCAATTGGCAGTTGCGTAGAACAGAATCAAGAATAATGGGTTCACCACTAGCAACTTCTACTGTCAAAGGTTTTCCTAGTTTCGTTCTAGACACGCGAAGCATAGGCTCAAAAGACAAAGACACGAAACTCTTATCGGCACCAGAATCGAAAAGAACAGATGCAGGCTGATTATTAATAAAGAACGTACCGTTCACCACATTATCGTCAGCCTGTGCCTCTTGGGCATTCATGTTAAAAACTCGGCCTCGAGCTGGAGCCTGATTCTGGTTCTGGTTCTGGTTCGCCAGTCTTGGGCACCGATTCCTATAGTGGGTCAGATCCCCACAATTGTAACAAGCACCTGGTGGGTATTGTGGTCGTGCAGCTTGACCCTGTTGCGGAGCAGGAGGCTGAGCAACTTGTTGAGCCGGGTTCTGAACTGCGCGATTCTGAGCAAACCGACAAACATCGGCAAGATGACCTGACTTCCCACAGCTAGTACAGAAACGGCACTGATGTTGCGGCTGATGGTGACTGTTGCACCTATTGCACAAAGGTGCATTCCCTGTATAGGGTTTCTTCGCTGGAGGCTGTGCGGGTTGATTGGGAACTGCCTGATTAGCTTGGGCAGTGACAGCAAAATTTTGGGAAGCCTTACGCTTCCTTGACCTCTTCGAAGAACCAGAGTTCTTCCCATTCAAGTTTTGACCTTTCTTGCTATCACTCTTGTCAGCCGACTGTTTCTTGCCCTTGTCACCCTTCCTGTGTAACTTGTTCTTCCGGATCTGCGACTCAGTCAGTGTCGCTGATAACTCGATTGCCTGACGAAGTGTGGCAGGGTTACTACCAGTAAGAATGTCTTGTACCGAGTCAGGTAGGCCATCGATGTATCTCTCGATAGCCTTGTCGAGTGGGGTAACCATAGTCGGGCAAAGCAAACTCAACTCTTCAAACCGATCAGTATAAGCCCTGTGCTCACCACTATCTTGCTTTAAATCATCAAATTCCTTCTCCAAAGCTCGTTGCTCATGACGAGGACAGAATTCCCTCATCATAAGGGCTCTGAGTTCAGCCCAAGTCTGTGCGAGAGCAACTTCTGCACCCCTATCTCTCATAACCCCGTTCCACCATGTCAAAGCCCTCTTCTGAAATACGCTCGAAGCAAACTCAACTTTGCGATTATCCGGACACTGCACATGGCGAAAAGTATTCTCACTGCTCTCGAACCACTGAAGAAGCCCAGTCGCTCCTTCAGAACCACTAAACTTGAGTGGTTTAGCCTGATTAAAATCCTTGTATTTGCATGGAACATTGTTGTTGTTGTTGGCTTGATTCCATTGAGCAAAGAGATTTGGAAACTGAGCAGCCATCTGCTGCGCAATAATTTCTGCCAGCTCGGCAGTTGCTATCTGATTTTCGCGTCGAGGAGGCATTCTAAAAGAGGAAAACATGAAAGGAAACGAGTGAGATGATTGGATGAAGAGAATGAGATGAAACAAAATCAACAAAAGCAAAGATGGTGGTCATTCATCCGCATTACCAAGCAAACAAACGAATCACAGTGACTAATCAAAGTAAATGGGTCAAAAATAATGTATAATGAAGACATGCTCGCCTATAAGTGAACACTCATCCCAGGAATTCCCAGGTAAGCACAACTGGTCTCGCGTCTGATGAGATGTATACGAAGTGCTTGCCTAGACAGAAAACCCAGAATACAGGCATTCACCCTTCCAGTTTGCACACGTTCACATTATTTAAAACCCAAAACGTTTGACGGGATTTTGAAAATTTGAAGGCACAAGGCCAAAAAAACCAAACTGAAAAGGGTTCAAAACCATATAACAGAGGGTTCAAAACTTTACAATTGAGGATTCAAAACCTTGTAATAAATCATTCAAAAACAGATGATTGTTTTTTTTTCAAAAATCGATTCGGAAAATTTTGTGCTTGTTTTGATAATCACCTAAGGATAGGTGATGTATATGTTTTAAGATCTAAACACAAGATAGCTCGTGTTAGGGTCCTAGAAAAGTTATAGTCTAGGTCAAAGCATTACTAATAACCTAATTCCCTATAACCATTGGCTCTGATACCAACTCTTCTGTCACACCCCGACCACGTATAACATACAAAGCGTGGCGGAAACATCGGGGAGTGTTGCAACAGAATTAATTGTTTCATAACCATGGCATACAAAGTTGTATTTTATTTATAAACAAAGGTGTTTCATTGTTTCAAACAGGAAATTAAAGAGTTCAGAACATAATTAAACATAGTCTATCTTCTTTTAAAGTCTCTAAGGCACAGGTCCGCCCTAGTATCATGATCAACATCCTATGGAAAAGCTCCTGAAAACACATGTGAAAATAGGTACGTCAGCATAAAAATGCCTGTGAGATACATAGGTTTGTGAAAATAGGATTCATGACTTGTATTTGAGAAAATGTTTAGTCATGAACCTTGTAATTTGCTTTGTCTTGTAAATCATTTGAAAAACGATAATATCAGTTGATATGTATTAATAAATGTAAAGTTAAATGAATAACCATGTAAAATGAATTGTATAAAACAAACTGTTTTGTAAAACAATGTCTTGTGGAAAATATGTTATTTGTAACATGTAATATATCAAACATTGAAGTGATTTAAGTAACGCTACGTCATGTAATATCACACAAGCACTTATATATAGGAAGTACCAGCGGCGTATCCACCATGATTGTATCATATTACACACGCCTCGTTACTCAAATTACTTATCCAAATCAACCACCAATGTAACTTGTCCATGTACAAACCAATTGTCAAGTGTTATTGTGTAAACCATATCAAAATGTATATGTCCAAGGTAAACCACCAATGTGTATATCAATGTCAAATGTTTATGTTCAATGTAGATCATGTATATGTAACCAAAATGTCATGTATGGTAATTGAAATGTATCAACTAAACCATATGTAAAATGCACAACAACAAGGTATTGAAGTAAAACACAGTTTAAATCAAAGTCATGTTTTGTGTAACAAATGCATGCTATACTGATACAAACATTTATGCGGTATTGTTAAAATGCATACATCCAAGCCTTGAGACTGTGGCGATAAACCCTTAAACAAATTAAAGGTTTATCTAAGTTATGTATATCGAATTCGGTCATTCCTTTCATCCCCTTTCCCTGGGATGTCCGGAACGGGAGTTGTCAATTCCTATGGTACCACTACCTACTAACGAATGGCATGATCAATGTTAATGAATGTATTGTCCCATTGTAAACAACCCAAATGTCATAACAAAATGTAAGCATGTGATGCACTAAGTATGTAATCAAATGAACATACATAGCGTGAAAATGTAATGTAAAACAATGTACTAAGTAATGCACACAATGGGCACACCTAGCATGAAATGTAATGTAAAACAATGTACCAAGTAATGCACACAATGGGCACACCTAGCATGAAATGTAATGTAAAACAATGTACTAAGTAATGCACACAATGGGCACACCTAGCATGAGATGTAATGTAAAACAATGTACTAAGTAATGCACACAATGGGCACACCTAGCATGAGATGTAATGAAATCATGTACTATAATGTACTAACGAACATAGCAGGTATATGATGTGAAAACAGGAAAACATGAAAGTAACAAGTAGGCACATGTGTTCCACCCCAAAATGTTTGGAAAACAGTAAAAGAGGGGTCTATGTACTCACTTGAGATTGCTCAGATGTCTAAAGATAATCACCAAGCAACGCTAGAGATCACGGAATCAAACGGCACCTAATATAGGTAACTATGTTAATAAACCGGACCTATCTCGGAAGACTGGGTAGCATTAGGGTTTGTAAACCAAATGAGTGTAGGAACTCACGTGATATGGTTTAACAAAGCCTACATACTAAATGAAACTTAATCTTAGTCTTATTGACCCATTATGATCCGTTTAGGTAGCTTATGCTACTTTAACGCATCGTGCGCGTGAAACGCGTTCGGACCGCCTAACTAGTCCTACGACAAGTGTTATATGCCTAAACATGTTACATAATCAGTTATGTGACAAAGGTTTAGGTTACATATGATTAATTACCAATTATACATGAAAAGGGTATTCTGGTAATTTACCTAAGGCATATAAACTACCTATCATACAACTACTTAAACGATGTGACCATAGGGTATAACCTCGGAAGGTTATTCCCTACCTACTATGGTCACCTAATGTGTTTGGTCGGATCCTAATGATCGACCAAACTGGGTCGGGTTCGAAGGTATAGGCGATTTATTAGATCGCCTACCCTACGACCCTAGACAACGTGGTAATCAGTGGGCATAGTCCCAAGGGACTATGACCAACGTGATTACACTCACGTTGCGAAGTTCAAACGAACTTCGCATTGACCATTACTGGTCAACGCTGAAAGTCAAACAAAGTTTGACTTTCTGACTCGAAAAGCAGTAAAATAAGGAAAAGAACGAAAGAATACTTACGAAGGGTCCCCGAATGCTAATCCCGATCCAAGAACTCAGGTATGAAACAATGGTTTCAACTTAGAGCTCTCAAATCAGAATTCTTGTGCAAAATGAGGTTGTGTGGGTTGGGTATTTATAGGAATACCCGAACCGTTAGGATCGTTCCATGGAAAACGTGCCATGAATCCAACCCGTACACTTGTCGGAACCTTATGGTGGCTGGAAATCCATCCTTATCAGATGACTAGACAATTATGATTATGTGGTTGTGGTTAAAACATGTGCAAACAGGCTGTTTAAACATTGCACCTGGTCTGGAGACCCCTAGCGCACCGCTACGCTAAAAGTGTAGCGCACCGCTAGGCTTAAGTTTGACAGATTCACACTTTTGGTCCCTGTCATGCATTCAGCCCATTTTCGACACGTTTAAGGCCCGTTAACCCCATTTCAAAGCTCTAAAATGAAGTTAAAGTATAGGGAACTTAAAATGTGCTCAAAAATATCTCCGATGTCGGTTCGTTTAACCGTACGGTTGCGTTGTTCGGTTAATTACGACGGAATGCGCACAAGCGCGAAAAACGATCCAAATGACGCAATGAATGGATTTTTCTTATGGCGAACACTAAAATATAATATAGTCATGCTTACATAAATTTTTGGATGTCCGGATGTATTCAGAACGTAAGTTATGCGCGAAAATGCAAACTTGTGCACTTTTTGACACTTTTAGTCCCTGAATGACCCAAAAGTTTATTTTAGCATACCGAACCCCTCAAAGCCTATTTCTAAGCTATGTAAAGGATATTTAAGGTGTGTTTAACTTATGGTCATGTTCCGGAATGTTCGTTACAGTTCAAATTGACATACTTTCGCAGTTTGTCATATTTAGTCCCTGTAAGCGAATTAACTTGTTTTTGCCATACCAAAGCCTTCAAAACTTATTTCTAAGTTATGTAAAGGTTATTTAAGGTATGTTGAGTATATGTTGATGTTCCAGAGTATTTCTCGCATTAAACTGAGTACGTTTACGCACTAGTTTGCGTATAACTCTCCAGAAAGTGATGTAGAGCTTGGAATTGAACAAAAGTCAAAACATGAAAAATGTAAAACACAATCAAACAAACATTGGGATCAAATAACATTGTTTTATTGATAATAGAACTGTTCATAGCGATTACAAGCACAGTTGTTACACCATGGAAGTACATCTTGATCATCAAGAAATAGCTTGAAAGGAAGGTGATTTGAAGGGTTTAATGGCTGAATTTTGGGAAAGAAATATGAGAGCATATGTGTGTGTTTTTCAAGGTGTAAAATGATAGAAAATATCTAGTTATGATAAGATTTCCAAGACTTTAATCATCCAAGATCAACACCACTTGCAACTAGAGATAATATCTAGATATTTTGCAAGTTTATTAAGGTTGTGGGACCCACTTGGGTCGTTCATAATGAGGGGGGGAAGGGTCTTGAATTGCTTCTAAGTTGTTAAGTTGTTTAAATGTTATAAAAATGTAGCATAAGTTTAGGGGTTTTCATGTTTATATGGTTTCAAGTGTTACAAGGTGTTTAGATGGTATAACTAACTTATAATGCCATAAATAATGTTAGCTAGTTACTAAAAAAAGATTTGATATCGTTCGGATATTCGTTTCGAATTGTTTCGGTTAGACGTTATTTGAATGCTAAGTTGTGTAACTTGTGTGAATTGATGTAGTTATTGGTTCGGATGATACCCGAAGGTATCCTCATATGAACTCTATGTTAAATAGCACTTTTACATGTTTCAAAAATATTAAATGGCTGATTTCTGCAGAATTTCTGCGAAAAAGTGTTGAAATCATTGCTTTTAGTGCTTTTCGTGCAGTTTTTAGTGTTGTCGGACCTCGGAAAGGTTTTAAATCAAACCCTTGCATTCCTAGTTAGGGTTTAATATATATTAGATGTTGGACTTTCGTCTGAGTCCTAAAGATGTCGTTTAGATGGTTTCGGCGGATCCTGCGTTTTCGTCAGAATACTAGTTTACTAGGTGCTTTTCTAGTAGTTTCGATGCATTGTTTAAACTGTTTCAAATGTACTTAATAAAAATGAATCATATGCATCCTAAGTAAGTACTCCATGAGTATTCTAAGTGTATGTCACGAAATACGCAGTTCGGGTGTTCAAAATGCATAAAAATGTAGCTAAAAATGAGTACTTTAAGTGTAAGAAAGTTACCGAAAAGTGGTAGTTGTCACACTGTTAACCCATTTTCAAGGCTATACAAGGATGTTAAAGCAAAGGGAACATGAAACATGCTCAAAAACATCTCGAATGTCGGTTCGTTTGGTCGTACGGTTGCGTTGTTCGGTTAATTAAGACGAAACACGAACGGACGCGAAAAACGATCCAAGTTACGCGACGAATGGAATTTTATCATGTGAATCACTAAAACAAAATATTTTAATGATTACATAAATTTTTGGATGTCCGGATATATTCAAAACGTAAGATATGCGCGAAAATGCAAACTTATGCACTTTTTGACGCTTTTAGTCCCTATTGATCAAAAAGTTTATTTTTGCGCACCAAACACCTCAAAGCCTATTTCTAAGCTTTGTAAAGGATATTTAGGGCATGTTTAACTTATGATCAAGTTCCGGAATGCTCGATACTATGTGAATCAGCAGACTTTCGCAATTTGCCGCAAATAGTCCCTGAGTGTGAATAAACTTGTTTTTGACACACCAAAGCTTTAAAACCCTATTTCTAAGTTATATAAAAGTTATTTAAGGTATGTTAAGCCTATGTCACTGTTCCGGAGTGTTTGCCGCATTAAGCTGATTACGTTTACGCATCAGTTCACGTATAACTTTCCAGAAAGCGATTTAAAGCTTGAAAATGAACTAGAACAAAAATGTGAAATTGTAGAACCAAAATAAACAAATTTTTTAGACCAAAACACATTGTTTCTATGATAAAATATAGTGTGCTACATCATGTGTGTTTACGGAGCATAAGTGTCACAGTTACAGCCATCATGGCACAGTCACATTCATCCTCAGACACTCTAGCATCCCATGAATTAGCAAGAGGTTCCAACAGTGGTTCAGGTTCTTTCTTCTCTAACATCTGTTCACCAACAACAGCAGCAACCACTGCTCCAGCAACTTCATCCACTGTTTCAGCACTAGGTTCCACTTCATCAGATTCCTACCCTTCTAGTATTGACTCTAATGCCATAAAACAAAATTCATCACAAGGAACATCATATTTAGCAAATAGAGAAAAATTTTCATCATGCATACTGTTCCAATCAACAAAACCCTGAGTAAAGAAACTCTGTAGACTGGCCTCTGCTGGGGCAGATGTTTGTGTAGTTTGTTGTCATGCAGGTTGTTGCACTTGGACCTGAGAGACAGGGGCTTGGATATACTGAATTTGTGGAACAGTGGTTTGAACATATTGCACTGAAACAGTGTTTATAGAATGTGCAAAATGGGCAGTGTTTTGCATATGAGGTGTCACACCCTGACTTTTGCGGAAACGTGATATGGGTGTACTCATACTCGTATTCTTACCCTTGTGTATTTTTGCCGAGTATCGGTGGCGTATTCCGGTGTAATTATACGTACGAGAATACATATTTTCTTGTAGTTATCAAGTATTCTTGTACTTAATTTTTGTACAAATTTTTCCGGAATAATATTTCTAATAAAAAAAATTCCACCAATATATATTCTCAAAATATATACTTTTAAGAAATCATTTGTAGAATTTTAACTATACATCTTCTTGGCAAAAATATTTATATTTTCATATAAGTCTAAAAAATAATATATTTTCAAGTTTAACTTAGAAAATATTTATAAATCCATTTTTCATCCAAACATAATGTATTCTAAATTTTCTTGAGAAAATATATATTTTTCTCCCAAAAATAATATATCTTCTAATAATTTCAAGAAAACATATCTATTCTTTCTCACTCAAAATAATATATTTTCTTCTTGTCAAGAATATGATATATATTTTTGTAACACTTGCAAAAATCATATTTTTTTCCCTCTTGATTTTCAAAATGCCGTTTATCAAAATATACTTATAAATTTAATTCCGGAATATTTTGTGTAAGTTATATTCCTTGTTCGGTTTCTCCAATATTTTGGGTATAATTTATATATTTATTCTCTTTGAATTTTGGTAATATTTTGTAGGGTATTTCTTGGTATTTTGGTGAGTTACATTATTTCAAGTCCTAAAATAATATAACTAATACACATAATATACAAGTAATGACACATATGGTGACATCTAAATATAGATCCTCCTAAATACATATTTAGTCACTTTTATTATCAAAAACCAACCTCCAATATTTATAATTTTTGTAACAAAAATTATGGCAAACTTTATATGAAAATTATGGTTAAAAGTATACTTGTAAATATTTGTTTAAAAATATTTTTCTAAGTGTTTAATTCCTAGAAAATTTTTGCCATAGTTTCCCCTTAAAAATGGAGGTTTCCATGCTTTCAAAGCATATCATTTTCTTTTATAAATCGTTACAATCAACAACAAATTAAATAACACTTACCAATTTGCCAAAATCACTACTTAATGAACTTGAAAATTTATAGAAATTTGTATTAACTTACTAGTGTGTTTAGTAGGCTTAGTTACCCTTTAAAGTGTGATT
Source organism: Helianthus tuberosus (assembly GCA_030545235.1). Taxonomy (NCBI): domain Eukaryota; kingdom Viridiplantae; phylum Streptophyta; class Magnoliopsida; order Asterales; family Asteraceae; genus Helianthus; species Helianthus tuberosus. The sequence goes on from CM060408.1 coordinate 126,677,669, forward strand.
ATTTATTTAAAAACATCATTCTTAAAGAATTTGGATGTTCACAACTTGTAAAATATGTTTCTAAAAATATTTCTTCTTGAGTATTTCTTGTTACATATATATTTCTACACTTGATTAACCACTAAAAATGTGATTAATTTCTTTAAGAACCAAGTTTATATAAATCTTGTATTTTAACTTGGTTTCTTGAGAAAATCATTCTTAAAATCATATGTTTACAAGACTTTATATTCACTTTGATCATCATACTTCAAGAAAACAATGTATTCTTCAAGTTCATGCTTTACATAAGGATGATCTCTTGATCCTTAACATAATCATCCTCTCATCTTGCTAGATTATGTCTTTAATCCCCATCTAGCAAGATCATATGATGTTTAACATCATAAACACAAATAATCATCAATCAAGAAGCATAACAACACTTAACAACATGATTTCTTATGATTTTTAAGCTTATGTTTAAGTTTCATGTTCTTGATTCATAGTGTTCTTCATGTTAAGTTACTTGTATCATTCTTTAACCAACTAAACAAGATGTAAAATGGAGTGTAGATGATCTTACTACTAGCTCAAGGCTAGGGATGATCACAAGATGAAGATGAGGTGGTTAAAAGCTTTTATGAGTGGTCCTTCCACTTCCAAGAGCTCCTAGCTTCCTTATATTACTTCTTACACCTTTGTATATGTAGAGATTGGATGATGATTGAAAGATGAAGGTGGTGGTGTGGTGTGTGGTTCTCGGTCGTAGGTGAAGGGAGAGGAAGAAGAAAAGCTCAAGTATTGGTTTGTGAAAGAATGAAAGATAAATGTTCTAATGGTTTAAGTTATAATACTCCAACACTTTGTAATCCATGGGTTAATATGTTTAGTAAAGTTAGGTACATGATCTTATAAAATATTCAAATGAAATTAAAGGTGGGGCCACCTTGTTGGCCGTAAGTAGGGGGTCTAGAGTTATGGTGTAGTGGTAGTTATATTATATAGTTTAAATCTAAGTATTTAGTTAGGCTATATGTTGTTATGATGTTATATAGTGTGTTATGATGTTCGTGGATCATAACTAGCTCAGAAATGATGAAACAATTCTTTTAGTGAAAATTTGGTGTTTCAGGTAGTGTACGGTTATTCGGTTGGTTACCGGTTCGTTAAGGTGCTAAATTATGCAGTTTAGTGTGCTTTATGTTACCTTTTGTGACAGTTTTGATTCTCGACACTTAGGAAAGTATTCTGGACCATTTAACCATATTTCTGCATGATATTAAGTTGTTTAAATGCTGAATTCTGCAGAATTCTGCAGTTTATGTGAGTTTTAGGCACTTTTCGGCACTTAAACTATCACTAGGAAGGCAGTTTTGTGATCCTTACTTTCCTACACACTATACTAGTGTAACTCTTGGTTTCTAGTTCATTCTGTGTCTCAATACCATGTCTGTCTATGTACTGAACTCCGTCAGCAATTTTTCTGATTTGTCTGATAACCGTGCCATCTTTGTTTCGTGCATCATTTGAGTCAATAGAGTACTGTATGCAATATTGGTATGACATTATGCAAAATGTGATGCACATGCATGTATATGACAATAATCAGAAAGCATTCATGTTATTAATTTAAATCAGCACAGTCATTAAGGCACTAGTCTCTGTTTAATCATTGTACATATACATGCAAATTTTGACAATCGTCACATTCTCCCCCTATTAAGATACGTTAACTCTTTAGAGTTATGTTATTCGTGGATGGATATATATAATACCAAAGTGAATAACCACGAAACTGAATCAAGACTTATCCGAATCAGGTGAATCCAAGGACATATTACAACATTAAGAACCCAATGGTTAAAAGGTATGTGTTTTCAAAATTTGATGTCAAAGTACAGACGTATTAACTAGTGTGACTTAGTTACCAGGGGTTCAACATAAGAGGAGTTTCGACCAATAGAACTCCGAACGATCGTTCACAATATGCAAATGAGTTTTCAGAAACAATAGCATCCGCTAGATGAACTCAAAATCAGCAACCTCAATGTGATAGTAACATGAAAATGATCCGTCAACTTTCGAACAAATACATGGATAAAATAGCGTGTTGACATTATTGAACTGCGAGAATACACTGAAATGAAATTCAACCGAATCTGGTGTATCATCGTCTTAATCCGTAGTTGCATTAAGAGTGTTTAAATGACGAGTCAAACGATAAGTATACGTAGTTTCGTATGAAATGGTTGACCATGTTTAGCACAAGCTACAAGTTTATACCGACACCACAAGGTGTCGTAGCGAATGAAATAATTCAATAATAGCGGTGACCGAACAAGTTCACCGTGTTTGGAATCAAACGATTGCGCACTGAAGCAAGTCTGAAAATTTGATTCAAACGACATCCTAGGATTTTGAATTGAATATAAAGCATCAAGGAACTACCATTTTCGATCGAAGATGAAAAAGCAATAAGTATCACAAGGCATTCGATCGATAATGAAAGAAACG